>OY882873.1:45171662-45771662 GCA_963693515.1 Pipistrellus nathusii | reverse complement strand
TGCCCCGCGCCCACCCCACGGCCCCGCGAGTCCCCCGGGCCGGGCCGCGCCGCACCTGAGCACGCGCCCCGCAGGCACCTCGATAGTTGCGGGTTCTGGTTCGGGCTCCATCGGGCCGCCGCCTGCGCCTGCGCGCGCCCCGCCCAGGCACCGCCCACCGCAGAGGCTCCGCCCACCGCCGCCGCAGGGACTCCGCGCGGCCCTAGCGCCGATGGATCGCATCTCCGCGCCCCGAGGTCTCCGGATCCGCCCCCCCCCCCCCCGGCTCCCCGCCTCCCCTGCGAGCTCGGCTCCCAGCGCAAACGAGTGCCCCGACTACGGGGGCAGAGGGTTCGCAGGTTTCGGGATGTGTAGGCGCTTCCCTCTACTGCCCCGAGCCCTCCTCGGGGCTCCTCGCTAGTAAAACGTGAGGACCATGGCGTCTGAAAGCGTGGGCAGAGTCAAAGGCGTGACCCTCCTCCTCCCCGCGGTCCGGGGCTGCGTCAGTCCCCGCCATCCGGCCGGACAAGGACGGGAAAGAGGGGCTTTAGAGAAGGGAGAGCGGTGGGCTCCCCAACTCCGGCTCCGCAAACCGAAGGCTGCCGGGGCTGTTAGGTGCGGGCTGGCTGAGCTCGGGTTTCCTTCAGGGTCTCCCGTTAGGTCCCTTCTGAGGGGGTGGAAGCCCGGTTTCCAGAGCCCGAGGGGGCGGGAGGCGCTGTCCGGCCCGAGATGGTGCTGAAGCGCCACCCCAGCCTGCCGTTAGCACCTCCTCGAGGCGGGGGTCCACCCCGCCGCCTCCGCGGGCCGCCCCGATGCGGGCCGCTAGGTGGCACCATTGCTCCGGCCAGCCAGTGCACCGACGACTCTGCAGGCGGGTGGAGGTCACTGCGGGAGTCCCGGGGAGGGCGAGGAGGGGCGAAGAGTAAAGGGGGACTTCCCAAGGGGGGCTCCCCAAGTGGGGTCCCCGGTTTCCTCACTCCAGGTCACGTCCTCTCTGTCCCACCCAACCGCACACCTTTCGGCCTAAAAAACTCGATCCCCAGGTCGCCCCGGCTCCGCAACTGGAACTCAGGGACGCGATCTCTCCCCCCTCCCCCGCCCCCGCCAACCCCCGCTGCACCTGGGCGCATGCGCTGACCCGCCAGCTCCAGGAGAGATGGGGGCGGGGCCTGGCGCGGGGCGGGGCGGGGCCGCGGGCGCTGACTGACAGCCCGAAGCGCGGCCGGGACGGTCCCTGCGCTCCCGATCCGGCGGGAGGGACGGGGGAGGGGCGGGATTTCCTGCGGGAGGCGCCGGGCGGCCTCGGGAAGGAGGAGGAGAAAGGGGCGCCGGGGGCCGTGGGAGCCGCCGTCCGGAGCGCCAGGGACCGCGCGGGGCCACCCGGACCCCCGGCGGGGCGGCCGGGCGAGGTGAGGCTGCGCGGCCCGGGCCGGGGGCCGTGCCCGGAGGGCGGGCGCAAACTAACTTTTCCTGCGGGATCCGCGGGCGCCGCCGTCCCTGGGCTCCTTCCGTCCGTCCTCCTTCGCGCCTCCCCACTCCGTCCTTCTCCCGCGTCCATCGCTCCGGCGCCGGCCCCGGCCCGTCCCCCCCGCCGCTTTGTTCCCGGGTCGGCCGGGCCGGGTCGGGGCTGGGGGTTTGCGCGGCGCTGGGCGGGCATTCCGGGGGGCGGGGGAGCCCGCCCGACCCCAGGCGCTGCCAGGGCCGCCTCCCCCCGCGCCGGCCGGGGCCCCGGAGGGAGTGCCCTCGGAGGGAGTGCCATCTGGATGGGGCTCGGGGCGCTTTGGGGAGCGAGGGGTCCGCAGCCGGAGCCCCGGGCCTGCCCGGGTGGCATGCCGGTGTCATGCCGCAGGACTCGGGGCAGCGATTTCGTGGCCCGTGAGGAGCTGACGTCAGCTTTTCTGCAGTGAAGTTGGGGCTCGGGGCCTCAGGTTCAGGCTTGGGGGGGGGGGGCGGGCAGCCCCATTTGCCAGCAGTGCCCCAGCGCTGGTCTCTGTTCTGTGCCCAGCTGCTTCTCCAGCCTGCACGAGGCGTGAGGAGAGGTCAGCAACAGGTGCTGGGAAACTTCCCTGCCAGAAACGGGGGGCCCTGAGCTCCCCACTCTACTCTGAAGCCCTAAAGAGCCCTGCGGCGAGGCCTCCGGCTGCTTTAGTAAAGCGTGGGGCGGGAGGGAGGCGTCTGGGGGCTGGCACCTTCCACAGGGAGTGACCCTCCCGTCTGCCTGTGCCCGGCCCTCCCTGCCCCACCTCCTGGCACGCAGCTGCCCGTGGGTGTCAGCCCCTGGGGCTGTGGAGAACAGGCTGCTGCCCGGCCTGCCCAGGTTGAGATGCTGCCAGGTGCCCAGGGGCCTCGGTGACTCAGCCCCCCCCCCCCCCCCCCCCGCAGATTGCCACCTCTCCCCTTCCAGAGTCCTCTCAAGCTTGGCAGCTCCCTTCCCGCTTTGAGTGGCCAGCCCCCCCACCCCCGGCTCCTGGGACAGCCAGCGTAGTTGGGGGGCTCCCTGGAGGCCCTGACCTGCTCGTCCTCAGAGCCCCGCTTCTGGGATCCTTGCAGGCTCGGGCCTAGCCCTCAGCAAAAACACCGACCCTTTTCCAGAACCCCGAGACCTGCCTGCCCGCCGCCGCTGCCCACTGCCCGAGGGAATGCTGGCGGCCTTCTGGGTGGGCACCGGTGCTCCTGAGCCAGAGCCACGCCGCCGGGAAGATTGGCGCGCCCGGCCCCGGCCCAGGCCCAGCCCGGGCTGTCGGAAGCGGCAAGCTGATATCTGTCCAGATTTCCGAGCAGCCTCCGCCCCCTCGGAGATCGGCTTTCCTGCCTGTGGCGGCAGCTCGCGGAGCACCTTGTGGGAGTACCTGTCAGTGCCTGACAAGGAGCCCGCTGCCTGAGACCTGACTCGCGCCCCCCGCAGGGCCGCGGCATGGCACCCTGACGCCTCGGCGCTGCAGACCAGGTTTCCGGCCGCTCCCCTGGGCGTCTGAGCCCACAGCCCGGCCTGGGGGGCCAGGATGGGTCGTGAACAGGACCTGATCCTCGCCGTCAAGAACGGAGACGTGACTGGCGTGCAGAAGCTGGTGGCCAAGGTCAAGGCTGCAAAGACGAGTGAGTGCTGGATGGGGGAGGGGAGACCCTCCTCTGAGAGCTCAGGTTGCAGAGAGAGGGGGGAGGAAGGGGGTGTCACGGGGGTCTGGGGAGGGGGAGAGAGAACTGTCTTGTGTGAGAGCCAGAGAGGGCCCCCTTGCTGTGTGTCTTAGGCAGCTAACGTAACCTCTCTGGGGCTCTGTTTCCTCACCTGCAAAGTAAAAGGTTGGAGTGCATTCATTCAAGTTAGAAATATGTTTTTAATTCCTCGCCCGAAGATATGTTCCCCGTTGCTTTCCAGAGAGGGAGGAAGGGAGGGCGGAGAGGGGGAGAGAGAAACATCTACGTGAGAGACACGTCCATTGGTTGCCTCCCCGCTCATCCTGCTGGGGAACGCGTCCTTGACCGGGAGCCGAACCTGAGCCAAATCAGCCGGGCCCATTCAGACGGTTTGGGGCGCCTATTGTGTGCCAGCCAGGCCGCGCTCCGAGGCCTGGGCCCCGGCCGTGAATGAAACAAACCGGAATTCCTGCCCGCGCGCAGGGGGTTTTCTTCCAGCAGGTGGTTTTTCAGATTGTTCTTGCGGCCACCGGTTTCCGATAATGGATAATGGGCCGGGAAAGACTGACAGACAGAGCCCCGCCCTTCCGCACCGCTTCCACCAGCTCATCCCTGCGCTATGTCTTCCTTCAGTGGCACGTCCATAAAATGGCTCTAAACAGGGTTCTACCTAAAGCAGAGTCCAGCACTACCTAGCCACGTGCTAAAGCCCCTTCCCCCTGCTCCCCCGCCCGTGTCCCTGTGACACGTGGCCTGCGCTGATCTGCCGGAGTTTCCCCAGAGCCCGGGGGCACTGGTCTAACAGGGTTGTGGGGGCCACACCTGAGCCCGTCTCCTGGGAACCTCTGCTGTGAGACTCTGGGCCTCAGGGCGAGCTCTCGGCCCAGGACGCTACACTTGTCCCCTCGAGCCCCGAACCAGCAGGGGCGGACTGGCTGCTGCCACCACACTGGGCTGGAGGAGAGAGGGTCCCCCGGGTGCTGGGCCTCTGGGGTCCACTTTGGCTAATGAAAGCATCTCTTTATCCCACCCACCCCTGCCAGTGGGTGCTAGAAGGAGGGAGGTTCAGGTCGGAGACCCCAAAGCAGAGGGAGATGGAGCTGTGGGGGTGTCCCCGTGCCCTGGGGAAGCGGGTGCAGGGTGAGCACGATGGGGAGAAGGTGCTAAAGAGGTCCCTGGAGCCCCAGGAGTGGGAGCACTCACCCTTCTCCCCTCACCTCTGTGTTGGTTTTGGCAGCCTGCCCAGGAGGCCTTGGTGGCGCTGCCGTTGGCCTCCAAGTGAGGTCCAGAGGGGGCCAGGGGGTGGGGCCTGGCGGCTGGTGGGAACCTCACAGCGGGGCTCCTGAGCTGCAGGAGGGTTCCCTGTCTGTCAGGGAAGCAATCCTTTCCCCGAGCCCCCAAAGGGACGTGAGCACAGAGTGGGCCTAGGACACCCCGGGAGGCCCTTGGCCCTGTGCCTACAGGTGACATTGTGCAGACCCTACAGCTCATGAACTTGTGGTCCCCTTAACTCCCTGCCACTACACCCACTTACAGATAAGGAGCCTGGCCCCCAGAGAGCCAAGGTCACCCCGCCATTGTGCTGGGAGCGGAGGCCAGCCGTGCCCTCCGCCTGTGCTCCCACACTTGGCTGCTCGTCAGAATCACCTAGGATTGTTCTGGACGCGCCCCCGCCCTCCTCCCCCCCTCCCTCTTCTCGCTGTCTCCTGGGCCAGAGGAAACCGAGTGGCCGGGGGTGGCCCGCTGAGCTCACATCCTCTGCCCCAGCCTAAGTCAGGAGCGACCCCTCCACCTCCGCCCGCCGGGAAAGAAGGTTGAGCTGGAGGGGAAGTGCCTGGAGCCAGGCCAGAACCCAGACCCCTCCGCCCTCCCACCAAGGTCCCCGGCCCAGTCCCTGCGAGCCTCTCCCCCCACCGCCTTTCCGGCCATTGTTCTGGAGAGAACAGAGCCACCCAGCCCGGCCCTCCGGCCCCTGTTCCTGTCTCCGCTGTCACATTGTCTTGTCACTCCCCGGAGAGGCTGCCCCTCGCCGCCGGCTGGCGCAGGTGGAGGCATCTCCTGGGTCATCTTCACCGAGGCCAGAGCGGGCCTCCGCCAGGAAGACGCTGAGCCAGGCCCTTCCTGCCTCCCCGGCCCTGGCTTCCCGAGACCCCACTGGTTCCCTGGGACAGGCCTTCCACGGCCAGAGGAAGGCTGGGGGGGGCCTGTGCTTGTTCTCGGGGGCCCCTTCCCCCTCTCGGCCGAGTCCCTCCTTGGTTCGGTTGTTTGCCTTTTCCGCAGTGGCCTCATCGGCTCAGCCCTAAACGTGGCTGTGCCCTGCCTCCCGCCCCACACCCGTCACTTCGGGGCTGGTCCCTCCCTGTTGGAAGGGGGCCCTGTGTAGCTGGGGTATTCGGGGGGCCCTCCAGGGCCCGGGGGCAGGCCTGGACCAGCATGCTTGGCACCCCGCCTGCCCGGGGTGAGCCAGCCTCCTCCTCCCCACAGGGGTGTGTCCCGCAAAAGGCGGGGCCCCTGTGACAGGCATGCGCCTCTGCCCCCAGCACTCACAGGGACCACCCCCTCCCGGGCCCTGGCTCCCGATGGAACACACCTGAGCCCTGTCTGTCCCCGCGGGGCTGAAGCAGCATCCTGCCCAGGCCACTAGCTCCTCTCGCCGCCACCCCGCAGCCTCCCGCCTGGGCCCAGGACGGGGCTGTCCCAGCTTTTGCTGACGGACAGCGTCTTGTTGATGAGGGCTGATGGGTAGGGAGTGCCAAGGGGGAATAGCTCCCATCTTCTGCACGTGGGCAGGTTCTGTGATCAGCCCATTCTACAGATGAGGACACTGAGCCCGGGAGGTTCTGGGACTTGTCCAAGCTCAAACAGCCAGGTACGCGGCAGAGCTGGGGCACGGTGCAGGCCTGTCTGGCACCACCTGCTCCACATGCTCCATTCAGGGATGTGGTAGGGCTGGGCACTGTGGCCCTGGCATCTGCCCTTCCACTCTCCAGCCGCTGGCGCCCCTCTCCTGTCCTTCCCAGCCCCCATCCCAGCGGGACAATGGGCCTCGCTCCTTGGCCGCTCAGGCAGGAATGCTAACCATGTGCTCGTGGGCCCATCTATTGAGGGCACGGCGTGCCAGTGCCCCCTCCCCGCCCCCCGGCGCTATAAACGAGCTGGGCCAGGGGCCCAGGAGAGCCAGGCCACCGCCGCGGCCGCTGCTCCCTGCGCTCCTTGCCCTGCAGCCGGTGGGCCGGTGGCCCTGGCGGGAGGGAGCCGGAGGGACAGGGCGCTCAGGGGCCATGGGCCAGGTGCTCTCCTGCTCGCCGAGAGGTCAGCCGGGTCTGGGAGGTGGGGAGAGGGAGCCCTGGCTTAGGGTGTGGCCGAGGGTGTCCTGACGCCCCTGCTCTGACCCCCAGAGCTGCTCGGCTCCACGAAGAGGCTCAACGTCAACTACCAGGACGCGGACGGGTGAGTGAGCCCCGGGCCTCCGGCAGCCGCGTGGGGGAGGGCCGGGGGAGAGCCTGGGCCCACAGCCCCTTCCCCTCTCTTGGCCCTAGACGTGTGTTTGCTGAAGCCCTGGGCCCGTCTGTACGGGAGGGAGGGAGGGGAGGGGCCTCCTCGGGTCAGATTCCTGCCAGGCCCCCTTTTCTCCCCGGAGGATGGGAGCTCGCAGGCTCCTGCTCCCACGGCCCCCTCCCCGGGGCCGGCCGGGGGGCAGCCAGACAAACAGGCCTCTCAGCCCAGACACTGGGCCCTTTCATGGCGCTGCCCGGCTGCTCTGCGCTCCCACGGCAGCCGGGGGGGGGGGTCCCCCCACAGTGGGCAAGTAACCCAGCCCTGCTGGCCCCTGGGATGGGTCTGGTGTGGAAGACAGGATTTGGGGGGCAGGGGCTACTCACTGACACCCCCACGGTGTGTCCCACCGCTAGGTTCTCTGCTCTGCACCATGCCGCCTTGGGGGGCAGCCTGGAGCTCATTGCCCTGCTGCTGGAGGCGCAGGCCACCGTGGACATCAAGGACAGCAACGGTGAGGACCCCGGAGCCCCCTGCCGGCCCGGTTGGCATCATTTCTCTGGCCTGCAAATGCTTCACCTCTTAGTCTCCATCCCATATTGGGGGGTGGGGGCGTGTACTGACGACCCAGTATCCGGGGAGGGGGTTGTGATTAGGTCATTGTCAGGAGGTCACCATGGTGGGCAGGGCACGGCCGGACCTCTTGCTGGCCAAGCCCAGGCGCAGCCAGCATCGCTGGCGTCAGGTCTGTCTCCCTCCCCGCTGGCGTGGCTCCAGACCCTGCTCGGTCCCCTCCCTGGACCCCACACCGGCCAGGCCCCTCAGAAGCCCCTTCCCTCCGGCAGGCATGCGCCCGCTGCACTATGCTGCCTGGCAGGGCCGGCTGGAGCCCGTGAGGCTGCTGCTGCGGGCCTCAGCGGCCGTCAACGCCGCGTCCCTGGACGGGCAGATCCCGCTGCACCTGGCTGCCCAGTATGGCCACTACGAGGTGGTACGTGAGCCGCCCGCCGCAGGGGTGCTGGGGTGGGGGCCGGGGTTGGCACCGAGGGGCTGGCCAGGCCACACCCCTCACTCGGCTTCCCCTTTGCCCCCAGTCAGAAATGCTCCTCCAGCACCAGTCCAACCCGTGCCTAGTCAACAAGGCCAAGAAGACGCCCCTGGACCTGGCCTGCGAGTTCGGGCGGCTCAAGGTGAGGCCTGCAGCCCTTGGGGGGTTGGTTCTGGGCGTCTGGGGGGGGGGATCCCAAGAGGAGGCTCTACCTGGTGCTGCCGCCCGCAGGTGGCCCAGCTGCTACTGAACAGCCACCTGTGTGTGGCCCTGCTGGAGGGCGAGGCCAAGGACCCGTGTGACCCCAACTACACCACGCCCTTGCACTTGGCTGCCAAGAACGGCCACAGAGAGGTCATCAGGTACCGCCGCTCCCCCACCCTCACTTCCTCAGCCCCTTCCCTCAGGGCCCTGCCCTGCTGACCTCCTCACCGGCTTCCTCTCCCGCCCCCTCCGCCCTGTGACCCCCCGCTCCACAGGCAGCTGCTGAGGGCGGGGATCGAGATCAACCGCCAGACCAAGACGGGCACGGCGCTGCACGAGGCCGCGCTCTACGGCAAGACCGAGGTGGTGCGGCTGCTGCTGGAGGTGGGTGGGCGGCTGCGGAGGCTCTGAGGGGTGGCCCCGCCAGCAGGCTGGAGAGCAGACGGACCTGGGTCCAGCCCCGCCTCTGCCTCTCGCCGAAGGACCTTGAGCTGGTCCTTGACCCTCCCTGAGCCTCCACTTCCTCACCTGTGACACACGGAACAGCACCTGCCTCCTGGCGCGGTGAGGGCTGTGGGAGTGACCGGCGAGCTGCGCAGGGCACGCTCACCCGCACTGTGTCCCCAGGGCGGCGTGGACGTGAACATTCGGAACACGTACAACCAGACGGCCCTGGACATCGTGAATCAGTTCACCACCTCCCAGGCCAGCCGGGAGATCAAGCAGCTGCTGCGGGGTGCGTGCGTGTGTGTGTGTGCGTGTGTGTGTGTGCGCGCGTGTGCATGTGCGTGTGCGCGCGTGTGTGCGCACGTGTGTATGTGTGTGTGCGCACGCGTGCGTGCATGTGTGTGCGTGTGTGTGTGTGTGTGCGTGCGTGCATGTGTAAGACCCAGCCCGGGGCCTCTGTCCAGGGGGTGCAGGAAGAGGAGTGGAGTCGCACTCCTGGGCTGGGCCGTCGGAGGGAATGCTGTGGGGGGGGAGGAAGAGGAGGCAGGGGCCCGGGAGGCGCCTGAGGGGCCAACGGGGGCAGGAAGGCGTCCGAGCACCAGGCTGACACCTGTCCTCCTCCCCTCCCAGAGGCCTCGGGGATCCTGAAGGTCCGAGCACTCAAGGACTTCTGGAACCTCCACGACCCCACGGCCCTCAACGTCCGGGCCGGGGACGTCATCACGGTGAGGCCCTGGCGCAGGCGTTCCTTTGCGAACCAGGGTCACTGTCCCTTCCCTGGCAGGACCTCCTGCGGTTAGGCTCCGAGCCGAGGTCTGACAGGAGCTGTACCGCTGATCTCTCTCCAGCCCGGGGAGGAGGATGCTGTCCCCTCTCCCTCTGCAGAGGCTTAGAGAAACGGCTGTGACTTCCCAGGCTCATAGCTAGCAAGCAGGGCAGCCGGGCTGTCAGCCGGGCTGATGCCAGGACGCCGGGGCAGCACTGTGGGCTGGCTTGTGCATCAGAGACCGGCTTCCTGGGGGCAGGGGGCCGCAGCGACAGGGCTGGCCGCCTGCCCTGGCCTGACGCAGGAAGTACCCATTGCCTCCCCGGCCCCCATTCGCCACAGGTGCTTGAGCAGCATCCTGACGGCCGCTGGAAGGGCCACATCCACGAGAGCCAGCGGGGCACGGACCGCGTGGGCTACTTCCCCCCTGGCATCGTCGAGGTGGTCAGCAAGCGGGTGGGCATCCTCGCGCCCCGCCTCCCCTCTGCACCCACACCCCTGCGCCCGAACTTCTCTCGGACACCACAGCCCCCTGCCGACGACTCCCTGCACCCTCTCACCTATGGCCAGCTCCCTCGGGTGGGCCTCAGCCCAGACAGCCCAGGTACATCCTCCTGGGGGGCAGCTTGGCACCAGGGTGGGCGTCTGACTGCCAGTCAGCTGTCGGCAGGGCCAACTGGGACTCTGACCCCCTTGCTCCTGCCTCTCCAGCAGGTGACAGGAATAGTGTGGGCAGCGAGGGCAGTGTGGGCAGTATCCGCAGTGCTGGCAGCGGGCAGAGTTCCGAGGGCACCAACGGCCACGGCCCTGGGCTCCTGATCGAGAACGCCCAGGTACGAGGGAGGGGGTGTGGCGGGAGCAGGGCCCCCCTCCTGCTGCCACTTCCCCGGACGCTGAGTCGCTCCTTCCCTGTGTGCAGCCGCTTCCCTCTGCCGGCGAGGACCCGGGGCTGCCAGGCCTGCACCCCCCGCCCCTGGCAGGTAGGAAAGGTAAATGGGCCTGGACGGGCTGGGAGGGGTGCAGGTGAGGGCTGAGGACTTGGCACCCCTTCCTCCTGCCCCCCAATTCCACTCTGTCCCTCCGTACAGGCAGCCTGAGCCACCGCCCTCTGGCCAACTGCCACTCCGGGGAGCAGCTCTTCCCCCAAGACGTGCGGCCGGAGCAGCTGCTGGAGGGGAAGGTGCGGTCCCCGCTGGGCAGGGGCCGGGGGCCCAGGGTGGGGTCGCATGGACCTCAGTATGGACTAAAGTCCCTGCTCAGCACCCTCGGCTCGTTGACGTCAGCCCTCCCTCTCCCGCCCTCAGGACGCCCAGGCCATTTATAACTGGCTCCGTGAGTTCCAGCTGGAGGGCTACACCGCCCACTTCCTGCAGGCCGGCTACGACGTGCCCACCATCAGCCGCATGACGCCTGAGGTGGGTGTCCCTGCGGGAGGGCGGGGAGGGCCCCGCAGGCAGAGCAGGGGCTAACGGCTCCCCCGCCCTCCGGGCAGGACCTGACGGCCATCGGGGTGACCAAGCCCGGGCACAGGAAGAAGATTGCCTCGGAGATCGCCCAGCTGAGCATCACCGAGTGGCTGCCCAACTACATCCCGGTGAGTGGGCGGCACGAGCTCCACCCTCGACCGTGGCCGTGGCCGTGGCCGTGGCGCCTCCTGGCCTGGGCCGCGGCTGGCAGGAGCCTGCTCTGACCGCGCTGTGCTGCAGGCGGACCTGCTGGAGTGGCTGTGCGCGCTGGGGCTGCCGCAGTACCACAAGAGGCTGCTGGGCAGCGGCTACGACTCCATGGCGCTGGTGGCCGACCTCACCTGGGAGGAGCTGCAGGAGATCGGCGTCAACAAGCTCGGTGAGCCGGCCGCGCTGGGCCTCTGGCCGGGCACCCGCCGCCTCGGGTCTTCAGAACGTGTTCAGGGCTCAGGCCCAGAAGAGAGGACGGGGTTCGAGGGGAACGGGGTGACCATGTGCAGCCCCGCTCACCCTGCCCCCGTGCCCACCCCCTCAGGTCACCAGAAGAAGCTCATGCTGGGGGTGAAGCGTCTGGCCGAGCTGCGGCGGGGCCTGCCGCACGGGGAGGCCCCCGGCGAGGGCGGCTGCCGCCCGGCCAGGGGCCCGGAGCTGATGGCCATCGAGGGGCTGGAGAACGGGGACGCACCTGCCGCGGCCGGCCCCCGCCTCCTCACCTTCCAGGGCAGCGAGCTGAGCCCAGAGCTACAGGCAGCCATGGTCGGGGGTGGCCCCGAGCCACTCCCCCTGCCCCCTCCCCGCTCCCCGAGCCAGGAGAGCATTGGCGCTCGCTCACGAGGGTCTGGCCACTCACAGGAGCAGCCTGCCCCTCAGCCCAGTAGTGGGGACCCCGGCACCCCACAGGAAAGGAACCTTCCGGAGGGCACAGAGCGGCCCCCTAAGCTTTGTTCCCCGCTTCCTGGCCAAGGGCCTCCTGCTTATGTTTTCATGTACCCTCAGGGCTCACCCGCCAGCCCAGCCCCAGGGCCACCTCCAGGGGCGCCCCGAGCCTTCTCGTACTTGGCTGGCCCCCCTGCTGCTCCCCCAGACCCTCCCCGGCCCAAGCGTAGGTCCCACAGCCTGAGCCGCCCGGGCCCGGCCGAGGGGGAGGCCGAGGGGGAGGCCGAAGGGCCGGTGGGCAGTGCCTTGGGCAGTTACGCCACCCTCACCCGGCGGCCAGGACGCAGTGCCCTGGCCCGGACCAGCCCCAGCCAGACCCCAGCCCGGGGGGCTCCCCGCAGCCAGTCCTTCGCCCTCCGGGCCCGCCGCAAAGGGCCCCCGCCCCCGCCTCCGAAGCGCCTCAGCTCCGTCTCCGGCCCCACCCCGGAGCCCCCTCCACCGGATGGAAGCCTGGGGCCCAAAGAGGGGCCCCCTGGGCCCCGAAGGCGAACACTGAGCGAACCGACTGGCCCGTCAGAGCCCCCGGGCCCGCCTGCCCCAGCGGGCCCCGCCTCAGACACGGAGGAAGAGGAGGACCCGGGGCCCGAGGGGACACCCCCGTCCCGGGGCAGCTCGGGGGAGGGGCTCCCGTTCGCCGAGGAGGGCAACCTGACTATCAAACAGCGGCCCAAGCCGGCCGGCCCCCCGTCCCGAGAGACGCCCGTGCCCACCGGCCTCGACTTCAACCTCACAGAGTCAGACACTGTTAAGCGGAGGCCCAAATGCCGGGAGAGGGAGCCGCTGCAGACGGCGCTTCTGGCCTTCGGAGTGGCCACCGCCACGCCCAGCCCCTCCGTCCCCTCCATCCCCCTGCCCTCCCAGCCCCCCAGCGAGTCCCCTGTGGCTCCTCCCAGCCCTCCTCAGCCGGACCCTAGCAGCCTTCCCACTCCAGGAGCTCCAGCCCCTCGTCCTCCCAGCCCTCCCACCCAGCTCGCAAAGCCCCCCTGCCCCGGGCCAGCTCCGGAGAGCTCGGCAGCCCATCGGCAGCGTGGGGAGCCAGAGCCCCCCGCTCCGCCCGCTGCCCTCATCAAGGTGCCCGGAGCAGGTATGAGGCAGGGCCTGCGGGCGCCGGGCACGTTGGCAGGGGTTGTGCCCTGCCCACTTGAGTCACAAGCCAACCTGTCTCTGCAGGAACAGCTCCCAAGCCTGTGTCCGTGGCCTGCACCCAGCTGGCGTTTTCTGGCCCTAAGCTGGCTCCTCGGCTCGGCCCACGCCCTGTGCCGCCGCCCCGTCCCGAGAGCACGGCGGCCGTGGGCTCCGGCCAGGCCCAGCAGAGGCTGGAGCGGACCAGCTCGTCCCTGGCAGCCGCACTGCAGGCCGCGGAGAAGAGCATCGGTGCTGAGGAGCGAGAGGGGTGAGGGCTGCCGGCGGGGAGAGAAGGTGGCGGCATGGGGTTGTTGGGGGGCAGGGACCTCAGGCAGATCCTCAGTCTGGGGACCCCCGGTTGGAACGGGAGGAGCCCAGAGCTTGGGAGTCACCCGGGTCTGACCTGCAGGGAAGCTGGCTGCTGCCGCTTGGAGGCACCTGAGCCTGGGCGGTCATTTGAGCCCCGGGCGCGGTGTATGGAAGGACAGCGACTCCTTCTTGGAAAGCACTTGGCACCAGCCGGGCGCTCGGCACCAGCCCTCGCCCCGGGCTGGCGGGCGATCTGATTACCGGCTGGTCTGACCCAGTGCTCTCCCCGCAGCCCCCCCAGCACCTCCACCAAGCACATCCTGGATGACATCAGCACCATGTTTGACGCTCTGGCTGACCAGCTGGATGCCATGCTGGACTGAGCTGGACCCGCCTGCGGCATCCACTGCCTTGGCCCAGCACAGAGGCTCCCACCACCCCGGCGGGTCCCTCCTGCTGCTCCGGGCCAGCGGCTGTCAGCATTGCAGTTCCAGGGGAGCGGGGGCCGAGGGGCTTGTCAGACTGATATCTCAGCGGAACCCCACCCATTGTGTAACCTGAGCAAAGAGCCCCCTACCCTTCGGTCAGGGACCCTGGTAAGAGCTTCCGCCCAGGGAGAAAGGTGGTGGCAGACCCCCCCGCCAGTATCTCAAGTTCTCGTGCCAAGGTCCTCTTGCCGCCTGCGGTGCTGTCCGGAGCAGCGGCTGGAGGAGCCGTGTCTGGCCAGGACCCCACGGGTGTACATAGGACATGTAAATAAGCCACCGGGGCCTGCGCGCTGGCGGTGCCCCGGCCCGACCGGCTCCTCCCTGCCTGCCCGCAGCGAGGCAGAGCTGGCGGGGTGGGGGCAGTGGGACTAACAGACCCCCCAATGTCCAAACTTTTTCAACTGTAAATGTTATTTTTTAAGCAGAGAGAAATGCATATATTTTAAATGGAATTTATTCTATAACTGCCTGAGAGGACGCAGTGGGGAGGGGCTTCCGCCACAGCAAGAGTGCCCACTGCCCAGCCTGGCCTGATGGGCGGGCCCTGGCTCTGTAAATTAACCTCCTACCCCAACTAACGCCAATGAAGTGTCATTCCACATGATCGCCTGTGTCTGGGTCTGTGCCGCGGATCTCGCCGGAGCCCGGGGCTGTCGCCGGCAGGAGGGAGGCTAGGGCCCTCCCCTCCTCCCCTCAGTGGCTGCCTCAGGGACCAGCCACCGGTCTTTCTTACACAATTTATAAACTTTAATACAGTCTACTTTCATTCCTAAAAGGCTCATTTCCAGTAAAAAATATACACCAATAAAAAGATTCTCCCGGGAGAACTCTGCAGGGACTGGACGGAGCCCTGGGCCATGTCCCCGAGACCGACTGTGGCCAGCTCGAGGCAGGCACAGGAGCGGCTCCAGGGTGAGGGGCGCCTTCACTTCAGGTCCCTGTGAGGCTCCCGACAGGGTGGGGGGTGCCTGGCCACATCCAGGCCCCTGTCCCAGGAAGACAGGATGGAGGGCACAGGGAGGCTGCACCCTCACCCTGACCTTCAACGGCGACCTTGAGAGCTGCTGCCAGTGTTCCTTCAAAACGGCCGAGGCCCTGGCCCCACGCCCACAGCCCCGCCCGGGATCCCAGCGCTCGGGGCGCGGGCTGAGTGGACCCTGAAGAGGGACAGCCCACGGGAGGGGTGGGCTGGGAGCCCCTCTGCTAAGCACATGAGGTCACACATTCCAGAATGCCCCTGGTGTGGCCGGAAGAGCCGGCTGTCCTGACGGCCCTGGCTCACTGCACAGGAGCCCTGGGGTCAAGACGACAGCCGGGTCTGGCACGGGGATCGGGGCCTCAGTGCCATGGGCACAAGAGCAAACCCTGAACCATTCATGATACCAGCTCCCCAGACTCAGAAGTGGGTCCGGGATCGGCCCCCGGGGACCAGGGCCACCGTGACCACCGTGGCCAATGGCTCAGAAGGGCGAGTTCATGCCCAGCTTGGTTTCAAACTGCAGCTTCTGTCGCTTCTGGTAACGGACCCGGACCCTGGGGAGGGGAGGGGCAGGAGGTTAAATGGGGTCAGGGCAGGCTACAGGAGGCAGGGATGGGCAGCCAGGAAGCAGGGGACGGTGCCCGGGGGGTGACGGGCCCAGAGGGAGCGCCCTGCCGGTGGCTCACCGGATCTCGTGCAGCTTCACAATCTCGTTGCTGACCACCACGAGGACCAGGGACAGGCAGCCCAGCAGCCACGTCAGCAGCGGCACATCCTCCAGGCCGAAGTGGACGCGGCTGTCCCTGTGCGTCCACAGCTGCAGGTCCACCGCCGTCTGGACCACCTGCCCCAGCAGCCTGCAGGAGGGGCAGCGCCGGTCAGCCGGGCTCTTCTCTCCCTTCTCTCCCTTCCTCAGCACAGCAGTAGCCCACGGAGGGCACCCTTCAACTCCGGCCCAAACCCACCCGGGTTATGGCCACTCACACCAGGGGCACCGTCATGGACCACCAGAGGTTGGTCAGGGGGCTCTTCCTCCACAGCGGCTTGGTGCGGTGCACGTGGGTGACGGAGATGAAGACTGGAGGAAACGGGATGGCGGGGGGCGGGGCCTGTCAGACTTGCCACGGCCAAGGCCTGGTCCCCGGGGCACCCCACCAGCCACCACTGGTCCCTTCCGGGAGCCCTCACCAGTGTGCAGGACGATCAGGGCGGCAGTGAGCTTCTGAGCCAGAAGCAGCCCGTTGGCAAAGTCACCAAACCAGGCCGGAGCCGTGTCGGCGTGGCTGCCAAAGCAAGGTGTGCGCTCAGCCCTCCGGGCCCTGGGGCGGACCGGGCGAGTGGGGGCGGGGCGGGGCTCACCTGGGCAGCACGATGGAGGAGCAGTTGGTGAGGTTGCGGGCCCGGGAGTTGTCACAGAAGCTCTGCAGTGTGAAGCCGAAGGAGATGAGGCACGAGCCGATGGTGAGGCTGAACTTGAGCAGGAAGCAGAGCAGGAAGTAGTGTTGGGTCTGCGGGGGGGGGGGGGGGGGGGGGGGGGGGAAAGGCCCGTCACTCCAGAGGCCACAGCCCCTCCGGCACTCGACACTCGGATTCAACAGGCTCTTCAGTGAGGGGCAGCCGGACGGGGGCCGGAGCGGGGGCTGCCCGCCCGGCGAGGACCTTTCCCAGCTCTGTCCCACCACCTCCCTCTGGTGTGATGGAGGCCGCATCCTGACCACTCCCTGCCCCAGGACCAGCCCCTCGGGCAAGGCGCAGGCTCCCCGGCTCCGCCTCGCCTACCTTCTTGGGGATGGAGTGGAGGTTCTTCCCTGTGGCCACAGACATGACGGAGCTGTGGGGGGGCTTCCCCAGCAGAGAGATGCTGAAAAGCAGAGACCGGTGAAGGGCGGCCACGTGACCCTCTGTCTCCTACTTCCCACGTGAGGAGCCTCTTAGGATGGGGAGTGCGGTGAGGGTTGGTGACAGGGGGGACAGGACAAAGGGACATCCACCACCACACACACACACACACACACACACACACACTCTCTCTCTCTCTCTCTCTCTCTCTCTCTCCCTCTATGAGAGGGGTTGAGCGCTGAGCAGGGGTCCCTGAACCCGGGCTCCTGGGTGCTGGGTGACCTCCCACCCTGCCTGCCTGGCACAGAGGGAGGGCCAGCGTCTCACCTGAGCAGAGGATAACAAAAGCAGGACAGCCACAGGATGTCGGTGGTACTGAGCAGTGGTGGCAGCTGGACTAGGCAAGAGAGGAACTGGCCCAGGAGAGCCAGGAAGCACTGTTAGATTCTGACAAAGGGGAGGACACTGGGAGTCCAAGGCTGCCTGGGCTCACGTCCTGGCCTGGCGGAGCTGGGGCTAGAGGGACACTATTCTGCTCAGGGGTCACCTCCAAAAGCCCAGCGGTGTCAGAGGGGCGCTGGGGACCCCTAGACTGTGCTGCATCCTCCCAGCCTCCCAACTGGCCTCAGACTGACTGGCCCTGAGCAAAGAAGCGGGTGGGAGGGGACGTTGTCTGTGCTGCCCGCTCACCTGGATGACCACGAGAGACAACTGGCACTGCAGCAGGAAGAGGAAGCACTTGCGAATGCCGTAGGTGGCGTGCCGCGCCTAGGGACCGGGAGGACAGATGGTGGCCTCGCTCAGACCCTGCAGCTGACAAACCTCAGCCAGGAGCCGGACGCCCCAAAGCTCCTGCGAACCAAGCTGCCCGGGAAAGCTTTGCCTGGAGGCGACCCAGACAGATCCTGCGTCATGATACCCCCCGCCCAAGCAGGCCCCGCCAGCGCCCGCTCCCACCGCAGCCCGCGCCCCACCTGCTCAATGAGGCGGATGATGCTGATGGTCTCCTCCTGGCGGAAGGCCAGGGAGCAGGGCAGGCTGTTGAGCTGCCCTGAGAGCTGCAGGGGAGACAGGCCCTCCGAGGCCTGGGCCATGCTGGTGCTGGTGGCGTAGCCGAAGGTCTCCCAGGAGCAGCGGGACGGGTACAGGGGGTCCAGGGCGATGCTGAGCAGCACAGGGGGGAGCGTGCCCATCAGCTGCACTTCGAGAGGCCCCATCTCCCGCAGCACGGGGCATGCGCCTGCTCCCTCTTCTCCCCACCAGGCCCAGGTCCCTCGGTCCCCTCAACCAGGGCAAGATCGGCCATCCTATAGGCCCCAGCCCCACGGAAACCCAACCCGGGAGGCAGAGGGGGTGCCCCGGACCTGATGTCGCTCTGGAGGAAGAGGCAGCTGTTCCGCAGGTTGGCAGAGCTGCCCAGGCAGCAGGTCACCTCCCCGTACTCCTGCATGATCTTGATCATCTCACACATGGCTGTGGGCAGGCAGTCACAAATCAGGCAGGTGGAGCCCCACGTGGGGCGCTGGGCAGAGACCCCCCAGGACAGGAGACGGGGAGGTGGACTCCCTTTGTGACTATCCTACCCGGTCCTGTGACGCTTCTGACTCCCCGAATGGGCACTCCCACGGCTCCAGCCCACTAGGCTCCCCGCTCCTCCCGGCCCAGGAGCCTTTGCTTCCTGCACGGGAACCCCATCTCCTCAAGAGCTCACGGCACCCCAGGCCTGGTCAGCCTCACTGGAAGGGAGCAGGCTGCCCGGGGCGCCGTGGGCACAGTACTCACTCTCGGGGGTACAGTCAGTGAACAGGGGCACGAGCAGGGGCACGTTGTCGATGTTCTGCAGGTGGGGCCGCACCTGGTGGATGCCCCGGGGCAGCTTGGCCTGGAGAAGAAGCAGAGATGCCCATGGCCTCGGGGTCAGGGACCAGGGCCCCGGGACCCTCCTCTCTCTGCCACGTGCCACCCCCAGGGGCCTGGGGCGCGGACCCGCTGCCGTACCCGGTTGCAGTCCTCCAGGAAGCTGGGGAGGTCGCTGTCCGTGGGCTGGAAGCTGATGAGGTCTGAGTGGCCCTCCTCCATCATCAGGAGCCCTTCCGCATCGTCTCGGGACACTGTGGGGACAGAAGCCCGTCCCTCACCTCGGGGCCGGCCTTCTGGGGCCTCTCCTTGCCCTGCAGGTGGCATGGAACTTCCTGCCCAGGCCCCCTCTCCTCCCGTCAGCGGCTGTGAGCCCCTTTCCGGGGGAGTGTATGTACCAGGAGGGCTCTAGGAGCTCCTTCCAGAATAGTCCAAGGCGGAGGGCTCCCCCAAACCCACCTTGTCCCCACCACAAACCTTTGCCCTCACCCTGATTCAGGTCGTCGTGCAGGGAGCCAGCGTGGCTGGGGCTGGAGGGGGGGATCTCGGAGCCGGGCATGTCCCCGTTGGGAGTGAGGGAGATGTGGCAGTTCCAGCCCGTCTCCAGGCCCATCTTCTCCGCAAACACCTGCAGGAGGCAGACGGCAGCGAGCAGATGAGCCCCAAAGCCAGTGGGGACGGGGTCAGTGGTGGCGGGGGAGGGGTGGGGGGAAGTGGGGGGAGGGAGGGCTCCCACCTTGCTCTTGAGCTCGTCCTCCAAAGAGAAGTAGACGAAGCGGATGCAGGCATTGACCAGCCCGTCGATGAGGCGCACGATGTCCAGCCGGGCCTGGTACTGGGAGGACACCATGCCCATGAAGATCTGGCCGCTCAGGGCCTGCATGCAGTCTTCCTTCTCCAGCGCCTCCCCGATCCCTTCTTCACAAGGCACCGAGGCCGGCCAGGACGCGGCCCCGTCAGGACACCCGGGAACCAGCACATTCCAGGAGGCGGCCCAGGGCCACACACAGGTGCCACACCCGAATCCAAGAGCACGCAGGCCCCAGCGGACCACACACAGCCACGCACGCACGCAGCCGGGACGCACGCACGGAGGAGCCAACAGACACGGGAGAAAAGACAATGGAAGGCACTCATCAGTCCGGTGACAATGCCCCCGAGGGACAGCAGCCCAGCCTGGTCTGGGCGAGGGGGCTGGCCCTACGCTTGGCAATGGCTTCGATCGTCGTCTCTCAGATCTAAGACCCCGTGTGTTTGGCGGAGGGAGGGCAGGGAGGGGGCAGTGGAGCCGAGTCCCACTGTTGCAGCGGGGTCTGGGGCCTGGCCTTTTGTCTGCTCAGAGAGGCTCAGGCCCTACCGCCGCTATGGTGTCACGTTCAAAGAAAGCCGTTTTCTAGATGTTGTCCCACTGGACGGTCACAAGAACCCGTGAGGAGGACAGTTTATACAGGCGCTCCCCCACGTCACCGGATAGTGACTGCCCTCCTGGGCGTCCCAGGCCCAGGGCTGTGCCTGCTGTCCCCTCTGCTACGATGGATTCCCGGGAAGCCCTCCCCGCTCCGGCCCCCCAGGACGGCGTGCACGGTACCGTCGGAGCTCCAGCTGTTGTGGCGGGTGCCCAGCTTGATGGGCACGGTGCTGGGCAGCTCGCACAGGGTGAAGATGCTGCTCTGGCCGGGCGCCTGCACCAGCTCGATGCACTTGCCGTTGAGCTGGGCGGACAGGCTGCAGCTCATGGGCTTGTAGGCGAAGGCGGAGCAGTAGCCGGACAGGCAGGCACGCTGGTAGAAATCCAGCACCTTCTTTCTGCCGGGAAGCAGGTGGAAGTGAGGCGAGGGGTCCGGGGACGCCCCAGGTCTGTGGGCAGGAAGGCAGACCGCCTGGGCCGAGTGCTCCGGCCCCTCACCCACCTGTCAGAACTCGAAAGAGGGTAGATGTCAGCTCCGTCCCAGAAGTCTGTGCAGGCCTCCAGGACCACGTCCGCGGTGCCATGGGACAGCATCTGCTCTGTGCCTGAGGGCAGTGAACAAAAAGGCCGACCGTCAGTGCCCAAGCCACGCCTCTCTCTGCCCTCACAGGGAGTACGGCCATCCCGGGACGGAGGGCACTAGCCAGGCCTCGCCATGGGGAGCCTGTGTAGAACGCCGCTGGGCTTGTCATGCAGGCACTGAGCTGCCCGCCCTTCAGGCAGCCCCATCCTCCGTGCCCATCCCACCTGCTTCCCCAAACCACTCCCCGCCACGTCTGAGAAGCTGCCTGTGCTCATCTGCTCGTCCCAAAGAGGGACGAAGAGGGCAGAGCCTTGGCCCCAGCTCCTGGGAGGCTGGTCCCGACGTGAGCCCAGCCCGGGAGGCTCACTGGTGGTGGTGTCCTTGATGAAGAGGCTGATCATGTGGCTGAGCGGGGGGCGCCGCTTGGTGACATAGGACAGCCGGCCCAGGGAGCTCTCCCTCACCATCTCGGCGCTGGGGAGGCGATAGAGCGCCAGGTGGTTCTGCTGCGTGAAGAGCTCCTTGGCCCCGGGGGTGAAGCCTGCGGCAGCGGAGGGCAGCGTCAGGGCCTCCGGGAGAAGGCCCGGCCCCTGGCCCGCCCCCACCCTCCACCTCCCGGGAGGAAATCCGTGCTGGCGGGTCCCTCCCGCCCCTCCACCCCCCCGTTCTGTGCCAGAGCAGGAAGCGCTGCCAGACAGCAGTGCCCGTTCCAGGGGAAGGACAGGAGTAGAAGGGCTCCCGGTGACGTCGGTAGACGCCAGGCCCGGGGCCGGTGCGCCCAGTGGGCGGCCACGCACCGATGAGGCGGGCGAGCTCGCAGAGGCCCCAGGGCACGTGCACGGGCAGCGCGGCGCTGTGGCTCTCCTGCAGCGCGATGTTGCACAGGTGGTCGGAGAAGCGGCACAGCCGCTCGGTGACGCTGGCGTTGCACAGGTTCAGCAGCACGTTGAGGCCCAGAGGCTTGAGGGAGGTGAGGTGCAGCTGCCAGTTGGAGTCGTCGAACTGGATGCAGGGGGGGTTCTGCTGGTCCTGCGACAGGCTCAGCATCTCCAGGTGGTAGTCGCACACGAAGTCGTCCGCCTCGTAGGGCTCGCTCTCCGGCCCCGGCTGCGTCTGGGGGCGGCGCGGAGGGAGCAGGGGCCTCAGGCTGGGACGGTGTGAGGGAAGACCCCCTTCCCACCACAGCATGCTCACGCTTCCCCGCCCTCCCAGAAACCCCCTCCTTGTCTCTCTTGAGTTCCTGGCTGCTTCTAGCTCTTGTGCCCAAAGACACGGGCAACATCTAAGAGGGTGACAGACCAAGGAGGAAGCCATGGAGGCCCTTTCTCAGGGAGAGTATTTTCCAGGGAGCCACTGGCAGGCCGTGCCTAGGAGGGAGGGGCCTCCTCGTACCCATGACCAGCGGCTGCCAGGCCAAGCCTGGGGCCTGAGAAGCTGGCGCACCCCTCGGGCCCCTGCAGCGGGGGAGCCTGAGGGCGGGGGCTGCTCTCGCCACCCCCTCACCTTGCCGGGCTCCTCCTCACAGCCCTCCGGGTCCCTGCTGAAGCTCACGCTGGAGCCGGACGGGTGCTCGCTGTGGCCGTGGCCTCGGAGGCGGGAGCAGGGCTCGGCGGCCTTGGGGCCGTCGGCAGGCCAGGCGTCGCGCTCCTGCTCGGCGGCCAGGTGCAGCGTGGTGTTCAGGGAGCCCGCCAGGAGGGCGTCCCGCTCCTGGGGCTGCGGAGACAGGGGTACAGGCCTCAGACCAGGGCCCCCGTGGCTGCCCGGACCAGGGAGGCGGGGTGCTGCCGTCCCCTCGCTGCCTTTGGGGGCCGCGCCTGCGCCGCTCAGAGGCAGATCCCCATGGTCCTCCTTCGCCTCGCCCTCCCGGAGGCCCCCGCACCTCCTCCACCTCGAAGTGGCAGAGGGAGCGGATGGACACGTCATCCGTCAGGTCCTCGTGGCTGCCGTGCGGGGGCTCCACCTGCCCGCTGAAGAACAGCACGGTCTCTGGGCTGGGGTTGGGCCACGACAGGATGCCCTGTTTGTCCACGCAGCACAGAACCTGCGGGAGGTGGCGGGGAGCGGCCGGTGAGCGGCAGGAGACACCTGCGGGAGGTGCGGGGGGAGCGGGCGGGGCGGCCTCGGGGCCTCACCGTGACGGAGCCCAGGCTGTGCAGCAGGCTGGCGCTGTGGCTCAGCGTCGGCGACGTGCCCTGGATCACCCGCAGGAAGTGGCCCCAGATGCTGCGCAGCATTTCCTGTGGCAGAATGGCCGCGAGGCCGTTTGGGACTCGGCCACCTTTCCCAGGAGAGGGCCGCGGGGGTCCCCGGGAGCTGGGTGCGGAGGGGAGTGTGAGAGGGGGACTCGGGCTCCGGGAGCCCGCTGGAGGCTAAAGGTCATAAAGTGGGGCGTTCAGGGTTCCAGGATGGGCCCGGTGAGTGTACCTGAGTGGACACGGATTCTGTGTAGCTGCTGAGAGTGTCCTCCGAGAACTTGGCCAGCTGCGCGGAGAGAAGGGGAGCTCAGGGAGGACACCGCCCCACACGGGTCTCCACACTGGCAGGGGGGGCCCCACACCAGCAAGGCTCCCAACATCTGGGCCAAGGGCGGCCCCAGGCAGCCCGGCCCCCCTGTGTGCCGAGAGCCAGGCACTCCCCTCCCCGGGCCTGGCCTGGAGGCCTTTGGGGTGGGAAGGGCCTCACTCCCACTCCTGCCCCTGTTCCCGGGGCAGCGCCCGCTCCGCCGGCAGTTCCTGTCCTGGTTCCTCTTGCCCGGCCCCGCTGCCTCGGGAAGACCTACCAGGGAGCTGGGGGAGCCCCTGCTCATCTGGGCCAGGACGCGGGCCTCTCCGCAGGCGGTGGCCAGGACCCAGAGGACCGGGAAGAGCAGGGGGAGGATGGGCAGGACGCCATTCACCTGCAGGACAGGGACCGCACTGAGGGCGCTGGAAGGGCGGCCGGCCCCCGGAGGCGGGCAGGGCTGGGGGAGGGGACAGGACAGCTGCCGGGGGCAGGAGGGAGGGAGGGGAAGCAGGGGAGGGACAGCCAGGGAGCATGAGGGACACGGCCACCGGGAGGGAGGACAGCACAGAGAGGAGGGCGTTACCTGCAGCTGGAGGAGCGTGTACTGCCAGGACGTGACCCCGGGGGCGCTCAGCATGAAGCGCAGGGCGTTGGTGATGAGGAAGCTGGCCTGTCGGGAGGGGGCAGGTGCAGCCTTAACCCCCAGACCCCAGAGGACACGCAGGCTCGGAGGCTCCCCTTCCTCTGCCCACTCACCCCTGACACTGGCTGGCTCACTCCGGGACCCCATCTCCACTCACACTCACTGAGCCGGCCCTGAGGCTCCCCCAGTCCCTCCCCCGCCCCGGCGCCCCCTCACGCACCAGGACCACGGGCATGGCGAAGCGCAGCATCACCGACTGCACCGTGAACCTCTCGTTGTCCAGAGCGGTGGTGGGGCGGGACAGGGCCATGTCCAGGCACCATCTGCAGACAGAGGTGACCCCGTGCTCAAGGCAAAGGCGGAGGCCCTCACTGACACCGCCACCGAGCATCTCCGAGGCTGCGAGGCCCTCCTGTCCCTCAGCCCAGCCGGGTGGCCAGGAGCGTGGCCCGTGCCCGCCACAGAGCCACGCCCGCAGTCAGACTGGGAGGAGAGCCATCCCTGGGCCCACAAGGTGCTGACGAGAGGAGCCTCCTGGGAGGCCTGGCCTGAGGGGCCTCAGGACGAACAGGCTCCTTCTTTGTCCGTGTCCCCGCCACCACCACCCCGCCCCCCCCCCTACATCCCCCCCCACAGAGGCTCCAGGGAAGAGGCGAGGTCAGCGGGGGAGCGGAGAGGCAGGCAGCACCCGTACCGGATGTTGTCGATCACCGGGGTCTCAAGGACACGGAACAGCCGGTGCTGCTGGGGGTTCTGGGGCCCTTTCTTCAGCTCCCCCCGGGGGGAGGGCGGGGGGGAGAACGGGGGGAACAGGTCTCCGGGCTCCAAGACGATGTGCTCGTCATCCTGCCGGGACAGGGGGGAGGTGGTGAAGGCTGTTCTC
This sequence comes from Pipistrellus nathusii, assembly GCA_963693515.1. Lineage (NCBI taxonomy): Eukaryota > Metazoa > Chordata > Mammalia > Chiroptera > Vespertilionidae > Pipistrellus > Pipistrellus nathusii. The sequence goes on along the minus strand of OY882873.1, from coordinate 45,747,570 downwards.
GGAGGCCCTCGGCCTGGAACTCCAGCTACGCGGGGCATCTCATGGGGTCAGGGCCATCCGTTAGCAGCCAGCCTGGGGGTGGGGCCTGTGGGGCTGGATTCCTGGTGGTGTGAGGATCAGATAAGAAAGAACGGGACGAGGAGGAGAAAGAAGGCCCAGCCCTTCTTTGTTCCCCACGAAGCTATGAGCTGGCCTCCCGGAAGCTTCTGGATCAAGCCTGGGACCCCCGCCGCGGCCCCGGCCTCCCCCGCGGCGTTTCCAGGGAAGGAGAAACGCCTCGCGCTACCTTGATCCCCCTCAGAGAGGCGAACGATTCCTGGCCGGGCCTCAGAGCGATGATGTCTCCTTCCACCAGCAGGCTCACTGGCAGGTTGACCAGATGTCCGTCTCTGTAGGCCCAGTGCAGGGACCAGGATGGCGCAAAGGGCATGTGGAGGTCGGGGTACATGGCATCGGGCCACTTGATCTCCTTGCCATCCTTGAGGGCGTCTGACGAGAGTGGAAAGAGGGAGACCACCTGACCCGGGGCACCAGCACACACCACGGAGCTTGGCCTACCCGTGAAGCTGGCGTTGGTGCTGCTGCTGGGAGGAAGCCAACAGCAGCCCAGCCACTCAGCCCAGCACTTTCCCCTCCTCTGAAGCCAGCTCTTGTTCTCTGCATCCTTGTTCCGTTCAGATACATTTCACAACCATTGCCGAGGGTGTGCTGAGCCCCGTGCAAAGGTCAAAGATGAGGACACAGCCACCACCTAAGGGGGGCAGTGAGACACATGAGCAGATAACTGTGAACAAAGCAAACACACGGGCTGAGAGGGTTAGGGAAAGTCCGGAGCTGCAGGAGCACAGAGCTGGGGCAATCAGAGGTGGCTTCATGGAAGAGGGAGCGCTGAGGATCGGCCTTGAAGAATGGCGAGATTTCTGTCGGCTGGAGACTGAGGGAAAAGCCTGCAAGCCCACTGGGCTGCTGTTAGCCTGCCTGCCTGCCCGGGCCACTGCCTGGCACCCACAGCGGCCCCGGCTCTCATGGTCCTGCCAACGCCTTTGTGCGGGCTCCGGGGAGTCCCTCCTCTGGCCGTCACAGAGCGCCTTCGCCTGCCCCTGGGTCTCACCTTGGATTTGGTCGATGATCCCTCGGAGCCTCCACTCCACCTCCCGACGCTTCAGCCGGTCCTGCCGCGCGATGAGGACCAGGTTGAGCAGCAGCAGGAGAAACAGCGCCGAGGCGTTCACCAGCTCCACCCCGTGGCTGGCGGGAAGGAAGGTGAGGGCCACTCGCACCAGCCCAGCCAGCACTGGGCCCGGACTCCAGTCACTGCCCACCCTGTCCTCCCGAAAGAGTGGCGAGCCTGGTTCCGCCACCAACTAGCCAAGGGGCTAGGATCCCTGAACCGCTCAGGCGCCGCTGTGGGGGCGGTTCCAGGGGAGCAGCCCGTCTCCCCGGGGATGTCGTAGGTGGGACCTGGGACAGCAGACCTGGCTGCGGCAGGAGAGGGAAGGCCGGAGCCCGGTGGGAGGCTGGGCAGGAGAGGGAAGGCCAGAGCCCGGTGGAGGCTGGGCAGGAGAGGGAAGGCCGGAGCCCGCTGGGAGGCTGGACAGGAGAGGGAAGGCCGGAGCCGGGCAGGAGGCTGGGCAGGAGAGGGAAGGCCGGAGCCCGGTGGAGGCTGGGCAGGAGAGGGAAGGCCGGAGCCCGGTGGGAGGCTGGACAGGAGAGGGAAGGCCAAAGCCTGCTGGGAGGCTGGACAGGAGAGGGAAGGCCGGAGCCTGCTGGGAGGCTGGACAGGAGAGGGAAGGCTGGAGCCGGGCAGGAGGCTGGGCAGGAGAGGGAAGGCCGGAGCCCGCTGGGAGGCTGGACAGGAGAGGGAAGGCCGGAGCCGGGCAGGAGGCTGGGCAGGAGAGGGAAGGCCGGAGCCCGGTGGAGGCTGGGCAGGAGAGGGAAGGCCGGAGCCCGGTGGAGGCTGGGCAGGAGAGGGAAGGCCGGAGCCCGGTGGAGGCTGGGCAGGAGAGGGAAGGCCGGAGCCGGGCAGGAGGCTGGGCAGGAGAGGGAAGGCCGGAGCCCGGTGGAGGCTGGGCAGGAGCACGTACCTGCCGGCCGGCTGGCCCCCGTAGCAGCCCAGCAGCAGCAGCGCGGCCAGCAGCATGAGCGAGGCGCCCGGCCAGTGGAAGCAGGAGCAGCGGTTATTGTGGTGCAGGAAGCTGCTCCGCCACACCTCCTGGGGGGACCGGGGCCGAGGGGTGAGAGGCCGGGACAAGGACGTGGGAAGGGGCCGCCTTCCCCCCACGCCCACCGACCCAGCCTGTCTTCTCGCTCTGGTCCTGGCTGGGGCCCGTGGCTGGGCTCCTGCAGAGGAGGGTCAGGACCTCACCGGCTTCTTTCGGGTTTTCGGCGATGCCTCGCGGGGCCTCGGGGCCGTGAGAATGGGCCCTGGCTTCTCTGCCGCCCCCGCCGGCTCCCTACCTTCCAGGTGAGACACTTCCTCTGCTCCCGCAGGTGCCCCTCCAGCACCGCCTCCAGCTGCTCCTTCAGGACGCTGAGGGCCTTCCGCGTGGACAGGCCCAGCGCCAAGGGGGGCTCGCCCTGCAGGGAAGCCGGAGCGCTCAGCATGTGCCCGGGGGTCTCTCCCGTCCCAGGCCCCACCTCCTCCTCCCGAATCCTCCCTCCGCCTCCGCTGGCCTCTCCCTCAGGGGGTAAGCATGTTCCATCTCCACTGAACTAAGGACAGCAAAGTACACAGCCTCCTGCTCTTCAAAGCCAAGTTCAAAACAACGCTTCCTATATGGGTGCTCTCTGGCCCAGACCCCCTTTCACTTGACTTTCTCCCCCCTGCCACCAGCACCTCCAGCCCATCAGAGGCCGTCACTGCTGGCCTCCCAGTCTGCCTCACCGCTGCACTTCAGATTCCATTATTGGGGGAGGGGGGAGACACTAATAGGGAGATACTGGCACTCCATTGTTCCTAGAGGAAAATTTAGGGAGAAAATCCCATCTCCCGTAACCACTGGTTCATAAAAGAGGGGATTGCCACACACAGCACCAGGGAGGACACGATCTCGGGAAAAAGGCAGCTGTGCCCGAGAGAGGACCGCGAACCAGCTCCGCCTCCTCCCGTCTGTCCGAGGACGGCGGGCAGGAGGGCACCGGCCGACACTGCAGACACTACGGTCCATGTGCCCCCCCGCCCCGCCTCCCTCCTGCATGAAACCCCCATTGTGTTTCCTCTTCTGACTGTTGTCTTCCCTCCATCCACCCGCAGCCCATCCTGCCGCAGCTGCCCGGACGGAACTGCCTCCCAGCTGTGTCCCGGGCGCCAGAGTCCCCGTGTCCCTCGGCCTCCGCCCGAGCCCCCCTCCCTCAGTCACCATCTCACAGGCACCCAGGCCAGAGCTGGAATCCCCCTCGTCCAGACCCGCCTTCCCTCCCCCCAAAACTGCTACCTTCAGCCTCTCCCTGTCCAAACCAACTGCAGCACCCCGGAGCAGGGTGTGTCACCGCCTGCCCCCTGACCTCTCCCATCCAGTCACAGCCCGAGCGCACCCCTGGCTCCCCAGCCCCCTCCTGCCGTCCTGATGCCGCCGCTCCTCCGCTCACCGGCACACACTTTGGATCTCCTCCGCCAAGAACACACTCACACACTCCTCGCCCAGACAACTGCTGCTTCTCTTTCAGACTCAAACTTCGCCGGCTCCAGGAGGTGTTCCCGAAACCCGGCTGTGCTTAGGGGTGTGTGTGTGTGTGTGTGTGTGTGTGTGTGAGTGTGTGTGTCTGTCTGTCTCTGTGTGAGTGTGCATGTGTCTGTGTGTGTGTCTATCTGTCTCTGTGTGAGAGTGTGTATGTGTGTGTGTGTGTGTCCACAGCCGCCTGGGCAGCCTGGCCCACGGTCTGCCTCGCTCAGAACCGTCCTTCCAGACCGCCTGGCCTGTGTCTCCCACCAGTCTGCCAGCTCCTGGACAGCAGGCTCTGCCTCCTCCACCCCCACACCTCCTGCCCGCTGCCGGCACAGTGCCCAGCACACGGCGGCTCAGCCCACACCTGCTGTGTGGATGGTGAATGATGAATGAATGAATGAATGAATGAGTGAATGCACAGACAGGTAGCTTTGCAGACCCCACTGACGCCTTATCATTGGCCATCCACCCAGTTCTGTATCAGGAACACCTGGAGTTTTTAACAACATGGATGTCCAGGTCCTACCCTAGACCCACTGAGTCAGAACTCCTGGGGGTGAGGCGCCCCAGGGAGCCCCCGATGGCAGGTCCCCGCTGGGAGGGGACGAGTCCTAGGAACACAGCCCGCCCCCCCAGGAAAGGCGGTGATTGGCGGAGGCGGGAGTCCATCTCAAGGCCACCTGAGAGCAGCACCGTGAGCTTCCAGGACACATTCTGTCCTGAGCGAGGAGCCCTAGGCCTGGGGCACCGGGACCGGACAGGGGTCATCTACTGAGCCCGGCCAAGGTCGCCCGGCTGGCGACGCCCTGGCTGCCTCGGCCTATTGCCCTCCACCTCCATGCCCATCACCCAGCTGCCCTCCTGGGTCTGCCCTGGCTTTGCCCACGAACGATCTGGATTTCCTCCTCCCGCCCGTCTCCGCGTTGGCAGCCTCGCTCCTCACAGGACATGAGGAGAGGATGCCAAACTGGGGGCCCCCACCTGGCCCGCTGCCAGCTTCCCGGGCCTGAGGGATGCGGACGGCCCAGAGGGAGCCCTTGCCTAGAGCTCAGCTAAGCCATCTCACTGCGGCTCTGGGGGATTGGGAAGATGAGAGCTGCCTCCTCCTGTCCAGCCGTCCACGTGCGCTCTCTGCCCCGGCCCCTAGGACCCGAGGCCGCTGCAGTCCAGGCGGGTGCGGGGGGGGGGTGGCCGCCGGGGCAGATGCTCTGGGCAGGGCCCGGAGACGGGAGGGCCGCAGCGCTGACTGCACGCGTCGCCCCGGTGTTGTGTCTGGCCGGGGGCACCGGCTCCAGACGGACGATTAGAGGCAGCGGGACGGGCAAAGTAAGCCGTTTTGTAATTACACGCCGCCCCCAAAAATGCTTGCCCGTACAGGCTGGCCCTGGGCGAGGACACAGCCTGCTGAGCCAGCCTACTCCCCGCGCCCAGCCTGGCTTACCCCGCCACAGCCTCTCCCCACGCCAGGCCCTGGCAGGAGGGCCCAGGCCCGGAGACGGTCAGTGTTCGCGCAGGGCCCTGCTCTCCTCCTCCTGGTGCGAGCGCCCGGGCTGAGGACGGCCTCGGTGGAAGCCCTTCACCCTCTCCCCGGGAAACTCAGGAAGGGCTGGTGGGCACGCGGGCTCGGCTCTGCCCACCTTCTTCAAAGCAGGAGTGAGGCTGGGCGCCCCGTGTGCCTGGGCACCGGCAGGGAGACTGCGAGGGTGGGTCCGGCCTGTTTGAGAACAGGGACCCGAGGCGCCCACGTGCGCTCCGAGATCGGCTTTCTTGCCTGCCGGCGCCCACAGGGTGAGGGAGCTCTGCCCCGGCCTCAAGGACCCAGAGGCACTTCGGGCTTCGCAGATGCTCAGAGACCCCAAACCCCACAGGCAGGCGCCTCCAGAGAAGTCCCCGGGGCCAGAGCCACGGCTACACGAAGCCTCTCCACCAGAGGGGGCGAGGCCTGCTTCTCCGCTTACACGGATGCTATGCAGGTAGAACCACCCCAATCCGCTAGTTTAACTGCTCAGGGCTCAACAGGACCCAAGAGAGAGCAGCCTGGGGCTCTGGGAAGCCTGGGTCAGGAGGGGCTGGCAGTGAACCCCATCACAGCTGGGCTGCTTCTCCCTGACCACCATCCAAGGGAGACGCTGCGGGGCAGGGGATCGGGAGCAGCAGGTGCTGGAAGGACTGCCCATCAGGACCACACGGCACCAGCTGCTCAACAGGCCCCACTCTGCAGGCCCAGGAGCTGAGTATGTGGGTCAGTCTAAGGCAGTGGCCGGCACTCATTAGTCACCAGAGCCGAATATCAAAATGACAACGATTGGCATTTCTTTGGAGAGCCACATTTTTTAAACTTAAACTATATAGGTAGGTAGGTTGTTATTAATTTAATTAGAGCACTCCTAAGCTGGCCTTCGCTAAAACCTCAAGGGGCCAGAGAGCCGCATGTGACTCGTGAGACGCAGTTTGCCGACCACTGGTCTAAGGAGCCAGCACACCTGTGTTCTCCTGCGCCCCCTCCTCAGGTTTCTCAGGCGCCCACCCCTGTCCTCTGGGGTCCCTCCCAGAGGTGAGCGCAGCCGCTCTTTGCCTTCCTGTTCTGAGAGAAGCAGCATCACAGCCCGAGGCCCCGGGAGATGGTTATGGATTTAGCCTTGACCCTTGGCCTCAGCGACAGTAGCCAACCGCTCGTTAGAACTGGCTGGCCCCGGTGCAGGGCCCCACCGTCACAGCCTTCGTGGCCCGGCAGGTGGGGAGGGGACCAAAGCTGGAGGCCGCACGGAGCCTGAGTCACTGACGCCGAGCTCGGCCACCGGACGCCAGGTGTTGTCAGCAGTCCTAATAAATCTCCGCTGCATTTGGCCAGCCACGAATCGACTGCCTGTAACCAGGCCAATCAAAGCCTCAGTGCCCTCCCTTCCTCACTCTCCAGGCTCAGGCCGACCTTGGCACCTGCACCATCTTCCCCCGCCTGCCGCCACCCAGACGCAGCCTGGTCGCCCCTGTCTCAGTGACCGGTGTGGTCCAGTGAGAAAGGCGCCCTCCCTGGCCCCGAGGAGGACCGGCACCCAGACCAGAGCTGCCGGCCAGCTCTTCGTGGAGACCCAGGCCCAGCACCCAGGAGCCCCAGGTCCCACTGGGAAGCTCGGCTCGGTCCTGCTCTGGGGGACTCGGGAGCTGGCTGACAGATCCTGAGACACACGGGTTTCTGGCTCCCATCTCCGGCCCCCTCCCATGGTCTCGGCGACCTGGTAACCCGAGCTGCCTCCAGACCTGGGGCCACCCACCCCGAGCCTCCCGCACAGAGCGGGGAGCAGGCATTGGAACAGAAGTGTGAGCCCACGCTGGCATACTCACTTTGCTGCGCTTGCCCTGGAGGGGCATCCATAGCTCTGCCTGCTTAAAGAGCATGAGCCACGAGGAGTCAGCTACAGAACTTCCAACACCAGCCTCAGAGAGAGGAGAGAGAGAGAGAGAGACAGAGAGAGAGAGAGGAGAAAGGCGAGAGCTAGAGAGCGTGTGAGCCAGGAGCTGGTGCTGCAGCGACCGCTCATGCAGCCAGCGGAGCTCCAATCTGCTGATTAATTCAACCTATTTCCAGTCTCGCTGCAGATGGAGGGAGGGAAGAGGAGGAGGCAGGCTGCACAGCGGCGCGCGGCTGGGGGGGGGGATGACGGGGGGGGGGAGGGGGCTGAGAGGAGAAAGTTTGTAGATGCTCTGCCAGATGCCCGGGAGGCTGGCCCATTCGTCAGAGGAGGCCACCGTGGGGCGAGCAGGGGGCGATGTGCAGCCAGGGGGTAGGCGGCGAGGAGGGCCGGTGCAGGACCCGCTGCTGTTGTCAGGGCAACTGCCGGCATCAGGGAGCACCTGGGCTCCTCCCCGGGCTGCCTTTCCTTGGCCCGAGTCACTGGGGATGGGCAGGAGCCGCATGGGGAGAGCCTGCCATCACGAGGGCTCCCCCAAATCGCTGAGACTCCCGGCGTGGAGCCAAGCCAACAACAGCTCCCACAGGCAGAGTGCGGGAAGCAGGGGAGAGGGCGCTGCCGTTATTAATAGCAGCACATCCTGCAGGAGGGGAAGGACCGGGAAGGCTGCAGCAGTGGCTTCCAGGGCAGAGCAGGGCCGGGAGCGGGCGGAAGAGTTCAGCGGAAGAGCGACAGCCGGCCCAGAGGAAGGACCTGGAGGAAACCCACGCCTGGGACCCACGCCGGCCACCGCGGTGCTGGGGCCCCACAGCGCTCTCCAACGCCAGCGGCTGGTGGCCGCGGGCATTCAGACACCCCTGCCAAGTGCTGCGGCCTGGGCGGCCACGGGGCGGAGAGAGGACCACCGCAGCCCCGCCCGGGCAGCAGCGGGCCTGAGCACGCCCCGGGCCCCGAGGTGGGCACACAGGGAGCTGGCAGCACCTGCGGGTGAAGGAGGGCAGGTCCTGAGACTATGTGTACGGGAAACTCCACTGCCCGGGGGCAGGCCGCCCTCAGGATGGGCTGCATAACCCGAGGGAGAGGAGAAGCCTGATGCCCAGTGACCATGGAGCGTGGCCTGAGCCCAAGCCTGTGTCCCCGGTCCGGTTCCTAGAGGACACACACCAGAGGGTTCCAGCGGCCTCTCCCCTCCCCCCCCCCTGGGCCAGCTCCCTGAGGGCCCCGGCCAAACCGGGGCTGAGAGGGAAAGAGAGGGGGGGTGGGCAGTGCAGAGGTTAAGGGCAGGAAGTCTCCTTGAGGCGAGCCAGGGGGAGGCGGGATCAGCTTCTGAGCAGCTTCTGGCCACTGCCCCTGAGTCCGCGGCAGCCTCTGCAAACTGCAAGGAGAGAGATGCTGGACTGTCCCCTGCTCCCCCCTCCTCGCTCCTGCTCCCCCTTTAGCTCCCTGGGAACCACAACTAAGCAAGCTCTCCCTCCGTGTGGAGCCCTGGAAAGACGGCACAGAGGGTCCTCCGACGCCCCTTCCCACAGCGCCCACGTCCGCGAGCCAAAGGGCAGCTCCCAGGCCATTGCTGCTACAGCAAGTGCATTCTGGGCTGGAGGCAGTGGGGAGAGGGGGGCTCTTAAGGGAACCCTGAGGACGGCAGGTCACAAAGAGAAGGGGAACAGGGTGCAGAAAATCAATGAGCAACAGCAAAGTGGTGCCGGGCCAGAGCAGGGACGACAGGCCCTCACCCACATCGGCTCGCCCTCCCCCGCTCCGCCAAGAAGCCATGATCGGCCGAGGCCACGGGGTGACCTTGGGAGGCCCAGTTACACACCTCGCCCGGAAGCCCAGGCAGAAAGCCCCCGGGTCCCGTCAGACGTCTGTGCTACCGACTGCTCAGCTGGCCTCCACGCCTCTGCGCCAGGGCCGCCTCCCGGGGCCGGAGGGCTAGCGGCCCACAGGAAGTGTCCACAGGCATGGCAGCTGCTGACGGTGCTGCTGCTTTTTAGCTCAGCCCTCAGCTGCCCGGAAAGAGAACGAGGAGAACGGAGAAAAACTGTCCGGGAAAAGCGGCCCCTGAGAACCACCGGGCCTAGGCCCTCCGTGTTCTCCCTCCGGCTTCGGAGAGAAGCCAGCTCCCCGGTCACAGAGCCCAGCTTCCGGGTTCACCAGCCACGGGCTGGGGCCGGAGCACAGTACTGTCCTCGGTTTTGCGGACAGTGGGCCTCACCAGGCAGGCCACCGCGTGGCACATCACAATAGCCTCGGGGTTCCTCGCCTCGCACCCAGGCGGCGAGGGCAGAGGCCAGCGTGCTTCCGGTGTGCGGGGCCCGGCCAGGCCACCCTGCAGGGCAGCCGGGCATCTGTGAACAGGAGACTGAGCACACCCGCCTCAGGCTCAGGCCCACCAGCCTGCTCCCCCGCCGGACCCGGGGCCCGTGGCGCCTGGAGCTGACAGTCAGCCCTCCGCCAGGCAGCCCCGGCGGCCACAACTCCCTCTCCGGACTTCCTGAGATCTCCTTGGCAGAAAGGTCACTATACAGAAGTTCAAGTGCATCAGTATGACCAAGCCCTTGCTGCCGTTCCAGGAACTGAGAGCCAGGGGACAGATTATTGAATGCAGGGTAGCAAGTCCGATGGCGGAGGTCCGTGATGCTAACAGCGGACCTCGGGGGAGGGGAAGGAGGGTTTATGGAGAAAAGGTGACGCTTACATGAATCTGGAAGAACAAATAGTAGGAGTTTGCCAGGAAAAAAGGCGGGAGCATTTTAGGGCCACTGCTTAAATGTGGTATGCCCCAGCAGGGGAGGCTGGGGACGCGGGGCGATGGCCACAGGCGGGACTCCGGGGGGCTCAGGCATCAGCAGGTGGCACGGAGCCACCGGCGACTTCCTCGCAGGGCTGACGAAAGGTCAGCTCCGCGTGTTGGGCAGCTCTCTCTGACAGCCCAGCAGAAGGAGTCCGAGGCAGGGGCACCCGTTAGAAATGTGGCGGAGTCCAGGCAGGAGAGAAAGGCCCTCCTCCGGGGCAGCCTCCGTCCAGGAGAGGAAAGCTGACCGGTGGCAAAGGGGCCTGATGCGAAGCCGGTGCGGAGCGCCCGGAGGCGGGGCACCTGCGCCGGGCGGGGAGGGGCGGCCTGGCCTCCGGGCTCACCGGCCGCTGACTGCGCAGCTGCGTGTGCCGGCTGACGGGGAGCTTTGCTCTAACCACAGGGATGGTGCCCGGCGGGCTCGGCAGGTTGGGACAGAGCCCCAGCGAAGAGCAAACAAGCAAAATCGCACGCCCCGGGGCAAGAAGTGAAAGGCTGGCTGGGAGCCAGCCCAGATCAGAAACCTGCTCCCTGCAGTCACGTTCCCTGGTCCATCTCTGTCCCCCGCCGCCGCCGGCTCCCCAGGCTCTGCTTTCCAGCCGAGCACAGCACCCTCCTGGGGAGCACACTCACACCCCCAGGCCGACAGCCCGCCTGTCTTGCACTTTGGGTTTAGAGCCCCCGAATGAGGGCCTCCCAGGCGAATGCAAACAGGGAGAGTCCGACAGACACCCAGCCCATACCCACAGGGACCCGATGGGGCCTACTGCACCTTCTCCTTCCGCTCCATGGGCCGGGTGCTGCAGGCATGCCCAGGTGCGCGTGGTCACCCCCGAAGGGAAGGCTCCGCCCCGACATGTACAAACCCGGGGACTCCGTCACAGTCACAGCATCTGTGGGGGGAGGAGAGAGAGATCACATCAGGCCGGTCTCAGAGCAGGAGGCTCTGTGAAACCCAGGCGATCATCCACAGCAGGGCTTCCCAAACTTCTCTCAGGACGAGAATCACCTGGCGGAGCTGTTAAACTAAGATCCCTGAATCCCAACTAAGAAGTGCTAAACTAGAATTTTTGGGAACATATAGGTAAAATCTTGGAGCACTAGTTAAGTATACAATTTTACCTCTATGTTCCCAAAATTTCTAGTTTAGCACTTCTTAGTTGGGATTCAGGAAACTGTAGTTTAACAACTCCACCAGGTGATTCTCATCATGAGAGAAGTTTGGGAAACACTGATCTACAGGACAGAGCGGCGGATGGAGAGGGGGTGCCCTGCCCACCGGGGCCCTGGCCGGCCCCGCTCCAGAGCCCAGCTTCCCGGCCACCAGCGAGGATGCTGGGGGGAGGGGGGCAAGCTGTCCGTCTTCTCACTCTCACTTTCGGAGGCGTCTATGTCTCCGCCCCTCTGTACCCTTTCTCTCGCTGACTCAGGCAGGAAAAGCCTTTGGCTTATCAGCGTTTTAGAAAGTGAAGGTAAGCTGTTGGGTAAGATGGAAATCTAGATCCTTCTGGAATAAGCAGGAGATTGGTGGCGAGGGCGGCCGAGGTGCCCCCAGGAGCCAGGCATCCATCTATGTCCACGTGCTGGGAAACACACACACGCCCGTGGACAGCCAGGCCCCCCGTGTGCCAGCAAACCATGTGGTTTGCTGATAGGGCAGTGCCACCAGGCACCCGGGCAAATGTCCACAAGGACATACAATCCCCACATGACCCCTGACCCTCGCCCACCCATCCTGCAGCCAACACACTTTCGTGATCTCAGAGCGGGGCGTGTTTGGGTAAAGAGCGCCACTGAGTCACCGGCGTTGGTGCCAGGTGCTCCTGGAGAAAGCGGGAACCTGCTGACTAAACCAGTTCCCCCCCGGCCGGCAGCAGAGCCTCGTTAGGAAGAGCCGGGCAGAAGCCCGGAGAATGATCCAGAAAGGCGCTGTCTAGAAACAAAAGAAGCTGTGTCCGGAGGAGCCCGGCCAGAAGGCCCAGGCTCCGCGGCCACCAGCTCCTCTCTGAAGTCCCATCCAATTCCGCACCAGGCGGCATCAGGGCCCATGTTCCCGGCCCGCGCTGCCAAGTCTCTGCCCACCCTGCCCTTCCCGCCAGGGCTTTCAAAGCTGAGCCAGCCCCACGGGCAGAGACGGACAGGGCGCTGGGAGCAGCCGGGCTCTGCAGTGGCACTGGGTCCTGGCAGCAGCTGCGACGGGATCCTGAGAGGCCGAATCCGCTTCTCCCCAAGGCCGCTCTCCTCAGGCCTCCGGGCCCTGTTTACAAGCACAGCTCAGGGTCCCCATGACACCATGCCAGCAGGCGCTGGGTGAGGGAGCTGCCACACAGGGAAAGGCGCCGATGGGAACTGTGCTTCACTCCTGCCAACAATGAAGGAGGGAAATAACTCCGCGGCCAGCTGGAACCACAGAGGTCCAGAGAGGGCAGCCAGGAGCGGGCCGTTTTTCTGAGAGTCTCTGTTTTCCCATCACGCCATACATGGGGTTCTGGCAGAGAGCTGTCCTCAACTGTCTGATCTGAAACCAGTAGCCGTGTCCTTAAAGGGCCAGTTCACTGCCTGGCCCACAGAAGGGGTGGGGTGGGAGGGGGGAGAGAACAAAGCCAAATACCCCTGGGTTCAAATCCTGACTCCAATACTATCAGATGCTAACTGACCTTCGCAAAGGACGTGTCTCTGAGCCTCAATGACCCTGTTTATAGAACGGAAATGATAATACCTATTTCCCAGAGGAGCAGCAAGAACCATGTAAAATATTACATGCAGAGGATCGAGAACAGTATTTGATATATATAATAATAGGTATTTTTTAAATGTTTTTATTGATTTTAGAAAGATGGATATGAGAAACATCGACCGGCTACCTCCTGCACTCACCCCCTCACCCCAGCCACACCCCGACCGGGATGGAAGCCATAACCTGGGCAGATGCCCCGACCTGGAATTGAAATGGTGACCTTTTGGTGTGAGAGATGATGCTCAACAAACTGAGCCACACCGACCAGGGACATAGTAGGTCTTAATACATAGTTGTCATTACTGTTATCGGCAAACAAGAAATATGACCCAAGTACTGCTGAGATGAAAAATGAGGACTCAAAAGTAAGAAGAAAAAGAAAAGGCATAAAGATTGTAATTAAATACAATTTGCAGAAGACTAGATTGTATGTATAAAAAATCTTAAGGAATAGCTGAGACCGGTTTGGCTCAATGGATAGAGCGTCGGCTTGGGGACTGAAAGGTCCCGGGTTCGATTCCGGTCAAGGGCATGTACCTTGGTTGCGGGCATATCCCCAGTAGGGGGTGTGCAAGAGGCAGCTGGTCGATGACTCTCTCTCTCTCATCGATGTTTCTAGCTCTCTCTCTTGCTCTCTGTACAAAATCAATAAAATATGTTTAAAAAAAAAACACATTGATTTGAAAAAAAAAAATCTTAAGGAATACACGAATAAGATATTAGAACAAATAAACATGCAAGGTTGCAGAACACAAGGTCAAAATACAAAACACAAACATAAATTAAATTATAATAGGCTATTATGAAAAACAGAATGAAAAATGTAAATATCCCACTAATACAAAAAACATGAAATACTTAATGATGACTTTAACAAAAATATATATAAGATCTGTTTACTGATGAGATAAATTAAAGAAGGTGTAAATAAATGGAGAAATGGAAGACCATGTTTATGGATTGGAAGATTTTGTATTAAGATGTCAATTATCCCCTGAATTATCTATGGATTCAATACAATCTCAAAAGTCTCAGCAGACGCCGAAGCCGGTTTGGCTCAGTGGTAGAGCATCGGTCTGCGGACTGAAAGGTCCCAGGTTCGATTCTGGTCAAGGGCATGTACTTTGGCTGTGGGCACATCCCCTGTAGGGGTGTGCAAGAGGCAGCTGGTCGATGTTTCTCTCTCATCGACGTTTCTAGCTCTCTATCTCTCTCCCTTCCTCCTCTCTGTAAAATATCAATAAAATATATTTTTTTTAAAAAAGTCTCAGAAGACATTTTTGTAGAAATTAGACAAACTGATTCTAAAATTTATATGGAAAGGTAAATGATTTTGTCTTTTAGTTTTCAAAACAATTTTGAGAAAAACAGAGGACTTACACCACGTGATTTTAAGACTAATTTAAGGCCAAAGAAATCAAGACCGGCATTGGTGTAAGGAGAGACATACAGCTCAATGGGACAGAAAAGAAAGTCAAGAAATAGGCGCAGGCATATGAAAAACCTTAATCCTCACCTCATACCACACACAAAAATAAACTCAACATAGATCACACATCTAAATGTAAAAACTAAAACTACAAAACTTCTAGAATTTTATGGGGGGGAGGGGAGTAATCTTGGGATAAGCAGAGATTTCTTAGAACAAAAAGCAAAACAAAAAACAACCATGATTCATTATAGAAAATACTGCATATATTTAATAAGTGTAAGGAATGATCACGTTTTCAAATTATATTAGATGTGGTCCCTTCCCTCAAGGGATTTACATAATATAGCCAGCTTGGGGCTATTGTAAAAAATGACAACACAGGGAAGGCAGGAGAGGGTGGGGGTAAGGGAGAGAGAGCAACCAAAGGACTTGTGAGCGTGCATATGAGCCTAACCTGTGGTCACGCACAGCAGGGGTGTGGGGGCATGCGTGGGGAGGGGTGTGGGATGGGATTGGGGGATGAGGACAAATATGTGATACCTTAATCAATAAAGAAATTTTTTAAAATTATAACAAAAATGCAAGTGGGCATTAAAATACTAAATGAGGACTGCAAACAGGTGCTGCAGGATGTCTGGGAGAAAGAGATCACTGGGTGGGAAGGAGAGGGGGGAGCCAGGGATCGCTCCCAAAAGAAGCAAGGCCTGCACTGTGCCTTTAAGAAAGCTTGAGTGAGAAGAGGGAGAACAACCCAAGCAAGAACCAACAAAAGCACCAGAGAAATGCAGGCGTCTTTTGGAAAGATGCTGATTTGACCTGTCTTGTTTGGTTAGCGCGAAGGCAGCAAACAAGCCAGGAAAACAAATGACTGGGTGCTTCCTGCGGCCAAACTCAGAAACTGGCATAAACAAGAACCACATGGGTGCCCACGGTTCAGGCTGAAGGTGAGGTAAGGGGTTGACCGTCCTTCGCCCTTCTAATATAACCTTCCTGAGCTGAGCTTGCATCCTAGCCACGCCCAACATCCCAAAACCGCAATTGGGCGGAATTGTTTTCATCCAAAGCTGTGCCCAGAGAGTACTAATGGATGGATGGATGTCCTGCTGGGGAGGTTTTTGTTTTTATTGGTTTTAGGGAGAGCGGAAAGGAGAGGGAGAGATAGAGACATCAGATGAGAAACATCAATATAGATCAGCTGCCTCCTGTACAGCCCCTCCTGGGGATCCGGCCGGAAATCCGGTGGCCTCTTGGTGCATGGGTTGACACTCAACCACTGAGCCACACCTGCTGGGCATGGGGGAGGGTTTTCTGGGGGGGGAGGCGAGGGGAGGGTTTTAATAACAAGCCTCAGTGTTCTATGTGGGTGGCCTCCTAGTCGATAATTTGATCAATGACTTGAGTGAGGAAACAGATGGTATGCTAATCAAATTCCTGGATGGCATAAACCTGGAAAGCAGAGGAAAGTCGAGATCCAAAAAGATCTCAACAGGCTGAAACAATGGGCCGCGTCTAATAGATTCCATTTAACCGTAATTGTTTCAATATGAAGTCCTGCATTTGGGTTCCAGAGCCATCGTGTAAGACTACTCTAAAAAGCCATTTCAATACCAGTGGCGTGGCGGTCCGGATTCTACTCACATGTAGGCCTCATGAACAGACAGGCTAAGCTGAGCTCCGTCCGAAAACGCTCCCACCTGGAATATGTTGTTCATGTGTCCGTCACACACTGTAAGGAGGACACTGACAAAACCGGAATGCTGCCAGACAGCAGCCGTCAGATGGGAGAGATTATCGCATGAGAAATGGTGGGAAGACACTCACTGTAACCAGCGCACCGAAACCCTCGGGTGGGAGCAAGACCAGAAGAGAGAGATGGCTGCGAGGAGGAGGGAGGGCCAGGCTTATGCCGGGAGGCTCTAAAAACAGGGACTAGGTCAGCTCGGGGAAGAGATAAGGAGGCAGTGTGGGACTCAATACGAGCTTCATCCTTCATATAATTAGAAAAATATTTTTTGAATATATTTTATTGATTTTTTTTTTACAGAGAGGAAGGGAGAGAGATAGAGAGCCAGAAACGTCGATGAGAGAAAAACATCGACCAGTTGCCTCTTGCACACCCCCTACCAGGGATGTGTCCGCAACCAAGGTACATGCCCTTGACCGGAATCGAACCTGGGACCTTTCAGTCCGCAGACCGACGCTCTACCACTGAGCCAAACCGGTTTTGGCTAGAAAAAATTTTTTTTTAATAGAAATAGGCTGCCTTAAGAGGAATGAGTTCCCTGTCACCACAGAGATCTAAGCAGAGGCCGGGAAATTATGAATACATCAGATAGCAAATAAGAAAATACTTAAAAAAAAAAAAAAAAAAAAAAAAAACACGCTACTTTTTAAAATGTTTTTGATTTTTGTAGAGAGAGAGGAAGAGAGAGAAACATCGAATGGTTGCCTCCTGTATACACCCGAACCGGGGATCAAACCAAAACCCGAGCATGTGCTGCAACCTGGGCGTGTGCCCTGACCGGAACCTCTGACCTTGCAGTGCATGGGATGACATTCCGCCAACTGAGCCACACCGGCCAGGGTGAGAAACAGATGAATTTAATGTTATTTTCCAACCCTGAGAGATTAAAAACTAAGAAACCTGTGGCTTCAGCATATGAAAAGATGCTCCATGTCGCCCTAACCGGTGTGGCTCAGTGGATAGAACGTTGGCCTGCGGACTGAAGGATCCCAGGTTCAATTCAGGTCAAGGGCATGTACCTTGGTTGCAGGCACATCCCAAGGAGAGTGTGTGCAAGAGGCAACTGATCGGTGTTTCTCTCTCATCGACGTTTCTAACTCTCTATCCTTCTCCCTTCCTCTCTGTAAAAAAATCAATAAAATATATATATATATATATATATATATATTTTTTTTTTTTTAAAGATACTCCATGTCACCTTGAGCATGTTTTATGCTCTATTTAAAGACACCTTTGAGTCTCTCTCCAGTATGCACCTTCTCCAAGTGTTTCCCAATATTTTTCTGTTCCGCTAAGGAAGACTTCTACCCTGAGTCTCTTTATCAAGAGGATCCTGAAATCCAGAAAACTGGATTCACCTGATTGCACTAAGATTTCTAGTTCCCCCAAGGCCTCTGGAGCTAGCAAAACCCAAAGCGACCGTGTGAGATGCGCTCCGGCCTCTGCGGGTCTGACTCCGGCCCTTCCCCTGCTCACCGCGCCACGTGACCCACTGTTTACTACCGGCTCTGGCCAAGCTTATTATTACACCAAGCCCCGATGATCACCCAAACCGCACAACGCAGAAGAGAACGTCCCTGCCACAGCCACGGCCTCACTCTGGCGTCCTTCGGTTCACCTGCGCTACTGTCAACAGATCCGGCCTCCCGGGAAACTGGGATGCAAACAACGTCTTTAAAGGCGCCTGTCTTTTTAAGTAAAGAAAACCACTGTCCTGGAGACAACAAGACACGATAACAAGATTAAAAAAATATTGACATGCTGAGGTATTACAGCATGGTGCACCTGAAACCCATATAATTCCATTAACCAATGTCACCCCAACAAATTCAATAAAAAGGAAAAAAATAGATGCTGACACACATCTAGCAGCGAAGAAGTGCCATCCATGACCTAGAACCTTCTCACCTGAACGCCAAGAGGGGTTAGAGGCTCCAGCTGCTTAGTAAGAGCTCATACTTGACTTACCAAATGAGATTCCACGAAGCCTCGGGTGTAGGTAATATTTACATTAGCACTCCTCCCCCTCCCTATAGAAATTGTCCCCCAAGCCCAGCGTTAGGAAAGAGTATGGTGGGATGGGGGATGGGTGGGTGGAGGGGACCAAGGACTGCCACCTTCACTTCTCATTAGTCCTGAAGGGGTTAAGCTTTCCGAAAGGCTGATCTCCACGCTTGGAGCTGGCTCTCCCTAGCAACTTCTCAAAATAGACATGTGAAGGGCTTTCTGTTTTCTTGCATCTCAAGGCCCAGGCCTGGCTCTCCCGTCTAATCTTCTGATGTCGGGTCACCACAGACAAGGGGCGGGGTGGGGGTGGGGGTGTTCAAGGGCAGTTAACTCCCAATTATTTGGCAGCTGATTAGCAAGGGGGTGGATTGTCCTCCACCTTCCTGCCAATGCACTACTCCACGGTACCCAACCTCAAACAGTTTTCCTTCCTGTAGTTCTTTTTATTTTATTTTATTTTATTTAGATTTTTTTTATTGATTTTTAGGGAGAGAGAGGGAGAGAAACATAGATGAGAAACAGGGGGTATTCAAGAGGCTGCCTCTTGAATGCCCTCTACCGGGGACAGAGCCCACAACCTGGACATGGGCACGGACTGGGCGATGCCCAACCAACTGAGCCACACCAGCCAGGGCTCCTTTCTGTGGTTCTGACAAAGAGAAGCCGTGAGCAGGGAAGTTAACGCTCACATGGCAGCTAAAATAAGACTTTCGGAGTATTGGGGAGTTAATGCTACCCCTCCTTTTACAGCTTAGTGACAGTCACGTTCTGGTGTGTTCTGGTCTTCACCGTGATTTTCAGTGTTTTAATCCACAGGTCATTTTTATTTGATTCTTTTGTGCCATTGTTGTTTTCTTTTTCAAAGAAATTTAAACTATCTGATTAGAATACTGAGACCAGCTCTTCTCTTGCTAAGATTACCAGAAAGAGCACAGTGATATTTCTTTCCTCGGGGGCTCTCCGCCTTCCTAGGCCCCTGCCCCGTTCTTACACGGCACCTGCCCCTTAGTAACATCTCTAATGACACCACAGTGGCTCCCGAAAATGGAGGAAGAGGCTACTTTGCCCTGACTCCACCCCTCCCTGCCTTCCCTGAGGATCATGGTAATCACTGATGGCCCAAAATAGAGAGAGAGACCACAGAAATATTTATACAAGCAATCAGCCCATGAACTCCCTACCTGCTAGTTACTTAAAATTAGTGAATGCAAAAATGTCTTAAAAACCTAGTAAGGCCTAACTGGTTTGGCTCAGTGGATAGAGCCTTGGCCTGTGGTATGAGAGGTCCCAGGTTCGATTCCGGTCAAGGGCATGTACCTTGGTTGTGGGCAAATCCCCAGTAGGAGGTGTGCAGGAGGCAGCTGATTGATGTTTCTCTTTCATCGATGTTTCTAACTCTCTCTCCCACTCCCTTCCTGTTAAAAATAAATAAAATATATTTTTTTTAAAAAAACAAAATCTAGTAAGTGCTAGACCCCATGCTAGAGACCCCTTATATACAATTTCATTTAAAGCTCCCAACTAGCCGAGACCGGTTTGGCTCAATGGATAGAGTGTCGGCTTGGGGACTGAGGGGACCCGGGTTCGATTCCGGTCAAGGGCATGTACATTGGTTGCGGGCATATCCCCAGAAGGGGGTGTGCAGGAGGCAGCTGATCGATGACTCTTTCTCATCGAAGTTTCTGGCTTTCTATCTCTCTCCCTTCCTCTCTGTACAAAATCAATAAAATATATTTTTTTAAAAATAGAAAATTTAAAAAATTAAAAAAATAAAAATAATAAAACTCCCAACTACCCTGCTGGAGGCCCGGAGACGTTAGGGAACTGAGTTCGCCCGCTCGCACCTGGCTCTCCTAGACAAACAACTCAGGGATCTCGACTTAGCTCACCCCTGGCTCTTGGTGTCCCTGGCCCTGCCTCTCTGCCTCTTCCAGCACTTAGCCTCCACAACTGTAAAATACACACGTGACAACTCCCCTCCGCTCAGGGGTCAGAGCTCACAGATAGATGCACAGCACATGAAATACACGTGTTAAAAAAAACAAAACACCTCCCCTCTCCTCACTTGCATCCTCTAGGAGCCCAGGCATGTGAGCTGTGCCTGGGAAGCTGGGTGTCTGGGAGAAAGCCATCCTCTCCCCCAGTCCGCAGACTCCCACACTAGAAGGGAAGCAGATTCATCGCGGAGCTCCCTCCTTTCTTTCCCCCCATGAGCCACACGAAAATTCGGAAAATTGCCGAAACCGGTTTGGCTCAGTGGTAGAGCGTCGGTCTGTGGACTGAAAGGTCCCGGGTTCGATTCCGGAAAGAGGCAGCAGCTGGTTGATGTTTCTAGCTCGCTCTCTCTCTCTTCCTCTCTGTAAAAAATCAATAAAAAATATATTTAAAAAAAAGAAAGAAAGAAAAAGGGATGCGGCACCACGTGGCCACGCCAATGCACAGGCCGTTGGCTCCGCACCAGCGGGAGGGGCAGGGTGAGCCCGCGGCACCGAGGACCGGGCTGTGAGGACCGGGCTGCAGGGTGTGCGGCAGAGGAGTGAGAACACAGCCCCGACATCAGTGTGTAGGGTGCCACGCACGGTGGTCCTCGGATGGTTTCTAGTGAGTCTTTAAACGAGTCTGGGAAGGTAGAAAGAACAGCAAAAAGCAAAATAATAATAAAATAAAATGATAATGATAAAATAATAATAATAATAATAATAATAATAATATAAAGGATAAATGCTGCACACTGCAGCTCGCTGCTGGGGTGGGGCGGCCCGGGCGGCGGGCACGCGGTGGGCGCGCCCCGGAGACCACGGCGTGCGTTGGGGTCCAGGCGGGGCGGGGCCGGGGCTGCCCCCGGAGGCCTGTCCGTCCGCGGAGACAGCCCTGCGGGCCCGGGCGGCCGCACACGCCGCCAGCGGGGCCGCGGGGCCGGCCGGGGGCAGGGTCTCTTTGTTGGCGGGAGGTTTGGATTGGGCGCGGGACACTCCGTGGGCCTCGCCGGGGCCGGGGCCGAGCGGGAGCGGCTGGGAGAAGGAAAGCGGCGGCAGGAGCGGCGGCAGGAGCCAGTCCCCCGACGCCCCTCCGGAGGGACCCCCCAGGCCCTGGCCTGGGTGCAGACCCCAGACTCCAGGCAATCGCGCGGGCCGAGAATGCAGGGGACGCGGAAGGCGGAGCCCCACGCTCCCTGGCCCCCTGGCTTCGGGCCACGGGCCTCCCGGTACTTACCCGGGCCCGGGGGTCTGTCCTCCTCGCTGCGTCCACTCCCCTCCCTGCCCCCCCTCACTCCGCGTCCCCTCCTCCAAGGGGCGCCGCCATGTCTGTTACTGGCAGCTCGAAGGGGGCTTGGCTCCCTTCGCTGACCGCGGAGACGCCATTCGCGAGCTAAAGTCCTGGGCGCCGATTGGTCAGCATTCGAGATGGGCGGGGGTTCCTGGCTTCTCATTGGCTGCGCGGCGCGCCAGGCTGAAGCTGCAACCGCCCCTTTGGGAGCCTGGCGGAACTAAGTGCCCAGGGAAGCCAGCCGGGGAGCAGGCAAGCCCTGTGCATCCTTGGGCGTATCACCCAGGTGCAGAGGTCCTTTCCAGAGGCGAGGGCACAGCTTCTGCCTCCATGGGGATGCTTACGGGATTACTCTCTGTCCCCAGCCCGCCTTAATGTTTTAAAAATATATTTTATTGGTTTGTTTTTTTTTACAGAGAAGAAGGGAAAAGGATAGAGTTAGAAATATCCATCAGCTGCCTCCTGCACACCCCCCACTGCGGATGTGCCTGAAACCAAGGTACATGCCCCTGACCGGAATCAAACCGGGGACCCTTGAGTCCGCAGGCCAGCGCTCTATCCACTGAACCAAACCAGCTAAGGGCACCGCCTTAGTTTTTGTCTTTTTTAAATAAGCCCCTTGGAGAGGGCCCAGCCTCCTACTTCTAACCTTCCTCCTTGTTGCTGGGAACAAATGCCTAGAGACACCTTGTTCAGAGACCTCGGAGAGAGTCCCTAAGGGACTAAGACTGCGTCCAAATTAAAGCTGGTGAATCGAAGGTAACACTGCCGCTCTCCCCTCAAAAGGGAAAAAGCAAGTTAAATCCCCCCCCCCCCTAGATAATTAGAGAAATCGCCTAGGAGACCTCTCTTGGGAAAACAAAGCAAGCCTGTGTCAGTATTTCCTTCTGTTTTCCCAGAGATCCAAGTCTGGAGATTTGTTTGTTTTGTGTGGGGTGTTGTTTTTCTAAATCTGTTTATAAAATGGGAAGAGGGTCATGTGGCTCTGAGAAACAAGAGCCCTTTCCCCCTAAGAGAATTTAATTATGGAGTTAAAAATCTCTTTTCTCAGCTGGACAAGAAGATGCCATTTGAGTACCTAATCTTGTATGTTTGAACTCTTTTCGCTATTGCCTAAAACACTGGTAGGAAAAACAAAAAACAAAAAACCACTGGTAGAAGAATCATGTCACTTTCCTGCTGGCAAAAATCCTCTGCAGTTTGTTTCTGCAAATAGGCCAAGTCATTTAAAGACCTCCTAAGTCAGTGGCCGGCAAACCGCGGCTCGCGAGCTACATGCGGCTCTTTGGCCCCTTGAGTGTGGCTCTTCCACAAAATAAACACGGCCTGGGTGAGTCTATTTCGAAGAAGTGGCGTTAGAAGAAGTTTAAGTTTAAAAAATGTGGCTCTCCAAAGCAATGTCAGTCGTCGTACTATTGATGGTTGACTAATGAGTTTGCCGACCACTGACCTAAATCAACTCAGTCTTAGCTCCAGGTTTCACTCCCCACAGGCTAAACTGTCCTGCAGCCACACAGGTTCACCACCATCCCCTAAATCAGTGGGTTTCACTCTTTTTCATCTCACGGCACACAGACTAATTACTACAATTCTGTGGCACACCAAAAAATATATTATTGCCAATTTGGGGGGGGGGGAGTATAATTTTGATTTATTCACACCTGACGGCTATTGTTGTGTTGGCTGTTGTCATTTTTTTATTTGACAATCTAAGAAGAAAAAGGTCAGTTCCCTTATCCCCAGTAGGGGGCGTGCAGGAGATAGCTGATCCATGTTTCTCATTGATGTTTCTCTCTATCCCTCTCCCTCTCTGTAAAAAATAAATAAAATATATTTTTTAAATCTGACTAAATAGTCAAATATTGCATTTTTTAAAATATGTTTTTATTGCCGAAACTGGTTTGGCTCAGTGGATAGAGCGTTGGCCTGCGGACTGAAGGGTGCTGGGTTCGATTCTGGTCAAGGGCATGTACTTTGGCTTCGGGCACATCCCCAGTAGGGGGTGTGCAGGAGGCGACTAATCGATGATTCTCTCATCGATGTTTCTGACTCTCTATCACTCTCTCTTCCTCTCTGTAAAAAATCAATAATATATATATAGAGAGAGAGAAAGGGTAACTGACTTCTGTAGATGGTCCTTGACTGGCCCATCCTCATGCAAATGAGGACTCCAGATCCTCACAGTTTGGTGCATCCAAAAGGTGCTGTCCTGATTGGTTGGAATAGAGCTGCTCTGATTGGTCAGTGAAGATAGCTGCACAGCTCTGATTGGGTGGGGACAGCCCAGTCCCAATATTTGAATTCAGATTCCAGGAACTCCTTTATAGAAGTGGCTCAGATGGCAGAAACAAAGCGCACATGTATGCAAAACCATGGACACAGACAATCGGTGGTGAAGGCCTGGGGCTGGGGGCAAGCTAGAAGGGTCAGTGGAGGAAAAGGGGGCAAATGTAATATTTTCAACCATAAAGATTTTTAAATAAATAAATAAAAATCTAAAGAAATAAAAACAAAGTACCTGGCACACCCTGGGTGCCTGATAAATGTTTGCTGAATAAGTGAATTAGTACCCAATTATCCGCTCTCTCTAGCAACTTCAGTTGCTTCCTTTTCATTGGATCTTCCCCCTAGCTGAATAAACATTTACAGTTCTCATCTCTCTTAAAACAGAAGATGGAGGAGGGGTGGGCTTGAGGGAAAAGAGAAGACGGGGAGAAGGAAGAGAAAGGAGGAGGGGGAGGAAAAGGCTTTCAGCATTAAGTTGTCTGATCTCCGGACACTTTCTGCCATGTAGCTAATGAACCATCCATCAGAGGCTCTCTCCCGCTCTGTGATGTTCTGTCACTGTTACATGAGCCAGTGTAGTAACATCCGGGGCTTCACCTTAGCTAGCACAGCTCACAGAGAATCACTGCTTCATTCCTTTAGTGCCACTGGAATATTTAAGAGATTTAGCTGAAACACTCAACTTCACACGACTTTGTTTATTTTTTTATTTTTTTTGTTTGTTTGTTTTTTATTTTTTTGTTTTGTTTTGTTTGTTTGTTTGTTTTTTTAAATAAGTTTTTATTGTTCATATTATTACAAATGTTCCTTCCCACCCCAAATTGCTCTCCTCCATCAGGTTCCCACCCCACCCTCTGCCCTTTCCCCACTCCCCATTGTCCTCATCCATAGGTGCACAGTTTATGTTCAGTCTCTTCCCACGCCCCCCTCTCCCCTTTTCCCCAAGAATCGTCAGTTCACTCCCCTTCCATACCTCTGATTCTATTATATTCAACAGTTACTATTGTTCATCAGATTTTTTTTTTTAATTTCCTTGGTTTTTAGATTCACTTGTTGATAGTTACGTATTTGTTGTTCATAATTTTTATCTTTGTTTACTTTCTCTTCTGAAAGAACTCCCTTCAGCAACTCATATAAGTCTGGTTTGGTGTTGATGAACTCCTTTAGCTTTTTTTTATTAGTGAAGCTCTTTATCTGACCTTCGATTCTGAGTGATAGCTTTGCTGGATAGATTATCTTTGGCTGTAGGTTTTTACTATTCATCACCTTGAATATTTCTTGCCATTCCCTTCTGGCCTGCATGGTTTCTGTTGAGAAGTCAGCTGACAATCGTATAGGTGATCCTTTATAGGTAACTACCTTCTTTGCTCTTGCTTCTTTTAATATTCTCTCTTTGTCTTTTGCTCTTGGAATTTTAATTATGATTTGTCTTGGTGTGGTCCTCTTTGGATTCCTTTTGTTTGGAGTTCTGTGCGCTTCCTGGACTTGTAAGTCTAATTCTTTCCCCAGGTGGGGGAAGTTTTCTGTCACTATTTCTTTCAGTATGTTTTCGATATCTTGCTCTCTCTCATCTTCTGGGACCCCCATAATTCTGATGTTGGTTCGCTTGAAGTTGTCCCAGAGGTTTCTTACATTGTCTTCAATTTTCTGGATTCTCTTGCCTTCTAGCTTCTGTGGAGGAGTGTCTTCTGGCTCTTTATGTTCCAAATCTTTGACTTGATTCTTGCGATCTTCCCTTCTGTTTTTAGGACTCTGTAAAATATTTTTTATTTCAGACAATGTATTCTTTATTTCTTGTTGTTCCCTTATCATTTCTTGATGACTCCTTATTAATTCTAGTTGATTTCTTTTCATATCCTCATAGGTCTTATCCATCTTTTCTAGGAAATTCTTGAAAAACCTTATAAGCGTAGATTTGAACTCTATATCCAGCCGCTTTTTGTCCTCCATTTCTTTCGTTTGTGATCTATTTCATTGTCGCATTTCACAGTTACAGATGGGGCGGGGTTTCAGGGTGGAGCCTGCAGCCTTGGCTTCCGTCAGCCCCGCCCTATGCGGGTCCTTCAGTGCTCGCTGCTGGCGCCTCTGAGAGAAAGGTGCCCTCGATTTTCGCCTGCTGCCAAACAGTCAATGCTCTCCCCCACTGAGCCCGGTATTGGGGTTCAGTTCAGTTGGAAGTGGAGTTGGAGGTGGTGTTCAGAGCTGACTGGAGCCCCTGTCTCCTTCCCGCCAGGCAATCCCGCGGCACAGCCGGCCGGCCCTTCTCTGCGCGCACTGGGCGCCACCGCCGGGACCTCCTTTCGCAGCTTCCCCCGGTTCCGCCTCGCAGCCCAGCTCCCTCTGGCTGAGCCTGAGTCCCCGGGGTCTGGCCTAGGCCTGGGGTTCAGAGCAGTCAGAATGGGGCCCAGCACAGTCAGAGTTTTATCTCCTTCCCGCCAGGGAACGCCCGCCAGGCACTCCGCCTCCCTCCTCTCCTGCTCCGTCCTCTCCTCGCGCCACAGTGTCTCCGTACCTTTGGCTTTTCCAGCTCCTCCGCGCTTCCTTCTGGTTTCCTCCTTGCTTCTCGTTGTAGAATTTCCAGTCAGTCAACTTTCCTGTAGTTCTGGGTAATGTCCGTTTTATATTTTAGTTGTATTTTATTGAAATTGTTGTGTGAGGCTGCAGCTAGGTATTCACCTGGGCGCAGCCATCTTGGAGGATCTCATCTCTGTTTATTTTTTATTTTATTTTTTAAATATACTTTATTGAGCCGAAACCGGTTTGGCTCAATGGATAGAGCGTCGGCTTGGGGACTGAAGGGTCCCAGGTTCGATTCCAGTCAAGGGCATGTACCTTGGTTGTGGGCACATCCCCAGTAGGGGGTGTGCAAGAGGCAGCTGATCAATGACTCTCTCTCATCGATGTTTCTAACTATCTCCCTTCCTCTCTGTACAAAATCAATAAAATATATTAATATATATATATATATATATATATATATATATATACTTTATTGATTTTTTATAGAGGAAGGGAGAGAGAAAGTTAGAAACATCGATGAGCCAAAACCGGTTTGGCTCAGTGGATAGAGCATCGGCCTGTGGACTGAAGGGTCCCAGGTTCAATTCCGGTCAAGGGCATGTATCTTGGTTGTGTGCACATCCCCAGTGGGGGGTGTGCAAGAGGCAACCGATCCATGTTTCTCTCTCATAGATGTTTCTAACTCTATCTCTCTCTCTTCCTCTCTGTAAAAAATCAATAAAATATTTTTTTTTAAAAAAAAAGAAAAGAAACATCGATGAGAGTCATCCATCAGCTGCCTCTTGCACACCCCCTACTGGGGATATGCCCACAACCAAGGTACATGCCCTTGATCACAATCAAATCCGGGACCCTTCAGTCCGCAGGCCGACACTCTAGCCACTGAGCCAAACCGGTTTCTGCTATTTTTAACGTCACTCGACTTTAAGAAAGCTGTTACAACGTTGTTAAACCAGCCTGGAATGAACCCCTTCCAAACTGACAGATGGCACCATACATCCCCACCGTTCAGCCCACATTTCCCCGTGGGCTGGATGCTAGGCCTATGATGGTGAACAAAACCGAGAGGAACCCTGCCCTCCAGTCAGTATTCTCGTGGAGGAGACACATCTTAAACCAATAAGTAATCACGTCTCCGGTGTGTGAAGTGCCAAAAACCAGCATCTCTCATTGCATCCGGGTGACTGCCTCTTGGGTGGCTCAGAAAGGCTTTCCTGAGGAAGTGATGCTTCAGCGGAAATCCGAAGGATGTCTACAAGTCAGCTGAGCAAAGGGAAGGAGGACAGCCCTAACCGGTTTGGCTCAGTGGATAGAGCCTTCGGACTCAAGGGTCTCGGGTTCCATTCGGGTCAAGGGCATGTACCTTGGTTGCGGGCACATCCCCAGTGGTGGGTGTGCAGGAGGCAGCTGATAGATGATTCTCTCTCATCGACGTTTCTAACTCTCTATCCCTCTCCCTTCCTCTCTGTAAAAACAATCAATAAAATATATTTTTTTTAAAAGGGAAGGAGGACAGACCTTGCAGATGGAGGAGGCGGTTGAGTGCAAAGGCCTGGGAAGGAGACTGAGGACTAACGGGGATAACTACGCAACTGCAACAGGAGAGGGGAAGCGTGCAGTGTGAGAAGCAAGGCTGGAGCACTCAGGGGCAGCTCGGGGGGCGTCTTCTGCAACAGATTAAGGGTTCAGAGTTCACTCGGCTGGTGTGGCTCCGTGGCTGAGGGCAGTCTAAGAACCAGGAGATCACGGATTTGACTCCCATCAGGGCACAGGCCAGGGTTGCAGGCTGGATCCCCAGAGTGAGGTGTGCAGGAGGCAGCCGACCAATGATTTTCTCTCATCGATGTTTCTCTCTCTCTCTCCCTCTCCCTCTCCCTCTCTGAAATTAATGAAAATATTTTTGTAAAAAAAACAAAAAACCAAAACACTTTTGAGGGCATCCAAAAACTACGGGAGGGTTTTAAGCTTCAGAGGGACCCGATCTGACTGGCATTTGTCAAAATCCTCGGTGGAGAATGGATTGCAGAGAAGCAAGAACAGTTTTGTTTTGTTTGTTTTTAATATATTTTATTGATTTTTTTTTTTTTTCACAGAGAGGAAGAGAGAAGGGAGAGTTAGAAACATCAATGAGAGAGAATCATTGATCAGCTGCCTCTTGCACACCCCCTACTGGGGATGTGCCCGCAACCCAGGTACATGCCCTTGACCGGAATCGAACCCGGGACCTTTCAGTCCACAGGCTGACACTCTATCCACTGAGCCAAACCGGTTTTGGCAGTAAGAACAGTTTTGAAAAGCCCCGAGGAGAGGCCTGACAGGAGTCTGAGCAGACAGCCCCTGCGTGGAGGGGGTAGCCGCCTGGCTGGCAAGACACAGGCATGTAGGAGAGAGATTGAGCAGGTAGATGAGGCCACGTTAGCGATTGATTGGACTAAAGTTCAGGGACAAAGAGGGAGGAACGCATGGCTCCTCGGTTTCCACAGCCGGGATCTCAGGGTGTCAGGGATACGAACAAAGCGCCTCTGTTCAGCTCCAGGTGCCTGGAAAGACCCATGCGGAGCGGAGCCGAGCGGAGCAGAGCATGCACTGCGTGTTTCTGAGGCCGCCCTTTATCTAGATGGAGGAGGGCCGGTGAGTCAGACACGTGCCCACCTCCGCCGCTGCTCCGCATTTTTGAACAAGGAGCGACACGCCCGCCTGCATCCAAGCAGCAGCAAGCCCCCCTCCCACCCAGCGCCCTGGGCCTGCGCCGCCTCTCAGCCTCACCATCGTCGGTGTGAAGGGGCAGGAGGAGCTGGTGGTTGTGTAAGGTCCCCCTGGGGTTAAATTCTTCCAAGCTGGCTGAGAGGAGCACCGCCATGCCAGGCAGAGCCAGGAACCGCAGCGGCAGGAGCCACCTTCTTCCGCTGCCGGATCGGTATCCATGGCTGTCACAGCCGCTCGCAGGCTCTTGGAAACGATGGGCCACAGGGTCGGAGCGTGTGACCGTTTGCACAAGAAGGATCTCCCATGTCCGGAATCGCTTTCCAGGGGGAAAAGTTCCTGTCTCTCTAGTAAGAGAGGAACATGGAATTAAAGCGAACACAGGTGGCGTTTCTCACCTGTTCAGTTAGATAAAATAATGATGTTTCAGAAGGCTGTGGTTTGCATTTACTCGTACACTTATACATTATTTTTATTACAGTGCACCTGATTACAATGTCTTCCACACACACACACACACACACACACACACACACACACACACATCACCA
This sequence comes from Pipistrellus nathusii, assembly GCA_963693515.1. Lineage (NCBI taxonomy): Eukaryota > Metazoa > Chordata > Mammalia > Chiroptera > Vespertilionidae > Pipistrellus > Pipistrellus nathusii. The sequence continues at coordinate 45,718,454 of OY882873.1, read as the reverse complement.
GCATTTATTTCCTGGATCCCAGGTGTTATTTATCTTGGAAGAAAGGAAGGACAGAATTGATCAGGTAGTTTTGAGCACGAAAATCCCTTCCCTAAAACTGGATCTGAAAAGCTCCAGGAGGGAACCTCAGAGCTGTGTGGACGCGCGGAATTTAGATTAAAATGGCTTTCACACACCGGGATCGGTTTGGCTCAATGGATAGAGCGTCGGCTTGGGGACTGAAAGGTCCCGGGTTTGATTCCGGTCAAGGGCATGTACGCTGGTTGCGGGCATATCCCCAGTAGGGGGTGTGCAAGAGGCAGCTGATCGATGACTCTCTCTCATTGATGTTTCTAACTCTCTATCTCTCTCCCTTCCTCTCTGTACAAAAATCAATAAAATATATTAAAAATAAATAAAAATAAAAAATCGTAAACCCTTTTCAGCAGAGAGGGAAGGAGCTGACAATTCACTTTTTGTGAAAGCCATTTTAGTTAAGGTTCTTTTTTTTTTTTTTTTTTAAGATATTTTATTGATTTTGTACAGAGAGGAAGGGAGAGAGATAGAGTGTCAGAAACATCAATGAGAGAGAGTCATCGATCAGCTGCCTCTTGCACACCCCCTACTGGGGATATGCCCGCAACCAAGGTACATGGGATCGAACCTGGGACCTTTCAGTCCGCAGACGGACGCTCTACCACTGAGCCACACCGGCTTCGGCGGGTTTACGATTTTTTAAAGTTTCTTTTTTACGCCGAAACCGGTTTGGCTCAATGGATAGAGCGTCGGCTTGGGGACTGAAAGGTCCCGGGTTCGATTCCGGTCAAGGGCATGTACCTTGGTTGCGGGCATATCCCCAGTAGGGGGTGTGCAAGAGGCAGCTGATTGATGACTCTCTCTCATCGATGTTTCTAACTTTGTATCTCTCTCCCTTCCTCTCTGTACAAAATCAATAAAATATATATTTAAAAAATAAAAATAATAAAAATAAATAAATAAATAAATAAAGTTTCTTTTTTACAAAAGGGATCGTATCAGGTCTTGACCGAGATGGTTGGTTTTGGAGACGAGGGGGCAGAACTGGGGCACGGTCCCTGCCCAGGTCGCCCAGGAGAGGGGCTGCTGTGGGTGGGCTGCTCCCCGCCGGTGAGCAGGCCCCAGCCCCCGAGGCTCAGTGCCCAGTGAATAAATAACATCCTGTGATTACAGTGTCTGAGAAGTGTACCTGGGCACGGTGAGGAGGTGGCAGCATGGAGCCTGTGGGTGTGGGCAGAGGGCCTTTCCAGGGTGAGGGCCTCTGGGGTGCCTCGGTCTGACCTTGCTTGTCTGGAACACGGGGCTCGGAGGAGGCTGTGGGGCCAGTGCCAGGATTCCCTGTCCAGGTGGGGAAGCAGGTCTCTCTTCCAGCCTCCTTGGGCAAGGTCAGGCTCAAGATGAGGGGGTCCCTTACTGCTCGCAGGCTGGTTACTAGCCTCCTTGTCTGGGGCACCTGCCCCCGCCTGTCTGTCTGCCCCCTACAGCGCCAGCTTCCTCACACTCACGGCCTCCGAGTCTCCCTGGATGGCAGGGACCGCATCCCACGGCCTGTCCGGCCACAGGAGACGAAGTCCGAATGTGAGGACTTGACCTCCATCATGCCTGTCGCATCGTTCGTCAGGCCTGGTTTAGTCTCTTTTCCCTGCTCGCATCTCTTCAGATTTTCCACTGTTGACAAATTAGTGTGGAAATTCTGCCATCCATCCCACCGCTGCACCGAGCCGGGCCGTCCGCCCGCAGCACCTCCCCCGGCTGCCCGCGCCCGCAGCATTAAAAATGTCTTTTTTAAAAACATATTTTTATTGATTTTAGAGAGGAGGGGGAGAGGGAGAGAGAGAGAGAGAAGCATCAGTGACGAGAGAGAATCACTGATCAGCTGCCTCCTGCACGCCCCACACTGCAAATCCAGCTCAAAACCTGGACATGTGCTCTGGCCGGGACACCCCTCACCCTCATGCACAAATTTCATGCACTGGGCTACTAGTTATTTCTATAATATCTTTTTTTTTTTAATATATTTTATTGATTTTGTACAGTGAGGAAGGGAGAGAGATAGAGAGTTAGAAACATCGATGAGAGAGAGTCATCGACCAGCTGCCTCCTGCACACCCCCTACTGGGGATATGCCCGCAACCAAGGTACATGCCCTTGACAGGAATCGAACCCGGGACCCTTCAGTCCCCAAGCCGACGCTCTATCCATTGAGCCAAACCGGTCTCGGCCCTGTAAGTTTCTTAAAAGGGGAAAGAACGTAGCAGACAGAGATCAGGACATTGAAAAAAGAAGGAGCTGGGATGGTGATGGCAGGGGGCATTCTAGGCTAGGGGTCAGAGGAGACCTCTGAGAGAAGGGGACCTTCTGATTATGAAAACCTTGGGGGAGGGGCATTCTGGCTGAGGGCACGGCGAGTGCAAAGGTCCTGAGGCAGGGACAGCCGAAGCGGATTGGAGAAAAGGAAAGGAGGCCAGCATGACCGGAACATGATGAGCAGCAAGGGGCGCAGGGGTAGGGTACAGAGTTCGAAATATGGGTCGGGATCAGATTATGTAGGGTCTTGTAGGCAACGTGTGACAGCCAGCACCTAGGTGGTCCCCTCTAGGCAGTAAGTTCCTGAGTGGGCATCCCCCGCCCCCACTGAATAGGGCTGCCTTGTGTAACCAATAAGATATTATAGAAATCGCTGAAACCGGTATGGCTCAATGGTTAGAGCATTGGCCTGCAGACTGAAAGATCCCAGGTTCCATTCCGATCAAGGGCATGTATGTTGGTTGCGGGCACATCCCCAGTGGGAAATGTGCAGGAGGCAGCTGATCGATGTTTCTCTCTCATCGATGTTTCTAGCTCTCTATCCCTCTCCCTTCCTCTCTGTAAAAAATCAAGAAAAAAAATATTTAAAAAAAAAAGATATTATAGAGCCGAAACCGGTTTGACCCTACATAATCTGATCCCGACCCATATTTCGAACTCTGTACCCTACCCCTGCGCCCCTTGCTGCTCATCATGTTCCGGTCATGCTGGCCTCCTTTCCTTTTCTCCAATCCGCTTCGGCTGTCCCTGCCTCAGGACCTTTGCACTCGCCGTGCCCTCAGCCAGAATGCCCCTCCCCCAAGGTTTTCATAATCAGAAGGTCCCCTTCTCTCAGAGGTCTCCTCTGACCCCTAGCCTAGAATGCCCCCTGCCATCACCATCCCAGCTCCTTCTTTTTTCAACGTCCTGATCTCTGTCTGCTACGTTCTCTTGTTTATTTGTTCGCTGTCTCCTCCGCTCGGACAGAAGCTGCATTTGAACAGGAAATCATGTCTATTTTGGTCACTGCTGTCTTCCCAGCACTGAGAGCAGAGCCTGGCACACACTCAGAGGCTTTGACAAATGAGTGAATGGAGGCTTTCCAAGGTCTCGTGAGGTCCCCCCCTCCCCCAGAGCATCCACCCTCCTCTGGATTCATGCTTGCTTTCTTTTTTAACTGATTTGAGAGAGAGAGGTGGATTTGTTGTTCCACTTATCTATGTATTCATTGGTCTTTTTTTTTTTTTAAATATGTTTATTATTGATTTTTTTACAGAGAGGAAGAGAGAGAGAGTCAGAAACATCCATGAAAGAGAAACATCCATCAGCTGCCTCTTGCACACCCCCTACTGGGGATGTGCCCGCAACCAAGGTACATGCCCTTGACTGGAATCGAACCTGGGACCCTTCAGTCTGCAGGCCGAGGCTCTATCCACTGAGTCAAACCGGTTTTGGCGGAATGGAATATTCTTAATAAAAAAAAAAAATTGCTGACGTTCGGGACCAGGTGCCTCGAAGTCTCACGACCTTTAGCCATTCTCACAGCACCTTAGGCCAGAGGCCGCATCCACTCCTGTGCCGGGTCTCCCCGCCCAGGCAGCTGTCACCGCTGCCGTGGAATCCACAGGCCCAGCAGCCTCAGAGCAGCGGAGGGCTGGAGGGTGCTTTGGGACTTGTCCCTGTGGGCAGGGTGACGGCTGGCAGACAGGTGCCGCCCCGGACAGCCCTGGCGGTGCAGAGAGGAGACAGCCCGGGGCCAGGCGGCTCCCCGGGGCAAAGGCCAGGCACACGGGTCGTTGCCGTGGTTCTGTTTGGGTTTATCACGGGGTTGGGAGCTGGCTGGTGAGAACCAGGTGAACTTTAGCATGCCTTGAAGGTCCTCACGGGACTGAAGTTCAGATCTGTTTGCCTTCCCGGCAATAAACCTTTGAATTACTTCCCTCTGGGTTCTCCCCAAGCTTTTTCCCCGTGACCTCCCTCCTGCCCCGGCCTCCTTGGAGATGGGCAGAGTCCACACCATCAGATCGGTATTCTAGGAGACAAGCACGTGGGACAGCCAGGCTCAGGGGCTGGCTCAGGATCGCACCGTGAAGGGCTGTGGGGCGAAGCTGAAAACAAGCCCTAAGCTTGTCACTCATCGTCGCAGCCTCTGCCCTGCAGGCTGAGAGGAGGGTGCGTGCTGTAGGGAGCAGATGCTGGCCGTGCACACATACCCCGCACCCCTCCACCCCGCCCCCCATCCCCGGGACTCCAGCCGGCTGGGACGGCCCTTCCAGCTTCTAGACTAGACGGGAAAGGCCGCGCTTACCTTGAGGGTACAGTGTGTAGCTCTAGTTTTTACCCCTGGCCAGGCTATGCCAGGCTATGCCAGGCTATGCCAGAGTTGCAACTTGACCAAAGCTGTCGTTCTGTAGGCCGCAGATTGAAAAATGGAAAAAACCACTTGTCCTGCAGAGACGGGTGAGCTCCGAAAAAACAAGTTCTCGGCTCTGGCTCTCCCCATCCTGCCCCCCACTCCCCAGCCTCGGCTTCTCAGCCATGTGGCTCACTCTGGTTGCTTCACTTGCAAACGTTGGGACGGAAGGTGGGAGAAATCAGGCTTCAGTTTTGTTCTAGTGCCAGCACTGAGCATGACCCTCGAGGTTTAAAACAGAGTACATGTCGCCCTCGCTGGTGTGGCTCAGTGGATAGAGCGTTGTGAACTGGAGGATCCCGGATTCGATTCCAGTCAAGGGCACAGGCCTGAGTGGTGGGCCCGATTTCCAGTGTGGGGCGTGCAGGAGGCAGCGATCAATGATTCTCTCTCATCATTGATGTTTCTCTCTCTCCCTCTCCCTTCCTCTCTGATATTAAATAAAATAAAAATAAATAAAATAAGACAGAGTATATGTCCAAAAACACTTGACCTTGGACAGAACCTGCCGGCCTAGAGCCTTACTGGCTGCTGCTTCCCGCCGGACGTGGCCGCTTGTTACGGGGTGGGAGGGAGTGGGACAGAGGGCGTTGGAAGCCAGGAAGACGAGGACCCTCGGTTGATCACCGAGATCGGGTCTGTGAAGATACTTCACCAGAGGAGATAACGTGTGTGAAGATGCTTGGACTGCCAAATATATGAACTATATTCTGAATCCTCCTAACTGTGTGAATAAGCTACATGAAGGAAGGCAATTTTTATATTTAAAAAAAAAAAAAAAAAAAGCCCAGCTGGGGTGGCTCAGTGGTACAGCATCAACCTATGAACCACGAGGTCATGGTTCGATTCCCGGTCAGGGAACATGTCCGGGTTTTGGGCTTGATCCTCAGTGTGGGGCGTGCAGGAGGCAGCCGATCAATGATTGTCATCATTGACGTTTCTATCACTATCTCTATCTCCCTGCTTCTCTGAAATCAATCAATATATATATTTTTTAAAGGCAATTTTTTAAATACATTTTTATTGTTCATAATATTACAAATGTTCCTTTCCCCCCTCTTCCCCCACTATTGCTCTCCTCCACCAGGTTCCCACCCCACCCTCTGCCCTTTCCCCACCCCACATTGTCCTCATCCATAGGTGCACAGTTTATGTTCAGTCTTCCCACATCCCCCTCTCCCCTTTTCCCCAAGAATCGTCAGTTCACTCCCCTTCCATACCTCTGATTCTATTATATTCAACAGTTAATATGGTTCATCAGATTTTTTTTTAATTCCCTTGGTTTTTAGATTCACTTGTTGATAGTTACGTATTTGTTGTTCATAATTTTTATCTTTATTTACTTTCTCTTCTGAAAGAACCCCCCTTCAACAATTCATATAATTCTGGTTTGGTGTTGATGAACTCCTTTAGCTTTAAAGGAAATTTTATGTAAGGACGACTACCAGATCCCTGCCTTGAATTTCACCCCCAAAAGTTGGAATCGTTGACGGCTGTTGATGAACCCCCTTTTCTATCTTTGGGGGACGAAGGCTGGTGAGAGCGCATAGTGTGGCATCAGCTGTCAGTCCACCTGCCTGGCGGCCTTGTCTCGAGGTGCTGCTGCTCAGTTATGTTTCCCTGCAGCCCCCTTTGTCCTCCAGGCCACAGGAACCACCAGCAATGCAGGGCCTGGCCCCCGGGGGGCCTCGCCGCTCTGCTCAGAGCTCCCCCCTTAAGCCAGAAATAAGGGCTGGTGCACTTGCCGGCGGTATCTCTTTCCCGTGTGAATGCTGCTTAAGACGCGTCCCATGGAGAGGGTCCTTGCTAGGGAGGGGGTTGGGGGGGATTAGGTTGGGGGCAACCAGAGGCCTCACACTTGGATGAGCGGGCTAGTCAGTCATTCCGCAGAGTAATCTGTGCATCTCACCCCCATCCCCCGCCCCCCACCCCCTTGAAGAGGCTGAAAACCCAGCTTTGCTATCAGGGCAAAGCATGTGCATTGATTTTGTTTCATCACGTCTGTGCCTTTTCAGGGTTTAAGCGTTTGGCCGACAAGGGGAATTGGTGAGGAAGTTCCTAATAAGCAGTTGACACTCCAATGTTCTTACAGCTGCTGAGGCAGGAGCCCGTGGGACCCGGTCAGATAAACCCGCGTTGGAATTCCAGATCTGACGCTCTCTGGACATGGGACCTTTCCCTAAGCCTCAGTTTCCCTGTCTGGGTAGCAGAAGGGCCTTCTCGTTGGCTTGTTGGCTGAGATACTGAGCAGAAGACGCCGAGCCCCATGGCTGGTGCACACACAGGCAGTGGTCAGTAAAAGGGACACGCGGTCATTCTGATCATTAAGGCAACAGAGAACTGAATGAAAAAGGGGGAGGAGGATTTGGAAGAAAAGGATCTAAGTTAAATTCCACACAGAGTTTTATAAACCTCATGCTTGAAAAATGATCAGATTTATCTTGGAATAGGTAATATACGTGCATAAACAATTTACTTTTAAAATATATTTTATTGATTTTTTTTTTTTACAGAGAGGAAAGGAAAGGGATAGAGAGCTAGAAACATCAATTTGAGAGAGAAACATCATCCAGCTGCCTCCTGCACACCTCCCACTGGGGATGTGCTCACAACCAAGGCACATGCTCTTGACAGGAATCGAACCTGGGACCCTTGAGTCCACAGGCCGATGCTCTATCCACTGAGCCAAGCCAGTCAGGGATGCATAAACAATCTGAAAGGAACAAAGAAGTGTACAGTGAAAATCAGGTTTCCCTCCACCCCAGTCGCTACCTCCTCATTCCCTTTCGCAGAGGCAACTAATATATGAGTTTCCTGAGCACCCTCCGAGGACTGCTTATGAGGGAGGTTCGTTTTGTGTGTTTTTTTATTTTTTTAAAAATATATTTTATTGATTTTTTTACCGAGAGGAAGGGAGAGGGACAGAGAGCTAGAAACATCGATGAGAGAGAAACATCATCCAGCTGCCTCCTGCACACCCCCACCGGGGATGAGCCCGCAACCAAGGTACATGCCCTTGATCGGAATCGAACCTGGGACCTTTCAGTCCACAGGCCAACGCTCTATCCACTGAGCCAAACCGGTTTCAGCTAGTTTTGTGTGTTTTTTAAAATACATTTTGTTGGTTTCAGTGAGGAAGGAAGTTAAATTAAAGAGGGAAATAGAGAGATAGAAACATCAATAATGAGAGAGAATCATGGATCGGCGGCCTCCTGCACACCCCACCCTGGGGATCGAGCCCGCAGCCCGGGCCTGTGCCCTGACCGGGAATCGAATCGCGACCTCCTGGGTCATGGGTCAGCGCTCAACCACTGAGCCACACCGGCCGGGCCTGTGGGGAAATTCGTCTTGAAGGACACGGCGATGAGGTGGCTTGCTACACAGTAGTCACAGCAACTTGATAATAAAGACAACTGCACGTGCGGTCTTGTTGGACCCCAAGTTTAGGGGGGGTGGTTAATAGCACATTGAGTGCCCCGCAGCCAGAGCCAGTCTGGGCGCCGTCTCTCCGGCTATAATAGACGCCAGGGCTCCGAAAGGCAATCTGATTCCGAGGCGGGACTCAGAGCCCCGGAGCACAGCGCCCTGGTCTTTGGGGGAGGACGGCAGGGCAGGGGCGCAGCCACACCGTGCGATCTGAACTCCGGACTGTGGACTCATTCCCGACATTCCCGCTGGCCAAGCCCACATTGCCCGCATTCCCCGGGCCTGAGGCCGCATAGCTTGGCCCTCAGCTGCCGTGGGGTCCCAGGGACAGGCTGGAGAGCCGGGCCGGGGCCATGTGAGACAGGCCAGGGTTCCTTCCCGCATTCTGCCCCCGGCCACCCGCCCGCCGGAGCCCAGTGTCTGTTCCGTAAAAGCCACAGGTCTTATATTTATCCGGGCCCCACTTGGTAAATTTAAACCCGCTCCAGGCCTAGTACGCACCTGCTTACGGGATAAGCAGGGGCTTGGTTGCTGTCCCGTTAGGAGGGTGACTGTGTGTATATATAGAGCGAAGACAGCCCCCTGGCCTCCAGGCTTCTGTCCGACAGAGGAGCGTTTAATCACCCCGGCCTTGGAAACACATTCCAGGACTCAGCCCTGCGTCCAGAAGTTTCCACTGGAAGCAAACCCGAGCTCGCTCAGCTGGGGTCCGTCTGGTCGCCCTCAATGCAGGAAAATCGGGGTGAGCTGAAACCGGTTTGGCTCAGCGGATAGAGCGTCGGCTTGGGGACTGAAAGGTCCCGGGTTCGATTCTGGTCAAGGGCATGTACATTGGTTGCAGGCACATCCCCGGTGGGGGTTGTGCAGGAGGCGGCTGGTCGATGTTTCTCTCTCATCAATGTTTCTAGCTTTCTATCCCCTCTCCCTTCTTCTGTAAAAAATCAATAAATATATATATATTTTATGTTTTATTTATTTTTTACAGAGAGAAAGGAAAAGGATAGAAAGCTAGAAACATCGATGAGAAACATCGACCAGCCGCCTCCTGCACAACCCCCACCGGGGATGTGCCCGCAACCAACGTACATGCCCTTGACCGGAATCGAACCCGGGACCTTTCAGTTTGCAGGCTGACGCTCTATCCGCTGAGCCAAACCGGTTTCAGCTGTATTTTATTTATTTATTTATTTATTTTTTTAAAGAAGAAGAAGCAATACAGTCGCCACTATTCTGGCGGCCAGTGGACATTCTCGGCTCCATGGTCATAGAAAACGAAGCCCATAACTGGCGTCTATTAGCCCCAAATTACAGGCTTCACGATGCCACGCTGCCTCCCCTCCTCCTGTGGCCCAGCCCAGGGAGGGGTGGCTCCCAGGAGCAGCCTGGTTTGGGTTGTCCGGCCACCTGGGGAGGGGCCTGGGGCCGCATCTCATCCCTGCAACCAGCCACGTTCCTCTGGGTCCTGGCTGACCACTTGCTTTTTTTCTTTTGAAATATATTTTATTGGTTTTTCACAGAGAGGAAGGGAGAGGGCCAGAGAGTTAGAAACATCCATGAGAGAGAAAAAACATCGATCAGCTGCCTCCTGCACACCCCCCACCGGGGACGTGCCCGCAACCGAGGCACGTGCCCTTGACCGGAACCGACCCTGGGACCCCTCAGTCCGCAGGCCGACGCTCTATCCACTGAGCCACACCGGTTTCGGGGTGGCTGGCCACTTTCTTAGCGTCATGACCCAGACGCCGTAATGACAGTGATAATAACGACAGCGGACATTTTTAAGAGCCGAGGGCCAGGCCCCGACTCCAACACACCGCCTGCTGTGTTTCACTCAGGCTCCCGAGACAGAATGTCCAGACACCCAGGATCTCTGCCAGGGGGGGACCCCAGATACCTCGCCACCGAGCTATGGAAACCTGGAATATGTCTGAGAAGCGAAGAGAGAGCGAAGTCCACAACCCCATGCCCGTGGGCCATGAAACCTAAGGAACAGCCTGGCGGAGGTGGGAGGCGTGACTCAGGGAGGAAGGCAAGGAAAACGCAAGGCTGGGAGTTTATGAAGCAAATCGGCAAAGGTTACTTCTGCTCTTTGGTAACCTCGAGGAATGGAAACTCATGGTTAGCGATTCGGGGGTCAGGGAGAGCGAGGGGAAGGCTGCGGTGCCCGGCCCCATTTCTGTCTGAGTTCCCGGGAAGTGGGGTTTCATGGTAAGGGATGCAACTGGATATTTCCTCCATGCTCCGCGGCTGGGAACTAGCAACCGGCGTTTCCTGGCACTCAAGGCGAGTCCAGGCAGCCAGGTCGAAATTTTTTTTTTTTTGGAGCCAAAAGCCAAGCATTCCTTTCCAGTTAGTTCTCCAACCTCTGGGGGAAGAGCTGGCCCATCTAGAGTGACCTCTACTGGCAACCCCTGGAATTGCCCCATTTCCCAGCCCGTATAGCAATTGCCCTAGAAATGGACTGACTTCTTGTCTCAACAGAAGCCTCTAGATTCTTTTTTTAAAATTTCTTTATTGATTAAGTCCTCACCCTCATTCCAATCCCCCGCCCCTCCCACTCATGCCCCCACCCCCCTATTGTCCTCAACCACTGGTTAGGCTCCTATGTGTGCACATAAGTCCTTTGGTTGATCTCTCCCTTTTATCCCCATCCTCCCTTTGAGCTCATGTCCTACTGGACATATACTTCTAAGAATCAAAAATGAGCAGAAACCGGTTTGGCTCAGTGAATAGAGCATCAGCCTGCGGACTGAGGGGTCCCAGGTTCGATTCTGGTCAAGGGCATGCACCTTGGTTGTGGGCTCATCCCCGGTGGGGGGGTGTGCAGGAGGCAGCTGGTCGATGTTTCTCTCTCATCGACGTGTCTAACGCTCTGTCCCTCTCTCCCTTCCTCTCTGTAAAATATCAATAAAATATGTTTTTAAAAAACAAAAGAGATGTTGGCTTCATTTGTGTTCAACACTGTGGGATTGCGAAGATGAAGAAAGAGAAAATGGGAGGTGACTGCCTAAAATGTTCTGATTAAGAAACATTTTGCAACATTTTTACTAGTAACGTAAGTAAGTTTTTGTTTTGTTTTGTTTGTTTTGTTTTTTTACAACTCTGTGTTGAGATGTATTAAGGTCCCCGTTCTTCCAGGTGAAGGTATCAAGTCATGAGCAGGGGCTCTCACACGTCAGAGATCACACAGGCACTTGGCGGGAAGGCCACCGCGGGAGCCATCTCTCCCGTGTCCCTAGGAGGGTCCCCCCACCCCCACCCCCACCCCAGGCCTCAGGCCAGAAGCCCCAAAGTCATTCTCTGTTTCTCGTTCGGGCTCACCGCTCACTTCCAACCCATCAGCAGCCTGCGACCACAGGCCTCCACGCCCCCTCGCTGCGGCCTGTGCTTCCTCTGCGGGAAAGATCTCCTGTCTGTCCGTCCTCCCAGGCCCTGCCACCCCCTCCCCCCCCCGTCCACCCCCAACACTCCATCCCAGCCACGCTCCCCGAGGGGGCTGAGACGGTCTTCCGAAGCTGCGGGTAAGTATAGATGTGTTTGCAGGCGGTTGTCCGCCCTTCCCCACAGGATGAGAAGCTCCAGGACAGCAGAACCTTGACCTTGGAAGTTAACAGTCACCCCCGGTGCCTGTTTGTGTGCTTGTGGAGCGAACGAATGTGTGCTCCACAAGTGTGTGCTTGTGGAGCGAACGAATGAACGAATGAATGAATGAGGATGTGCTAATTCAGCGGAAAATAGTCATGTGTAGGCCCCACTACCAGAGGTTCTAATTGATCTGAGATTGGGTCAGGTACCAATATTTGTTAATAGTCAATATTTTTTAAAAAATATACTATATCATGGTAGCATATCCATATTTACCAGTGTAACCACGCCAAGTGTGCCATGTGTGGGCACTGAGTGCATTCCCTTCGTTTTGTTGCCATCGCCACCATCCACCTCCATGCCCAGGTTATGGGCTCGATCCCCAGCCAATCAACATTCTCTCTCATCATTGATGTTTCTAGCTCTCTCTCCCTCTCCCTTCCTCTAAAAACAAACACAAACAAACAAAAGCATGCGACCAGACTGAGTGGACTCCCTTCAAGTGACAATCACAAACCGGAGTGGCAATGGGGCATGTCCCATACCATTGGATTCCGGTCAGGGGCATGTGCCTTGGTTGCGGGGACATCCCCAGTCGGGGGTGTGCAAGAGGCAGCTGATGTTTCTAACTCTCTGTCCCTCTCCCTCTCTGTAAAAAATCAATAAAATATATTAAAAAAATAAAAAAATAAACTCCCTTCCCCAGCCCTCTTTCCTCTGCTCTGCTCTGCGTCAACGCAGAACTCGGTGCCTGTGCCCGCTGCCCGCCCTCCTCACTTCCCAGGCTCTCCTTTCCTTTTTTTTTTTTTTTTAATATATATTTTATTGATTTTTCACAGAGAGGAAGAGAGAGGGATAAAGAGTCAGAAACATTGATGAGAGAGAATCATCAATCAGTTGCCTCTTGCACACCCCCTACTGGGGATGTGCCCGCAACCAAGGTACATGCCCTTGACCGGAATCGAACCCGGGACCCTTCAGTCTGCAGGCCGACGCTCTATCCACTGAGCCAAACCGGTTTCGGCCCAGGCTCTCCTTTCCTTCGATGTCTTCTTTCCTCTCCTCTCACCGCTCACCCCGCGTGCTCCTGGGACTGTGTCTGTCCAGGGTCAGGGGTTGATTCTGTCCTCATTTTGTCCATCTACTTTTCTTTAAAAATAGTTTTTATTGATTTTTTTTTAAGAGAGGAAGGGAGAGGGAGAGGGAGAGATAGAAACGTCAATGATGAGAGAGAATCACCGATCGGCCGCCTCCTGTGCGTCCCACACTGGGGACGAGCCCCCCGCCCCGGGTCAGGCGCCCTGACCGGGAATTGAACCTCGACCCCCGGGTTCATAGGTCAGCCACGGAGCCACGCTGGTAGGACTGGCCCATCCTACTGAGTGACACTGGACAGAGTTGACTGTCTCTCCTATGGAAACAATCGCCCCCTCCATAAAACGGGCTTAGTCATAGTATCTGTATGTATGGTTACTGTGGGGACCAAGTGGGATAACATGCTCTCAGACTTCTCCTGGCCCCAAATTAGGGCTCCGTACCTGCCAGCTGGCCTGAAGCTTATTGTTTTCATCTTTCACGGGAGAACAGATTCAGAGAATTCATGTCTATGTAAACGTTAATTTGCAAAAAATATAAAAATTCAAAAGCAAAAGGACGTCAAAGGCTCAAAATGAATTTTTTAAGAGGGAAATGTTAAGGGAGAGTCTCATAGGTAGAAATGTTTTCCTTTTGAAGTATCATAAAACCCATCTTGGAGACACGTTCTGTTATAAAAATGGCTCATGCTTCTTTCTCGCGGGCTTGGGAGCCGTGGGGAAATTTCCACCCTTTGGATAGGTCGGTTGCATTTTAGCTCCGAGCCAAAGTGGAATTGACTGTGTCTCCTTAATGCACAGAGTGTGCTCGCGTGAAAGAGAGATTTGGAAACTGAAGCTGAAGGAACAGAGCAGGGCCAGCCTCCTCTGAACTTGACCTTGGCATTGCTACAGAGCGCCGTCAGGGCCAGAGTCCATTTGCTTATCTGGGCTTTTCCTTTTCCTTCCTTCCTTTTTTTTTTTTTTTTTTTATGAGTAGATTTTTTTAAAAAATATATTTTATTGATTTTGTACAGAGAGGAAGGGAGAGAGAGATAGAGAGTTAGAAACATCGATGAGAGAGAATCATCGATCAGCTGCCTCTTGCACACCCCCTACTGGGGATATGCCCGCAACCAAGGTACATGCCCTTGACCGGAATGGAACCCGGGACCCTTCAGTCCCCAAGCCGACGCTCTACCCACTGAGCCAAACCAGTCTCGGCTCCTTTTCCTTCTTATTGACACTGTGGTGCTAGAGGCGCCACCCACCCAGACCCCGGCCACCGCCACAGGCAGGAAGCTTCAGATCCCAGGGGGAGCACTGGGGACCAAGCCCCCAACTTTCCTCCTGCCCGTAGCAAACCTGATCCCTGTAACCGAGGACGCAGGGGGAAAACCCCAGAATCCCCACGACTCAATGATCCAATGAGCACTGTCGCTCAAAGTCTGTTCCAGCCAAAACCGGTGTGGCTCAGTGGATAGAGCGTCGGCCTGCAGACTGAAGGGTTCCAGGTTCGATTCCGGTCAAGGGCATGTGCCTTGGTTGTGGGCACATCCCCAGTAGGGGGTGTGCACAGGCAGCTGGTCGATGATTCTCTCTCATCGATGTTTCTAACTCTCTGTCCCTCTCTCTTCCTCTCTGTAAAAAAATCAATAAAATATATATATTTAAAAATAAAAAAATAAATGCATATTTCAGGGCCCTTCGCTGAGATACGAGAGCTTGCATTTTATTATTATTTTTTATTTATTTATTTTTAAAATATATTTTATTGATTTTTTTACAGAGAGGAAGGGAGAGGGATAGAGAGCTAGAAACATGGATGAGAGAGAAACATCTATCAGCTGCCTCCTGCACACCCCCTGCTGGGGATATGCCCACAACCAAGGTACATGCCCTTGACTGGAATCGAACCTGGGATCCTTCAGTCTGCAGGCCGACGCTCTATCCACTGAGCCAAACCGCTTTCAGCTCTGCTATTTTATTTTTAAATTGATTTCAGAGAGGAAAAGGGAAAGAGAACATTGATGATGAGAGAGAATCATTGTTGGGCTGCCTCCCGCACGCCCCCTACTGGGAATCGAGTCAGCATGTGCCCTTGACCGGAATCAAACCGGGGACCCTTCAGTCCGCAGGCGAACGCTCATCGGCTGAGCCATGCCAGCTAGGGCTCAATCTGTGTTTCAGAAAAAGCCCGCTCTGGCTGTCATGTGGACAATGACTTGGGGGGCGGGGTGATGGTCAGCAGGCAGCCCCCAAGGAAGGATGGCGTGTGGGCCTGCGGCGGTGATGAAGGTGGAGTCCAGAGGCAGAGGAAGGACGGCTCAGCGTCGGAGGCCACCCTCCGAGCCTGGGAGGTGTATGCAGCCTTGGCTCACAACCTGAGCTAAAGACATTCTGAGACGGAAACTTCCCAGATGACTTGAGCAGATGGGAGTAGAATTTCAAACGACCGAGTTTAGGTTGTCACTGGCTAGCTGGTTCTTCCCCTAAAAGGGAAACTCAGAAATGAGGGCTCAGCCGAAGCCGGTTTGGCTCAGTGGATAGAGCGTTGGCCTGTGGACTGAGAGGTTCGGGGTTCGATTCCAGTCAAGGACATGTACGTTGGTTGCAGGCACATCCCCAGTGGGGAGTGTGCAGGAGGCAGCTGGTCGTTGTTTCTTTTTCTTTTTTAAGATTTATTTATTTATTTTATTTTTTAAAATATTTTATTGATTTTGTACAGAGAGGGAGAGAGCCAGAAACATCGATGAGAGAGAGTCATCGATCAGCTGCCTCCTGCACACCCCCCATCGGGGATATGCCCGCAACCAAGGTACATGCCCTTGACCAGAATCGAACCCGTGGCCCTTCAGTCCCCAAGTCGACGCTCTATCCATTGAGCCACACCGGTTTCGGCTGATCGATGTTTCTAACTCTCTATCCCTCTCCCTTCCTCTCTGTAAAAAATCAATAAAATATATATATTTTTTTAAAAAAAGAAAAGAAACGCGGGCTGCTCAGGGGATGCACCAGAGATGGTCTGAGGCAGCTCCCAAGGGAGGGGGCCAAGAGGCTAGTCTCCTGTGAGCTTTGAAGGTTCAGTACGTACCAGGACAATGCCCAGTTCTTACCAGCAGGTGGCAGCACCACAACGTACCAAAAGCAAAGCGGAAAAACCCTTTTCTACCATTAAAAGCAACCGCAAGCCCCAACCGAACAGAGGGTCTTGGTGGTGGTGATTCATTGGTGCATTCCGGAGTCCCTGACATAGCAGTTTGTCACCAGCAAGTTTTGCTACGGTTACAACAGGTTTTCACACCAGGGTACCTTTTACTTCACAACTTGCCTGTTGCTCCAATTTCTGTTTGCTATTTAACCTGTCTCACACACACACACACACACACACACACACACTCACACACATACTCACAATTCCACTGTCCCCAGCATGGCTTTTTCCTCTGCCCAAAATGACCCTGGGCAGCGTCCTCTCAGGTTGCTGAATCTGTGTCTGTAGAGAAGAATTTTTTAATCAGAAAGACAGTGTGACAGCTGTTGAAGGGTGGGTGGTCTTGGTTGTGTGGTGGTTTTTTGTTGTTTGGTTGCCCACACTTGTTTTATGTCAACACGATTCGTTTTTTGCTTTTTTTAAAATTTAATAAATCTTTATTGCTCAGATTATTACAATTGTTTCTCCCTTTCCACCCCGTAGCTCCTTCCACCCGGTTCCCACCCCACCCTCTGCCCTTACCTCCCCCTCGATGCGTATTTTTACTTTTAAATGTTCCCCTTCCGAATCTGGCCCGTACACGCATATTTTTACACAGATGTACTCCGAGTCTGTTTGATCAGGGTTGCATTTGAAAAGGAAGTGCGTACTTTTTTTTTTTTTTTTTTTTTTTTTTTTTCTGTTCTCTTGGGCATCTAGTCTCTTCTGAGATCTCACCCACTTCCTCAGCTTCAAATATCATGTTGCCCAGAGAGGCGGCCATGTCTTTATCTCCTGTCAACCTCGATTATTTATTTATTTTTGTTCTCCCATCCCTCCCTCCCTCCATCCGTGCACCCGCCCCATGCACTGTGCCGGGGCCGGGAATACAATTGTGAAAAGTCCCATTTTCCTGCAGCTCGCAGAGCACGGGGTGGGAGGCCGTGGGGCAGCAATGATGCTGCAATGAGATTGGAGGTCCGGCGGGAATTGGGGGAGAGAAACCCTAACACTGACTTGGGGGCCCAAAGAAAGAGACAGAGGCCAACTGAGCAGAGGAAACTGCATATGCAAAGATAGGGACACTCAAGAGCTTGTGGCCCCTGCAGGAAACCGCAGTGGTGCCATTTCGGGGGGGAGAGGGAGCTGGCTGGAGCCTGCAGGGCAGGGCTGGCAGGCAGAGGCCAGGTCCCCAAGGGTCTTGCAAAGGACCTGAGACATTATCTTGAGAAGTATCTCTCCTGGAACACTCTTTCCTTCTCAGCCTCACCAGGATCTCAGCTTACACCTCCCTCCTCTCTCTTCCCTGATCCGGGACTAGGGCAGATCCCCTACTGTGCGCCCTCCAAGCCGGCAGGGCGAGGGGGGTCACGTTCTTAGAGGCGTGTCTTCCCCTTTAAGCTGCAGGCTCTGTGACAGGTTATCCCGCTTCTGCTATCTGCGGATGCTCCTTAGTGTTTGGAGGGAATGGATGGGTTTGGAGGGAATGGATGGAAGCGCGGTGCTTTCCCACAGCATCCTGGGTATTTCTGCCTGCATGTCTGCCGGAAAGGTGAACTCTGCATTTCCATCACCTCCTCACCTGCCCTCCCCTGTAAAACAGCCGTCACCTGCTGCTAACCAACCCATTTCTTGTTGTTCTCAAAACAAAGAATTGCAACTCTTCCCTCACTTTCCCCTCCTCTCTGCTCAGCAACTAAATCTTTCTCTTTCTTTCTTTCTTTTTCTGGCCACCATTCTAGAACAAAGTATCATAGTGTATGTGTGTGGGGGGGAGGGGGGATATTTATGGGTTTTAGAACAAGAAAAGTGTCTGTGTAAATCTTGGGTCTACTATATTTGGGTTCCCCTGGGTAAGATACTAACCGCTCTAAGCCTCAGTTTCCGAGTCTGTAAAATGGGGAAGTGGGCCCACTCTGCAGAAAGACCGTTACTTTGGTACTCGTCAAGTGGTCAGTAAAAGTCCTCTTGGTCTTCTAGCCTCAGATCAGACATTGGCTCAAAAACCCTCTGCACATCACTTTCCCATGAACCCTAAGCCCCAGATGCTGGCCTTGTCTCTCATTACCCCTCCCTCTGAACCCTAAACTCTGTCTCATTCCATCTCTCTCCTTTCCTGCCTCCACATGGCGGTCCAAACACCCACGTAAGTGGCTCCCTCCTCCAAGGTCCTATATGTAGTTCGAGGGCCCTGTTTTGCCTTCAGCGTCGGCCAGTGGTTGGCAAACTCATTAGTCAACAGAGCCAAATATCAACAGTACAAGGATTGAAATATCTTTTTTCCCCTCATTTTTTTATTTTGAAGGAATATTTAATATTAACATTGTGAGTTATTATCTTTTGCATATCAAAGTTACACATTTCAAACAAATCGTCATTTATATTTACAGTATACAAATGCAAAGCACTAATTTCCCACTAAATCATCACTTCCTTAAAATGGTACATGTGATGTTATGAAATTAGCTATTAAGTATTCGAGAGCCAAGTTTTTTAAACTTAAACTTCTAACACTACTTCAAAATAGACTCGCCCAGGCAGTGGTATTTTGTGGAAGAGCCACACTCAAGGGGCCAAAGAGCCGCATGTGGCTCGCGAGCCACAGTTTGCCGACCACGGGTCTAGGCAGCTGTCCTCTAGATTACAAACTGCTGAACACAGGCGTTGTGGGGTCCACCCCTGCCTAGCTCCTTGCATGCAGTTGACTCTCAATAGAAAGAAGATTCATTTTCCTTATTTCGACGGGCTTGTTTTCTCTAGAATCAAACGTGTGCTTATTCTCGCTTCAGCGTTATTTTGTTGGCTTCCGGAGAGCCCATTGCCATGAGACACGTTCTGTTCTCTCCTTTAATTGGAAAGAGCTTTTGGGACAGAAAAGACGAGTTCCTCCTCCAAGCGCCATCTCCTGTCACTCCCCCGCCGCCCAGGACAGGAACCAGCTGCCGAGCGTCGCCCGGAACCTCCCCTCCACGCCCCCCGCCGCGGTCCGCTCGGTGCGTGCGGCTGCTCCCTCCGCCCGGGACGCCTCGCCCCCGCGTCTCCGTCCAGCGAACTCCTACTCGTCCTGCAAGACTCAGCCCTGATACCACCACCCACAGCACCTTCCTTCCCTGGGGAGGCCTTTCTGGGACGGGCAGGGGAGCGACCCCGCCCCACCCCTCTGGCTGGCTCAGCAACCCCCCCGCTGATTGTAGCAATGCTGGTGGCATTCTTTGTTTACGCTTCTTCCACTCCCGTGGACCCTGAATTCCTCGAGGGCCAGGGTTTCTGTCCGTTCCCTTACCTTCTATCTGTCTAGTACCCTGCTCAGCGGAGGCGGGGGATTCGATCGGTGAACAAGTGAATCTGTCAAGTTATCTAACACTGCAGGGCTGGGGCCAGATCCCCAAATAGTTCAAGACCTAGCTCCTCTATTTGGGGGTACTGCATGCTGGAGGGAGATTCTCCCCCTCCCCCCCCCTCCCCCCAATTGCCTTGGTCTGGTGGAAGGGGAAGGGAAGTGACTCGGCGGTGCAGAAGACTTCCTCCTTCAGGGTTACGCTGTGATTTGCCGGCTCCGGCACCGAATGGGTTAAGGCGACTCGGGGGCGGTGCCGTGCGGGTGCCACCTGCTGCGGGGCGGCCATGCGCAGGCGCCCTGGCGTCTAGGAGGTTTAACGGCGGTAGGCGGCCGCCGAGGGGCGCATGCGCTCTGGGCCTTTTCCGCCGGGGGAAATCTCGCGGGGGCGGGGCGGGACGGGGCGGGACTGAGAGGAGGAGTTCTCGCGGGACTCCCGAGAGGAGCGGAAGCGAGGCGGCTGTGCTGCTTCAGCGACCGGGCGCGGCGGCGGCGGCGGCGGCGGCGGCGGCGACCGAGATTGTGGCGGTGACAGCGGCCGGAACAGGCGCTGCCCTCGGGGAGCAGCAGCGCGGTCGGCGGCCACGCACTCCGCTGTGGAGGGGCCGGTGCGGAGCGGAGCAGCTGCGCCACGGTGAGCGGGGCCGGCCGCGGCGGCGCTGGCTCGGTGCGTCTTCCGAACCCCGCTCCGAAGCGGGAGGTGGCTCGTAGGGACCCGGCTCAGCCTCCCGAGGCCGCCGGGCCTGGGGGTCGGGACGGCGAGGTGTGAGGCAGGAGAGGGGGTCCCCGGGACTCTGGACTCCGCGTTTCCTCTTTTGGGGCGCTTCCTTCCTGGGGACTGTCCTCCCGGGGCCCCCGGCTCCGGACGGAGCCCCCGGACCCCGGAGCAGGAGGCGGGGGGGGGGGGGGCTCCTGGTCCTGCTTCGTGCCTTCTTCACGGGGGTTTGCGCAGACGGACCTCGGGAGAAGCCCGAGAGCACGGGCTGCTCATCCCGTGAGTCAGTCTGACTCGGCCCGGAGGCGGGGGGTTCTCTGCGGCTGCACATGGGGCGAGCGGCGCCCTCGGACCCGCACGGCCGCCAGCTCTCCGTCTGCCTGGTGTCTTGGGGCCGAATTTCGGGAGGGAACCCCCCAACCCTGTTACTCCCGTGCGCTGGGACTCTTGCTGCCGAGACAGTGGGGATGCCTGTACTTCTGCCCCCCCCCCCTTTCCCCCGCGGCCCCCTTTTCGAACTGCTTTCTCTGGAAAACGCCGAGGAAAATAAGCGGCGGCGGCTGAGGGGTTGGAACGCTCCGAAGAGAGATTTCGGCGAGAGGAGAGAGCCCCGGGCGGTGGTTTGCATGGGTGACGCTCGCCGTGTACGGCTGGAAGCCGCCTGAGCCCCAGCCTGTTTGGGGGGCTGTCCGCGGCCGGGGTGCAGCGGGGCTCAGGGAAGCGCATCCAGGGCTCTCGGTCCCGTGGGCGCTCAGGAATGAGCATCCGTCTCCCCGGCTTTCTTGTCCCCGTTCCACTTGGTGCTCCTCTCCCTTCCACTGACGACAGGCTCACTCGCGTGTCATGCAAGTCATCTGCCGCCCCCCCTCTCCGCCTTGCCCCCCTCCTTTTTCCTAATCTACTTCCCCTTCTTTCTCGCCGACTCCTCGCTGGCGTAATTTTTTGAGGTCTCTCTGCTCCTTGCGCAGTTCGTCTTCTCATTTGATGACCGCGTTTTCTCTCCGGAGAAATGAGCCCCTTTCCCCGCTTTATCCTTTGCTTTCCAGCGTCCACTGTGCTCCTTCCGCCAGCCAGAAGGGTTGCTAGAGAGCCACCGAGCCTGCCTTCTCCCGCTGGGAACCGGGAGGCTCCGAGGCTCGAATTCATCCCTCTGGAATCGATGCTGCCCCTCGGTCACCGGCGCAGCTGGCTCGTTTCGTTTGTGTTTTAGTTGTTTTCTTCATTTTAGGATCACGCTTCTGTGCCAGCTGATGCTTTGCTTCCGGTGTCACTTTTGTATTAGGGAGATTGGGTCGATCGGGGGGCTGTATGTATGATTCTCACTGGCTTTTAGGGGGGAGGGTGGTCAAGGTAAGACACAACAACAAAAACGGAAACCAACCCTAGACCTATATTTCAGTAGAATTAAGATAACATGAACCATTTAAGGGAATAGAATTTATTTAGATCTTTGATCAGTTAGAGCTTGCCCATTGCAATAGCACTAATATTTTTGGACCAGGCTAAAAGAATTTTATTTTTAAGCTATAGTTGACGTACAGTGTTAAATTCATCTCACGTGGTACTTTACCAGGCTTTTAAAAATCAGGCATCTTTTCCTACATCTGCTAGAATCAGCCCTCTTTTTTATTGTTGTTGGATTTTTTTTTTGAGAGAGAGAGAAAAAACTTTCTTTGTCTTGCTGCCCCTTCCCTTGTTCAAATTTTTCTGAATTCTAAAATTAAAAAAAAAAAAAAGTAGTTAGTGCTTTTAATCAGCTTTCTTTGATACGAAAAGCAAGCATTTCAATGCTTGAGGCTGTTCCCTTCCTGAGCAAATATATTCAGATGTGAAGGATTGTTGGGTGTTAAATACTACTGGTTTGATGGTACTTAGAGATTTCTCTCAGTAATTTCTGTTATCGTGTTGCATGTTGTGCAGCTACAGTTCTAATTATTACTACAGCAGAAGAGGAATAGATTTTGGAGAAATGCAATCACACAGACCAGAGACCCACCATGCGCTCCTGGGAGGAAGTAATGGTTCCTTGCTTGATTCAGAACTTTCTGGCGCTACTGACTGACTATCGAGAGTCTCGGTTTTGTCAGAGTTGGCTTTTTCCCAGTTGTGCCAAGTGGACACGCATGGTTTCTGTTATCTAAAGATGTTGTAGTGCTTTCCCTGGAACACGTAGTTTAAAATCTGGTTCAGACACCCTGATAGTGGTACAGCAGTGATTCTTAAAATGAGGCAGGTGTAAGAATTACCAGTGAGTCTTGCATAAAGCTAGGCTCTGGGCCTAAGGCCAGGACACCGCAGCACTCCAGCAGGCACCCCTCAATGGATCAGCCTCTAAGGGGGGTGATTTTGATGCAGCTGGTCCGAGGGCCAGAACCGTTGTTACGGAGTGCAGCCATCGGATAATGAGACGAATGTGGCTTTAAGTTACTCGACTTCAGTGTATACTTTTCTGTGTGTGCAGAGTAAATATTTAAAAGCCTAATAGAATACATGACTATAGATGTGATTAGTTTTTGTGTGTGTAAATGTTTGAACTTTGTTAGGACTGCGGTGTGGAGCAATGTAATTTTTTAAGTTTATACTTAAAGAGGCCTGTTAGTTTACCTATTAGATAGTCTGTATGTAGATAGAAGTTCTAGATTGATTGCGGAAACATGGAGACTAATACTATGTCAAAAGGGACCGGGGATGCTAGTTAACACCTCAGTGCTGATGCCAGAGGCTCTGCTGAGACCTTACAGGTGGGTCTCTGTCAGTAATCACAATGGCCTTATGAGGCCATCTTCCAGCTGGGGATGCTTGCCTTCGTAAAATGCATAAAATGCATCGCTGGAGCTGGGCTGGGAGGTGCTGCTGGGAACGGTTGAGACATCCTCTCATTAGGCCTCCGGTGGAGTGCGCTCCCAGCCCTCTGCTTGGGAAAGGTGTTGACAGCAACAGCCATTGGAAGGATTATACATTGTGTTCACTCCCAGATTTCTGCCTTTCATTACCAGGGTTGCGTATGTGATAAAGTATTGTTCTGTCTTTAATGGAACACACCCTTTGGAGTCCCTCTGGCCCGGGAAGCTGACATCTTCACGTTCTCTCCCCCAGATGCTCTTTGGTACGGAAATATCCGAAATATCGGTTGTGCTTGGGTTTCATTTCTATCAAGTTGTATCTGACAAAGCCATGGTCACTTGAAACATGGTTTTCACTTGTTAGTTTGTTAGGCTTTCTTTGGGAAGCCTGTGGGAGATGCGTTGAGTAACAGCAGTAAAACAAAGTGTTGAACATGGTCCTGGTTTTTCTGTGTGGCTGTGCAGTTACACGGCAGTAGTCTGAAATCCTGAACAACAGACGTCTGTGCCCTGTAACAACATAGTGCCTTGACAGTGCCAGTGCCCTGGGTTTCTGTCTGACTTCCATTTTGCAAAAATGAAACTCTTTGCTTTTTTTAGATCTGCCCAAGTATTACTCGGGTTCCCATCATTGATACATAGTCCAGGCAATCAGACCTGGAGTCGCTTTCAGATAAGCAGTCAGGTCTGCGGAAACATGGAGAGGCCTGTGGCAGAGATTTTGGAGCATTTATAACCAATCAAATGTAGGTACACACATGGGAAAGTAAGCCAAAGAGGAAAAGCGGTTACTAATGCTGGGGAATACTAAAGGACTTCCTAAAAGGAAATTGCAATACATTATCTAAATCACCAATGAACAATATTTCATGTTGTAACACTACTGCTTACACCAGAATATGTGGCATCGCTGGGATGGGACAGAGGAGATTAGCAGGGGTGCAGTAGTTAGGTGATAGATGATGGCTAGAATAATCTAAGAAACAGCAACGGAGCATATTACTTCGAAACATTGTAAGTGAATCCAAAGAGAAAGCTAGAAACAAATTTGGGGGTGATTACTTGTGGGCGTTGGGGTAGGGAACTGCTCTTTTTCATAAATTTCAATACTCGGATTTTTAAAGTTATATACATGGATTAGTTTGATAAGAATTACACTACAAAGGGTATAAGTAAGGGGTTTTCGAAAACATGCAAAAATAAACACTCTGCGACTGATCTTTGTCTTTTTTATATTTGATAATATATGACAGCCTGCTTTCTCTGCTCCCTCGGGGCCAGTGCCACAAAGGACGTCCTAGGTCTGGCCTGACAGAGTAAACGTTGGTCTGGTTTGTTAGTTTACCTGCAGCAGCACGTTTGGCTTTTAGAATTTGACTGAAGGCCTTTTTGTTTCCAGGTAATTTCTTTTCCCCTTGGTGACACTCATTTTTCTCCCATCTTCACATTCCCGCTGGTTTCCGCTTAGTCCCTTTGCAGCTGTGCTTGACTAATGCCCCACTTGGTAACTTTAGGACAAAGGAATAATAATCACTTGTATCCTTCAAATGGGTTCTCTGCTAGGTGGTAATTATCCAAGACGAGTGTCACTATAAATAGTGTGTCCCCATTCTGCCAGGATTCAGGTTGTTTGCTGCTTTTCTTTAGCCAGTATGAAAACAGCGGCTGGGGAAGTAAGAATGGGGCTTTCTTTCCCTTCAGTTCTGCAAAGGCTGTGCCCCACATTCAGGGCTGGAGGCTGCTCGGCAGTGATGGTCTGCGGTGCCCTCAGTTCCCATCACCTGTGCTCACCGGAGCTGCCTGCACAGGGCAGTGGGCACAGCACGGCCGGCCCTGAGCAGAGCAGTTGTGCTCCAGTAACTGGGAGAGGCTCGTTTGGCTTCCTGGCACCATCTCCCTGCACTTTCTTTCCCCAGACACATTCTGACAGCTCATTCTAGAAACAGGATTTCCTTCCAATGTAGGTGGACTTCAGCTTTGCTCCGAAGGCTACTTAAAAAACAACGTGGGGGCTGCTTCTGGAATACGAAACCTTGGAGATCTATTTCCAGGGCGAGCGGAGACCCAAAGTTTCGGGGTCTCTAGGGGCCTTATTGCAAGAATAGCAGAAGGCTCAGCAGCAGGAGGCTGAGAAAAGGCTGTTGGACCTTCTTCTCTGGAGTCTTCTGCTCAGATAGTAGACTGAGTAAAAAAGTAGACCCTGTGTTCACTCTCTCCTGCTCTCCGAGGAACAGCCAAGGTTCAGTTTCTGAGAAGAGTCAGAAGCAGCGCAGGACCAAAGCTGGCACTGCTTGCTTTTGGACTGGATCGGCTGGGGCACCCAGCGTTTTCAGAAAAGCAGGAAGGCTGGCAGGGAGAGGAGGGAGCCAGGCCTTTTAACGGAGGGAAGGAGGGGGCATCCCCAGGGGGAGGCCTGCTTTCAGGGGACTCTGTTTTGTGCCTGGAGGAGAGGGTAAGGGGCGAGGGAGGGGAGGTGGGAACCAAGCGGGACTCCAGCCGGTGCGGTTCCTGCTCGTGCACGCCCAGCGGGAAGGAAGAGGAAGTGTGTTCTGGAGGAGCTCGCCATTGGCCGGCGGGCCTGCCAGTCGCCTGGGCCCGAGGCTGAAAAGAGGAAGGAGATCAGGGCTCTCCCTGGAAGGGAGGGAGGAGGGCTGAGCCAGCCTGACCAGGGGGCGTGGGGGCTGGGACGCTGGCCTATTGGCAGGGCGGGGCTCTTCAGTCCGGCCACTCTCTCAGTCATCCGTCTTCTGATCCAGGCTGATCCAGGGCGGCATTGTGTCCGCAGCCGGAGCGGTCCGCAGAGAGGAGGCTGAGCCCCGCCGGCTGCTTCGGCAGGGAAGACTCCCTTCCCCCTGCTAGCTGTGAGCCCCGAGCAGCGCGCAGAATGGAAGCCATCGCCAAGTATGACTTCAAAGCCACTGCAGACGACGAGTTGAGCTTCAAAAGGGGGGACATCCTCAAGGTAAGCGCTGCTGCCAAGCGAATGCCGAGGTGGCCTCTGTGTCCTCACCTTCCTCCTCGCCCGGGAGCGCACAAAGGAGCCGCTCCTCCCCCCATTGCCCACTGTGAACGCTCACCAGCCTGTGAGGCCGAGAGCGAGATGGACGCCGGGGAGAAGATGAAATGTGATTTCGGGGTGGTGTGTGCGATGTATGGTCTTTGACTGCCTTTGTGTGAACGCCTCGAGCATTTCTCTCTGCTTGTTGATATTGGTCCTATTTCAAGTGAAGTCAAAGCAATAGGACTGTAGTGAGGAAGTAGGTTGATTTACCTTGGAGAGTTTTATTAAAAAATTAGAGGATGTTTTGAAAGACCTAAACTTGAAGTATTTATGTAAAAGCACTCCATTAGTCTTCTTTTACCTAGTGAAAAGATGTTTGCATTCTGGAATATGATCCCAGCCGGTTAGAAATTAATTTCCCCTCGTTTAGAGAGGTTGTTAGAAATACATGCCAAACTCATTAAAGAACTCAGTGTGTCTTTATTCTTTTTTGAAAAAAAAACCCAGTGGAGTTCTAAATAATAAGGTTCAGTTTACTGTTGTACAAGTCAGACTTCGATATTCTTAGAAGAAACTTGAGGAGCAATTACCCATTTTAAACTCTAATTGCACAAAAGAAACCCGCTGACAGTTTAGAAAAAAATAAGCTGCTTTCCAGTTTGCAGCTCATTCGGAACCCCACTATTTACAGGAGGATTCACTCTCCCCCTGACACGTTAATTATGCTGTTTACCCGGGTGACTGAAGCAGTCTGCCCTTTTGGATATGCAGCTCACTTTTTTACAAGGCGGGTGTTATCGCATGGTGTCAACTTTACAGGAGCAAAACTGGAACTTTAGTGTTTGCCTGTTCACCATGTCTCCAAGTTTTGACTTTTTCCTCCTCTCTGAACCTCAGTCTGATTGCTGGAAACTGCTACTGTTCGTTGACTATCCCTGAATGAAATGATTAGAATTTTACAAAGAGGAAAAAGGTGGAAATGTAGAAATATGGTCTTTTTAAAAATAACTACTTTTTTGTATGTGTTTTTTGTTTTTTTTTTAAAGTTATGCAGACCTATGGGGAGTGACTATTTGGGCTCATTGCCAAAGGCATAGAGCTCTCTGAAGTGACTGCACAGTAGTTTAATGTAAAATGTGTAAGCTGGACTTCATAAAAGGTGAGATTGAAAAGCTCTTTAAGGAGAAGAAAACTGTGTGTTATGTTCAGAGCTGTAATTGTCATGCCAAGTTCTCTGAGGGTCTTCTCCCCGTCAGCACAAAACTGTCAGAAAGCAAACAGACCAGCTACAGGTTTTAGAATGACGCATATCTCCTGATTCTGTTTCCTTAGAGAGCTAGAAATCAGAGCAACTGTAACTTAGACAGCGATTACTCCTGTATCATTGGTGTTCCGAGGAGGTAATTTGGTGTTTTCATACTTGATGACTGTTTTCAGCAGATAATCCGCCAGTGATATCATAAGATTGGCTACTCAAATACCCACATTTGTAGCCTGTGTGAAAACCTTTTGGAGCCAAGTGGTGGTGTTTTTTTTATTTTATTTATTTTTTATTTTTATTGATTTCAGAGAGGAAGGGAAATGAAGAGAGAGATGGAAACATCAGTGATGAGAGAATCACTGATCAGCTGCCTTCTGCACACCCCTACTGGGGATCTAGCCCACATGTGCGGGGACTGGGAATCAAAGACCTCCTGGTTCATAGGCTGATGCTCAAACACTAAGCCACACTGCCCGGGCATTGTTTTTTTAAAATACAAACTGATTTCTCTATTAAACTTACCATAGAAACTTGAATGGAAGCCTCATGGTTCATATTTTTCTCTTAAGTTTATCCCATTGCATATTTAGCACTAAAGCAACAAAATAAAACAAAAGGAGGGATTTGCGGATTTTTAAGAATTTTTAGACAAGACCTTCCCCTATTTACTGTCACCAAAGTTTTTCCAAGACCTTGAACATTTTATAAGTTCTCCAACATAAATTGGTAACCTCTTGAACAAGTATAAAACCCCCCACCCTATAATTAGAGAAGGTGATACTGTTTAACATCCCCCCAGAAAATTCATGATGAGAGAGAGAGTGAATCACAGTGCTCCCACTTACTTTCAGATTTTCTCTGGGAAGAGAAAAATCCGTATATTTGGTTCTTTCCAGTTGGGTAGATAACTGGCATATGAAGTCATAATGCCATTATTGCTTTTGAATCGTGGCCATTAGCTATTAGTAATCTTGTGATTTTACTCCAAAAAAAAAAAAAAAGTGATAATACAGTAGTTGCCCTTTGTCTCATAATTCTGTGTAACAGCTGAGTGAAGAGGAGGGCCATTGCTTTGTGTTAAGAGCTGTTAGTAAAAAACAACAGTGCTTCCTTCATCTGATTACTCAGGGAGAAACCGGCTTCATTTGAGTGGCTCTGATTTGATTTGATAACTCTTTAGGGTCTTAAAACGAGTTTAGAGGTGGCTGGAATAGCATTGACCAGTTTAATTTGATTAAAATATCCATATTTGTCCTCTCTGGGTAAAGGGGGCATGAGCATATTGGTGTTCACACATTTTATTTTAATATAATGAAATAGAAAGGGGCTTAGGCCCCTGCCTCTGGCTAGAGTTAGGAAGGATTGCATCTTCCCCGTCTTAGAGTTCCTGGTCAGCTTTTGGTTAATGTGGATTCCTGTCCTCCAGCACACCACTCTCTTACTTTCTATCTGCACATTGACTTTTACTGCCCTGAGAAAAGAGAGAAAACTAAAGACATTTTACTGGAGGCCTAAAATAGACCTGAATGCTTCAATATATCTGCCTTTGTTACTTCTCTCTCACAAAAGCTTGTATTTTCTGAGAAGGGCACGGGAGCATAGAAAGGGGAGGAATTGCTCTCTTGCTGCAGGTTGCAGGCTCTGGGTGGCTGAGCTGAGCCTCAGTAGCCCCGCCGTTGCAGGGCAGGCTTGGAGAATACAGGGGATTGTCCACTGATGAGGCCCCTAACACCGTAAGTGTCTGCGCTCCCCTAAAAGTTGCCTTTGCCATTTAGGGGCCAAACAGTGCTGCACAGGAATTAAGAACCGTTTTGAGCTCTCAAACCTGTGTTCATCCCATTCTTGTTTTCCATCAAGGCAGACCTTCAACTCAAAAGAGCCAGCAGTGGGCCAGCTACTCTCTGGCATGAGCTCCCTGTCCCAGTTGCACAAGCTGCTTCAGAACTAGATATTGGTTCACTCTCAGAGCTTTGAAGTGTTCTCTCTCAGCACCGACGTCTCTATTTCACTGTTGCGTTACTGGGCATCTCCTAGGGCCACGTCCTGGGCTGACTTGCTTTGAGAGTTGGGGAAGAAATAGATGATGTACTTTTTCTCCTCAGGTACTCTTAAAATCAAATATGAGAAATGAAGATTAATCTGAGATAGTATATGGCTGTATGTAAAATTGGAGGGTTTTTTGAACAGAAGACCTTTTAAAATCTATTAATTTAGACTTACTATTTCACCGAGGAGGAAGTGGGAGCCCATCTAGGGTAAATGATCTCTGCAAGATCACAATCAGTACTTAGCAGTGCACTGGTGTTGGATGGAATGCTGAAGTGTGCTAACCTGTAACTGCCAAAGGGATTAGGAAGGGAAGAGATGGGTAAGACTAAGTCAGAGAAAGCTCTGCGGGAGAAATGCCACTTGAACTGGACCCTTTGAAATAAATAGGAAAGGGCTAGGTCCGTGGTCAGCAAACTCATTAGTCACCAGAGCCAAATATCAACAGTACAACAATTGAAATTTCTTTTGAGAGCCAAACTTTTTCAACTTCTTCTAACGCCACTTCTTCAAAATAGACTCGCCCAGGCTGTGGATTTTGTGGAAGAGCCACACTCAAGGGGCCAAAGAGCCACATGTGGCTCTCGAGCTGCAGTTTGCCCATCACGGGGCTTGGTGAGAGGGGCGGGGGGGGTTTTTTGGGGGTGGTGGTTGTACTTGAGTTTGAGATAGGGATGCTAAAATAAGGTTATAGATTGTGGGTGACATTGTAGAGAATAAGGTAGAATTGGAGTCAGATAAGAAAAACTCAGAGTTTTATCTTTTCTTTAAGAAGCATCTGAAGGTTTTAGTGGACGATGAAAGGTGCCCTGTGTGTACAGTGGGCTGCAGAGGCAAACCTGGAGTCCCGCCTGGAAGGCTGCAGTAGGCAGGCTGTGAGATCGGTGAGTGCTTGCAGAGGTGTTAGAGACCAGGAATGAAGGCCGGGTGGTGTGAGAGGCGGAAAGGACACACGAGATTTCTGCTGGTCAGCTGGGGGCATTTGAACAAGTTTCCCTGAAACTGAGAAGACTGTGCATTGAGGATGCTTCCAAGAAATCTGATTTAATTGGTCCCAGTTTTCACAATAGCTGGGTTTTGGTACACAGCTCCATTTCAGGTGTTTAACTGACCAAACCTAAAAAAGACAAGAGGTTGGGGCTGTTTCTTTTTTTCTTCACTATTTTGGTCTGGTATCGCTATGCTTTAGCCTGTTGATAAGAATGCGTATCAATCTTGTTGACTAAACCCAGAATATTGCATTTACTCTTGAGAATGGGGGCTGTTTGAGTTCTCTTACAGCAGGTAATTTGATTGCCTTTCATTATATTCATTTATCCCCCTGTCATCTGGATGGATTATTTCCAAGAAGGTGCTAAGAATGAATGAACTTTCAGTTCCTGTACAAGACTCCTTTTGGGAGGCTGGCTGAAGACCAGTCACCCCTGTTAGGATAAAGAAATGTTTAAGGAAACGCAATATTCCTTTAGGGTCTTCCAAGTTTCACTTCTGTGAGCCATGGTAGTTAAAGTCATTATTGAATAGTTGCCATTTATGGAGCATTTACTCTGTGCCATGAAGTTACACATTATTTCTAAATCGGGACACTAAATTAGTCCCATCTCATGACTGCAGAAACAGGCTCAGAAGTTAAGTAGTTTGCTGTGGTTCACACCTCTGTAAGTGGCAGAGTTGGGGCTTGTGCTCAGGTCTGACTGCAATGCTTGCTGCAGTATGGTACTGCCCCTCAGAACTTGCAGGCTGATTAAGCCGGAAATGGAAGGTATCTGCAGTCCCGCTTTGCACTTGCCTGGCATGGAAGCAGCTTCTATGTACCAGAACATAACATGACCTGGCAATTCCACATTTAAGAGTTCAAAAAAATTCTTAATTTAAAAAAAAGATAGTCATTATGGTGCTTATTACAATTAGTCTATATATGCCACCTAGGAAATAAAATATTTCAGTTGATTATAAAATGTGGTCTTTTGTAAGATGCATTTCAGAGACTCGTGTAAAAAGGGCATCTTCCAATCTATGGAATAACCATTTGGGGGGGTGTGTGTGGGGACCTAAGCCAATCAGCAGGGGGTTCATAAACAGATTATGGTTTTTGAAAATGGAATACTCTGAAGGTGTTAATATTGATGTAAATCTATATCAGTATAGAATAATAGCTACAGTTGCATAGAGATGTGTTAAATGAACCCCCTTTTTAAAAAGTTACCACGTAACAAGTATATTGAGTGCTTAGTATGTATTTGCACTAAGCTAAGTGTTTTACTTGCATTCCCTTTTAATCCTTACAATAATCCCATGACAGTTGCTGTTATCCTCATTTTACTGATCAGAAAGCTAAGGCTTACATTAAGTAACTTGCCCAGGTTCACATTAGGATTTAAATCCAGGCCATTTTGAGTTCAGATACCATGTTCTTGTTTTCATGCCCAGATGAAGTTAGTGAGCCCATTTATAGAAAATTGCTGTCTATTCTGTTTGCTTATTAGATACATAAGACTTTTTCTAAGTGGTCCCCTAAAAGACCTTATCTCCAGGGAGCTGCCTCTGCCTGTCTGATGACCCCTAATTGCCCTCCCCTGCCAGCCTGACCTTGCCCCCAACTTCCCTCTCTGCCTCAGCCCCCACCACCATGACTTTGTCCAGAAGGAAGTCAGGCGTCCGGAAGATGGTTGGTCAACCCAGTCTAATTAGCATATTACCCTTTTATTAGTATAGATAGATTATATAGGATAGGATTGGTTAAATGGGGGAGGGGAGCCTTTTTCAGCAGGAGGAGATGCTCTTGGCAGACAAAAATACATAATCCCTATATCTGGACTGATAGCCAGCCATATGCACTATGCTGCCAAAACAGTTACTAAAAAATTGAACTGCTTCCTTACACCTTACACTAAACAGCTATAAAACCCCTCCTCAGCCCCCACCTTAGGTTCTGCCTTCGCAGTTCACTCAGATTGGTTCTGATTGGTCAGTTTTTATGCCAGTCAGCATCCAAAGCTCCACCTCCTAGGCAGCCATTGGCTCCTTGCAGTTCACCCAGATTTGGTTCCTTTTTTTTAAAATATATATTTTATTGATTTTTCACAGAGAGGAAGAGAGAGATAGAGAGTTAGAAACATCCATGAGAGAGAATCATCGATCAGCTGCCTCCTGCACACCCCCTACTGGGGATGTGCCCACAACCAAGGTACATGCCCTTGCCCGGAATCGAACCCAGGACCCTTCAGTCCGCAGGCCGACTCTCTATCCACTGAGCCAAACTGGTCCCGACAGATTTGGTTCTTATTGGTCTGTTTCTATGCCAGTCAGTGTCTCTGGGCCTGATCAGAGAGGCAGGGCTGATCAGCAGCCCCTGTGGAGGCCTGGAGAGAAAGCAAGGCACGGCTGCTGGCTAGGCCTTGGAGAAAAGGAGAGAGGCAAGGGCTGATCAACAGCTGCCATGGAGGCTGTGGATCAGACCCTACTTCTCTGTCCAGGCCTCTCTCCGGGCCTGATCCGCAGCCCCCTCGGCAGGCAGAGCTGGGTTGCCGGACCTGCAGCAGCGGCTCACCGCAAACCAGCACTGACTTCGGGTCAATCGAACCTTTGGTCATTATGGACTGTGGGTTTTTATAGATTAGAATTAAAGCCCTCACAAAAAAAGGTTTGTTTCTCATCTACAAACTCTCAGTAACCTGTTGAAAAAATTATTCTTGTATTACCTGCTTTTAGGTTTGGGTTTTTTCATATAAAAGAATAGTAACCTCAATTTGAAATGAGCTATAGCACAAATTTCCTTTTAATGTAAGTATTTACAGCTATAAATTTCCTACTAAGCTTGCTTTAGCTGCATCCCATAAAGTTGGGTATGCACCTGTTTTATTTTCATTCATCTCATTTCATTCATCTCATTGAAGTATCTTCTCATTTCCCCTGTTCCTTTTTTTCCTTTGACCCATTGGTTATTTAGGAGTGTGTTTAATTTCCACATATTTATGGACTCCTTGGAATTCCTTCTGTTGATTTCTATTTTAGTTTCACTTTGCTTATAGAACATACTTTGGGTGATTTCAATCCTTTAATTTATTGAGGCTTCATTTTATTGCCTAGCATATGTTCTGTCCTGAGGAGTGTCCCACTGTGTGCTTGAGTTGGTTGTTTGTTCTGCTGTTGTTGGGTGGAGTGTGCTATAGATATGTTAGGTCTGGTTGATTTATTATTTTCACCTTGAGTGTGTCATGATAGTAGGTAGAATTTTGATGAATTCTTAAGACTACTTATCCAGTATCTTGGTGAATCATAGCAACAAATTATTGACTACATCCTGGGTGAAGGGTACTATGATTAATGCAAAGGCTTGGTTCACAATACACATAATATCTAGTAATACATTGTTTTAAGAGCCGTGCTACAGGTACACAGTGGGTATCCTGACTGAAACACTCTTAGTCATACATGAGTATTGAAGAGTTTTCTAAGATAACTTAGAAATGCTCATGACTACTTTGTCCATCCAGTATGCCTGACTTGCTGCGGCTTCTGTTTCTAACATGAGCCGAGCGCATTGTCAGCTCCGGAGAGTTGTTGGTGTTGTCTAGACCACTTAAACTTGGAGGGTAACTGCCTTTCCGTGTATTTGGCATTTACAGAAGTAGACATGAGCCATACTGATAATAGCGTGGCATATGCAAGAGCTTCAAAATAATCAAGATACTGGTTTTAGCCCTAGCTGGTTTGGCTCAATGGATAGAGCATCTGCCTGAGGACTGAAGGGTCCTGGGTTCGATTCCACTCAGGGGCACATGCCTGGGCTCCATCCGCAGTAGGGGGACGTGCAGGAGGCAGCTGGTCAATGTCTCTCATCATTGATGTTTCTATCTCTCTCTCCCTCACCCTTCTTCTCTGAAATCAATAAAATATTTTTAAAAAGATACTTCTTTTACATTTTGTTAGAATTTGAGCTGAGTGCCTTCAAACTCAAACTGCACATCCCTGACACCACTGCTCCCCTTTAAAGAAACACTTTGCGGAAATAGGTTTCTGCTACACATTTATATGTACAAAATATTGAATAGCATGTTTAAGGGGGTAAGGGGGCTTCTTTTAACAGAACTTTCTGTGAATTGAAAATAGCATGAGCCTTCGTTAGTGTTGCTCAGTGGATAGAGCCCATGGACTGAAGGGTCCCAGATTCAAGTCCAGTCAAGGGTACATATCGATACATTGGTCGCAAACTCAATCTCTGGCTTTGGGGCATGTGGAAGGCAACCAGTTAATCTCTCTCACATCGATGTTTCTCTCTCTGTCTCCCCCTCCCCCTCCACTCTCTAAAAATCAATGAAAAAATGTCCTTGGGTGAGGTTTAACAACAGAAACAGATTCTGGTGTTTAGAGTTGAGGTCCTTGGGCCAAACTGGGAAGGGAGTGGGCATGCAGAATGCTGCAGTGGCCCAGGATTAGGATTGGGGAAGGAGTGTCTCTCATTGTGCTCCCTTTCCTCCTGGACGTTTGATTTCCCACAACCTCCCCTTCACGGTGCTGCAGAGACGGAAGGGGACCCTGCTGCCAGCCGGTTAATGCTTTCACTGGTGAAGATGGAGGGACCAGAAGCGCGAGCAGAGCAGCTCCGCGGTGACCTGCCGGACGCCGGCCTGGCGCTGCCTTCTAATTCGGGCCCTGCTGTCATGCGTGACGTGTATGTGGTCGTGAGTGAAATGTGCAGACAGCAGCAGCTGAGGCACATCCAGAGAGCAGAGGCAGCGTTTCTCTGGCTGCGGCAAAACCATAATTATTGTCTTTTCGGAATTCTGTTCCACATAAATAATCTCAGGCAAAGTCGTGCCCTCGTTGTGAAGTCATTTTGATCCTTTGTGTGAACTGGCACCAACATTTCCCACCATTTGCTAACCTCACCTGGAAAACTCGACTGTTTCACCGATGGGCATTTTTGCCGATAGTGTCAGATAATGGCTCAGCTAACCTTTGGGCCGTGTTTAAACAAGGCTCGGTCAGCTTTCAGTTCGCTGTATAGCTCCCTGAGCTCTTGTCACAGAGAACCCTCTGGGTTTCAGTCGTCGTTCCTTTTGTTTGGTATAACCTGGCCTCTTCGCTGCCCTCACTGCGAAGTCTTTCCTCCCCCAGGGCCCCCCCACTGCCCCGCAGCTCCGTGGGGACCTCCGTCTCCGAGCTCAGGGGGCCCCCCACTGCCCCGCAGCTCCGTGGGACCTCTGCCTCCGAGCTCAGCAGGCTCCTGTATCAGCATTCGCACAGCAGAGTGAAGGAAGCGCCAAAACCCACACCGGGTTCGTCCCGCTCAGGATAAACCAGGTTCATGGTCACTGTTCCCCACCACTGCCCTGTCGGAGGTCCGGCGTCCTTCTTACTTGCCTCAGCCGTTTTAGCGTTTATTTAGGTGACAGAGACCAGAAATAGGAGCTCTTGAATTTCCATTGTAGTTTTTCATTCCTTTAGTTTTCGCCACTACCTCTTGGTTAGGTTTCTTGGCTGCTTTTCCTTTGAGTGTTTGTAAAGTATAAGTGTACTTTACTGTGCCTGTGATCTAAAGAGTACTGTCGGTTGTTTTTTTAAGTTAATGTCCAAAAAAAATCCCCACTTTCCACTGGGTTTTGTGTTTGAACATTCATTCCATCCATAATCATGGCAGCATTTATTTCTGCAATGGTCCATACAGTAAGAAATATCTCTGTGGAAGGAGGTTCTAAACACTATGTATGGCTTTCTTTCCTAAATTTGTTTTTTATTTTCCTTGGATAAGGAAAACAGGGAAAAATAATAGAAACAGTTTACAGTAACCCTGATGGTTGTTCTAACCTATAGTTGACACAACTCCTAAGAGAAAGAGCCAGAGACCAGCTCCACAGAGGCCTAAATTGGGAAAAGTCTTTTCTTATATACTAGACCAGTGGTCGGCAAACTCATCAGCCCACCGAGCCAAATATCAACAGCACAACGATTGAAATTTCTTTTGAGAGCCAAATTTTTTAAACTTAAACTTCTTACACCACTTCTTCAAAATAGACTCGCCCAGGCCGTGGTGTTTTATGGAAGAGCCACTTGTGGGTTGTGAGCCGCGGTTTGCCGACCACTGTACTAGAGGCCCGATGCAGAAAATTCGTGCAAGGGCTCTGCCCTGCAGCCCGGCTTTGTCCGGGAGGTCATTCGGCTGTCCAGTCTAATTAGCACATTATGCTTTTATTATTATAGATTCTCTTGCGTTTACGTTGCTGCTAAAGGTGAGGTGGATTGGGGGAAAGAATTTCTTATTTTTCAAGCTTTGCCAGAACACTATGCATAAAAACAACTGTTTGAGCTCTTCCGAGTCCCTGTATTTCCAGGGTGCTTTCTGACCTCTCATCAGCAGCACGCTAGGACTGGCAGCATGCTTGGTGGTGCCAAGCACAGCGGTAGCCAACCTGGAGCGGGCCCAAACCGAACAAGATACTGAAGGCAGAATGAACAAGCGGTGCGTTACTGTCAGTCAGAGTCTGCACATCTTCCAGGAAGCGAGGCAGGCGGCTTTGACAGGCTTCTGAAAATCTGTTCGTAGACTGACATTTCAGTTCTTCTCGGTCCTGAGTAGTGGGTTTCAGTCAACAAGGCACTAATTTTTCTTTTTAAATTTGCTCATAGAAGCGAGCTCTTGGGATGTACATACTGGTGATAAACTTGGAGCTTGAACATGGTCGCATCAGTGATCCGTGTTAATAGTCCATATAGTATTAAAAAAATAATGAATTTGTATCTACTGGGACCTGGCTTTAGTCAGTGGCTCCATGAGTTGACCTAAGCTTTAGCTCCAAGCTTACACTAATTTTGAGTGGCCAGTGCCTCTTCATTAGTAATGTGACAGTTCATGTGTTAAGTAAAGCTGTCCTTAAAGCCAAGGAGTATATATGTTTTGAGTTAGTAGTGACATGTGTTTAGTCAGTCCGTTTGTTTAAACACCATCTCTGTCATGACTGTGCCGTTCTTAAAGAGGCTGGTTGGCTAGAGTCAGCCAGTCAATCTAACTGGCCCAGCTCATGCCAGCCTGCAGTATGTGTCTCCGGAGCCTTACATTGTGTCTGACCAGTTGAGCTTAAAAGAATCAAAAGAATGAATTGGAGTTTTTCTCAACATACGGTTAATCAGAATCTTTTGACATAGTAAAGCCAAT
Source organism: Pipistrellus nathusii (assembly GCA_963693515.1). Lineage (NCBI taxonomy): Eukaryota > Metazoa > Chordata > Mammalia > Chiroptera > Vespertilionidae > Pipistrellus > Pipistrellus nathusii. The sequence continues at coordinate 45,681,105 of OY882873.1, read as the reverse complement.
ATATGGTTGTCTGTGACCTCTTAAAATTTTACATCTTTGGCTCGTGACCTTGTAGTGTAAGCCTTCCATTTTACTAGATGTTGACACTGCTCCTCCTTGTTTCAATTTAAAATCATTGCAGTTAGATAGTTTTGCTATATCCTATTTTGAACTCTTAGGTTATGAATATGTAGTGGTAAATGGATATAAAATGAAAAAAACAGCACAGGTATTTATTGAAAAAAAATCCACCTATTAGTGTGCCTGCACAGTTCAAAAGTCAACTGTATATTTCTAAGGTTTTTTTTTTTTTCAGGTCAGCAAGCTTTTGGGTGTGCCAAGAAGACAGTTTTTGTTTACTAGGAACTTAAGAGTTGAAACAATTCTCTCTATACCTGTGAAACAATTTGTAAAGAGGACAATTATATAATTAAAAAAAAGATCCTTTTTTTTTTTTTTAATACATCTGACTAAACGCTGATTTAGAGGCTTTGTGTAAGATAGACTCAGATGCAGTGAAGGAAGCTGCTGGGGCTTACAGGTAGGAAGTAAGCGTCCTGAGGTTAACTGGCTGAGACTCGGACAGTGGAAGAAGATGGCATCAGGTGGCAGAATTCACGGGGACTGGAGTGTACATGGAGGGAACTTCAAAGACAGTGATGAATCTGGCAGTCTCTTGTTGGTAATTTTAAAACACATATTATGGTTTCTGATCAGTACCCAAACCTAGCCCCGCCCACTGCCCAGAAATAATAACAGATTATATTTTGTCTTTCCTAGTATTTTATTGTTTACACTGTAACAGATGTCCTTCATGCCCCACCTCACCTCCAACCAGGGCGCCCTAGTAATAATTTATCTGGATACTTTACAGTAAAAGTCAAGGTCATACTAGATATGAAATTGCCTTTTTGAAAATATATATATTTGCCCATTGCATTAAGCCATTGTTGTTTGGAAACACGCAACTCATACTGGTCTAAACAATAAAAGGTATGTATCATTGGCTTATAATAGTCAACAAGTTCAAAGATTGGATAGAAATCAGATAATGGTCTAATCGGGGCTCCATAATTTTTTTGTAGCTGTGCCCTGTGCTGTGTGTTAGCTTTGTTCTAAGGCGTGTTCCCTTCCCGCCTCCAGCAGGAGTCCTGAGATTGGGGCTCACTGGCTCAGGGAACCAAGACTAAGCTGGTCGCGGGGCCTGGGGAGAGACTTGCCTGGGAGGTTTGGTTGGAGGTCATGGCCGCACAGAGGCAGCACAGAGATTGAGAAGACCACTCACTGTCTGCTCCACCCATGCTATTAGAGACTCTTCATAAATAACATTGGTAACAGCTGCAGTGTCATCCTGTGAGTGCCCCGTAATGTAGCCATTCCACTCCTGTAGAGCATTTTAGAATGTTCCCCGCCCTATTTTCAGTAATGCTTAGCTGGACATCCTTATTATAGTTAGAGATGTTTTAGAGGAAAAATAAGGCTTGATAAGATGTAAATATGGCTGGTACCGGTTTGGCTCAGTGGATAGAGCGTCAGTCTGTGGACTGAAAGGTCCCAGGTTCGATTCCGGTCAAGGGCATGTACATTGGTTGCGGGCACATCCCCAGTGGGAAGGGGGGGCGGTGCAGGAGGCAGCTGATCGATGTTCCTCTCTCATCGATGTTTCTAGCTCTCTATCCTTCTCTCTTCCTCTCTGTAAAGAATCAATAAAAATTTTTTTAAAAAGATGTAAAAGTTGAGTTTCCGTAGACTGATGCGGCGGGTTGCGTAGTGAGGAGACTGGGAGGACTTTGGTTTGGACGGCAGCCTGCGGAGTGAGACCCACGCTGTAGGGATTCTCTTTGGTGCTCTGAGCGGCTCCTGGGTACCCACTGGTATGAATTGTTTCCAGTCACTGTCTTCTCTTATATTTAAAGGCCAATTGTACTGACGGTGCTTTTCCCCTCTCATATTTCTGTCCCCCGCAGTCCCATTGTACTTTGATTTGAACCTTTCGCCTTGTTATAGTGGGTGCCATATGCTCAACCCGGTCAGTCATTGTACCACAGTTGTAAATGCAACATCTTACCAGAATAGCCTGTCCCTGCCGCCCCCTTCCGTTTCACCCTTTGGCTTCTATTAAAAATACAGAGCTAATTTATTCTGAGTGAAAGGCCAGTGTAATTTCTGTACCGTTACTTACAACAGAACAGAAGTCACTGACAGTTAGGTTCTGCCCGGGCAGGTTTAAAAGATTCTAAGTTAGAGGTTCAGGGTTTGTTTTGAGACAGCGAGCAGTGGCAGGTCTGCTGTAAGATGAGCCATTAGCTCTGTCCCCTTCGTGGACTTTCTCTCCGTTTCAGTGGGAGCGTCTGGGCGGCAGCAGACGGGGCTGCAGTGGGACTTAGCATTGCAAGCAGACACCTGCCAGCTTGCGAAGCTCACATACGCTCAGTATAGCAATCATCTGCTACGAGAACTGCCAGGGAATGTCCTAAAAATAAAGGTGGCCAGGAACAGAGGGGAGGCTTACAAGATTAGTTTGAACTTTCTTTTTCTTCGTGGTCTGCCGTCAGAAGCTTGAGTATTAGGCTCAAACTGCCACAGAAAAAGAATTTAATTTATAGCCCTGGCCAGTGTGGCTGTTCTTGAGCATTTCCCCGGGTACCGAAAGGTTGCCAGTTGGATTCCAGGTCAGGGCACATGCCTAGGTTTTTGGGCTTGATTCCCAGTGGGGATGTGTGTGTGTGTGTGTGTGTGTGTGTGTGTGTGTGTGTTTGTGTGTGAGTGTGTGAGTGTGTGTGTGAGTGTGTGTGTGTGTGTGTGTTTATGTAAGAGGTAGCCAATAAATGTTTTGCTCTCACATCCCCTCCCCTCCTTCTCCCTCTCCCTCTCCCTTTCCCTCTCCCTCTCCCTCTCCCTCCCTCCCTCTTTCCCTCTTTCCCCCTCCTTTTCTCCCTCCCTTTCCCCCTGGGTAGGATGGAAAGATTAGGTTGGATACCAAACTGGGAGAGAGAGACATCGATTGCCTCCCAACTGTGCCCCAAGCAGGCTGGCCAGGTATGTGCCCTTGACCAGTAGTTCAGCTGCGACCCTTTGGCCCATGAGCCTCCCTGGTCAGGGCTGTCCATAGCATTTTTAACCCATCCCCTCAGCCTCAGAACCATAGAGCTGGACTAGAAGCCTGGCTAGATTGTTGATCCTGTGAAGTATTGGTCAGAACCAGTTCAGGCAGCACTGTGTGGGTGGGAGGTATGGTAAAGACAGTGTCCAATACCATGTGGCCCAGAGTGAACATCGTGGTTACAAGCATGGACGCTGGAATGGTCAGACCTGAGCCCAGGCCTACACAGTCCATTTACAAACGGGGTCCCCTGGGGCAGGTTGTTAGATTCCGCATCTGTCAGATGGAATAATGCCTACTCAGCTTATGGACTATGAGGATGAAATAGCCTCATTTGTCTTGGATTGTGACACATGATAAATGCTTAATAAACGTAAGCTGTATTATTTCAGTGTTTTATTAAGGGAGAGATTAACTCATTCCTCGAACAGGTGTTGAGTGCTGTTTATAGGTCTGATAAAATCAGAGGCTGCTTTCTTTCTTTTTTTAAAAAATATATTTTATTGATTTTGTACAGAGGAAAGAGAGATAGAGAGTTAGAAACATCGATGAGAGTCATCGATCAACTGCCTCTTGCACAACCCCTACCGGGGATGTGCCCGCAACCAAGGTACATGCCCTTGACCGCAATCGAACCCAGGTCCCTTCAGTCCCCAAGCCGATGCTCTATCCATTGAGCCAAACCGGTTTCGGCCAGAGGCTGCTTTCTGAGGAAGACACACCCTATGGTAATGCCACAAGTTTCAGTCCTCCTCCTCTTCCTCCTCCCCCCTTCCTCCTCTTCCTCCTCCTCCTCCTTCACCTCCTCCTCCTCCTGATGGAGGTAACTAGACTTGAGGGGTCAGGAAGAAGACTGGTTAAGGCAACGCAGTGGCTGTGGGCCCTGTTACCTGAGAAAGGCAATGTGGGAAATAGAAGTTTTTTGGATTCTCGTGAGTTCCATTTGGTTATGGTTAAGATTGAGGTGCTTGTGAATCATCCAGAAAAAGAGAGATATCAGGCCGGTGGATGGGTTGATGTATCGGGTCTAGTAATAATTAATGTCGTTTTTAACATTCATTTAAAATCTTGCTTGGCGTTGACTTGTATTGACATAACCTTCAAACACGTGGTATCTACAGAACGTGTGAAGTGCAATTAACAAGTTTTGCTTGAAAAAGTTTGTGTTTGGTTTGGTTTTTGTTGCAAAACTAGGGCTAAGAAGATGGCGGATGAAGAGCATATTCGGCACTGCATGCTTTACGAGTTCCAATTAGGAAGAAAAGCAAGTGAGGCTGCAAAAAACATCTGTAGTGCTCTTGGTCAAGATGCAGTTAGCGCCAGAAAATGCCAGCGTTGGTTTGAGAAATTTCGCGAGGGAAATTTTTTGTTAAATGACAAGAGTGGTCGAGGCTGTGTGTCCAATTTTGATCAAGAAGCTCTTCAAGCTCTTTTGGTGCAAAATCCTCAAATTACCCAACAAGAGCTTGCGACAACTTTAAATTGTTCACAAAAAACAATTTCCAATCAATTGCATGCACTTGGCAAAGTCCAAAAGTTTGGAAAATGGGTTCCTCATGAGTTGACCGACAATTTGCAGTTCGCTCCTCTCTCGTCAAAACCGTTTGCCGTTTTTAGAGCAAATTGTTACTGGAGATGAAAAATGGGTGCTGTATGTTAATTTGAAAAGGCGGCCTCAATGGTTGGACAAAAATGAGGCTCCGCAGCCCACGCCAAAACCTGACTTGCATGCGAAAAAAGTGATGTTGTGTGTTTGGTGGAATTTTAAAGGAATTCTTCATTATGAACTTTTACCATCTAACCAAACCATTACAAGTGCAGTGTATAGTGCCCAATTGGAAAGGTTAGCCCAAGCTTTAAGAGAAAAAGAACCCGCGCTGATTAATCGCAAGGGCGTAATTCTTCACCACGATAACGCACAACCGCATACTGCAAGAATCACTGCTGAAAAACTGCGCCAGTTGGAATGGGAAGCTCTCCCTCAACCTGCATATTCTCCTGATATTGCCCCTTCCGATTACCATTTGTTTCGTTCTTTGCAAAACTTTCTTCTTGGAAAAAAATTTAATAATGAAGAATGCCTCAAAAATGCATTGACCGAATTTTTTGCATCAAAATCACAAGAATTTTACAACAGAGGGATTAAAATGCTTCCTGAGCGTTGGGCACAAGTAGTAGAAAACAACGGCAACTATATTGTTGATTAAATTTTGTTGTTGAAGGTTATGTCAATACAAGTCAACGCCAAGCAAGATTTTAAACGAATGTTTAAAAACGACATTAATTATTACATTAATTATTTTGTCCATGAAATCATTTCGGTGATGTTAAAACCTGAATTAGGAAGGTCTTTTCCTCCTAACTCGGTAAGGAGTTTATTGTCTTCTTGCCTACCCCAGGACTTCCCCCATGGCTTTTAGGATGGCTCCTCAAACGGTTAGGCTGTTTCCGTTATCCACATTTTTGGTATTTTGAAATACAGTCTCATGCGATGTGACGACATTTTGGTCTAGAGTGGACCACATAGATGACGGTGGTATACTCCTTACCCTAGGTGTGCAATAGGCTGGCCCTCTCTGATCCCACAGCACAATTGCTTAATGACAATTCTCAGAATGTATCGTTGTTCAGCGGTACAAGACTAGATGTATGCAGGAAATAGTATGATGGTGTTTCCTGATAAATTAACCAGTTGATGAAGAAGTGATAGAATTTGCCTGGCTGGTGTGGTTCAGTGGTTGGAGCATCGGCCCTGTGCACCAAAGGGTCTCGGGTTCAGTTCCCCCTCAGCAGCATGTGCCTGGGGTGCAGGTTCGCTCCTCTGGTCTGGGCATGCAGGAGGCAGCCAGTTGGTATGTCTCTTTCACATCCATGTTTTTCTCCCCCTCCTTCCCGCTCTTCCTCCCTCCCTCTCACTCTCTCTGAAAAGCAATGGAGAGGATGTCTTCTGGTGAGGATTAACAACAGCTCAGTGAGAGGACTGATGATGGGCCCATTTTTCTGAGCCTCCTCCTGCCCTTCCCGGGCACAGCAGGCTATGCTGACTTCTTTTTCTGCCCTCACGCCGCCCAAAGGAAAAGTCCTTCCTGGTGTCTTTGCCGCTCGGTAGTTTTCTTTGTTGCAGGTTTTCCGCGCTTTCCAGGAGGCAGATTAGCAAAATGTTGTTAGGACAAGACAGACACAAATCGAATCGAACTGTAGTTTCACTTTTTATTAACTGTGTTTGTAGTCAAGGCACTAAACCTCTTTTAACTCTAGTTAGTTTTTCTTTTTCTTTTTCCTCTCTCTTTTTCTTTTATTTATTTATTTATTTATTTTAATATATTTTATTGATTTTATACAGAGAGGAAGAGAGAGGGATAGAGAGCTAGAAACATCGATGAGAGAGAATCATTGATCAGCTGCCTCTTGCACCCCCCCCCCCCCCACTGGGGATGTGCCCGCAACCAAGGTACATGCCCCTTGACTGGAATCGAACCCGGGACCCTTTCAGTCCCCAAGCCGACGCTCTATCCACTGAGCCAAACCGGTTTCGGCTCTAGTTAGTTTTTCTGTAAAATAAAAACACCCTCTCTGGAAAGGGTTGTCCTTAATGTACATAAAAATGTCTTATAATATAATGGGTACCCAATACAGTGTATCTTTTTTTTAAGTTTTAACTGTAAAGTAAAAAAGAAACTGTCATTGCCAAAACTGGTTTCGCTCAGTGGATAGAGCTTCGGCCTGCGGACTGAAACGTCCCAGGTTCGATTAATATATATATTATATATATATATATATGTGTGTGTGTGTGTGTGTGTGTGTGTGTGTGTGTGTGTGTGTGTGTGTGTTTACAAAAAAAGAAAGAAAAGAAAGAAATTGTCATTACAGGGCTCCATCCCGCACTCTTATTTTAGGGGGGATTTGTGAGGCTCAGACGAGCTGAGGGACTGGAGCAAGGTCAGGGGAGGGCAGAGTGGATGCTGCTGGATCTCAGTGTCCTTTTGGATCCATCCACCTTCCTTTCTGTCCCTCGTTTCTCACTGTGCATCACACATGGTGATGGCAGTGCTTTGCTGTCCTATGTGAACTGATGCTGAGTTTGACCTAAATGCATGGGCAGAGATTACATTTCTGTAGACTCTTAAGGATAGTTCTGTGGACACTTTCTAAAATAGGATAATTACTTTGCCCATATTTGTGACTTCGTTTACTAGGCTTTATAATAGGAAAATGGATTGGAAAACCTCCTAAAATCCCATCTGGTCCTTTGATGTGTAAGGGGTTTACAGTTACCAGGAATTGTTCCAAACACATACAAAACTGGTCCCTGTTGTCCAGAATTGTCTTTCTAAGGTGGGGGCGCACATACACACACACACACACACACACACACACACAAAAGTGGTTGCAATCTGTTGAAACTGTGATTTTCAGATTTACACGATTGAAGCATTTATTATGAGTAAAGAGAAAACCAGGTGTAAAAATTCATTATTAATAATCACGTTTCCTCGTTTACATTTGGGAGATCATTCATCGCTTCTTTTGAAGAACTAGAATGTTTTTGTAGCTTACTATCTCTCCAACAAAGGTCTTTCTTTGCAATTAAACTGTCAAAGACTTACTGTCTTGAATGCCCAGAGGATACTGAGATTAATAGATGAGGCTCCTGCCCTCAAGTAGCTTAATCTAGTAGAAGACAAGTAATTACTATGTATTGAGACAAGGATGATGATACAATGTGATAATAACACAGAGTTCCGTGGTAGCAGAGAGGAAGTGGTCCTTAAATTAGGGCTTGAGTTTGCCACATTAGGCCGAGGAAGCAGCGTATGCCAAGTCTGAACATCGGAAAACATTTTGGCAGCTGGCAGCTACTTGCAGTAGCTTTGGTAACAGGAGGGTGAGACTGGAGACTGAGGGAGGGCCAGAGAACGGAGAGCTTTGTGGTCAGCGCTGTGCCCTTCACGCCCTGCAGGAAACGCTGCGAACTTGTACCGAGCGGTGGGTGGTGTTTGCTGTGTCAGTCAAAGGTGAACTCTTGATTGATCTTCTCCATCCTTTTACTTCCGTTAGTTATTCGCACACCGATAAGTATACAGGAAGTAATGTTTTCACTCGAGTTTTAAAGATCTAATGCATTTTTACTAAGTGCCAATATTATGGGTGGTTTCTGTTCTTGTTTTTTAATCCCATTTTAAGTTGCATTATGGCCTCTCTGTTGTGCTTGTATGGATAGTTGAGTATTGAGTGAATTGTATGAAATACAACGAGCAGTGACAGACTGTAATTTCAAAGGGAGGTAACAATAGGATGAGAGTATTTGTCGAAAACTGTAGAATTGTCTTCGAGGATAAGAGACAATAATACCACGTTAGCTAAATTGTCTCAAAAAAGTGTGTGGCATTGAAATGGTACCTTCAGCCAGACCGACCCTGTTCGCCGACTCTCTAACGCAGAACCTCAACCGTCAAGCGTCTCTCGCTTTCAGCAGGGCTCCTGTCTGCTTTTCCGTGGCCTCAGTTTCAGGAGCACACAACCAGGAAACAGACATGAGGAGAAGGGGAAACTATTGAAGGACATTATGCAGACTGGCAATCTAAGCTTTTAAAAAATAATAAGAAACTTTGCTTTTCAGAACAGGTTTAGGTTTACAGAAAGTTAGAGAGTTTGAGTAAACCCCACACCCAGTTTCCCCTGTTGCTAACATGTTATGTTAGTGTGGTATGGTGTTTACAATTAGTGAACCAATATTAATACATTATTGTCAACTAAAGCCCATACTGTATTCAGATTTCCTTAGTTCTTCCCTGTGTCCTTTTTCAGTTCCATGATCCCAACTGGGGTACCGCCATGACACACAGTTACCATGTTTGCTTTGACTCATTCTGGTTGTGGCGGGTCTGGTTTACATTTTAATGTTATTTTGATCTATAGACTTGAGAACCTCCTGCAGGGGACCCAATGAAAGTGGTGAAGTCCCTGTATAATCAAGGGCGAGGTAATGGCAGCTTGAACTGGAGAGGTAGAATAGAGAGAAGTGTTCTGACTTGGGGTATATAAAAGCCATGAGATTGGAGGAGAAAAACCAAGGGAATGAGTGTAGAGAGAGAAGAAAATAGGTTCAGGGGATGGGCGTGAATGTTTAAAGTTAATGAAATGAAAAGAAACCAGCAAATGAAACCGAAGAGCGGCCAGTGAGGCAGAAGGCAGACTAGGGTGTGTCCCAGCAGCCAAAGTGCTTCCAGGACAAGGAAATGAATGCCTCCGTTCTGTGCTGCGAATGGGCCAGTCAGGTGAGGACAGAGACTGACCTTTGGATTCAGCCACAGGTGATCACAGTGACCTCTGAGGAGTTTCCCTGAGAGGTGAGAGCAGAAGCAGGTTTGGGTCAGAGAGAATGGGTGGGCACAGGGAAAAGCGAATGAACGAGGTAACTTGCTGGTGGGTGGCGGTGGGTGTAAATTTTCCAGAAAAACAAAACAAAACACTGCAAACTGATATTTAACGAGGCAGTATGTACGCATTCAGTATCTCCTAAACACGCAGAGGTATTTAGGAGAAAGGGGGCTAATGTCTGCAACTTGGAAATGCTGGAGGGTAGCTAATGGGAGGGTGTACAGAGAGATAAGTGGTAAGGCAGGTATTGTTAAAGGGATAATTTAAATGGTGGGTAAGTGTGTGTTCATTGTAAAACTCTTTTAACTTTGCTCTGCCTTTGAAACCTTTTAAAATAAAATGTTGGGGGTCAGGGAGAGAACAGGAGGAAAGAAATTGGAGACAAGGAATACAGGTAACTATTCCGAGGAGTTTCGATGTAAAGGGAGGAAAGAGATGAAGCAGTAGACTCAAAGAAATCTGTTTTCATCCCAGCCCCAAAGATGGAGAAAACAGTTATTTACTAATAGGAAAAATCCAGTAGAGAGAGAAAAAAATCAACGATGTAGAAGAGAGAAAGGGAAATTACTGGCTTGATGATCTTGAGCAGGCAAGTTGGGATCTAGCTCACGGAAGTAGTAGGGTTTTATTTTGTTAGGAGCTTGGACAGAGTAGTGGGAGGCAGAGGATGAAGATCCTGGGACAAGTAGTCGTACAGATGTGGTAGGATCTGTAAGATCTCTTCTAGTTGCTTCTGGGGGTTTTTGGTTTTTGTTTTTCAGTGAAATGGGAAGTGAGATCATCTGCTTGGGACGGGGCAGTTGAGCCTAAGGGTGATGAGATGGTATCCAAGAGGGAAGCAGAGGAGGAGCCCATGGCGGCCTCATGAGTCAGATAACTGACTAATAGGTAATGTCTCAGAGAGAGAACGGTGCAGATGCGAGGAAAGACATTAGCAAATGTTTTAAAAGAAAGAAGTTATAATTTCTCACAATCGATGATGTGAAGGGCCCGCCAAATGGACCTGTTTCTGTCCTCACAGAAACAGGTCCTCACTGAGATACATTATTGTCAAATTTCAAAATGACTGAAGAAAAGGTTCTTGAAGGCATCTAGAAAAAATAAACAAGTCTCTTAAAGAGATGCTCATGAGGCTGCCGGTACACTGCCCTGAACAACTCCAAACACCAGAAACACGGCTTTCCAAATCGGAGGGGAAATGCTGTTCAGCTCAGAATTCTGTTGAGTCCTATCCTATCCTCAGTCATATAAGCGTACAGTCAGCGTTTTCACACAGACAGGCCAGGCCTCCAGGTGCTTGCTTTCCAGCACCCTTTCCTGGTAAAGCACAATAAGCAAACGAGGAAGACGTGGCATCTAGGAATCGGGACATTTACCTGAGGAAAGTGTCAGAGGAAGAATCCCAGAACGGACGGTAGACCTACTGAAGAGGGAAGTGGGTGTTCCAGACATTAATGCCATCCTCGACAGGTTGAAATAACTTAAAAATGTAATAAAGCCAGAAAAAAAATTGTCTTAAGGTTGTTAGAACGCCAGGAAAAGCAGAAAGCCATCATCCAATAATGAATCTGTGATTTTTTTTTAAACCAGCTTCTATTTTTCTCCCAGAGCTGTACACTGTGACTTTGACCATGACTATTCACCTGTAGAAAACAGGGGGTTTGGTTCTAGTCCATTCAGATTTGATAGCTTACTCATCACAGGTCTATTATGCAGACATTAAATGACATTAACACCTTTTACCGCACGAACAGGGCTATAAAGGTCTGATGACGCCATTCTGTGGCTGCGGACAGTCATACCTTAGGTGATCGTAATCTGATCATTTCTGTGGGTTGGGAAACTACTTGTTATCGTGGGCAAAGGGTGAGTCCCATATGCGTAGATCCCCTCGCATTTCCAGGTAGCGCGGATGTCGCTGCCCCGTTAAGTTAGTCCCAGGGCTGACCCAGAAGCTTGACGTGGTACACAGCTCCCACTTGCAATGCCGCATGCAGCCGGGAAGTTCCTGTAGCCTGGAACTGAGGGTCTGACAGACCCATTGTTTGCACTAATACATCCTATCATTTAGTCCCTTCAGTCCCTCTGTTCTCTGCAGTTGGTGACGTTTCCGTGGGCTGAAAGTGCTGGTTTTCCTGGGAACAGTGTGTAGGTGCTTAGAGAGAGAAAACCAATAGGCGGGGCAGCTTTGATGGTGCGTGCCAAGCAGCGCCAAGCAGCGGGGTGCTCAGCCCGCCCGCCCCGCGCCCACCTCGCACCTCTGCAGCCTGCTGTCTCTGAGGCCACGGAGCTAGCTAGTTATTGGAGGCCTCCATTCCAGCAGGGAAGGACAGCTCATCTCCCTGTCTGTTCGCAGCTGTATTGGTCTCCCGTCCACTGGAGAGTCCTTAGAGAAAGTGGTCATGAGCACAAATGTCCATTTTTCTTGATGAAAGTGCCCGTATTTGGGGTCTTATAATATAGACTCCCAATGTCACTTGTGGAAATAGAGAAAAAGTATAGGTAATAACCGAGTAAACATGTGTCTGGGTGTTCTAGTTAAAATTGAATCTTTACATATTCTAAACTTTTTCTGCCCATTATATAGCCATTTGAATTGGATGTGTGAGAAAAGTAATCAAGTTTTGTGTAGCAATTTCTAATTGTATAGCAATTAAATATTCCCTAAGTTCTCAAAAAATGGGATCATTCTTCATAACTGAAGGATTATACCTTTTATCCATTCTCTTTTGTTTAAATATGGTGGGGAATAATTAAGCTTTTATCTAATTTTTAATTCTGTCATCTTAAGAAACCTATGAAATGGCATTAAATTTGATATCTCACCCTATACTGTGTTTGTATCTAAACAGAGGGGGCACCCTGTGGGGGGAGCAGTGAATTTAATTCTTAAAATAATGTATATAAGTGCGTTTTTTAATGTTTATTTTAGTCTCTTCAAAACAGTCAGATTCCCCCTCCCCTCGCCTAATTTCTCTATCGCCTGGCTTACTGCAGGAGCCCTGCCGCCCTGTGTCTCCCTCAGATGTGCCTGCCGTCAGGACCTCAAAGGGAAAATGCAGCCCATGATTTCCCAGAATCCTTATTGTACCGGTCAGAGCCCTGCTCAGTCTGGCCAGCCCTGCTCTGTCTCTCAGGCCTCCATGGCTCCCCTCGCACATGCCCCCATGAAGCTGATCTGGAAATGTAGCTGTGCCTTCCTACCAGCACATCAGCCACAGCTGCCCCTACTCCACTTGTTATGTATTTTATTGTTATTTGTGTACATGGTTCCCTTAGTCTATAAACACTTCTGAGGGGAGAAGCTGTATCTTTCATCTTTTTCTAAAATTTTCATTGAAACTTTTTTTTTTTAAGTTCCCATTACAGCTTTCTAGCACAATGCTTTCAGTATAGTACATACTTAAATATCAACTCAAGTGCAATTCAAAGAGGAGAGTTCCTGAAAATCACTATGACGGTCTAGTAATGACAGACTATAGATCCTAGATTTTCATAACTTTATCCCCTTTCTCAACTTCCCAGAACTATCTCGGTAATAACCTGAATTATTTGGCTGCTGAAGCATTGTGAGCCTTGTAAATTAAGGCCCTTTTTTTAGCTTTCCATCCACATAGTTGGTAGAATTTGGGTGCTTCCTTCAGTGCCTTTGCTCTGTGACAAATGTTACTTTATATAAGAAATACCTCCTTAATGAATTCCAAAAGATAGAAAGAACTGATTGGAGGGTAATTTCCATCAGGGCCCGGGTAGAAAACCCAGGACACACTTACATGGGCTAATTGGAGGAGACTAACGAGGCTGTTTACAAGGTGTGGGCAGGGCTCCTCTGGAAACCACCAGGGCTGATGCAGGCCCGGAATTAGTAACCGCGTCACCCTCCTGAGGCCTGAACAGCACAGGGGGAAAGGGAGGTACCAGGATGTGGAGGAGGAGAGGGTCCAAGACTGTCCACTGCCATCTCCACAGAGGGAGCTTTCTGCAGGCCTTCCAGTGGGGGTGCCCCTGGGAGCCAGAGAGCCAGGGAGCCTGTCTTTGTGGTCCATACAGATCCAGGGCCCACAGAGAGAAGGGTGGAAACGGAGTCTGGAGAGGCAGGTGGAAATACCAGCCCGGGGGTACTATTTGCCTTTTAAAAGTATGCCTCCTCCTCTGGCCAGTGTGGCTCAGTTGGTTGAGCATCCTCCCCTGCACCGCAAGGCTGCCAGTTCGATTCCTGGTCAGGGCACATACCCAGATTGTGGTACATACAAGAGGCAACTGATCAATATTTCTCTCGCAAATCTGTTTCTCCTCACGTCCTTCTCTCCTCTCCCTTCCTCTCTCAAATCAATAAAACATTTTAAACTTTAAATAAATAAAATTATGTGTTTTATTTCCTGGTAGCTTTAAAAGAAAATTACCCAGCAGCTCTTTAGAAACGTTTTTCTAAAGCTTTTCCGAAAAAAGTGGTGGTCAAGAAGGAAGACTGTTGAGCCACATGTAATCATCAATCCCTTTTTATCCCAGCTCCCAAAAATATCTTGACTATCACCTTCCCTCAGCCTCACTGCCCACCCCAATCAGCATGGTCCCCACCCGGTTTTCCTGCACTCATTCCCCAGCCCCGCGGAGGGGGTTTGCAGTGTGTGCAGTGAGAAAAGAAACTTCATGCAAAGCGGTTCAGTTTGATGCAGCGGGGCTGTGAGCGGGGCTGTGAGCAGCCCGTGGCAGGCCGCTCCTCCATGCTCTGCTCCTCCGTGCGCTGCTCCACTCTGCGCTGCTCCACTCTACGCTGGCCTCTCCTCTCTGCTCCGGTCTCCCCGTCTTCGGTGGGAAGGGAAAGTGTGCTCGGACAGCGGGGTGCTGGAAAGATGCACAGCTGAATGGCACGTCGCAGTGACTTCTGATCGTCACCCTTAGCATGCCAGCTTGCACTCCCTGATTTGCATGCTGCAGCCTTTCGCCTAGACACACGGAGATCCTGTGGGCCTCCTCCTTTCACTCAGTGTCCCCCTCCCTCCAGCGGGGTTTCTGTGCCCTAACCCTGTGCTTGCACTAACACCGGTCCTCATTCTCACTCAGTGCTGGGGTGATCTGTTCAATCGCCTGCACTCACCTCCATCCCGGGAACTGGGTGAGGATTTACCACTCCGTCCCAGGCCCTCTTTGCCACCAAACTCCTGGCGGGAAGCCAGTTTAACTGCCTCAGGAATGGAAATGCAGTGGGAGGGAGCTTGCTGCAGTCAGAATGGTGGCGTTTTCGGTGCAAGGACCCCTGGCCTTAAGTCTCTCAGTCGGAGCTCCCCATGCCGCTGTCGGTGACTGGCGCTGCTCTGTCTCCTTTCAGTTACATTCTTGGAGATGGCTCTTGGGTCACAGACGACTGACTGTACATTTTTTTTTTAATTTCTTTATTGATTAAGGTATCACATATTTGTCCTCATTCCCCCTATTCCCATCCCAAACCCCTCCCCACGGATGCCCCCACCCCCCTGTTGTCCTTGGCCACTGGTTAGGCTCATATGTGTGCACACAAGACCTGTGGTTGATCTCTCCCTTTTACACCCCCCCTCCCCTACACTCCCTCTGAGGCCCCACAGTCCGGTCCATGCCTCCTTGTCTCCAGGTCTGTTCTTGTCCTCAGTCTATGTCGTTCACCATTTCCCCCAGATGAGTGAGATCATGTGACTGACTCAGTTGCTAGACCTTTAGTTCACATCTTGAATCAGGAAGGCCTAAGTGAGATGTAATAACTCTGTTGTCGTTAATTGAGGAAGGTGTGGAGCTCCTGTTTTATTAGCCGAAGCGACGGGGTGTGGGCAGGTAGATCCTGGAGGGCGGACCGGTGAGTGAGCAGGTTTGCCTGTCGGAGAATGGTGACCGCTGCTCCCTGGCCGAGGCTTTGTTTTTATTTTGTTGTGGGTTTTTTGTTTTGTTTTGTTTTTGCCTTTTACTTATTTTTTTTGAGGAAAGGGTTGTAGAATTTGACCTAAGGTTGAAAGCCTTCTGTGAGTAAAGAAGACAATGACAGTAGCTAAATATAATTATTAAAGTAAAGAATTAGCCAAATTTAAGTTATTTTGGTTATTTCCAGTGAGGAAGTGCTGGTACATTAAAAAGGCTGTGCTTTGCAGCTTTGGGAAGCTTGACCAGTCTTAGCGAATGGCCGCCGCCAGTGTGGCCAGGGAACAGCTCATCCCTCCATTTGCTTGGTGGCACGTTGGGAAGTCTGCCACGTCTACTCCGCTCCCAGCCCCACGCAGGCCGAGCAGAACCACAGACGCAAAAAACAAAGAACGTAACTCGTTCACACATCACCGGAAGCTTTCCTAGTCCCTAACCGGGAGGTAGTCTTCCTCTTCGGTGTTTGGAACTCAGGTATTAGCTGTTGAGTTGGTATTTACATATGCCATAATCTCCTCTCTCCTGGCACTCACCGCACGGTGTGGCAATAGCCCTTGCGTAGGTTCTAAGCTCCCGGGAGGCAGATCCGTGTGTCCTCAGCTCACCTGGCTCAGGCTTGTTGCTCGGTGCTGGCCTAGTACAGCCATCAAATGACAGAATGTTTCAATGCACAGACTTTTCTCTCCTGAAACTCCCTGATGTCTGTCTCTATGTCTCCTGTCTCTCTCCCCTCCTACATCCCTTCTGCAGCTGAAATTCTGGTATTAGAGCATTTCCCTCTTCTCTTGGGCGATCACCTACCCCAAAATAACATGTCTTCCATGAGTCACAAAACACAAAAGACAGTTATTTTTGATGGAAACTCTTGGTACCCCTTTGGTAGAAAGAGTTTATTTTGGGGTGTTGCCTGTGCATTAAGTTTCACTGCCTCTAGGTCTGTCTGGGCGGCTCAGCACGTAAGTGTGAACCACCTTCCTGTTTTCTTTTTTCTTTTTCTTTTTCTTTTTCTTTTTTTTTTTTTTTTTAGCGAGGAAGGGAGAGGTAGAAACATCAGTGATGAGAGAGAATCATTGATTGGCTGCCTCCTGCGCACTCCCCACTGGAGATTGAGCCCTCAACCCAGGCACTTGATTGGAATCGTACCCAGGACTTTTCAGTTTGTAAGCTCATGCTCTATCCACTGAGCCAAACTGGCCAGGGCAAACTTTCCTGTTTTCTTAAAATGTCATGAGCCGCTTTCTTATTGACAACTGAATCTGGAAAAATTGGTGAGAATATCCCATTTGATTTATTTATCAGAAAAGAAATACCCTGAATTGGGTTAGTACAAAATAGTGGTAGTAAAGATGGAGAAGAAGAGACAAATAGGTCATGGCCAGAGCCAAGCTAAGGATAATTTGGGTTAAGACTTTTTAATGGAAAAACAATGGTATTTGAAACTGATGTAGGGCACTAAATAGATTGAGGTAAAAACAATTCAGCCTTAAACTGCAATGCCTGGGCATTTGGTGGGCCTTGGTCTCTTGATCCAATGTTCGCCCTTCAAACTCCTCCTCATTGATAGTGGCTACTTGGAGAGGGTACAGAAATCTAGCTTGGGCAACAGGAAAGGAGGTTCTGTCAAATGGCAGCAGTATAAAAGCGATGAGTGCTTTTACCAGTGGAAAGGTGGGGGATTTGGGGATTTATTTTTTCTCTTCCTTTCTCTCCACTCCTTCCCTCCCTCTTGTTTGTTCTTTTCCCTTTAAAATTGTTTCAAGGGCAAAACTTAGCACCTCTCACCATCGTGTCACTAGTAATCAGAAGGTAGACTTGACCAACAAATGCCCTTTGGATTTCTTTAGTTTGGTAAATAGAATTGTTTCCTAAAAGAAAATAGCATTTAAAAATCAAGGATTTAGGACTCCTGGACCCCAAAAGAAATGAATTGTGTGGAAATGCCAATTTCAAACAGAAAGAACATGGCATAGATATTGTATTTTTGCTGAGAGTCATTACCATAACATAAACTACCTTCTTGATTTCATATATACTTTTTTTTGGGGGGGGGGGGAAGCGAAACATCTTTATTTATTTATTTATTTACATTTTCATTTTTTATTTTATTTATTTTTTTACATTTCATACATACTTTTTTAAATGAATAGGTTTTCCTTAAACCATGTAATAAAAGAGCATAATTTGCTGTTTACACACAATTTTATAAACTTGACAATGTTAAGAGAGTTTTAAAACTTCAAAAATGCATCTTATTTCCTTTCAATTTCTGGTCTTTAAGGACCAACTACCTGTCAGGAGTCTTGACTGGGTCAACCATGCTCGGCGTGTCTTGTCTTTGGTTGCTTTTCAGCGCGGAGACTAGCCGGGCGGTGGGGACTCGGGAACTGTTGCCCTCTCTGTGCCTGGACCAACAATGAAAGGTTTCTGGTAGGAGCAGGAGCTTTAATTATTAAACTGCCTTTACGTTGGTCATCTCCTCATTAAAATTCAAAATGACTGATCTGCAGTGTGGGTGTTTTCCATGATTTGGCACACACAGGAGACACCCAGCGTGGCCAAGATGTTTTTCATGTTGAGCAAAAACTAACAGATGGAGGTGGTGATTATAAAGCACTTATTTAAAATGTTAGCAGTGAATCAGTGTAGTTTGAGGCCAAGTCGGTAATCCACACTGAGGGAGCCTGGTGCTAATGGCCTCTGATAAAGCACACAGCGGACCCTGAAGAGAACTGTTAATGGGCTCTCCCAGTGCTGTTCTCCTTGCCCGGGCCCTGGAGAGTTTTTCTTAGAGAGCAAGTCTGTTAAAAGCCTCTGTAGGTCGTGGCAGCACGTTAGCATTTCTTCTGTGGTTGGTTGACTGACCTTGAAAGAGCTGGGAACACTCACTGGTGTATGTTGAACTCGACGATGCAGAGGCCAGCGATAAGTGGGATTTTGGGATTTTCTGTGTGTAAGAACTTAAATATGGAATTGTTTCCATCTTTCCTGCACAAACACTTTTATACAATGGCTTCACACATTGATACAACTCTTAATAATTTTCCCGGAAGAAATGTTGAACCCCTGCGAGCTGGTAGGATGAGTGTATGCTGGAGGGTTTATGGGACTGCTTACTCTCCCATAACTGTGCAGCTTCTGTTTAACAAAGAAAACAATCGTGATTCTCCTCTTCTTGTTTGTCTGTTTACAGATTAGTCAGGCAAGAAAATGTCTTGATATTTCAAAATATAGCAACCTACAAACTAAATTCTTATCTGCCATTTTACTAAAAGACACCTTTTTCTATTGTATGTGTAGATATTAAGTGCAGTTCTTGTCTCCCAATATTCCTATAAAAGAGAGAGGAGGGGAAGGAACTATTGTAATCCTTGAATTCTGCATTTAAAGTCTTTGTGAGTCAGCGCGGAATCATGTGTTTTCGGAAGAAAGCAGGGCCCTCGGCCTGTTGCTGTGTGCTGTCAGTGCCCTGGGCAGCGTCCATCAGCCATACCTACCTTCACGAAGGTAAACTCAGCCCCCAGGCCCGCGTTCTGTCAGCTCTAAGAGTGCTGACGTGTGTGCACAGAGTAACGGGAAGGACCGGTGTCCACAGGACAGCTGGAGCGGGCTCTGTGCTGCATTGCATTTTCTCAGGGAATCTGCGCAGTTGCCTTGGAGGCGGGCAGTGTCACCACTTAGAGCTGGTAGACATGCAGAGAACGGTCACTTGCACACTGTCACATACAGTTCATTGTGGGTGAACATGGAGTTTGAACCCATGTGTTCTCCTCTTGTGTCCTGTGCACCTAGTGGGTCTGAGACCTAAACCTTCGACCTCTAGCTTTTTCTTTTTCTGTTTTCTTTTTAATTATATGGAAAGCTTCTGTTTGGTATTGGTGTAGATGGGAATTTGCATTGCCTTTAGAACAGTCTCAGGTTGGAGTGAGGGGCAGGGGCAGGGGCAGGACCGGTTAATGGTACCAGAATCACATGATACAGACAAGTAGACATGTGGAGTGCTGAGCCAGCGGTCACCAGCCGGTGGTCCGTGAGGTCCGAAAGGCTGGCGGCCGCTGCTCCGAGCTGCCCCGGCGAAGACCGCTCCGTTTCCGGGAATGTTTTCCCACGGAGGAGTGATGGTGAGGCCGCATGGCAGGGCTCCTGAAGTCTCGCCGTGTAGTTTTCTGCTTCCCTCTGTATTTTGGGGCCGTGAAACACTTGGTCTTCGTCGAAACTTCTCTCTTCCTCCTTTCGTAATCTCATCTCTTGATCATTCTGCTTCCGTTAAACCAGAGTGTTTTGTGTGGTTTCAAAGTCACAGCAGGAGGGAAAATGCAGGTTGGAATAGAACATGCGGATGTGGTGATAACTAAAGACATTCCTTGGAATTTTCAAAAACAGATGGAAAATGGGTTGTTGAACTGGCCGTGAATTTGTTGAGGGTGCTGACGGGTCCAGGGTAAGCCGCCTGCCTTCTGTGGGGGGAAATGGTGGCAGGGGCCGCTTCCTCATTCTCAGAACTCTAATCAGGCTTTTAAAAATGACTGAGGGCTGTGAGCGTTCATCCAGAACCAGAGCAGATTACCCAGTCTCTGGAGGTGGGTGCGGACTCGTCCACACATTCTGGTTCCTTTCACTGCTCCACAGTACACTCACTCAGGTTAATTTGTGTCCTTTGCTGTTTTAAACGTGAGTAAAACTTACTTTTTAAAATATCTTTTAAATGGTGCCATCCTAACTGCAAGGCTCACATGTGAAAGCTTATGTACCAGTGGAGCGAGAGGGTGGACAGACCTGGTCCCTGACTCCCAGGGTGGTGTGCAGTTAGCAGGGACCCTCTTTTTTTCTTTTTTAATGTTTATTGTTGAAAGTATTACAGATGTCTCCCTTTTTCTCCCATCGACCTGCTTCATAGGTTGATGTTCAACCACTGAGCCACACTAGCTGGGCTTTTTTTTTTTTTTTTTTTTTTTTTTTAAATAAACACATTAATTCCATATTTTCCTGCCATCTTGGGGGAGAAAAGCACACTAAACACCAAGAAATAATTTTTTTCTTTACTGAATAAGGTATTACATATGTGTTCTCATCGCCCCCTCCCCCCCAATAATTTTCTAAATATATTTTTTGGGTGTGAAGAGAGCAGAGCGCCTGAAGAATGGCTCCTTTGTGAATAACACATCCAACAGCAACTCGGGCTTATCCTGCACAGGGGCAGGATGCTAGGACTTTCTGTGACAGCCCTACACGTGAAAAGTACTTTTTAAATTGATTTCAGAGAGGAAGGAGAGAGAGAGAGAAACATTAATGATGAGAGAGAATCATTGATCTGCTGCCTCCTGCACACCCACACTGGATCAAGCCCCTATCCGGGCATGTGCCCTGACTGGGAATCGAACTGTGACCACCTAATTTATATGCCGACACTCAACGACTGAGCCAGGCCCAACTAATGATTTTGTTCTGCAGAAAATCATAGTTCTGTATTTGTACCAAGTCTGGGAGTTGCCCCGGAGTGTAAGTGAGTGAGTGTGTGTTTTAATTGGGGGGAGCACTCTTTAGGGGCAGGTTTGCCTCTTGGTAAAGATGATAAGAAGATGTGTTGTGCAGAAACCGGTTTGGCTCCGTGGATAGAGCATCATTCTGCAGACTGAAAGGTCCCGGGTTCGAATCCGGTCAAGGGCATGTACCTTGGTTGCGGGCACATCCCCAGTAGGGGGTGTGCAAGAGGCAGCTGATCGACTCTCTCTCATCCGATGTTTCTAACTCTCTATCCCTCTCTCTTCCTCTGCAAAAAAATCAATAAAATGTATTTTTTTAAAAAGAAGATGTGTTGCTGTATAAACATCTGCCATAAAACAGTTGTCCTTAAATTAAAAATAACCTTTTTCCTGTGATTACCTTATTCTGTTTTGATATCCAAATGGTCATAATCACCTCCTGACTCTCCTCTGTCTTTTAAGAAATCTTTAGAGTAAGTATACAACTTACCATTTCAGGAATTTTAAAGACATTTTGAAAAACTTGTTCATAGGCCTGAAGTTTATTATTATTATTATTATTATAAAAGAATCTATGCTAATGAAAGAGAAAGATGCAAATTGACTACTATCATGATGCCCACCAGCCAATCAGGAATGAGCATGCAAATTAACCCAACAATGATAGTGGGCTAATTTGCATATGTAGGCACAGAGCAGTTGGGGATGGGGCGGGAGGCGGGCATTTTGCACCGCCCAGCAGCTCCGGGCCTCTGGGCAGTGTGGGAAGGCGGAAAGGCAGCTCTGGCCGGAGTGAAGGTGGTGCCAGCAGCCAGGGGAAGGAAGGCCCATACTTGCATGAATCTTCATTCATCGGGCCTCTAGTGCTTTATAAAATGCTAGGCCAGTTTTTCTCAACCCCTTCTTTTTGATAGATAAAATCTTGCCTTTAAGCAGCTTGTTTGCTCTCATGCTGTTGATTCTGCTGTGACGTGTGTGCGGTATCAGCTGCCTCCCAAGGTCACAGCATCTTATGTGACACTGGTGGATCAGCCTTACGGCTCAGACATGCCAGTGTCCTCGTATCAGGGAGTGACTTAAAGACACTCCCAAACCATCATCTTCCGTGTGCACTTCGTAATGTCTAGAATGAACAACTTTGCTGGCTACAGCACAGGTTACTGTTTTTGAAATGCAGACTTTAAAATTAGGAATGTATTTGACATATATTAGTTTGTATCATCATAGTACTTAATAAAATTTTTTTTAAATTTTTTTTTTTTTTTTTTTTTTTGAGGGAAAAGCAATGATAAGAAGCCGATGGGGTTTACCTACAGGCAGGGCCAAAGGCCGCCAGCATCAGTGTTGTAAAACTCCTTAGGGCATAACTTCCGGTTCTGAGAGGATGATCTGTGAGGCCCATTTAATGCCGGTTAGCTCTCAGTCTTATCTGAAGTCCCGTCTCCCTCTGAAATGCCAGTCCATAGCATCACACTCTGAAGCAATCTGGGTTCTAATGTGGCAATGACTACAGCATTGTTCAGCACCTTGAATAAGCCATTTGTAAAGAATTTTACCAGCTTCCTTTTAGAACTTCGCTGGATAATGTGCATTGACTACC
Source organism: Pipistrellus nathusii (assembly GCA_963693515.1). Classification (NCBI taxonomy): domain Eukaryota; kingdom Metazoa; phylum Chordata; class Mammalia; order Chiroptera; family Vespertilionidae; genus Pipistrellus; species Pipistrellus nathusii. The sequence continues at coordinate 45,658,676 of OY882873.1, read as the reverse complement.
ACTTACTAGTCCATCCGCATTTCCTGGGGCTCACCATTTTGGAGTTTAGCTCACATTTCCATTTTCTCCTTTAAGTTACCAACTTTTTAAAAATGCCTTCTGCCCTTTGCTGTTTGTTGGAAATCTAGAATTCAGAGGATGGCCTTGATTCTATACCTAGATCTGTCCTGTAACGTACACTCTTCTACAGATTACAGTCATGGTCTAGCCCAGTGGTCGGCAAACCACAGCTTGCCAGCCACATGCGGCTTTTCAGCCCCTTGAGTGTGACTTTTCCACAAAATACCACATGCAGTGCTATTGAAGGAGTGCCCTAGTTGAGTTAATAACAATGTACCTACCTATACAGTTTAAGTTTAAAAAATTTGACTCTCAAAAGAAATTTCAGTCGTTGTACTGTTGATATTTGGCTCTGTTGACTAATGAGTTTGCTGACCACGGGGCTAGCCTGTCCGTGTAACTCACAGGGAGCAGGACTGGAGAGAACGCTCGTTTGGGGTCTGAAAATCCTGCTGAGTCACCAGCTGGAAACCTTTGAGTAGTCGGGGCCCATTTCCGAGTCTGTGTTCACTCAGTAGAATGCAGTATCAGTGTTTGCTGTTTTCTGAGCCTTCACTCCCAAACCAATCTGGTACTTTCCCCCATCACCCTCCCTTCTGCTGTCCTACTGGAGGTTTAATGCTAGACGCTTGGGAGTCTGAACTCTCATTTCCAGGGACAATTTCTTTTTAACTATTAGGGTTGACATAGTGTTTGAAATTTCAAGAAGTTTATCTTGCATCCATGTGCCTGATAATACTTCAAATAACACCTTTTACAAACAAACCTAAACAGCAATATGATTGTCTTAGTGGCTACCCTGTTAAGAGTGAAAAGGACGTGATTGATTTTTTTTCTTGTCTTATTTCTTTTTAGGTTTTGAATGAAGAATGTGATCAGAACTGGTACAAGGCAGAACTCAACGGGAAAGATGGCTTCATTCCCAAGAATTACATAGAAATGAAACCACATCCGTAAGTTGGCCCCTTTGTCCCCACAGGGTCAGACCTGCTGTTTGTTTCCAGTCATGTTTTTAAACTGAAATACATGTTATACTTTTATTCAGTCTTCCCGGAGAACTCACAAAGCATGTTGATTTTGCATATTCATGTTAACTAGTATATAACGATAGCATAACAGTCAATAATGGTGTATTTGCTGGTGATTTTTCAATAATGAAACAGTTGTTCCATTTAAAACAATAGTTTATATATTATTACATAATAATAGTCTATATGTTTTTTATTAAAAATAACTATCAGTGATCTTCAAGTAATAAAACAGTTATGCAGGTCCATAATTCTCTTTCTGTGAAACCCTTAGGGCCAGATGTTTCATAGTTCTGTATTTTAGTTTTAGAAAGGGTACTAAAGCACAGGGTTTTATATTGATATGTTTTGATTTTCCTATGAGACTATATCTTAATCATCTTTGTATTGCTTGCATATAATGGGTTCTCAGTAAATGTGTATTGTACTCACTGCCCTTGCTCTCCACCTAATGTTCCCATTTCAGAGAAAGCAAAATGCTCTCTTACTCTGAGCTGCTGAGAGCAGTGACCTTCTTTCTTTCTTTTTCCTAGAGCTCCCCCGTCCATAATGATCTGTGACATAGAGTGCCCCTGGGAGCCCTCACAGTCACTGTCCTCCCACCCTCACCCTCACCGACCGCCTCTCTCCTGGGCCCTGCTCCCAGTCCTACAGCAGCCTTTCCGTGCTCAGTGTGAAGGGGACCGAGGCTTTCAGTGCTCAGTGCAGACCGCCCGAGACACGAATGCTTTCTGACTACTTGGTTTAACACCAGAGATAAGACTTTCAGGTGACTCAACCCACTTCGAGTATCAGCCCATTTGCCCGCCTCCCCCATTGTTTCTGCTCTGATGTGTACCAGCATTGCTCTGCCTTCAAGACTAGAGCAAGATATTAACCACACCTTACCCTACACAGAGCCTGCGGCCGCACCTCACATCACCCACAGCATCTCACACGGAGCTGACAGCATCTCACACGGAGCTTACAGCATCTCACACGGAGCTTACAGCATCTCACACGGAGCTTACCGGCTCATAGAATTAGAAGGGGCCTTCAAGATTGTCCGGTCTCTTCCTCTTTAGCCTACAAGTCAGGAACACTTGTAGCATTTTTATTTCACTGCTAGTAATTTATGAATATAGGTAGCAATGTAGGCGTTCCTCCCCATAAACACACCCTTCCAGGGGCAGCCACCACCTAATAGTTGACTGTGGGCCAAGTGCTATCTTATGAACCGAACCTGTTCTGAAAAGATTGTTCGCTCTCTAAAGGAGCTTCACCATAAAGCCACCTGCTGGCCATGCCGTGGTCAGGGACTTACAGCTCTCGCTGTGTGGCAGGGCTGTGCTGCGTGCTGGGCAGTGAGGTGCAATCACGGTCGGATGCAGTTAATGTGAGCTCTCTGAGAGGTCACCCCAGAAAGCCTGAGCCTGGGAGAAGGCGGCTCCCCTGGGTTGGGGGTGGGAGGACCCGCAGACAGTCCTGTGCGGCGCTCAGACCCCTGACTGCGGCAGCCCGCACCTTGCAGTGGCTCCATGGGAGTTCCATGGAATGATGTACAAGGTGAAAACTACTCTGATTTATAAACTTTTTATTCTAGTTTTTGTTTGGAACTTGTACTGTCTTATAACTATATGAGTCTGGCCTCTCACCACGCCACCATCACCACCACCCCCAATTTTTTGTTTTAGATTCCTTGGCGAATTTATCTTCATTTATACTCCTGGGAAGTAGCCAAAACCAGTTTGGCTCAGTGGATAGAGCGGCGGCCTGCGGACTGAAAGGTCCCAGGTTCGATTCCGGTCAAGGGCATGTACCTTGGTTGCGGGTGGGGGTGTGCAAGAGGCAGCTGATCGATGATTCTTTCTCATTGATGTTTCTAACTCTCTATCCCTCTCTCTTCCTCTCTGTAAAAAAAAATTAATAAAAAAATTTAAAAATATTTTAAAAAAATATACTCCTGGGAGGTAGACTAAGTACTACTTTGCTTTTTTTTTTTTCTTTTTTTAATTTTTAAAATATATTTTATTGATTTTTTACAGAGAAGGAGAGAGGGATAGAGAGTTAGAAACATCGATGAGAGAGAGTCATCGATCAGCTGCCTCTTGCACACCCCCTACTAGGGATGTGCCCGCAACCAAGGTACATGCCCCTGACTGGAATCGAACCTGGGACCTTTCAGTCCACAGGCCGACGCTCTGTCCACTGAGCCAAACCGGTTTCAGCTGCTTTGCATTCTTATAGCCACTCAGTGTCAGTGTTTGCTTTGGGGGCTGTGCAGTCTTTTCATGGACAGATCATGGAGTGCACTCAGGGAGCAGGGAGAAGCCGGCGGGGGGGGGGGGGGGGGGGGGAAGTACCGGGAGCGGGAGGGGCTCCTTGGATCGCAGTGTGTCCTCCCTCCCTCCGTCCGTCCATGGAAGCCCCTATTTACTCAGTCCTTCCTCGGAATAGATGAAGGGCTGCCTGACCTTCGGGAAAAGGCAGATAATAAATACTGTAGGCTGTGCAGGCCACATGCAGTCTCTGTCATGACACATATTCCTCTTCTTTGTAATGTTTTAAAACAGCCTTTAAATTTTTTTTTTAAAAAAACAGTCAGATTATGGGCCATACAAAAGCTGGGCAGATGTTGGCAAGGGCCATGGTTTGCTGCCACCAGAGCTACCTCCAATGATAACAAAATCAACAAGTTCCTTTTCATTTTCATATTTCCAGGCTGAAAGGGAATTCCGCAGAACACCACACTGTAATTTTTGTGTGAAATAAAATGCCTGTGGCTCTAAATCCCTGTTTTCCTTTGGGATTGTTTCAGGTGACAGAGGCATTTGAAATCCAACTACTAAGAAAATATAAGAACCCTAGCCGGTGTGGCTCAGTTGGCTGGGTGTTGCCTCCTGCACCGCGGGTTGCCCTTTGGATTCCCAGCTGGGCACATGCCCAGGGGGCGGGCTCAGTCCCTGGTGGGGGGCATCCAGGAGGCAGCTGAACAGTGTGCCACTGTCACACTGACGTTCCTCTTTCTCCCTCTCCTTTCTTCTCTAAAGATCAAGATTTTTTTTTTTTTTTAAATAACAGGAAAGGCTACCTTTTTTGGAAAGTAGCGGTTACTGACCTGATTGGTTGGCTAGCCCTTAAGGGAGAGTCACTCTCACACCTGGTTTCTCACAGTAAAGAACTTTGACTGAATAATTGATCAGGAAGCATCCAGCCCGGTCAGGTATGATTCAGTGGTTGAGTGTTGACCTATGAACCAGGAGGTCACAGTTCAATTCCCAATCAGGGCACATGCCCAAGTTGTGGGCTTGACCGCCGGTGGGGGCTGTACAGGAGGCAGCCAATCAATGGTTCTCTCTCATCACTGATGTTTCTCTCTTCCTCTCTGAAATTAATTTTTTTAAAAAGGAAGCATCCAGTACGGATGCTCTTCACAGACTGGCTGAAAATCTACTCCAAGGTCTAAGTGGGTTGCTAAACAAGACCATGGCCGCGTACCCATGCTGTGGTTGGTCTCACAGGCATGTTTCATGTTCCAGGGCTGCTCTGTGGCTGGATGCCAATAAGTGCAGTTAGTGTCCGCTCCACAGCTGGGGGAGCGCACGGAGCACCGGCTCTCTCCTCCCCTCTCCCCTGTGAAGATGTAAGAAGTGTGGCTCAGTTCTTCTCTCCCCACCCCGAGACCTTTAGTTTGGGTTGGGAAAAGGGAAGTTTAAGATGGAGGATGACCTAATACAGCATTTGAGTTAACAAATTAAACACAGGCTGTAGCCGGGACTGGTTTGGCTCAATGGATAGAGCGTCGGCTTGGGGACTGAGGGGTCCCGGGTTCGATTCCGGTCAGGGGCATGTACCTTGGTTGCGGGCATATCCCCAGTAGGGGGTGTGCAAGAGGCAGCTGATCGATGATTCTTTCTCATCGATGTTTCTAACTTTCTATCTCTCTCCCTTCCTCTCTGTATAAAATCAATAAAATATATTTTAAAAAAAAATAAAAAAAAAAAAATAAACACAGGCTGTAAGTGATTGTTGGCATGCGTGTTGGAAGATGAGCTGTAGATGCTGGAGGTGGATCCAGCGTGTGCTTTCACAGTGAATGCATCGGTGGGCGCAATAAGAATCACATTGCATAGTGAGCAGCCTCCTCCTGTTCGCTCTCTCCTTTGCTGTTTGTATTGGGGTATAAACCCATCTTCCTAAAACTTTTAGAACAATTTTTATTTTATTTTTTTTAAAATATATTTTATTGATTTTGTACAGAGAGGAAGGAAGAGAGATAGAGAGCTAGAAACATCGATGAGAGAGAAACATCGACCAGCCGCCTCTTGCACACCCCCTACTGGGGATATGCCCGCAACCAAGGTACATGCCCTTGACCGGAATCGAACCCGGGTCCCTTCAGTCCCCAAGCAGACGCTCTATCCATTGAGCCAAACCGGTCTCGGCTTAGAACAGTTTTTAACATAGCCATGTGGTTACAAATGTCACCATTAACAGAGGCTAATCAAATTTATAAACAGCATAAAATGCTATGGAAATGTAGGTTTATAGTATTTAAATGTTGTAGCAGTTATAACATTCTTCTTACAGTGCAATAGTCCTTATATTGTGGAACATTCTTGGCGGGGGTGAGGGGAAATGTGTTTGTGTGTGTGTGTGTGTGTGTGTACACGCACGTGCACAGCACGAGCTTATAGAAATAGGAGCAGATACAAAAGAAATATTTAATAAAAGTCTCCAACTAATTTTCTATTTTTCAATCCATGTGCTTGTAACAGAAGTACGTTACTTTGTAAAAATTCCAATTAGTAGCGAACTTCACTAAAGTGTTGTTGTTTAATTGAAAATAAAATTAATTTTAAACTGGAGGCAAGAAAATCCTGCAGCCACATTTGTCTGTCTGCACCGTAAGGAAAGGTCTGTAAACACACGTGTGACTGCCAGCAGCTGAGGCCTCTGGGGAGTCTGAGCGAGGAGCCTTGTGTAGTCTTTTCACTGAATGCACAGCTAGGGCATTTTAATTTGTATTTATCACTTTTAAAAGGTGGGAAAGGAGAGAAAATGCCTGCTGCCAGGAAGATCTTGGTATTAAGGAGGAATGAGTTGGCTGCTGAGTAACTTCCTCCACCCCAGGCAGATGGCTGTGGTGCGCTCGCATTGACAGGCCCAGAGATTAACATTGAAAACGTTCAGATGATCTCAGTACTGTTAGCTCCTGTCATGACTGCAGTCGTTCTCTGTTACTGATATGTGATCTTTCTTGTGTGGCCTGACTCCGGGCACTGGGGGACTTCTTGAATCATTCACAGAAGCAGGAAGACAGATTGTGCCAGCTTCCGCAGCCTGGCATTAGAGAAGCAACATGAAAAAGACACAGAAGGTAGATTTAGGAATGTTTAAAGGTTACTAATGGCAACTTCCGAATGTAAGTTCAATGAATGTTGATTACTATGTAACGAGTTCAATGAAGCAGACAGGTCTTTTTAAAAAAAAAAAAAAAACTCTCATTTTTATGGATTTTTTATTTTAGAAAGATGAAAAGACAGGGATAGAGAAACAGAAACATCGATGAGAGAGAAACATCATCAATAGGTTGCCTCCTACACTCCCTTCGCTAAGGATCAAGCCCAAAACCCAGGCATGTGCCCTGACCGGGAATTGAACCAGCAACCTCTTGGTCCCTGGGACAGCGTTCACCCACACTGGCCATATATTAAAGACGCTTTGAAAAGAGAACATGGTTTTCGCAGTTTCTCCATCTGAATTAGCATGGTTTTTATGTGACATGCTGAGGCAGCGGTGACTTTAAGCTTTTAAAGAACGCTCTCCTCCTCTTCCTCCTGGTCAGTCACGGGCCAGTTGCTCAGTTTTCCATGAATTCACCCGCTTTCTTGTCGCCAAGGTGAATGAGCATTGGGATCAAAAGAGTCTAACTTGCTCCAGATGAAAAACGGACGTTTACAGCTAGCTGCTATGCACATATAAATAAATAAACGAGGATGCTCCCGATGGCTCCGAAAGGGTGAACCTGGAGGGGGTCAGCGGGGACTGACTTTGAGCGGAAAGCCAGCTTAGTTACCAGCACAGGCTGTCCTCCCACACCTGACCCTCTGCCCTTCGGGCTGTTACCAGAAGCAGCCCTGTCTCCAGCCTCCGGGCCTTCCAGCTCTCCTGCCCCCCGCCTCCCCCCCCCACCCCCCAGCAGCTGCCGCCTTATCAGATGGCTAAGGAAGGAGCCTGGACGTCCACATTCCAGGTGCCTGGCAGTGAGTCATTGGAGCCCAGGGGGCTCTGCCCCCGAAGCCCGTTTTTACGTGTCTCCCTGGAAAGGCAGAGTGCCTTCTGAGTCACTGTGGAGAGCGGGCCGGGAAGGGTTTGAAGGGAGATGTCCATCTCTCAGGAGGGCCTGGCAGAGGGCGTGCTGGGGCGTGTGGAGACGGCGGTCAGGAGGAGGCCCGGCCCTGGCCAGGAGAGCTCTGTTTCTCACAGTTCGGGCTGCATATCCATTTCTTTCCGGGGAAGCACAGACTGACCCGCTTGCCTTCCTTCCTTAGGTGGTTTTTTGGCAAAATCCCCAGAGCCAAGGCAGAAGAGATGCTCAGCAAACAGCGGCACGATGGGGCCTTCCTCATCCGGGAGAGCGAGAGCGCTCCAGGGGACTTCTCCCTCTCCGTCAAGTAAGTCCTGCGGCGCCTGGGCCTGCCCGCCGGCCTGTGCGGAGAGCCCCAGGCCGGTGTCTGAGGGATGGCACTCGCCAAAGTCCCTTACAATCCGTGAGCTTTCACAGTGACATACTCTCAGGATGTGTGCCAGCGGCACTGGGCTAGTTGCCGGACAGCACGTGCTTGCCCGCTCCCCCTGGTCCCCACCACTCCCCGTGCCCCTCACACAGCTCTCCTCCTCCTCGCCCTCCCCGGGCTCCTGCGGCTCTGACAGCGCCGAGGCCACGTCACTGCCTCTCCAGCCCCACCGGGTATCTGGCTCCATCTCCCCGCACCGGCCCAGGCCTGTCTCACTCAGTTAAAAGGTCACCTCAAGGGTCTGGGATGTTGTTTTGTTTGTCTGTTTTTGCGTCTCCCTGGGTGGATTTAAATGTGGGAAGGAGCTGGTGGACAGGGACTAGGAAGGCAGGACGTTTTATCACCCTGGAGTCACAGAGAATGTCAGTTGGAACTTAGACAATTCTAAGCAAGTCAGCCCCCACTGGGACACAAGAATATTTATTATAGTCAAGTTGTTGTTTCTGTTTGCATTTGATTCAGTCCTTTTCTGGTTAATAATATGGAATCACAGGAATCCCGCCCGCGAGAATCTTACAAACCAGTTCATTTATATGATAAGTGATTCGTTTTATTTTTTGTTAATCCTCGCCTGAGGATATTTTTTCCATTGATTTTTAGAGAGAGTGGAAGGGAGGGGGAGAGACAGAGAGAAACATCCATGTGAGAGAGCTACATGGTCGAATCCAGGGCCCTTCAGTCTACGGGCCGATGCTCCGTCCACTGAGCCAGACCGGCTAGGGCATTGAGATTTTTTTCCTGCTTCAAAAATTAACCGAATATCTCGTTTCATTTTAAGACCAAATATCCGGTTGAAGTGTAGGTTTTTGATACATAGATTTAAATTTAGAATTTTTCCCCTCAGTGAAGATATGGGAGGTGGCTTCAGGTGGCATTTGCAATACCTCACAGGTATGTTTCCAGCATAGTTTTTAGTCTCAACATGAAAAGACTCAAAGTGGATTTAATTGTAAGTTTTTCACTTCTAATGAAGACTTTTTTTAGAGACTGTATTTTTTTAGAGCTGTTTTAGCTCACAGCAGAGTGAGTGGAAGGTACAGAATTTCCCCTACGCCCCCTCACTCCCCCACGCTCTCGGTGCTTGGCTAGGCACATGCAAACGAGGGTCCGGTGAGAGCACCTGGAGATGCACGTGGCAGCGTGCCGCCCCTTCACTTGTCCATCGCTGTCTTCCTGCGTGTGTCCTGACCCGACTGAGCACGCAGCATGGGAACGGAGGACAGGCAGCAGCAGACTCACTGGGCCTCCCCGTGCGGGCGGCGCTCAGCCTGGGTGCGCTGATCACGGCACACCCTCCCTCCTATCAGATAAAAAGTTGAAAGAATCACGTGTTTATTGTTTTAGAAATAAGATTGGAAACGAGTGTCGTCAACCTTCTTGACCAACACAAACCCCTTCCCAAAGGAGGTGCAGGAGTGCCGGGCTCCAAGGCGTTTTCTGAGGTTCAGACGGTGCGAGTCTGTGATGGGAAATCTGCGGTCCCTCCAGAGCCCCGCTCGCTGCACGGGGAGTGGGCTTCCGTGGGGCCGGAGTGTCGTTGGATGTCCTTCCTCTGAAGCCTCCCCCAGTCCTTCTCTCGCTTGAAACAGCAGTGCTGCAGGTCCCTGCACCATAACACTGATATAAGCTTAGCTGCTTATACAGGCCACCCATCTTTTCACGTCGTCTCCCTTAAAGTCCCGGAACCTGTGGCTGACAGTCCAGCGGGGACTTGGACTCACTGGACCGTTCCTAACACTTCGCATCTCCTCCGTGCCTTCCCGGGAGCTCAGTGCTGCCACCTTCTGGGGTGTTTGGTTTCTTTAGCTTTAAGACCGCGGGCCCAGAGGAGAAACTAGTTTCATTCAAGCAATCTTCTTAGATGCCTTTTGAGGGCTGGGCGGTGAGCGGGACAGGCAGAGCCGTCACTGTGCTGGCCTGGTAGCGTGTGAGAGTGGGCCGTCCACTCCGGCAGCCCTGCTGCTTCTGTGGCCCGTGTGCAAGGGAGTGGAGGAGCCTCTTCTGGGGGCAGGAGCACTGCCAGACCCCTTTCTGTGTTGTCCCAGTAAATTACTTTGTTCTGAGACCTTTTCCCCATGAATAGAACTAAAATCCCTGGATCGTATACATAATGCCCAGCTGGTGTGGTTCAGTGGTTGAGCATCAACCCAGGAACCAAGAAATTGCTGGTTCGATTCCCAGTCAGGGCACATGCCCAGAATGCTTGCTTGATCCCCAGTGGGGGCCATGCAGGAGGCAACCAATGGATGGGTTCCTCTCCCATTGATGTTTCTCTCTTTCTCTCCCCCTCTCTCTAAACAAATTAATTAAAAAAACAAAACACATGACTTTACGCAGGCACAGAGAATTATTGAACATATGTCCAATTTCTCCTCTTCATTTCCTTTTCTAACTTTTATAAAAGTCTTTAAAATCACATAAGATTTTAATTTTCCTTAATATTATTTTATTTTATTTATTTATTTATTTATTTTGCACTTGAAAATGTAATTAAATCACACTCCTTGCCTTAAATACACTGTTTCTTGCATTTGGTACCACATGGGGCATGCCATGGGTTAGCACTTTTATCTCTAACCGTCTTCAGAATCAGACCGGCGGCCCAGGTCTCCCGCAGGCGAGGGCTCTGCATGGCGACCCTGGGCGCCGTCATCCTCATGGAGGGGCCTCGGGAGCCGTGCGCGCACCCTGACCTCCAGCCGGAGTCTGAGGCAGCCCTACGCCTGTGGGCCCTGGGCTTCCCCGGGGCCGAGCCCCTGACCTGGTCCCCTGCCTGTTCCTGCCTCCCCAGGTTCGGGAACGACGTGCAGCACTTTAAGGTGCTCCGGGACGGAGCCGGGAAGTATTTCCTGTGGGTGGTGAAGTTCAATTCCTTGAATGAGCTGGTGGATTATCACAGATCCACATCCGTCTCCAGAAACCAGCAGATATTCCTCCGGGACATAGAGCAGGTACCGCAGGTGAGCCTCCGGGCGTGGACAGCCCCGGCAGCAGGGGCCCGCCGAGGGCGCTGCCGGGCTCCACGCTCACGGTCAGAATGGCGCCCTTCACCCAGGCCCGAGGGGACAGGCTGACATCAGGGAGATCAGGGGCCCGTGGAGGGCGCTGCCGGGCTCCACGCTCACGGTCAGAGTGGCGCCCTTCACCCAGGCCCGAGGGGACAGGCTGACATCAGGGAGATCAGGGGCCCCACCGGAGGGCGCTGCCGGGCTCCACACTCAGGGTCAGAGTGGTGCCTTTCACCCAGGCCGAGGGGACAGGCTGACATCAGAGAGATCAGAGGTTTGCCTTCTCCAGGAGCTGCAGCCCTAGGAAGGATTATCTGTGACACACTCACCAGCACCCCCTCCCTGGGAGCAGATTGTGAGGGGGTCCTCGCTGGGAGGGAGGGAGGGAGGGAGGGAGGGAGGCTGGCTCGCTCTCACTCTCCTCTCCCAATGCCTTTCCCCGCGGGGCCACCGGAGGAGAGGCAGAGTGGGGGGGCCTGCCTCCTGTCCTGAGCCCGATGCCGCTCAGCTTCGGCGTTAACACTTGTGACCCCGAAACCCTCCTCCTGTGCCTCTGAGCACCGCCTCCTTCCGCCAGCTCCGGCCTTGCCGAGCCTGGAAACCCACCCGGGCGATAAGGGGGAGGAACTGAGGCACTTCCCAACCGGGCTGTGAGCCCGGACCTGAGGGCCGCTTCCAGAGTGCCTTCCCCTTCGGGCAGCACATGCCGCTCTGCCTAACCAGATGGCACAGCCGGCCACCCAAGTGAGACCTGCCTCGCAGTTTCTGAGCATCGGTGGGAAGTCCCATGTCCTCCATAAGTCAGAGCGTGTGGGAATGGGGGGGGGGGGTGAGGGTTTACTTCGGGACATGTAGAAAAGTTGGCACTCATCCATGCCCCCCCCCACCTGTCCCTCGGGCCTGGCCACGCTCAGTGCGCAATGTGTGTGTTTCTCCCTGCCCCTCCTCTGCAGCAGCCGACGTACGTCCAAGCCCTCTTTGACTTTGACCCCCAGGAGGATGGAGAGCTGGGCTTCCGTCGGGGAGACTTTATCCACGTCATGGATAACTCAGACCCCAACTGGTGGAAAGGGGCTTGCCACGGGCAGACCGGCATGTTTCCCCGAAATTACGTCACCCCCGTGAACCGGAACGTCTAGAACCAAGAGATTATTTAAGGAAAGCGGAAAATTCAAACACGTACAAATGAATTAAACCAGAGCTGCCTCTCGCAGCCTGAGCGGGGCCTCCGGGCGCCTGGCGGTCACCGGTGACTCCCTTCGGCCGGAACTTCGGGGGGTGGGCGGGGAGGTGGATATAAGATGCCAAACGTACCTATGAATTAAGAGAAAGAGTTTTTATTACAGTTTTCACTGCTGCTCCTCGTTCTCCTCTTTGTCCTTTTTTCATCTTTTCTCTCTCTGTCCATCAGTGCATGACGTTTAATGCCACATATAGCCCCAGCTGATGCCAACAATAAAGGAAGAGAAACCGAGTGGGCTGGTATTTTCTCTCTGCAAATGTCTGCTTCCGTCAGGACCGAAAGAACAGCCACTGCTGGGTTCTCCGTAGACACGGGGGAGGGGGGGTTCCTCTATAGTCTGCCAGAGGGGCCAGTTCAGGGGCGCTGCCCTCCAGCCTCCCCCCCCCCCCATGTCTTTTGTCAAAGCTGGGAATGGAGGGGGCACAGGGAGGCGCGCTGCCCCCTGCCTTCCTGGGAAAGTTGAATGCAAGCCTGTCTGCCTCTGACATCGCTTTCCTCCGGCGGCATTGCCAAGCATGTTCTCACCGTGCCTTTCCTTCCTGGGGGCTGCTTAGGGGGTGTTCTGTGTGAGGGTGTTCCAGTGAGTGACAGACAGTCCGCAGCTGTCAGCCCGCATGTCGCCGGTCTGTGCGATGCCTTTCCCGCGGGGCCGCAGGAGGGGCAGAGTGAGGGGCCTGCGCCTGCCCTGAGCCCGAGGCCGCCCGCTCCGGCCTTAACACCTGTGACCCCGAAGGGCGGGAGCGGGAGCGGCCGCTGCCCAGGGAGCAGGTGCCAGGCGCCGGGGCAGCACCGGCTGCAGCTCTGCCCCCGGGCTGGGTCTGGCTGGGAGGGGGTGAGCGGCCTTGACTTTGCCATCTCAGGTGTTGTCTGCCCCCCTCCTTGGTCCCCAAAGACCCCTGACTCAAACCCGGAGCCAGCATTTCCCCCCAGATGCCGGAGGAACTGGCACCGCCGCCCCCCTCTGTTCCCTCTGCGCTCCCCTTTCCTGCTCTGCAAACCAGGGCACCGCTCACGCCTTTGCCCTCTTGTCTCCCGCCTGCTCTGCCAGGTGAGCCTCAGGGCGGTGCTCACGGAGCAGCTGGTGGCCTCCTGTCTCGTTCACAGCGTTCACAGCGGCTGTGTCAGCCGCCCCACCAGCCCCCAAACGCAGTGACCGAGCAGCGGGAGAGCCGGAGGGAAGACGGAAACCAGGCCGAGCCCACGGAGCTCCGGCCGCCGCCGCCCTCGGAGCCACGGGCCTGTGAACTGCTCCACAGCCCGTCCCCACGGCACAGCCGGCCGGTCGGTGACTGTGACGGTCCCGGGTGAGTCTCCCCGGACTCTGGGCCTGGAGCCGGACTCGGGGGCCCAGGAGGCGCGGCTCCTCTGGACAGAGTGCGGCCTCCTCGCTCGCTCCCTCCCTCCCTGAGAGAGGAATCTGGCCTTCTGCGCCTGGACCACGTGATTGTCTCATTTTGGAATTGCTGTATATCATGGAGCCTTGCTGAACTGAGTTTTGTGTGTATATATTTAAAAAAAAATCAGTGTTTAAATAAAAAGACCTATGTACTTAATCCTCTAACTCTGAGAATAAAACTTGGTAGGTAGTGATTAACTGTGAACAATAAACCTGCAATGACTTCTTCACTCTGGATCTTTTTTTGCCTTCACCTTAAGATAAAAACCTAAAGGCTGTCAGGGAGCCGGGACTCGTGTCGATTTCCGACTCACCAGCCTGTTGGGGCCTCAGGGTCCCTGGGCTCCTGGAGGAGCAGTGCCCCCCTCGGCTCATTGGGTTGCTCAGGAGCTTGTCCACAATGCAGGTTTCCAGGCCCGCCCTCCCACACCTGGTGTCCTCGGCGTTTCTGATGGAAACGTAGACCACACTTTGGGAACTGAGGGCGAGAGCACAGCTGGCTTGGTTCTTGTCCCCTCGCCCACCTCCCTCCTTCCTACCCCTCCCCTCCCTCCTACCCCTGCCCACCTAGTGAAGGCCGGACAGAAGGTCTGCCTAAAGCAGCTTTTGTTGGTTGGTTGGTTTGTTTTCAGAGAGGAAGGGGGAGGGAAAGAGATGGAAACATCAATGATGAGAGAATCGTTGATTGGCTGCCTCCCGCTAACCCAGGCATGCGCCCTGACCAGGAATCAGTGACCACCTAGCTTGTAGGTCACTCAATCATTGAGCCACACCGCCGGGCTGTGCCAAAGCAATCTTTTTTTTTTAAATATGTTTTACTGAGTTTCTTACAGAGAGGAAGGGAGAGGGGTAGCCAGAAACATCAATGAGAGAGAAACATCAATCAGCTGCCTCCTGCACACCCCCCACTGGGGATGTGCCCAAAACCAAGGTACATGCCCTTGACCTGAACGAACCCGGGACCCTTCAGTCCGCAGGCTGACGCTCTATCCACTGAGCCACACCGGTTTCGGCCCAAGGCAATCTCGATGTGCGAAGTAGCTACAACACCCTTGTCTGTTCTTAGGGCGAGCCTCGGCTGGTTCACCCACAGCACTGGCTACAGAAGAGCCAGTGAGATTTGTTCAGAGAATGAGCGGAAAAAAAACAAGACCCAAGGAATTTCTTCCTGGGCCAGTTCCCAAATGGAGCCCAGCACCGAACTCGGCCGCGGCTGCCAGCTCAGACCCGTTTCAGTTCCTTTTCCCAGTGACCGTGCGGGAGCCGCTGGCCGCATGGTCCCCCGGCCCGCTGCTTCGAGCTAAGCAGAAAGCTCCCAAACGGGGCTGCGAAGGGAGCCTTAGCCAGCCCTGCCGGCCTCCCGGAGGCTCCACTGGTGACCGGGGGCCTCAGAGCTTCCTGGGGAAATGGCTGCTTCGGGTCAAGTCTGCTTGGCTACAGACTTGGTGATGGCGCCCCCCTCTGCCTGTGGCTGTGCGATTCCAGGGCAGCATCTGGGGGGAACGCCTGGGAAGACAGCGTGGAACCACCCTGCGGCCTCTGATGACAGCGACAGGCAGGAGGGCGAGTGCTGCTGGGCCTGCTCTGGCGTCCCTCATACTTTGCGGCCCCCCAACACCTGCCACCGGGGACGTGCCCTCAGCCAAGGCACATGCCCCTGACCGGAATCGAACCTGGGACCCTTCAGTCCGCGGGCCGACGCTCCGTCCACGGGCCAAGCCAGCCAGGCCTCCAAAGGGCAGTCCCGCCGTTTAACCCAGGCAGACCTCGGAGGCGTGGGCTTGGGTCCAGGCCAGTGAAACCCGGCAATCTTTCTGCCGGGGAGGGTCTGAGGCTCAACGAAGCGCAGCGAGGCAGGGGAGCCTGCTCCGTCCCCGTCAGAAGCCGGGGTTTAGGAAGCCGTCACCCCCGTGCCCTCTGGGCCTGACTAGCCTCTCAGCCTGCCTCCCTCCAGGGCCACTGATCCAGGCCAAGTGCCCTCAGGTCAAAAGGCTGGCACAGCTCCCCTCCCCTCCCTCCTCCCCTAACCCCTTCCTGGGCCCGGCAAAGGGTCCGGGCGCCCCTTTTCTGTTTAGCTCACAGGCTCTGGCCGCGGTGCCGGGCGGGCTCCGGCGGTGATGGGTGAGTCGGAGTGCGAGCTGTGGGGGCGAGAATTCAGACAAGCCGTGTGGCTGACAGCCGACGGGCGGAGGGATGTGAGGCTGATGGACTCGGACCTGGTCTCTGAATGGGACACGCAGACCGGCCCACGCGCAGGCGGTGCGTGTTGGCAGAGGGTGCGTGTTGGCAGAGGGTGCGTGTTGGCAGAGGGTGCAGTGTTGGCAGAGGGGTGGGTGGGAGGAGCACAATGTCCCCTGCGTCCAGGTGGTTCG
This sequence comes from Pipistrellus nathusii, assembly GCA_963693515.1. NCBI lineage: Eukaryota > Metazoa > Chordata > Mammalia > Chiroptera > Vespertilionidae > Pipistrellus > Pipistrellus nathusii. Next base: position 45,642,790 of record OY882873.1, on the reverse strand, counting down.
TGGGGCTTGGAGCAGGATGAACAGTGTCCACACCCCTGCCGACACAGAGGGTGCCACAGGCCCCGGAGATGGCGGCACAGTGAGCGCTGACCTCGGGGTGCACAGGGGAGACCAGGGGACCCCAGGGGAGGCTGCGCAGGGGCTCGCTCGGGGGCGGGGAGCAGAGCTGTGCCAGCCTCCTGTGGAATCGGCGTGAGATGGGCCATTCCAGGCTCGGCTGGTCCCCGCTTCCCCTGCTGCTGGCTGGGTGCAGGGGAGCCGCCGGCTCATCGCAGACTCAGTCACAGCCCCGCCTCCCCTGCCACCCTGGGGCCACGCCGGAAACCAGTCAGCAAGAGAGAACCCGAGAGGCCCCGTGAACCGTTAGCGCGGGGGAAGGAAGTGGACTGGCTCACCGTGACCTAAGTGCTCGCAGGCAGTGCCCGGGCCGGTCTGTGCGGCTCCTGGGGCCCAGCCCCGCTGCCGCATGAATGTGCCCCCGTGTCCTCGTTCTGTCCTGGGCAGGTGCTGGTTGAGGTCCTGGGGTCCATCCAGGCCTCTGCTCAGAGAAGCCCTCCCCAAAGGTGGTTGCTCACCGCCTGGCACTGCTCTTCTGCCCAGCCTCCTCGCCACCTCACTGGGGGGCACGTGCTGCCCGCCTTCCCCACCAGACTGTGCGCTCCTGGGGGGGGCTCGCTCACGCTGCCTCCCTCGCAGCCAGGAGAGGCCTGGGACACCGGTGCTTACCGTCACCCGAGGGAAGAGAATCCGTCCCGGAGGCCGCTGCACGGAGGCCCGCGGGGCCGGCATCCCGGCCTTCCGTCTGCCGGGAAGGCGGCCAGATTCGCCTCCGTGGGAGGCCTGGCACGGGTAGGAGGAGAGGAGGAGCCGGAACATTCACAGCAGCTCCCACCTGTCTCCAGGTTGGGAAGGCCAGACAGTTATGCATAAACCGAGAGCTAAATGCTGAGCAGGATGGTTGCTCCGTGGAGGGGGGGATGTACTCGGGGCAGGAGGCACTGCAAGGTCCAGAAAGACCTGCATGTGGAGAGAGGGACAGAGAGAGATCGGGGTCCGAGGAGGGGCTGGCTCAGGCAGGGGCAGAGGCTGGCGGAGCGGGGCCCCGTGAGCCTCAGGAAGGAGCTGGACATGGGAGGCCCCGGGGGCTGGGGCTGGGGGTTATGTTAAGGATGGCTTTGTTGAGATACAACTCACTTGTCATCGAGTCACCGTCTTGATGACAGTGATGAAGTCATCGAAGTACACCATTCGATGGTGTTCAGTGTTAGTCACGGTCATGCAATCCATTTCGGAACATTTATTTCAGGGAGGGAGGAAGAGGGGGAGAGAGAAAGAAACATCAATGATGAGAAAGAATAGCTGATCGGCTGCCTTCTGCACACCCCCTTCTGGGGATCAAGTCCAAAACCCGGGCCTGTGCCCTGACTGGAATGGAAATGTAACCCCCTGGGGTCCACTGTGCTGCACCAGCTGCGCAATTTTGGAATATTTTCGTGATCTCAAAAAAACACACACGGGTATCCATAATCAGTCACTTCCCACTTTTCCCCAACCCCTACCGGCCCCAGAACCACCAGTCTACTTTCTGTCTCTGTGGGCTTGCCTGATCTGAATATATATATGCCTAAGTGACCGAAGGACCCGTTGACTGGCTGCTATGCCATGCACTGACCACCAGGGGCCAGACACTCAACGCGGGAGCTGCCCCCTGGTAGTCAGTGCGCTCCCACAGCCAACCTCCCCTGGCCGGCCAGCCTCCCACTGTCCCTCCCCCAGCCGGCCAGCCCTCCTGATAGGCCCTGATCGCCAGCCAGGCTAAGGGACCCCACTCCTGCACCGGGCCTCTAGTTCCATATAAATGAGATTGTGCAATACGTGGCCCATAAGCTACGGTCCAGGTGAGACCTCACACTCTCCACTCCATGTGAGGGGAGAGGGCGGGATGTGGGGCCCAGCCCAAGGCCCTGAGGGTGGGATGAGGGAAGAAGAAGGAGCAGCCAAGGAGACTCGGGAGAGGCCAGAGGGGCAAACCAGGGCCGCCCGGCGCCGGGGCAGGTGTGTCCAGGAATGCTGCTGCAGGGACTCTGGCCATCCTCATCCCGATCCCTCGTCCTCCACCCTGTTGCTGCCCCTGACAGCCCCGATGGTCCCCAAACTGCCCTGACCGCCTTCCCTCTTCCGCTGAGCGCCAGCTTGTCCAGAGGGCACAGGGCAGGCTCCTGGCCCTGGGGAGCGGTGACACAGGAGAAAGAGCTTGAGGCTGGAGTTGTGGGAGCCAGGGCTGCGTTCCAGGCTGTGACCTCGGGCAGGGCCTTCACCTCTGCTCGCTGTGCTCATCTGTTGGAAAAGCCGGCCGGTGTCCCCGAGCTGGCAGAGGCGCAGATGTGGTTGTACCGTTCGGTGCAGTGGCACTGGGCCCGGTTCCGATCGTGGCGTGCCAGGCGCTCCGAGCCTGGGCCAAGTTGGCACTCGGCCCCTCCGTCCCTCCTGGCGTCTCTGGCTTCACCACTCTGAGCGGAGCCCAAGGTCTCTCTTCCTCTCTGCTCGTCTGCGTATCCCACCCTGACTGAGACTGCTCTACAAGCCCCCATCCTCCGAGCAGCCAGGTCCCAGACTCAAAACCCCGAACAGTCAACCTGATCGTGTTAACTGTGAGCGCCTTCAGGAGAGCCGGCATCTGTGCGAAGCGGAGGCTCCCTATCCAAGAGAGAGCACACCTGTCCTCCGCTTCAGTTCCTCTGGAGATGTTTCAGACTTTTCCTTCGACACATGAATTGGGGGGAAGGGGCCATGACAAAGTTCAGATTCCTAGCTCTGGACCCCACTCGTTGCATAACCCGTTTTCTCATCCTTATGATGTGATCCACCTGCCTCGAGGTTTGGAGAAGTAACTGATACATTAAAATATCAAGCACAGCCCTGGCTGGTGTGGCTCAGTGTGAGCCTACGGATTAAAGGGTCCCCGGTCCGATTCCGGTCAAGGGCACATGCCCGGGGTGCGGGCTTGATCCCCAGTGGAGGGCATGCAGGAGGCAGCCGATCAATGATTCTCTCTCAGCATTGAGGTTTCTATCTCTGAAATCAATAAAATACATATTTTTAAAAATATCAAGCACAATGCAAGAAGTATGGTACTTACTCCATTCATGTTTCTCTTCGTTGGTCCTTCCACAGCAGGCAGGCTGGCTGCCATTTTCTCCTCTCCTCTCCTTCCTCTTCTCTTGCTCTGTAGGAGTGGGGCGCTCAACCTTCAGCCTCTGCGTGGCTCCCTCCCCAGGATGCAGCCCCTCTAGCATTGGGTGTGGCCATGTGACCAAGTTCTGGCCAAGAGGGTCCAAGCCAGTCTCACGGGGCAGCTCCCAGTCCCTCCCAGAGTCCTCTCTCCTTCCGTCCTTCCTCCCCCCGTGGCTGGAATTCCACCGTGGGGACCACGCCCTGGGACAGGACGGTGGCCCGGCGAGCTGCAGGAGCCACGGGCTTGTGAAGTCAGCGGAGACAGCTGCCAGACCAGCCTGCTCGGCCTCCTCTGGCGCTGATGGAGTCCAGCCACTGTTCCATGGGGCTCTGGCACTTTCCTGCAGCCACGTCTAACCCTGACCTCCCGGTCATGCCTGCCTCCCCATATTCCTGACATCTCTTTTCCCAGAATTCCAGGGGCCTCGGCAGCAGGTGTGCCTCTAAAACAGAGGTTCTCAACCTTCCTAACGCCTCAACCCTTCAATACGGCTCCTCCGGTGGAGGTGGCCCCCAACCAGAAAGCTGTTTTCGTTGCTACTTCATTACTGTCATTTTGCTACTGCTATGAATTATAATGTAAATATCTGTGTTTTCCGATGGTCTTAGGCGACCCTGCTAGCGGTTCTCAACCTGTGGGTCGAACACATATATTTCCATTACGATTCATAACAGTAGCAGAATGACATGAAGGAGCAGCGAAAATAACTTTATGGTTGGGGTCACCACCACACGAGGAGCTGGGTTAGAGGGTCACGGCGTTAGGAAGGCTGAGAACCGCTGCTCTAGAAGGTGAGCAGAGAAAGACATCCAAAGATGCCCCATCATCTTTCCCTGTTCACCTCTCCTCTGCCTATAGCTCTCCTCCACGCCCACGTTCCCTGTCTGTAAACACCTCCAGGGGGTGGAGGCAGGTGTGGGAGAGGGAAATCACTCACTCTGAGCCAGAGTGGGCACTGATTCTCTCCTCCCTCTTCCCCCTCCACCCCCCCCCCACACACACACACACCACAGGATTACTGAGCATCTGAACGTGGGCCTGTGGCAGGAGCTGGAGAGAGATCATCAGAAATTACCTGGGAGCTCAAGAGGTGTGGATGTGGAGAGGGCGGGGGCAGAGCCACATTGGATGGGGTCAGGAATGACTTCAGAGAGATGCTGGGGGGGGGGTATTATATATGCAAAGGCACAGGGCATTAAAAAAAACACACACAAGTATCGAGAGGATGTGAGGCATCAGAACCCTCACCCACTGTTGCTGCAAATGTAAAGTTGCTGTGGACACCAGTTTGATGATCCCTCAAAAAGCTACACAGAGAATTACGGTATAATCCAATGATTCCACTCCTGGGCATGTACCCCAAAAGTGTGGCGGCATTATTCACCCAGCTAAGTGGGGGAAAGCAATCAAGTGCCCATCAAGACATGATCGCATAGACAATGCAGTCCGCACACGCCCGTGGAATGTTATTCAGCCATAAAAAAGGAATGCGGTTCTGGCACATGCTGCCGTGTGGATGAGCCTGGAGAGCCTCATGTTCCGTGAAATAAGCCAGACACAGAAGGACAGACATTGCATGGTCCCACTTTACATACAAACACATAGCTACAACAGACACATCCATAGAGACAGGAAGTAGGTTGGCGGTTAACAGGCGCCAGGAAGAGAAAGGAAGAGGCATTATTGCTCAACGGGTGGAGTTTCTGTTTGCCGTAACGAAACAGTTTTAGGAAGAGCAGTGATGGTTGCACAACACTGCAAATGGAATTGATGCCACTGGGTTCTGTGCTTAAAAACGGTTAGCTGAAGCCGTAAATTATATAAACACACACACAGAGTCCACGGGCTCCCGCATGCTGAATTCCAGAAGGAACAATCATGACCGCAGGACCATGGCCACACTGGATGGGGTCAAGAGTTCTAGCCCAGGGGTGGGCAAACTCATTTAGTCCACAGAGCCAAATATCAACAGGACAGCGATTGAAATTTCCTTTGAGAGCCAAACTTTTTAAACTTAAACTTCTTGTAATGTCACTTCTTCAACATAGACTCGCCCGGGCCGTGGTGTTTTGTGGAAGAGCCACACTCAAGGGGCCAAAGAGCCACATGTGGCTCTTGAGCCACAGTTTGCTGACCACTGTTTTAGGGGAATGGCTGAAGCTGAGGCTGAGGCTGGAGGGCCTGGGGGCAGGAGCACATGGACTCTCCCTCATAAGATCAATACCGTGCCGGCTGCCATTGTGGTTCCTGTCACCACTTTATCCTCTTCAGCTCCAGGCACGGGGGGGCCCAGTCCTGCTCCCAGAGGCTGGAGGAAAGAGCAGGATGTGACAGGGCAAAAGACACGGACGCTGGTGAGACATCCATGTGGTGGCATGTTGCAGTGGTTCCTGACTTTCCATCCCTGAGTCGTGGTCCGTCGTGTGGCTATCTGACATCGCGTGGTACTCTCCTGGTGAACAGCGAAGTCACGTGGGAAAAGGTCAGGCGGCATGGGCTGCCATGAACATGCTTATTCATACCTCGGACCCATGGGTGTGTCGATTAACTTCATAAGAAACCGCCTGACCCTTCCCACGTGTTTGTGCCGTCTGCACTCCCACCGGCACCGTGAGTTCCAGTTGCTCCACAGCTTTGCCGCCATTTGGCGATGTCGGTCTTTTGAATTTTAGCCGTCTGGTGGGTATGCATGGTGGTGTCTCATCATGGTTTTCTTTTTTTTTCTTTGTTTTTAAATATATTTTATTGATTTTTTTTACAGAGAGGAAGGGAGAGAGATAGAGAGTTAGAAACATCGATGAGAGAGAGTTATCAATCAGCTGCCTCTTGCACACCCCCTACCGGGGATGTGCCCGCAACCAAGGTACATGCCCCTGACCGGAATTGAACCCGGGACCTTTCAGTCCGCAGGCCGACGCTCTATCCACTGAGCCACACCGGTTTCGGCTCATCATGGTTTTCATTTGCATTTCCTTTTGACTAATGGTGTTCGGTTGCTTATTGCCCGTCGGTATCTTTCCTAGTGGAGTGTTTGCTCAAGTATCTCGCCTGGTTTGTTCATTAGGTTATTCATCGTTTTATTGTTTGACGTAGCAGCCAGCTTTGAGGTTCCCAGAAGCAGTGATCCTCGGTTCTGGTGGGACCAGAAGTGGTGGGGGAGACGCGGACTGCGGCAGGCGGGGCACGCCGCTTCCTCCGTGACGCGCTGCACCCGCTCTCTCCCTCTGTGCATTCGGGGTGAGCGAAGACTGGCTTCGCTGAGACACAGCAGGAAGCGCCTTCTCAGAAAAGCTCAGAAATGGGTGATGGGTGAGGTGGACGATTTGGTCAGAGAGAACCAATGCCGAAAGCCGGAAGGATGGAGGCCTAGAGACCCTCTATGAACTCGGAAACCTTTCTCTTTGGGCTGGCATCGACACTCCATAGCCTCCTGGCGTTGGGCTCTGCAGAGGAGAGCCACAGAAGAACGTGGAAAGGTACGAAATCAGCTTTTGAAAATTACTGGACGGAAAATCCTCTCTCTCTCCTTTTCTTGGTTAGTTGCCTGAAGTTTGAGTCATTCGCTGAGTTATTCTGAAAGAACCACGAAAGGAACTGGATCAGAGGAGTCGCTATCTTTGGTGCCTGCAGGCCATCAGGACTTCTCCAGAATCCTCCAACGGCTGTTGGTTTTTCATGATTTTCTCTAACGTAGAGCCCTAGAGTTTCAAAATAAAATAGTAAGAGTGAGGGAAACCACGTGCACACGAAAACCTGCACTGGGCGTGTAGAGCAGCTTTCTTCATCGTTGCTACAAAGTGGAAGCACCCAAGATGCCCTGCAGGTGATGGATAAACAAACTGTGATTCCTCCAGTCAGTACACAATGACTCAGCACCAGAGAGATAGGAACTATTGAGCCACAGAAAAAAATGGAGGAACCAAGTGAAGGAAGTCAGCTTCAGCAGGAGAGAATTTCTAATCTGTTCATTGCTTCATCCCTAGCACCTAACACAGTGTCTGGGCGCACAGACCCTCAAGACATGATGGGAAACAGCTCCTTCATCGCATCCTGAGTCACCAGGAAGGAGAAAGAAACAGAGCAGCCGAGGAGACCAGCGGAGACTGCATTTCCAACTCTGTGTCTTTCCAAACAGAGGCCACTAGCCAACATTCTTATCCCCAGGCCACATGCCAGACCTGTTTGGTCAGGATGAGGGCTACTCTGCATTTTTATTTTATTTTTTATTTTTTTCTAATATATTTTATTTTATTTTATTGATTTTATTGATTTCAGAGAGGAAGGGATGGGGAGCGATAGAAACATTAATGATGGGAGAGAATCATCGATCGGCTGTCTCCTGCACGCCCCCTACTGGGGATGGAGCCGGCATGTGCCCTGACCGGGAATCAAACCGAGATCTGGTTGACACTCAAGCACTGAGCCCCGCCAGCTGGGCCTAATCTGCATGAGAGAACCCTCGCGATGTTCACTGAAAACATGCCTGTGGAGGGACAGAGGCCGCAGGGCAGGGACACCCTGAAGTTCAACCCTTTACAGAAGGAGAAGCTGCAGCCCAGAGACACAGTGTCTTGCCAAAGAGCCACAGCAAGCCCCCTCCTGGCTCTCGGGCCTCTTCCGGGTGGCATGGCTGGCCACCCACTCAGGCAGCAGGAGATTCTCCTGCCTCTGCTGGCACAGATCATCGCCTTGGGCAGCTGGTGAAGGCCAACTCCGTCTGTCAAGGCCACGCGGCTTCTACTCCCCCGAGGGGCAGAGCGAGGAGGTGGGGGAAGTCCGGAGGAGCTTTTAATAGGTCTGTTTAGGGTAAATGCTGATGAGGTCACTGAGGATTCACTTCCCTAACCTGGCAGGAACCGTTATTTTCCTGTTTCTCTTTTTCACATGATATGATTTGCTTCGAATATTTAACTTTAAAATGAAATGACCAGATTTCAAATATGCAAAATCCAGAACCAGGTGTAAGCCCAGGAAAACGGGCACCTGCCACGAGTCTTCCCAGCTCGGAGGGTCTGTGGTCCTCTGAGTCTCACTCACTCTGCAGCTGGAAGTGGAAGTCCTGCTGGCTCTTCTGGTGAATGGTCCCTGGGAGCCTATTCTAACATGTGGGCTTGTTCGGGGCCAGGAGGACAAAACAGACCCAACGATTCCCGTAGCTGAAGAGAGGTCAGTGGGCAGCCCACAGAACTAATGGAAAACGGGGTCGGCACAGAGGCTGGGGAAAGCAGGGCAACAGCAGAAATGCCCCAGGACAAAGGCAGCCCGAACGGCACCGTGGGGACACTTTTTAGGAAATGAAGTTTCGGCTCCAGCTGCTGCTCACTGTGGACCACCTTCCCTTTTTTTTGTTTGTTTGTTTGTTTGTTTGTTTGTTTTACAGAGAGGAAGAGAGAGGGATAGAGTTAGAAGCATCGATGAGAGAGAATCATCGATCAGCTGCCTCTTGCACACCCCCTACTGGAGATGTCCCCGCAACCAAGGTACATGCCCTTGACCTGAATCGAACCTGGGACCCTTCAGTCCGTAGGCTGACGCTCTATCCACTCGGCCACACCGGTCAGGGCCAAACATTTTTTGAAATGACATTTATGGGCCAATCAGGAAAATTTAAACTCTAATTGTTTTTTGGGGGGGTGATAGCTTGGTGGATGTCTTTTAAAGACACATTCTGAAATGTTTACTGGTGAAATAATAGGATGTCTAGTATTTACTTCAAAATAATGTTGGAGGGGAGGGGTGAGGTCGGCAGAGGTATAGAGGACACAAGACTGACCTTGAGTTGGTTAATTGTTGAGTAATGACTATATGATAGTTCATTTGGCTATTTTCTCTACTTTTGTGCCTGTATGAAATGTTTTATATTGTGTAGTAATATAAAAGATGTTTTAAAATTGTGCGTCCAAATGATTGCACGAATGTGAAAAATGCAATTTAAAAACCAGGAAGAAATACTGTCTTGCAAAACGCTGACGTTACTCGCTGGAGGGCGGTAGGATGAGTCATTTCCCTCTTCATTTCTACATCTTCGGTAAAGTGTCCATACGGTTTTATAAAGAGAAAATACTCCGAGAAACACAAACCTCTATTTTTGCCGTCCTCTTCCCGGTCTTCAAAACCCACCTATTCCCTCCTCCTGTTCCCCCCGGTTTTTGCTTGGCTTCCCGCCATCTTTTCCAAGCGGGTCAGGTTCAGCGCCCCCTAACCTCCCACCGCCCGCGGGCTGACGGGGCCCCCGCGGCCCTCAGCGCGGCGACTTCGGGGGCCCGACTTGGGAACGGCTTCCTTCCGATGCTGGGGTAACACCCGCGCACGCGCGCTCTGCAGGACTACATCTCCCAAGAGGCTGTGCGCCTCGCAGGGGCGGGGGAAGCCTTGGCAGCGAAGGACTACATTACCCAGGGACGCCTTGAGGGCGGTGTTAGCCGAAGGATGACTCTCCAAACATTGGCCCAAAGTCTGTCGGAAGCTGCGCGGTGATTGGCCCAGGCGCCCGTCACTCACCGCCGGGCGCAGTTGACTTTTGCTGTTAAGGCGGCAGCGTGAGGAAGGAGAGCGGCGCGGGTAGAGCCGGGCGGTGCCCTCCGAGCGGGGCGAGTGACCTCTACCTCCCTCGTGTCGCCGCCGTCGGGACCCCTGCACCGCCGCCCCCCGGAGGGAGCACACATGCGCAGGTATTCACGCGGGGCGGGGGCTGCACGCACGTGTGTTGTGCCTGAGCTGAGAAGCGTCTTCGGGGACGCGGGAGGCAAAGCCACACACACACACACACACACACTTATGTACATAAACACACACACATAAACACACACATATATATACACACATACACACGCACACACGCATACACACATACACACGCACGCACACTTATGTACATAAACACACACACATATACATACACACGCACATACGCACGCACACACACACGCACGCACGCACGCACACGCACACATACACCCGGGGCACCTGGGCACGCGGGTGCCCACCTCGCGGGCATCATCTCGGACCCGGGGAGCAAAAACACGCCCCGAAGCACCCTAGACCCCGTGTCTACACGCGGGCACATCCGCGGAGAGCTCAGCCGAACACCTGGGCAGACCTCGCGGACACCAGGGGGGAGCCAGAGAGAAACATCAGTGCTGAGAATCATGGATTTGCTGGCTGCCTTCTGCACGCCCGCACTGGGGATGGAGCCCACAGCCCAGGCCTGTGCCCTTGACCAGAACCGAACCCGGGACCCTTCAGTCCGCCACTGAGCCAAACCGCCTAGGGCTGGTTCATTCCTTTCAATGGCTGTATAGTATGGATGTGGCTCAGTGTATTTATCCGCCTCTGCGTGGATAAGCGTCCGTGTCAGACCTGTGATGCAGTGTGTGCCATGTGCACCGTGCTGGCGTGGAAAACCCCTTCCAGCCCCGGTTCTCAGCCTGGGACAGCTTGGTTCACATCAGCTGGAATTGGCAATCGGTGCTTAAACTTTTAAAATCCAAGCAGGGCAGAGAGCCAGACCTGTACTGATACTCTCTCTGTCCTGTGCTGCGGCCCAGGCCGGCGCCGGGCCAGACGGCTGGTCAGGGAGGGCTGCTCGGACCTGGCGTCTCCTCCTGTGTTCTGCCTGTAGCTGGAAGCTGATGGGCGTTGTGCGGGCCAGAGGCAGGGATGGTCGGCTATGACCCCAACGCCGATGACAGAAGCATCTCCAAGTTCGAGGTGGCAGCGGCCGGGTCTGTGTCCGGACTCGTCACGCGGGCGCTGATCAGCCCCTTGGACGTCATCAAGATCCGTTTCCAGGTACCCTTCCCCCTTCTCCCCGCGAGGGACGGGCTAGAGGACACACTCACTCTCTCACGCCAAAGCATTGCTAAAAGCCTGGGATTCTGCCGAACCCGGTGTGGCTAAGTGGATAGAGCGTCGGCCTGCGGACTGAAGGGTCCCCGGTTCGATTCTGGTCAAGGGCATGTACCTTAGTTGTGGGCACATCCCCAGTGGGGGCTGTGCAGGAGGCAACTGGTCGGTGTCTCTCTCTCATGGATGTTTCTAGCTCCCTATCCTTCTCTCTTCCTTTCTGTAAAAAAATCAATAAAATATATTTTAAGAAATAATAATAAAAAATAAAAGCCTGGGATTCTGTGGAGAACGTTGCCTGCCTTCTCCTCCAGCCCCGCCTCCTGTCCTGACCTTTCCACTTTCCTTCCCAGCTTCAGATCGAGCGCCTGTCTCCCAGCGACCCCAGCGCCAAGTACCATGGGATCCTGCAGGCCGGGAGGCAGATCCTGCGGGAGGAGGGCCCCACCGCCTTCTGGAAGGGACACATCCCCGCCCAGCTCCTCTCCATCGGCTACGGGGCTGTCCAAGTAGGTGCGGGGAGCCGCCAGGCCCCTGGGGTCAGGTTGCTCAACGCAGCAGCACAAGGACGCGGGGTCGGGCGGCAGGAGGCGGCCATCACACTTCTCACGTGTCTCACCGGAACCCGCAGAGGGACGGAGTCAGACTGAGCTGTGCCGTAGCCTCCCCTCCCCCACGGCCCGCACCCCGGAGACAAGCACCCGCCCAACATGAGGGGTAGCGCCTGGGAGGCGGCCCAGGCATCACACTCCCAATGGGACTTGGCCAATGGTGACACAAGGCTTTTCATTTTCCAAAATGCATTTCCACCTCTCCCGTCACAAGCCTTCTCAGGGCCACTGCAGCCGGCTGCCCTGGAGGGGACCCCGGCCGAGACTCTCATAACGGCCACCTTCTCTCAGGTTTCAGGAAACTAAGATAATGAGCAGAATTTTCATTTTAAACGTATCTTTATTATTGATCTCAGAGAGGAAGGGAGAGGGAGAGAGATGGAAACATCAATGATGATGAGAGAATCATTGATCGGCTGCCTCCTGCACACCCCCCTCTGGGGATGGAGCCCTCAACCTGACTTAGAATCTACTGTGAGCTCCTGGTTCATAGGTCAACGCTCAACCCCTGAGCCACGCCAGCTGGGCGAGGATTTTCCCGATATAAAAGTTGAGTACTTGGCTCAACTTCAGTAGAGTCTGTCACGGCATCTGGGCTGCACAAAATCATGTCAGGAGGACTCTCTCCTCGTCCCGAGCACTGGCCCCACCTGGGTCGTGGGTCGTGGGTCGTGGGTCGCGGGTCACAGGTGGTCTGTTCGGCTGCTTGCGGCGACCCTCTCGTGTGCCCCGGCAGTTCCTGTCGTTTGAGATGCTGACGGAGCTGGTGCACCGGGCCGGCCTGCACGACGCCCGCGACTTCTCCGTGCACTTCCTGTGCGGCGGCCTGTCCGCCTGCGCGGCCACCCTGGCCGTGCACCCCGTGGACGTGCTGCGCACCCGCTTTGCAGCGCAGGGCGAGCCCAAGGTGAGTGCCGGCCGAGGGACCGACCGGAGGCGGCCCAGGGGGCTCTTTCCCGAGCGAGCGGAACGGAGGGAGGAGGCGGGTCAGTCCCCCGGCAGCGCCCGCTCTGTGCTCGCCTCCGGCCTCCGGGGGCCAGGCCACACCTCCAGGGGCTGGCGGGGGCTCCAGGTCCATCCCAGCGCGAGGTCCCTGAGCCGCTGTGTTCCCGGGGCTGGGACGAGGAAATGGGGTGATTGCGTTCAGACTTTAGGAAGAACTGAGTGAGGGCAAGCGATCGCACCCCGAAGTAGACCCTCCACCGTACTGCTTCCTGGGCATACGGTAGTAATGTGTGCGTGTGTGTGTGCGTGTGTGCGTGTGTGAGGGTGTGTGTGCGTGTGAGCGTGTGAGTGTGTGTGTGCGTGTGTGAGTGTGTGTGTGTGTGAGTGTGTGTGTGTGTGTGTGTGTGCTTGTGAGCGTGTGAGTGTGTGTGTGTGAGCGTGTGAGTGTGTGTGTGTGTGTTTGAGTGTGTGAGAGTGTGTGTGTGTGAGTGTGCGTGTGTGAGTGTGTGCGTGAGTGTGTGTGTGAGAGTGTGTGTGTGAGTGTGTGTGTGAGAGTGTGTGTGTGAGTGTGTGTGTGTGTGTGTGAGTGTGTGTGTGTGTGAGTGTGAGTGTGTGGGTGTGACTGTGTGAGTGTGTGAGTGTGTGTGTGAGTGTGTGCGTGTGTGAGGGTGTGTGTGCGTGTGAGCGTGTGAGTGTGTGTGTGCGTGTGTGAGTGTGTGTGTGTGAGTGTGTGTGTGAGCGTGTGAGTGTGTGTGTGTGTGTTTGAGTGTGTGAGAGTGTGAGTGTGAGTGTGTGTGTGTGAGTGTGCGTGTGTGAGTGTGTGCGTGAGTGTGTGTGTGTGAGTGTGTGGGTGTGACTGAGTGTGTGAGTGTGTGAGTATGTGTGTGGGTGTGACTGTGTGAGTGTGTGAGTGTGTGTGTGAGCGTGTGAGTGTGTGTGTGCGTGTTTGAGTGTGTGAGAGTGTGAGTGTGTGTGAGTGTGTGTGTGAGTGTGTGCGTGAGTGTGTGTGTGTGTGAGTGTGTGGGTGTGACTGAGTGTGTGAGTGTGTGAGTATGTGTGTGAGTGTGTGTGTGAGAGTGTGTGTGTGTGTGTGTGTGTGGGTGTGACTGAGTGTGTGAGTATGTGTGTGAGTGTGTGTGTGTGTGTGTGTGAGTGTGTGGGTGTGACTGAGTGTGTGAGTATGTGTGTGAGTGTGTGTGTGTGTGTGTGTGTGTGAGTGTGTGGGTGTGACTGAGTGTGTGAGTATGTGTGTGAGTGTGTGTGTGTGAGTGTGTGCGTGAGTGTGTGTGTGTGAGTGTGTGGGTGTGACTGAGTGTGTGAGTATGTGTGTGAGTGTGTGTGTGTGTGTGTGTGTGTGTGCACGTGTGGCAGGGTGGAAGGGACCTGTGCTGTGACCTTGGCCCCGGGGCCTTGCTCGTTTCCTGCGCAGACCCGCCTGCTCCGAGGTTGGCGGGATCTCGGGGATTAGCCCTGCCAGCGCCCAGGTGCCTCCTGTCTGCGCAGCCACACCCTGTCCCGGCCCTTCCTGGTGGCCGTCAGTGTCGTAACTCCCGCCCGGCCACCCGGGGGATGTCGCGCCTTCTGTTTCCCAGGACGCGCTGTGCCCTCGGGTGGGCCGGTCCCTCCCTGGCGGGGAGTCCTGTCCACCCGCTGTGTCCCCGGCGGGAGCAGCGCGCTCCGGGTGTGCAGGAGGGGCCGTGCCCTGGGGCCGCTCACTCGAGGGGCCTGTGTGCCTCCAGGTGTACCGGACCCTGCGGGCCGCCGTGGCCACCATGTACCGGACCGAAGGCCCCCTGGTGTTCTACAAAGGCCTGAACCCCACCGTGATCGCCATCTTCCCCTACGCCGGCTTCCAGTTCTCCTTCTACAGCTCCCTGAAGCGCGTGTACGACTGGGCCACGCCCGCCGAAGGCAAGAAAAACGGTGAGGCAGCCCCCGGAGGGCGCTGGGTGCCCCCCCCATGCTGCGTCTCCTCCCTTGTCTCCGGGCGGAAGGGAGACAGCAGGGGGCTCAGAACCCGGCTCCGCCGGCTGCCGCCCCCAGACCCTCTGCTTCCAGCCCCGGCCACACCCGCAGTGGCCACACCAGCGGTGGCCCCGGCGACCTTTCCAGCTCCTGCAAGGCGTTGTGTGCTGCTTGGCTTCGCTCAGGGAGGAGGTGCAGGGGGAGGGACATCCTGTTCCCCTTGAGCCTGAGGCCCCATGGCCTCCGGGGGGGGGACGGACCCCCGAGCACCGGGGACTCGCACCCACGCTGCCGCCACCCGTCCCGTCTGCGGTCCCTTGTCATTCTTGCCAGGAGTGGCCGTGTCTGGTTCCCTGTCTCCTGGATTAAATTCCTCGGAGAGCGAGGATGGCTGTGGGTTTTTGTTTGATGGGGACAGAGTTCATGACCTTGAATTCGTTGTCTACCCTCCATTGCATTTTCCTCGTTTCCCTCCTCATTTCCGGTTCAGGGAACCTCAAAAACCTGCTCTGTGGCAGTGGTGCGGGAGTCATCAGCAAGACCCTCACCTACCCCCTGGACCTCTTCAAGAAGCGGCTGCAGGTCGGAGGGTTCGAGCAGGCCCGAGCCAGCTTCGGCCAGGTGAGCTGGCCCCTGCCCCCAGCGGGGTGGAGGGGCTGGGGGGAGAAGGGCGGGGCAGGAGGGAAGCTGAGTTCCGAACAAAGGAACATTGGGCCTCAGAGCTTGGACTCAGGTCACTGCATGGGCGTGGTCATTGGGAGCTACGGAGCCTTTGCTGGGAGCAGGCTGAGAGCTAATGAGGGCCACGTGTGAGGTGGGGGCAGAGGTGCCGCTGGGTCCTTAAGAACCACAAGCAGCTGAAGCTGCCCGGGCCAGAGGGATGCGCTCTGTCCAGCGCAGAGTTCCAGCCACTTCATCTTGGAAGAGAAAGATCGGAGTTAACTTTTTCTCTGTCTTTTTAAAATATATTTTATTGATTTATTTATTTATTTTTACAGAGAGGAAGGGAGAGGGAGAGAGAGTTAGAAACATGAGAGAGAAACATTGATCAGCTGCCTCCCGCACACCCCCTACTGGGGATGTGCCTGAAACCCAGGTGCATGCCCTTGACTGGAATCGAACCCGGGACCTTTCAGTCCGCAGGCCGACGCTCTATCCACTGAGCCCCACCGGCCAGGGCTTTCTCTCTTCTTGCAGCCATTCCCACGCGTTTGTGGGAGCTGCGACGCGCTAGGCGTTGTGTCTGCAGAAGAAGGGAGCCGGTCCGTGCTGCCCCCTCACCCGTGCCCCCCCCCAGGTGCGGCGCTACCGCGGCCTGCTGGACTGCGCGGGGCAGGTGCTGCGGGAGGAGGGCGCGCGGGGCTTCTTCAAGGGCCTGAGCCCCAGCCTGCTGAAGGCCGCGCTGGCCACGGGCCTCATGTTCTTCTGGTACGAGATCTTCTGCGGCCTCTTCCAGCGCGTGAGGGAGGCCGACAGCTAGCGGCGGCCACGGGCCGCGGTCCCCGAGCCAGCTCCTGCAGTGAGACTCCACCGGCCACTCCGCTGACCGAGGCCCCCCGGCCCCCCGGCCGGCTGTCCGAGCCCGGAGCACCCGGAGGCCCCCCCGGCCCCCCCCCCGCCCCTCCAGCCGGCTGTCCGAGCTCGGAGTACCCGGAGGCCCCCCCCCCGCCCCTCCGGCCGGCTGTCCGAGCCCGGAGCACCCGGAGGCCCCCCCCCCGCCCCTCTGGCCGGCTGTCCGAGCTCGGAGCACCCGGAGGCGGAGGCCGCAGCCTCCACCCACAGCCTGGATGCCACCGGGAGGGCCAGGGCGTTCTCCCTGCGGCCACGGGGGAGGGGCTGAGGGCGTGATGGGGTCCCAGCCGCTCCAGTCCAGCTTGAAGTCTCCCTTCCGTCTGGCCCGCAGCCTAAGGCAGGGCTGGGACTTTTTCCTGCCGGGGGCCATGTGACATGTCTAACGGCCTTCGCTGGCCACTCAGAATCACCATCGTAAACGTGCGCCTGCGGGTTCGGTCAGACGTTAACTCACCCTGACGCCGCAGCAGGCGGACCCAGGGCCTTCTACGTCTCCAGCCCGGTCCAACGGAGCAGCTGCACTCAGCCACCCGCCGCAGGCTCCCCGGACCCTGGCCGGGGCCGCAGCTTAGGTTGCCTGAGGCTGGGACTCGCCAGGGGCAGGGTCTGGTCTCCACACCGAAGCTCTGGTTCCCTCCAGCTTGTTTAATAGACACTGAGGCCAAAAGCGCATTCCTCACCTCACCCCTCCGCCTTCTCTCCCGGACACCGTGCCCGCCTTCCCCAAATTCCACTTCCTCATGGGCTGGGGGCTCACGCAGCTTGGCTTCTGGTTCTGGTGGAGGAATCCAAGCTGAACTGGTCACTTTCTGACCACCCCACCCCCACAGGACCAGCCACAGCAGGGCTGGGGAAGGCAGACACTGCAGCCTCGCAGGAGGGGGGGGCAGTGCTGAGGGGAGCGGGTGGGTGAAGGCAGCTGCCCTGGGACCCCAGCCGCCCTGGGACGGCTCTGTGTGGGGCCGGGCAGCCCTCTGCGTGGGTCGGGGCACAGCTGGGCCCGGTGCTAAGCATCAGCTGCCCTCAGCGTCTTCCTCAGCTCGGCGTGTGGCCGTGTGTCTCTGCACCCCCAGAAGGGCCCGCTCTGGCGCAGCCCGGTGAATGGGGGGCAGAGGGAAGAGGGTGAGCAGCCCCGTGAGGGGGCACAGATGCCCCGGGGAGAGGAGCAGAGGACCCATCCATCCAGGTGCGGGAGAAACTCCCGCTTCTAGGGGGAGGAGGGGGAGAGAAGAGAATCTATGAAACAGCCACCTTCTCCCAGCCCCGGGGGGCACCCACCTGTGGGGGGGGGGCTCTGTAGTGGGAGCCGGGACCCCGCCTGCCCCCTCCCCTCCGGCTCCAGCTCCAGCCACTCTGTCTCAGGAAGGCGCCAGCTGGGAGCAGGCCTGGCGGGGGGAGGGCCCCGGAGCCTGGGCCCCTTCTCTCCTGTTGCTGTTCCCTGCCTCGGCTGGGCCTTCGTGATGCTGGGACCCCGAATCCTGAAGCTCGCCTGCCCTTGGCTGCGGGTTATGACGGTCCAGGCTGTGACCGGAGGGCACTCAGACACCCGCCGGGGTTTGGGCACTGAAGTCCTGGGCCTGGCGCCACGGGAGGGAGCGGCCTGAATGTATTTTCTACAAAATCCCATCGAAGTAAATATTTCTTCACCTCCTGCTCACGGCTTCCTTCGCTGCGTTTTCTGATGACGGCTTCGGTCCTCCTAACGAGAGGAGAACCTGGGCGCCAGGAGACCCCATCAACACTTCAGTCTGAGCCAAGGGACAGGCCGTTCCCTGCACCCAGGGCGGACCTGGGGTGGCCCTGGCGGCTGCTGGCCCGCGCCTCTGCCAGCCACAGCCAAGGAAGCCGCGGCCTGCCGGGGGCTTGCTCAGTCAGGGGTTGCACGTTGGCACTAGGAGAATCCTTTCCCCCCTGATTTTCAACGTCCTTTACCTGTAACGGCTGTGTCTGGAGCAGGAGAGGAGGGCAGTGGGAAATGCTCCAGGCTTTCCTTCCCTTCTAATTTGGGGGGCGGGGGTGGAGGAAAACGCGGCCAGCACCTACCCCTCCCCCCACCTCTGCCCTCCCCCGTACCCCCTCTCAACCCACCTCTGCCCTCCCCCCCGAATCCCTAAACCCACCTCTGCCCTCCCCCCGAATCCCCCCTCCACCCACCTCTGCCCTCCCCCCGAGTCCCCCCTCGACCCACCTCTGCCCTCCCCCGCCCCGCTCCTACCGGCCGCCCGGGCGCGAGCCACGCCCCCGGCCCCTCCCACGCCGCGGCCCGCGGAAGCTCCGGGCCGGTTTGCACCTGAGCCCGGGCTTCCTGCGGGCGGAGCAGCGGGTCCCCCAGCGCCACGAGCTGCCCTGGCCCCGGACAGGCCGGGGCGCACCGGTGCGGAGAACGGGGGCAGAGGGGCGGGGTCCCGGCAGCCCGGCCCCTCCCCGCGCCGAGGGCCTGGGGCAGGCCCGCAGGTGAGGTCAGTCACCGGGGCTCCGGCAGGTGGCGCTGCGGGGCGAAGCCGCCTCGGTCCCGCCCACCGAGGCCACGCCCACTCGCTGATCACGCCCATGCAGGCCCCGCCCATCGCAGGCCCCGTCCCGCCCCTTTCACCGCAGGCCCCGCCCTCGCCCGGCGCCGCGGTAGGAAGTGACCTAAGCCGCCGCCCGGCGCCGTTCCCACCGGCGGTGGCGGACGTGGGCGGCGCGCGCCATGCCCGCCGAACGGCCTCCGGGCTCGCGGGCGCGGCACCGGCCGGGCAGGTGGGTCCCGGCGCCCAGCCGCCTCCCTCTCCTGCGGGACCCGGCCGGAGCGGCGTCCCGGGCGTAGGGAAGCTGCCAGGTCTGGGCCCCAAGGTCGTCCTCTTGACGAGGGGTGGCCCCGCGTCCGCAGGGCTCCAGGGGGACCGCCTCCGAGGGCACGTCTTCCAGGGAACGGCCTGGAGTGGGCCCGCGGGGCGCAGCGTCCTGAGGGCCGGCCGGAGTCCCGCCACCCCGGAGGCTAACGGGCGAAGAGTCTCCACCCCCTCAGGCCCGCCCCCCGCCGGGGCTGGAAGGGTTCCGAGGACACAGTGCTCTGGCTAAACCCTCCTCCAGCCCCCCCCCCCCACCTCCGCCCTCCCCTCCACACCTCCTCCTTTCCCCCACCTCCAGCCCACCCCCCACCCCTCCCGCCTCTCCCCCCTCCAACCCTCCCTCACCACCTCCAGCCCTCCCCCGCCCCTCCCTTACCCCTCCCCCCTCCCCCATCTCAGCCCTCCCCCTCACCTCCCCCCTCTCCCCCCTCCCCCTCCCCCCCACCTCCAATTCTCCCCCAGACCTCCACCCCCCAGCCTTCTCATTCGCCCAGAATCTTGCGTAGTCGGCAACTTCAAGCCCGTTTATATGGGCAGGCAAGTGCCTACCCCCCCAGCCCAGCGCACCCCCCCACCCCTGGTATCAGCGCACCCACCCCACTCCTGTTGGGACTGGAGGGTAGGCGCTTCCACACTTCGCTTGCTCTTATGTAATCCCAGACGCTACACGGGCTCCTAAACAGCAGGTGCTTGGCTGGTGCCCAGTCACCACCAGAAGCCAAGCTTGGTGGGCACTTGGCCAACTGTCAAATGCCAAGGACTGCCCAGGAGTACCTGTCCCAAGCAGTGGCCAGCCCGGCAGTCTGGGAGTCCCGGCCTCGCCCTCCACATCTGAGGCCCCTCCCTTCCCCTCGCCTCCTCCCAGGTGCTGTCACTAACCCCCCAGTACAGAGCCGCTGGGCCGATGCCATGGGGGAGCCTGGCAGAGAGGAGTATAGGATCCAGTCCTTTGATGCAGAGACCCAGCAGCTGCTGAAGACGGCACTCAAAGGTGAGCGTGCGGAGCCCTCCTGAGCCGGGGGCTGGAGCTGCGGACACGGGGCCACGGGGACAGGACCGGAGGACTGAGCCTTAGCCTGGGAACGTCTAGCCCTCTCTCCCTTTGACTTCTGTGAAGAGGAGTCAGCAACGTAACTCTCAAACCAAGAGAGAAGCCAGTATTTGGGGGAGTGAATTATAGTTACATACTTCCTTGTAACTTGTAATTTTGTTAAAATTATTTTTATTGATTTCAGAGAGAAAATAGAAACATCATTGATGAAAATCATTGATCACCTGCCCCCTGCACGCCCCCCACTGGGGATCAAGCCTGCAACCCAGGCATGTGCCCTTGGCCAGAATCGAACCCGGGACCTCCGAGTCCACAGGCCAACGCTCTATCCACTGAGCCAAACCGGCCAGGGCCTTGTAACTTTTAGGTGCTCATGGAAGGGGTCTGGGGCACAGAACAGTCCCTGCTCTGTAAGTCCTTAAATTGGACCTGTTTGTGGCTGCAGCCAGCGCTCTGGAATGTGCAGAGCTGCCGAGTCGGGGCAGAGGGTGGAGTGTTGAGCTTGGCAGGGGAGACGGTCCTCGTCCTGGACCAGGGCCTCCCCGCAGCACTCAGGACAGAAGTGGACTCGGTTCACAATGGGCAGTGCCATCACCTGCCAAGCTGAGCTTGTGGGAGAGGCCCTGCTTGGCCTGCTCACGTCAGGGGTTCAGGGCGTGTTGAGAACGCTTGCTCTTGTAAAGCTGCTGTCACAGTGTTCCCTCCCCAGCCCTAGTGCCACCAGATCTGCCTCAAAACTAGCATCCTCTGATTAGTCGGTCAGCTGCTGGCCTTCCCCAGGCGGAGCTGCGTGTGGCTCCCGTGTGTTCTGATCTGAGTGAAATGTGAGCATGTACTGGTTGTGCCCTTCGGTAAACATGGCCAGTCCTCGGGAGCAGGTGGAGCCTGCCTGCCTATCTCTGCCCCAGATCCAGGTGCCGTGGACTTGGAGAAAGTGGCCAATGTGATTGTGGACCATTCTCTGCAGGACCGCGTGTTCAGCAAGGAAGCGGGACGCATGTGCTATGCCGTCATTCAGGTTGGGGAGCGCTGGTGCAGAGGGGAGACTGGCAGAGATGTGACAGACTTGCCCCAGGCAGAGAGGAGGGTCCTCAGCCACGGAGCTCAGGTGGGGGCTGTGATGGCACCGCCCGCCCCCAATGCCGCCGTCCTTCCTCTGGCTCACAGGCAGAGAGCAAGCACGCGGGCCAGAGTGTCTTCCGGCGAGGACTCCTCAACCGGCTGCAGCAGGAGTACCAGGCCCGGGAGCAGCTGCGCGCACGCTCCCCGCGGGGCTGGGTCTGCTATGTCACCTTCATCTGCAACATCTTCGACTACTTGAGGGTGAGGCCGCACAGGCACCCTGTGCAGCGGCCAGCCTGTCTCCGGAGGCCACTAAGCCCGTGCTCTGACCCCTGCTCTCCCCCCCCAACAGGTGAACAACATGTCCATGATGGCCCTGGTGAACCCCGTGTACGACTGCCTCTTCCGGCTGGCCCAGCCCGACAGTCTGAGCGAGGAGGAGGAGGTAGGTGGCCCTGGCCCTGACGGCTGGGGGGTGGGCGGCCTTAGCTCAGCTCAGACCAGCCCAGGGCCCGTGGAGGCTTGAGGCATCCCTTGCGGGGCAGGAGCGGGGGGGCCGTTAAGGCCTATCCGTTACAGAACAAGCTGCCAAGTCTGACATTGACCCAGAACAGAGAGCAGCCAAAACCTCCCGGCAGGACAGCCAGCCTACAAAATGACAAAAATGGCGAGAGCCTGGGCCAGCTGTGGATGCTGCTGGCCAGAAACCAAACCAGGGCCAGGCACTGCGGGGGGAGGAAGCGGGCTCAGCTGCAGTCTGCAGACAGGGCCTGTCTCTGGGCCAACACGAAAGATCTTAGGAAAGTCCCTGAGCTTGCTTCCTGCCATAGAAGATTCGGGTGCTGCCCGCTGGGTGGTGTGAGGGTGAAGTGGGAAAACGCGTGTCTAGTGTCACGTACAGCGCCTGGCACGCAGGGAGAGCTCAGTAAATGGCTGCTCTGTGCGGCGGGCTGGCCCTGCCTGGCTCACCTCCCACGGTCCCTGCAGGTGGACTGCCTGGTGCTGCAGCTGCACCGCGTTGGGGAGCAGCTGGAGAAGATGAACAGGCAGCGGATGGATGAGCTCTTTGTCCTCATCCGGGACGGCTTCCTGCTCCTCACCGACCTCAGCTCGCTGGCCCAGCTGCTGCTGCTGGAGATCATTGAGTTCCGGGCCGCTGGCTGGAAGACGACCCCAGCCGCCCACAAGTATTACTACAGCGAGGTCTCCGACTAGGCCTCCAGATGGGCTCCCCTGCCAGCAGCACTGGCCTGCTTCTGCCACCTCCCACCTCCCACCTCCCTGCAGTCTTTGCTCCTCCAGACTTCACTTCCAGCCTTCAGCAGCTCCCGAGAGGTTTCCCACTTCTCCAGGGGTTCTGCCCTGAGCTTCTCCTCCTCCCCTCAGTCTCTCCCATACCTCCCACCATATCCTAACCACCACTGCACTGTGTAACCACTGGCACCTCGGTTTCCCATCTGTAAAATGGGTACCCATAGCCTCTGGTAGGATGCTTTGGAATTTCAAGGGGGAAAGGTGCAGGGTACAAGTCACACCAGAAACTTTTATATGTTTTGTATAAGGACCACTTTGGAAACAGATATATTTCCTCCAGTTTTCATGGGTGGCAGTACTGTACCACATGCTACACAGTTCAGGGTGAGAGTTTCCTAATAAACGTTTGAGATACTAACATGCTTCCTTTCATCACCCAGAAGTCCACCCCAAGCAGATGAAAGAGAAGGCTGGGTGGGCCCCAAGTTTCTTGGGGGAAATCCAAGTCCACCTATTGCCTCGTTACAAGGTGGGGCAGGGAGAGCAAGTTCCAGCCACGAAGGAAAGAGGAAAGCAGTAAATACACTGCACCATCCTTCCTGGGGGGCCGCCTTAAGGAGCTACACCCGGAAGCACAGGTGTTTCCAGAGCAGCAGCGGCTCACGTCGTTTCTTGCAGCGGAGGCCTGGGCGGCTCCGGAGCCTGCCGCTCCTACCACCAGCGGTAGTGGGCCAGGGCGCGGTTGGCCTCAGCCATCTTGTGCAGGTCGTGCTTCCTCTTGACCACAGGGCCCTGGTTGTGAAAAGCCTCCAGCAGCTCCTTCGACAGCTTCTCCGGCATCAGCGTCCGCCGGTGCTTCTTCTCCCGGCACTCGGTGATCATCCACTTCATGGCCAGGAAGCGCCGGCGCCGGTCGCTTAGTGGCACAGGCACCTGTGCAAGACAGGACACGGCAGAGTTGGCCCGGGAATTAGCCAGGGTTGCAGCCTCCTTCCACGAGCTCTGAGGAGTGGCCGCAGGTTCCCTCTAGGGCAGCCCTCGCAAGGCTCCTGAGAGGGCCGTCTTTTCCTCCGAGCTGCCCGCAGCTGTGGGTGAGCTCGGCGTGGCAGGCATCAGCATGAAGCGCTGACCTCTACCTGTATGTAGAAGCTCAGCCAAGCTAACGGGCACCCATTGGGAAAAGCCTGATCAGCTGGGGTGACGGCCAGCGCAGATGGCAGGTGCCTAAAAATAAGACCCTCTTGCCCAAGAGTCATTTGTCAGGTCCTCACTGTGTATCATGACAGATCCTAGGGACACAGACAGCAATAAGAAAGTCTCAATTTTTATGAAGTTTACACCAAAAAAGATGAGAACACCCACTTATGACAATGAAACATAATTATATACTATAATGGGGGCACCTAATTCAGTTGGTGATGAAGCATCAGTTATAAGTCAAGCACTAGGCTAGACATGGTGTATAAAGGATGAGGTATAAACGGCCTCTCGCCAGGAGAAACTGACAGAACACAAGATTTTTGGGGGGGTCTAGGGCTCCAGAAGAGGTCACTTGGGTACTTCTTTGTTTTCTTCCTTTTCTGTCATCTTTAACGCTACGGGACTCACATGATCAGATCCTGTTGGTCTCTGGCCCCTAGAAAGCTATTAATCTTGATCCAACTCTGGTCCCTCCCACCTGCAGGAACGCCTCCCCTCATCTCGTTTTCCCGGCCCCGACCACTCGCCTGATAGAAGCGGCCCCCCTTGAGGATGGGTGCCAGCCCGATCACAGGCTCGCAGTTCTTCAGGGCCTGATGGAAGATGGTGTAGGGGTTGCGTTCAATGGTTGCCTGTTCCTCTGAAGCAGCAGCATGGAACTTCTCAAACTGCTTCCTCTTCACAGCTTCCAGGGTCTGCAACGGGAGACAGTGGCAGGGGCTTTCCGGGCATCCCGAATGGTTTCCCCAGCTCAGTGAGTGCCTTGCCCTTCACTCCCATCATCCCGCTCTTGGAGCAGTGCAGAGTTCTTAATGCCTCCTCCTCCTCCTCCTCCTCCTCCTCCTCCTCCTCCTCCTCCTCCGCCAGGACGGGAAGAGTGGCTGAGGTTTGGAGGAGGGGAGGAGAATGGCAGTTGTTCATCCTGCAGGGTCCATTAAAGCCCCCAACACACACACACACACACACACACACACACACACACAAGTTCATTTCAATGACAGTTCGTGAATCCACTCTTTTTTTTTTTTTTTTTTTGATTTTTTACAGAGAGGAAAGGAGAGAGATAGAGAGTTAGAAACATCGATGAGAGAGAATCATCAATCAGCTGCCTCTTGCACACCCCCCACTGGGGATATACCCGCAACCAAGGTACATGCCCTTGACCGGAATCGAACCTGGGACCCTTCAGTCCCCAAGCTGATGCTCTATCCACTGAGCCAAACCGGTTTCGGCGTGAATCCACTCTTTTTCATGCTAAGCTGAAAGAGCCAAGTGCAAAGCTACAGAGAAAGAAAGAAAGAAAGACGAGAGGAACCAGTTACCTGTGTCATGAGGGATCTCGCCAGGACCTTGTTTCCTCCTTTCATCATCATGTTGATGAATTTACTTCAAGGAGAAAAGAAACGTGGTGAGCTTTCCAAGGCCGTGTCCCAGAATCCTTCCTGTCGATCCTCCCTGGGATGGACCCAGGGGAACAAAAGCGTCCCCTCTCACCTGATCACGGGGTCTTCAAACACGGAGCTTGTGTGCGAGGACGGGGCAGCTTTGATGGGCTGCGTCTTCTTGAGCTCCCGATCAAACTTCTCCTCCTCCGTCAGCTCTGCCAAGGGCTTGCGATAGTGTTCCTTGTCAATCAAGGGATCCCTGAATTCTGCGCTGTAGCGGCTCCAGCGCACCGGGGTCAACCTGGGAGACCGGGAAGAGGAGGCGGGGGCAAAGCTGACTCCACAAGTGGAGAGGCTTGACTTAACAATGGGCATGTTTGCCAGCCCGCTGAGCAGGCAGCGACGCACGCCGCCAGCCCAACCTGAACAGCAGTGATTCTGGCTCCTGTCTCAAGAGGAAGGAGGCCCGCCCCCAAACAGGCCAGGAAGCTTCCTCCACGTCCGGTGCCAACGACAAGGGCGGGATCCTGATCCTGAGGGTGGAAACCGCCTGTGCATCTCTCCCCGCCCCAACTCCCAGCACAGAAAACCCCCACTCTGAGCTCTTTAGCAAGACGGTGCTTTTAACTCCCAGCCAGAACCCCCGCGGGCAGGGGCAGTGACCAGGCCTTCCGATTGGCCCAAGTCACGCCGCTAGTTCAGAGCTTTGGACCCCGCTAGCCCGGCCTCCAGGCTGTCTCCAGGCCCCGCGCGCCTTGCCTGCGGCCCCTTCCTTCCTCCCGGTGAAGACCCAGGCGGCCTCCCAGCTGCCCGCCGCCCTCTCACCCTGGGAACCGCAGGGCAGCGCTCCGCACGCCCAGCGTCAGGTCCGAGCACCCGAGCAGCGCCTTCACCAAGGGGGCGGCCATCTTGGTTTGCCTCGAGGACCCCACGAGAACTGCCCGCGGCGTGCCTGAGCGAGTGACGGAAGACGAGGAAAAGGCCCCGCGGGGGTCCTCAATCTGCGCATCACTCCATCAGTCAGCACGTTAAGAGTCTCTGATCCTGAGGTCCAAAGGCAAGAATCCAAAGGAAACACTCGCCATCCCGTTCCCCGTCGCAGTCAGGCGCTCGCTCCTTTCAGGCCCCCATGCAGGCCCCACCCAGGCCCCGCTCTCGCAGGTTGTCGCGAGGTTTGAGGCCGCGGGCCTGGCCCGGGCGGCTGCAATATGGCGGAGGCGGAAGGAGAGAGCCTGGAGTCCTGGCTGAGTGAGTATCCGCGGCCACTTTTGCATGTCCTCGGGCCACCACCGCGCCGGCCCTCCTCGCACCCGTGCGGCCGGGCCCCGGGCCCCGCGGCGGCGCCGCCTGTCAGCCTGCGCCTGGGCCCGCCGCCGCCGCGAGCGCCCCCGATCACGCCCCCTCCCCGGCTGGGCGGCCGGTCCCCGCCGCACCCGCTCCCCGGCCGCGCCGCCTCCTCCCCTCCCGCGCGCGTGGGCGTGAGCTCGGGTCGTGTCCCGGCCTCCGGGCTCCGGACGGTGACAGCCAAGCGCTGCCGGGGAGGGCGTGATGGGGCTGCGGGCGGCGCAGTCCCCGCCGCGGGGAAGCGCCGGGTTTGGGCTGACGCTCCGGGAGCAGCTTCAGGACCGGGACCGTGTGTGCGGGAGTGACCGCGTGGCGCAGGCAGAATGTTGGAGGTGCGGGTGTTGCGGAGATCAGGAGCCCAGCTCTGCGCCCCCGCCCCGCGCGCACCTGGACCTCGGAGCGGAGCGGGGCGCCCAGCCTGACGCCGGGAGCAGCGGCCTATTTTGCCAGGATCGCGGGTGCAGCTTTGAGCTGGCAGCGCCCTCCGAGGGGTTAGCGGAGGCTCCTGCAGGCTTCTAAGAGGGGGCAAACTGGACGTGTGGTCAGGCGCGGAGAGATGCCCAGGACATGAGCCTTGCAGAGAGCTCTTATTCGCTAGAGCCTCCGGGGCCTTGGAGCCGAGGCCTGTTGCCTCCAATTGCCCGGCCTTTCCTTAACAAGAAACTCCCTTCAGGTGGGTGAACCGAGGTCACATCCGCACCATCTGCCGTTGCAGGCAGGTCTCAGCGCCTCTGGGACTGGTCTCCAGGCGGCTTACAGCGCTCCACAGACATTCACTGGTCAAGTTTCTGGTGAAGCAGATACTGTCACAGCTGCCCACAAAGGGGCCGCCTGACTCTAGTCAAACCCCTGCCAGAGCCACCCAGTCAGAACACAGCAGCACTGGAGCTGGTTGATTCCCAGATATCCGTGAGGACATTGGAGCAGTGAGTTTACTAGGTGTAGAGTTGTGTTTTGAAATAGGAGAGGTACAGACCTGTTTTTGAGGGAGAAGGGAGATGAGGAGAGGGGAATGGGATGGTATCTGCAGGGACTACAAATGTCCCCGATTTAACCATCGTTCCACACAATTTTTCGACGTTCCTGGCGCTAAGCATTCAGTAGAAATCGTACTTCAGAGTTTGAAATCTGACCCTTTCCCAGGCTAGCGTTCTGCGGGAGGGTACTCTCTCCGGGCGGTGCAGCAAGCCCGGCGCCCACCGGCCTCTGGAGCACAAGCATAAACAGCGGATACCTACCCTGAACGGCGGGGCCAGTGCTTTTTGGATATCGTATTCTAGGCTAAGCAGTAATGTTGGGTAGGTAGGTGTGTTAAATGCGTTTTCGATTTAACGGTATTTTCAACTTAGGAAGAATTTCTCTGGATGTAACACCGAGGTAAGTCTTATAAGACTTAAAGGTGTGAACTGTACCAAGCGAATGAATGAACCCTGGTTTGGGGCGCGCAGTCGGGGTGTTTGGTGTTTGGGGGTTTCTGTGGAAGAGCGATGGGAACGAAAGCTGGGGAGTTACACCTTTGCAATTCCAGCCCGCGCAGTTTACGTGTCTACATTTGTCAGACCCCCCTCGCCCACTCTTCCTTGAGAAGTCAGTTTTCAGGAAAATTGCTACTGGGTTTTTTTTATAGGATGGATTGGAGCAGACATTCTGGAAACCGGTGTGAGGGAGGTAGGGAAGGGTGGGGGCAGGGATAAGAAGTTGTGGGAGAAATTTAAAAAGACATTGAGAAGGAAGGGACTATGGACTGAGAAATGGATGAGGAGTGGGAGAGGCGAGGGAAGAGAGGTCAACAATGGAGGTTCAGACCTGGGTGCCTGAAAGCCGGGGCGCAGGGAGCTGTGTCATAGCAATAGGGAAGTCCGAAGGAGAAGTGACGGCTTTGTTTTTAGTCTCGTTTCTGTACCAAAGAAGCGCTTACAATTACACTCCACCTTGTTATTTGCTCTGGCTATGTCTCGCGTGTTGCAGCAGTATTGAGTGCATTTTGGACTTTCGATATTTTTATCTTATGAAGAGTCGTAAGTCAAATGAGTTAATGTTATGAACTAGAGCAAGTGAACGAACCAGTGCTTGGGCTCAAGCACATCCTATGCTAGGGCAAGCATGTCAAACTCATTGCCCGTGGGCCGCAGGCCATGTTTATGTGGCCCGTGTTAGCCTCTGAGTTTGACATGCTTGCTCTAGGGCCTTGTCACTCCGTAGTTTGCCAGAATTATTGCAGAAGCCCCTGCTGCGTCCAGGGGTAGGAGCCCAGTCTTGTGCTTTTCCTGAATTCCCCCCAGAGCCTGGCATGCTGTGTGCTTGATTTTCTGTGGGTGTCTAGCAAACACCGGTGATTGGCTCAGTTTCTCTTGATTCAAGACCCCAGCAATAAAGGTTGGCACTCCACTCTCTTTCACCCCTTGTTCTCTCCTCTGTCTATTTTTGATTTTTTTTTTTTGCTGCATAGAACTGTCTCTGGAGCATCCGAGCTAGGGTGGGATGGGGTAGCCAATGCTGCTGTTTCCATCCCTACTTGTCTTACAAGGTCCCACGACACCCGGCTAGTGATGGAATTAAGCTGAAAATGAGAGGAGGGAACTAGAGGCACAGACACAGAAGAGAGGCTTTCAGTAAAGATCTGAAATGGAAACCTTGAGTCAGAGGAGATCCCGAAGGGGCAATTCTAGATGGCAGGGTCTGCCAGGGAACCCCTGATGTCGCCTGTGTGCAGGTGATGGTGAGTGGTGAGTGGGTGGAAGGCCGTGTGCACCTGCCTGGGGAGGCAGCGGGCAGATGGAGCCATCCACCCACCCAGAATGGTCCCCAGTGGATTCTTCTGGCCTGGAGCTGGCTGAGGATTGCTCGCGAGCTGGCTGGAGAGCCCGGGAGGTGGTCCGAAGTGGGGCTGCTGAAACCAGGGCTTTCTGTGCCCATGTGTAGGAACAGCGCTCCCTGCAGGTTTGCAGAGGAAAGTTCTGCCGAGATGAAAGGAAATGGGGTTCTAGAGAAGGTGAACACAGTGAAAGGCAAGCAGGCGGAATTCCTGGAAGCAGGAATGCTGTCAGAATTCTAGCGTGTCTGGGAAAAATACGCTTTTGGTGAATGCCTGTTGCTTGGGTGCGAGTGTGTGTGTGTGTGTGTGTGTGTGTGGTGAAGAGGGGGTGACCACATCTATCTTGAAAGATAATTTTCCAGTTGTAAACAGTGGAAGTGAGTAGGCTGCTTTTTTTTTTTTTTTTTTTTTTTTAACAGAGAGGAAGGGAGAGGGACAGAGAGTTAGAAACATCGATCAACTGCCTCCCGCACACCCCCCACTGCGGATGTGCCCGCAACCAAGGTACATGCCCTTAACTGGAATCGAACCTGGCTCTATCCACTGAGCCAAACCGGTTTCAGCTAGGCTGCTTTTTCTTATACAAACATGTGACTGTTCCCAATATAATAAAGATGAGTTGGGTATGGCCCTCAGACGATCTTAATTTTGTATTTCCACCGCCTCTAGCTGTCATGTGAGAGCTGTAAGCATCTCAGGTGTTCGGGATTGGTAACACAGCCGCGCTAACACCTGAGAAGGTTTCAGATAACTGGGAGAGACTCAGGGCTTCTCTGGACGGGTCACTATGGCAGTTACAGCCACTCTTGATAGAATTAGTACCTCTTTCCTTCAAGCGGGACATTTTGAGGGGCCTGCTAATCCTCTCTTCAAGATTGAGGACACACATCTCTCCTTTCCTCCAAATCTGAGCCTAAACCACACTGCACCTCAGCTCAGCTCTAGTCACGGCTGCTGACCTCTGTGGCTCAGAATCCAGGGAGGAGCTGGGAGGCAGGAGTCTCTGTTAGGATTTAACCATGGAGCTAGTGTGTTTTTTAAAATATATTTTATTGATTTTTTACAGAGAGGAAGGGAGAGGGATAGAAAGTGAGAAACATTGATGAGAGAGAAACATCAATCAGCTGCCTTCTGCAGAACCCCCTCCTGGGGATATGCCCGCAACCAAGGTATAATATATGCCCTTGACCGGAATCGAATCCGGGACCCTTCAGTCCCCAAGCCGACGCTTATCCATTGAGCCAAACCGGTTTCGGCATTTGTGTTGTTTTTAAATCCTCCCCCGAGGATATGCTTCCTTTATTGATTCTAGAGAGGGAGGGAGAGAGAAACATGGGTCAGTTAGTTGCCTCCAGTATGTGCTCCAACTGGTGATAAAACCCCTGACCCCTTGGTGCGCGGGTCGGCACACGGGTTAGCAACATGGGCCAGGTCTATCTGTGTTCATTTTGCCGAACATGGTCTACTCTAAGCTCCATGAGCTGAGAACTGTTTCCTTGGTGATTTTCCCAATATGGACAGCAAGTGGTACCATGTGACTTGCTGCCTGACTGAGCTGTCGAGGCTTCTGTTAGGCAAGAAGTTTGAGAAAAACATATCTTCACACCCAGGCCTGCCAATTATGGGGAAAACCTTCTGCTCTGTCCTCCTCGCTCTTTGTAACTGTTGTCCTCTTCTTGGTCTGTCCCAAGATAAGGCCACCAATCCTTCCAACCGCCAGGAGGACTGGGAATACATAATCGGCTTCTGTGATCAGATCAACAAGGAGCTGGAAGGGTGAGTCTCAGAGCTGTAAGGGGACAGGTGTCAGTCACTGGGAAGGCACAAAGCTGAGGCCGAGGCTGTCTAGCCAGAGGGGCTCAGGGTCAGTGATTGAAAATGTGCTCTGCTTGTCTCCTAGGCCACAGATCGCTGTCCGACTGCTGGCCCATAAGATCCAGTCCCCACAGGAATGGGAGGCAGTCCAGGCCCTGACGGTAGGTTTTTCATGCTGAGGGTGGGTCTTCCTGAGCCCAGGCTGTTACAGAACGTTGGTCAGATGTTTTACAAACGTGTGCGCCCTTGTGCCAGGCACTGGGGCTTCAAAGCTGACTGCCGGCCCTGAGGTCTAGTGGGCGAAGCAGAGGCTGAGGGAGGGAGCCAGAGGCAGACCCTGAGTCGGGAAGGGGGCGAGGGGGGCTCAGAGGAGGCTTCTGGAAGAGATGTTGACAGAGCTGTCCTGCTGGTTAAGAGCTGGCCAACTGAAGAAAATGGAAGTGAATAGAAGTCATTCCGGAGCAAAAAGTAATGCATCACACCAAGAGGCAGATCTAGAGGTTATTCAGGCAAACAAGATTCAAGCACAGATCCTCTCCCCAGGGTTCATGACCACGGAGGTGCTGGGGAGGGGAGAGGAGTGGCCTGAAGGGGGCGCTTAGCCCACGGGCGCGCCTTTGTCGCGATTAAAGTGGAGCTGCGGCCTTCAGACAGGTTCTCTGTGGTTTTGCACATTTGATGACAGATGGAGACACTTTTGGTTGCTTCATGTCACAGATGCCACTGGCATCAGGTGGGTATATAAACACCCTGCAACACATGGGACAGGCTTTCATGAGAAATGACCAGCGCAAAATGTCAGTGATTGCACAGTTGAAAAGCCCTGCTCTACAGAGATGGAAGCAAGGAAGGCGTGCTCCTTGGCTAAGCTGCAGGCAGAGGAAAGCTGATGGTAGTTCTGTGGTCCCAGAGGAAAATAAATGGAAGCGGGGGAAGGAACATAGCATGTCATCTAAAAACTAGGAAACAATTAAAACTTTTACCTCCCACCGCCCCACATTGCTGATCAGCTTGTGGAAAGAACCCTGGACCCAGAATGAGAGTCATTCTCGGGGCCTCTCCTCCTCTAAAATGGCAGCATCTTGCGGCACCCCCACGAGCTCCCCTGTGCTGCAGGTGCTGGAGGCCTGTATGAAGAACTGTGGGCGGAGATTTCACAACGAAGTGGGCAAGTTCCGGTTCTTGAATGAGTTGATCAAAGTCGTCTCTCCAAAGGTCAGTCAGTGCTGTTTCCTCATTTCTAGGAACTTCCTTAGTGTGTCTCCCCCTCCTCTACCTACTAGCTGTTACTGCACAGCCAGCATCTCAGAATTTCAGAATTTCTGCGCCTCCCAGCCTAAATACGACAAGCAACATGGCAGCCGCTGAGTATCTGGGGAGGGCCTGGATGGCACAGGCCTTTGGCTTCTAGCACAGAAGCCAGTTGTGAGTGGCCGGCCTCATGGCCTCAAGCTAGCCTCCCTTACTGAGCTACTCAGGTTCTGTTGCTCACTCGTGTTGCTTATGCTCTGGGCACCAACTTATAGCAGAGGGAACAACTCTTGTGCTACAGACACTGGCTCCTTTGAGATAAAGCGTAGTTGTTCCTGGCAGATTGTGCATGGGAACTCAGGGCCGAGATCCCAGCCCCCTGCCTAACCCCAGGTGGATACAGCTCCGCCCCAAGCAGTGCCCTCTCCTCCCCACTCTGCTGCCTCACGCCTGATCCCTGCTGGCTTCCCATAGGTCTGAGGGCTCTTAACTTTAGTGGCCATTTCACTGCTGTGAGAGAGCCTTCCCACTGTTCCTGCCTCTAGACTCCATTACCGATTTCCTTTTGCCTCTTAGTACCTGGGGGACAGGGTGTCTGAGAAAGTGAAGACCAAGGTTATTGAGCTGCTTTATAGCTGGACTTTGGCCCTGCCGGAAGAATCAAAGATCAAAGATGCTTACCACATGCTGAAGAGACAGGGTATGTGGGGGTGTCTGCTGCCCCCATGCTACACCCCTTCCTCCCTCCTGAAGACAATGGGACAGGCTTGGCTGGAGGTTGATGGGAGGTGTGTGGAGCCTGCTTGTCCCTGCCCCTACAGGTCCTGATCACAGGGATGTGTCCCCTGGCTGTGAGCAAACCCTCTATCTGTGTCACCTTTCAGGCATAGTGCAGTCTGACCCCCTGATCCCTGTGGACAGGACCCTGATCCCTTCTCCACCGCCTCGTCCCAAAAACCCTGTGTTTGATGACGAGGAGAAATCCAAGGTAAAGTGCATCCGGCCTGCAGTCCTCAGGGAGGTGTGGCATCGCTCATGCTGCAGGGAGCTCCAGTTCCCCAGCTGGAGTGCTACCTTTGCCTTCACCTTTGATACTCTTCTCACCCAGCTTTTAGCCAAATTGTTGAAAAGCAAAAACCCAGATGACCTGCAAGAGGCCAACAAGCTGATCAAGTCCATGGTGAAGGAAGTGAGTGGGCCCTGGGCCTGGGTGTCGGGTGGAGGAGCCCATGACACGGAGCAGAAGTCCTTTCCCTTGGCATCAAGCTTGCTCTTCGTCCCTGCCACCAGCCCAACGCTGGAGGCCGTGGACGGCATAGAGGAGCAGTAGTGGACGGGGACAGGACTATCACTTTAACAGAAAACCTGCTAACGGTCTGAGGCCCATGGTTCCTAAGCACCGTGCGTTGGGGAGCCTCCAGGAGTGGCCTCGCTCTACTGTCCCTGGGTCACCCTGGGACTCTGGGGGCAGTGGGATGAGTCTAGTTGAGCTTTCTCCTTGATCCTCTGCAGGATGAGGCACGGGTCCAGAAGGTGACCAAGCGCCTACACACCTTAGAGGAGGTGAACAACAACGTGAAGCTGCTCAGTGAGATGCTGCTTCATTACAGCAAGGAGGATTCGTCCGAGGCAGATAAAGAGCTCATGAAGGTAGCCCCCCAATATGAGCAAGCTGGGCTCTGGGCAGGGAGCAGCCTTCGCCAGGTGCCTGCTCTGTTGAAGATGCTGCTACACACATGATGGTCCCTAACTTAGGAAGCGACATGGCAGCCAGAGAGGGGATTGGCACCGCCAATCTGCAGGAGCCATGCCTCTGCCAATCTGCAGGAGCCATGCCTCTGCCAATCTGCAGGAGCCATGCCTGACTTGCCCCGTGCAGAGGAGCTGCGTGTGCACGCAACTCTGACTCTGAGAGCTGTTCTCGGCCTTGCCTCCCAGAAGCCCCTCCCTGTGCCCCCGAATGTGGCACCTGTTCTTGGGCACACGGATATTCTGAATTCTGAGCACATGCCGGCAGGGATGTACTTGCCCTTGTCCGTCCTGGTGACTTCTCTGCCTACGCAGGCATTTGGGTGACAGTTTGGTGCAGGCTGGCAGCAGAGGACTGTGCTGAGCCAGCTCTACCAGTAACTGACCACGAAGCCAAGAGAGCCTGTGATTTTGGGGCATGAATGCTAACGGAGATGATCTCCCAGGTTTCTATGTCTGGGTCTCTTTCAGGAGCTGTTTGATCGGTGTGAGAATAAGAGGCGGACGTTATTTAAACTAGCCAGCGAGACAGAAGACAATGACAATAGTTTGGGTGAGTGAAGACTAGTGACAAGGATGACCCAGGAATTGAATGTGTGTGTGGAGGGTCAGGGATGAGAAGTCTTTTCTACTCTAGGAGACATCCTGCAGGCCAGTGACAACCTCTCCCGAGTCATCAGCTCCTATAAGGCAATCATTGATGGGCAGGCCATCAATGGTGAGGTGGCCACCTCATCCCTGTTGGACTCGGAAGGTACAATGTTTCAGTTCCTCGTCCTGGAACCCTGCAGACCAGCCGCCATCCCCACCAGCCACAGGTGCAGGCTGACCAGTGTGTCAGCCCACAGCCTCAAGGGCATTCTAAATGGTTCTCCAGCTTCCGAGAGGGCACGGATCGGACAGGCTTTCTCCACCTGCCCTCACCTTTCTACTTGGCATGAATGCCCGTGAGTTAGGCCAGAGGCGGCATAACCACTCCGGTGCCCCTAATTATCCCTGTCCCCTTCCATTCACTCCTCCAGGACACCACCACTCCAGGAACCAAGGCACTCTCATCGACCTTGCAGAGTTGGATGCACCAGGCAGCTCAGCCCCCGTTTTGGCCCCCACGCCACCCTCCTCCGGCATCCCTATCCTCCCTCCACCGCCCCCGGCCTCAGGACCTGGGCGCAGCCGCTCGTCCAGCCAGGCCGAGGCCCCCCCAGGGCCCAGCAACACAAGCAATGCCCTCTCCTTGCTGGATGAAGAGCTGCTCTGCTTGGGTGTGTCCTGGAGGAAGGCTGGGAAGGGCTGCTTCTAGCCGCTAGAATCCACCAGAACTAGGAGAGAAAGGGCATGGCACTGGAAGGGGGGCTATGTGGCGCCCTGTGTGCTTAGTAAGGATAGGGAGGCCTCAGTTTAAGGAGAGAAAGTCAGGTTTAGTGGCCCTCAGGCTGGCTAGAGGCTGGGTGGAAACAGTAGACCCAGTGTCTTGCTCTGCTTCCACCTTCCCTGGAACACCCCCAAACTGTGTGACCCCCTTGGGGGAGGTAGAGCTGGGGCTGCCCTGGTGCAAGGCCTCTGCTCCTCACAGCCATCTCTTTTCCCAGGCCTTGCTGACCCAGCCCCTAGGGCTCCCCGCAAAGAGTCTGCTGGAAACGGCCAGTGGCCCCTGTTCCAGGTAGGTGCCCCAGTGACTGAAGCACTGGGCAACCCTGGCTTGTCAGTGTCTTTTCCCAACTAGTTCTTAGCCCCTGGGGCCCTGTCCTTGGAGGGCTGCTACGTCAGTGGGATTGCCAAGGAGCCAGGAGCGGAGAGCCAAAACCCTCTACACCCCTTGCTCACTTGTCCTTTCCATTCCCCATAGAATGAACAGTCGGACCTGGACTTCTTCAGCCCCAAACCTGGGACTGCTGCTTGTAGCCCCTCAGACGGGCCTGTCCTCCAGCCCTCAGCAGCCCCTGCAGGCAACTCCCAGCCTCCACTGCCACCCCCCTTCCCAGCTCCTGTGGTCCCAGCCAGTGTTTCTGCTCCAAAAACAGGCTTTTTGTTCCCCACTGGACTGGCCCCAGCTTCGACCCCAAAAGCTGAGCCCACAGTCCCTGGGTACCATGGCTCAGCTTTGAGTGACAGCTCCCTGCACCAGTTGGATGCCCTCGATCAGCTTTTAGAAGAAGCCAAAGCGTAATGAGTGGGAGATGGGGGTTGAGGGAGGGAAGGTTGGGCTTAGAATCAATGGGGTTGAGGATATTGTTTTGGTCTGACCTGAGACTGGAATCTGAAAGCTAGGGGGTAGGCAGGAGCTAGCTCTGGCCTGGGGCAGGAAGTGGGGAGAGAGGGCAAGGGCAGTAAGTGCTTTGTGAGGGTTGGCTCAACAGCTCTGCTTGGTCTCTGACTTGCCTTCTCCTTCCTGCCTCCCAGGACCTCAGGCCTGGTGAAACCCATCTCCTCCATCTTCCCTGGGGCCACCACCTCCCCTCTGATCCCCAGCAGCACTTCAGCTAGGCCTCTCCTGCCGTTCTCCACGGGGCCTGGCAGCCCTCTCTTCCAGCCACCTGTCTTCCCATCCCAGGAGAGCCCCATGAAGGGGCCTGAGCTCTCCCTGGCCAGTGTCCATGTCCCTCTGGAATCTATCAAGCCTAGTAGGTGTAGAAGCTTGGAGTGGGAGAAGTGGGGCCCAACTCACAGCACTGTGGGGAGGGGTGGTTTGGTACAGGCTCTCCTTGCTGGTGACCTGCTTCCTTATTGTCTTTGCTACTGCGCAGTCTTGTGAAGTTCTGACAGCAGTCCTTTCCCAGACTCCTCACGGAGCACTGCTCTCCCCACTTGGCTGTAGCAGCACCCCTGGTTCTGTTGGGGATTGTTGACCTTCTCGCTCCTTCCACCCACATGCCACCTTCTTACAGGCAGTGCCCTTCCTGTAACAGCCTATGATAAAAACGGCTTCCGCATCCTCTTCCACTTCGCCAAGGAATGTCCACCAGGACGGCCCGATGTGTTGGTGGTGGTTGTGTCCATGCTGAATACAGCTCCTTTGCCCATAAAAAGCATCGTGCTGCAGGCCGCAGTGCCCAAGGTACTTCCTAGGGCCTTTATCTTGTGGCCAGCAGGTGGCAGTGTGTGCCTGATGTGACCACACTGGGTTCCGCCTGCCGGTCTCTTCACAAGCTTTCTCTCTCTAGTCAATGAAAGTGAAGCTGCAGCCACCCTCTGGGACGGAACTCGCTCCATTTAGCCCCGTCCAGCCACCTGCAGCCATCACTCAGGTCATGCTGCTGGCTAATCCACTGAAGGTGAGCTAGAAGCCCCAGATGAGGATCTTGTGAGCACCACCTTACGCCCTCCCAACCAGAAGTGCCGTGGCACTGTAGCCCTGACCTTGTCCCTTTCCCACCCGGGGTCAGTGGCTGAGTGAGGATGGGGTGGTGGGATCAGGACCTGTCTTGTCAGCACAAAATCCTCGAGGTTAACAGTCTCACACACTGCCCGTCTGTCACAGGAGAAGGCAAGGCTTCGGTATAGACTGACCTTCGCCCTTGGGGAGCAGCTGAGCACAGAGGTGGGTGAGGTGGACCAGTTCCCTCCTGTGGAGCAGTGGGGGAACCTATGACCTTGAAGGATGCGGTCATCTCCACTCTGAAGCCCAAGTAGGCTGCCCGAGACAGGAGGGCTCTCCGGGTCGTCATTCTCCACGTCCTGATCACAGTGCGTGAGCTGTGGTATGGAACAGGCCCTGGGCCTTGCTGCCAGGAGCTGAACTGCCGTGATGGTCTCTCCTCCTTTGGCCCCGTAAGAGGACATGTTTGTATCTACCTGTGTGACTCAAAGTGGCCATGTACTATTGGGCGGGATGTGGCCCGGACTCCGCACGGTCTCCCTGGGAACAGACTTAAAAGCTGGAGTAGGTTTTCCCTCGTGTTGGCACTCGCTGCCTGCCGCAAGGGAGGAGTCTCTAAAGACTTGGGGTCCTTCCTCAAGAACCAGGTCCTCACTCCCCACCCCCACCATGCTACTCTGTGCTCCCCTTGCTGGCAGTCTCCTACCTCCAGGAAGGTGGTCCCAAACGGGCCCAGGCCCAAGAAAGGAGTGGGTGCTGCCTTCCAGTCAGTACCATGGCCACTGGATAGTGTATGCCTGTCTCTGATGATGGCAAGCTGTGTCCTTTGGACAGCTCAGCAGGACATGGAGCTCGGCCTATCAGAAACAGAACTTGGCCCCAAAGCAGCTAAACTAAGGATAGGAGCAAAACAGAAGAGAACCATTGATTCCCCTTTTCCGAAGCACGTACTCGGAGCTTTCTGCGAAAATGTGCCTCCCACCGTGGGAAAAGGCAGCCTATTCACTACCTCTTGCTTGGCGTGAAATGAACTGCTGTCTTGCCTTCGAGCCTCTGAAGGGAGGACAATTCCTGCCCCCGTACATCCTCTTGCCTTGGCCTCCCCCTACCCACCCCCCCCTGAGAGCCTGTCAGAACACAAGTTAGACAGGAGGCCTCAGGGTCAGGCAATTGCACTAGACTTACCTGCTGCCCAGAAACTGACTGTCCCAGCTGCTGAGGGTACTGTCAGCGAGATGTTGGGTCTGGAGATGGTGAGATTGGGGGCCATGCTTGAATCGAGTCACCAGACCTTATTGCTTCAACAGTGCTCGGCCCCAGCTAGCTTGTGCCAGCCTGTAGGCCTTCCAGGGCAACAGGAAAGCAGGACCACCACTGGGGAAAGAGGACACAGCTCGCCTGAATTCAGCTGGACGGGCTCAAGAGCCATCTCTAGGGGAAGGTGGCACAGCCTCGTTCCCAGATTCCTCCCTGTTCCTTGCCAAGCTTCCTTCCTCTTTCAAGAGGTCATCTTCCCTTCCCTCCCGCCTTTGGCAAGCAGGTTTCACTGCTTCGTTAAAATAGGTCAAAAGTGAATTGATTTCACTGCTTATGGAATAAATCCAAGAGTTTTCCAGAGACTGGCTGCCACAGCCTGGGAAAGTCTGGGATCACTACATGGAAGTGTACCTTTACAATAAGACTTGGACGTTAAAATTGTTTATGAATGTTACTGTTTCATGACAAACAGCTATACTGTATATCAACTTTGCCCTTATTTTACTGCATGTTAAATAAAACCATTTTCACCCTCCTTGGAATTCTAATAGACACCATTCACCCCACTGGGAAGGGGCCCCACTGATGAATTCCAAAGGTAGACATCACCCACGTGTGTATTTATTTTTCTTTTTTTTTCTTTCTCCACCTAGGTTTTTTTTTTTTTAAAGTACAGGTTCCTGGACTTTTTTCTTTTTTTAAAAGAATTAACCAGAAAGTTAACATCAGTGCTTCGGATGCTTCTCAGGTGAGACCGAATTTTAGAACCACAAGTAAACCACTGAAGGCTCCTGTCCATGTTTCCAATTGTAGACAGGAGGACACTGCACTCACCCTAACTTGTGGGGGTGTCTTTTTCTCTTCCATGTCAATAAGAACATAATAAGCATTTTCTTAACTCTTACTACATTAGGTTCACAGGGGACGTCGATAAAAACTCCCTGGCTGAACTCTGTAAGGACTTGCCTTATATTTGCAAAAGAAAACATTTATTCTTTAAAAAATGTATATACATCGCCACACAGATCCGTGCTGGAACAGCTCTCAGCCAGCCTCAGGAACCTTCCAATGAGCCTTCTTTTATAATTGCCCGAGCCAGATTTCGTGCCAAAGAAAGTCTCAGCATTTCCACCTTGGTGGCCTCTATGTCATCATCCTAAGAGCAAAGAGAGCCAGCATGAGGCACAGCAGGAAGGGATCCTTTAAAGTTCCCATGGCTCTACCCAAAGCAGAGAGAGGGCACTTGGCATTCAGCAATAGCTTCCAGTAAGAGTTGCCTGCACAGAATCACTACCACTGATTGACAGGAAAGAATAGATCAGAACTCTAGAATCACGCCATTTTTTCTAAAAGAAGTTAGTGTGTCATGGTTACAGGTTAAGAGGCAGGTGAGTTTGTAAGGGGCCAGTGTTTGTGGAAGGAGGTGGGGGGAGCCAGAGATACAGGGAGCCTTTTTTCATCTCTGTTGTGAAACCAACCCAGGAAGCTACAATGACCTGCAGTTGCTGGGCATCAGGTTCTCCATGCACTGGTCGTCCTGAGGTCAAGTCCTCCAGACATCTCAGCAGCTCGTACGTTTGCTCCGCTGAGAAAATCACCTAGGAGAGAAGCTGCTGCTAGCTGAGGCCTGCTGGTTTGGGCCTGGGCCTGAGTTCAGAGATGGCCTTCTGCGCATGCCCTGAGGGGGTGCTTTGTATGTGCAGCCTGGGAGGAAAACGCACCTCTAGTCTCACTCCCAGCCCTGCGATGGGCATGGTCAGGAGGCAACTGCCTCATTTTAAATTAAGTAGTTTTTCTTGGGTGGACACTAGACTTCCAGAGTGAGTGCTATTGGGGAGACCGAGCCAGGGGATGACGTATGTTTCCGCATCTGCACTGTCAAGGACTACAAAATGTGGCAGAAAAGCATTTGGGTTCAACCTGTACCTGTTTCTGTTCCAAAAGGGGTAGGGCATCTGTTAGGAGTGTCATCCAGAAAGACCGGGGGGCAATCTGAGAAGTCATCAGGGACAGGAGGAGAGAAGCCGCATCAACAAAACGCTTGTCCCCATATAATCGGTGGAATTCGCGATACTTTCCTATTGAAAAAAGAGCACGAGGTCACTTCTGGCCCTAAACAAGAGAAGGCAGATGCCAGCCCAGCCACTCCATAGAGTAGGGATTCTTCAAAGCTGTATCCAAGTTCAGGAACCAACGAGACCACACACTTTGAAGAGACTCAAACCAGCCAATCCGGGGAGAAGGTAAGCATTAAACAAGAGTTACAGGTTATGACAGATTGAACAAAAGAACCCAAAAGGCCATTACTTGATGTAAATAAAAGACTAAAGCAGCCGAAACCAGTTTAGCTCAGTGGTAGAGCGTCGGTCTGAGGACTGAAAAGTCCCAGGTTCGATTCTGGTCAGGGGCATGTACGTTGGTTGCGGGCACATCCCCGGTAGGGGGTGTACAAGAGGCAGCTGATCGGTGTTTCTCATCGACGTTTCTAGCTCTCCATCTCTCTCCCTTCCTCTCTGTAAAGAAATCAATAAAAATAATATTTAAAAAAAACTTGCTAAAAAAAAAAAAAAAAGACTAAAGCAGGGATGAAGGGAAAGCCTGCCATATAATGGGATGCCAACTATAAGGAGAGGCAGAAAATCAAAGTGGGTGGAAAGTCCAATGGGGAACAAACAAGACATTTAAAGAATT
Organism: Pipistrellus nathusii; assembly: GCA_963693515.1. NCBI lineage: Eukaryota > Metazoa > Chordata > Mammalia > Chiroptera > Vespertilionidae > Pipistrellus > Pipistrellus nathusii. Next base: position 45,601,593 of record OY882873.1, on the reverse strand, counting down.
CCAAAGTATCTCCCCAGATTATTAAACCAAAGTGAAAGCCAGGGCTGCCTGGAGGAAAACAGCTGTGGACGCCGCCACTTTAACCAAATGACCAGGGTGAACTCCAACAAGGGCCACAGCACAACACATCACCTCGGCGGCACTCCCCCCCCCCCGACACACAAATCTAAATCTGATCACGAGGAGACATCAGATGAACCCAAACTGAGGACATTCTACAAGAAGGCTGAACTGACTCTTCAAAATGTCAAAGTTAAGAAGCACCAAGAAAAGTAGAGGCACTTAAACTAGCGAATTTGGGTGAAGTGTACATGAGAGCTCCTTATTCCTCACACTGCTTTCACAACTTTTAAGTTTGAAATTAATAGAAAATAAATATTACCAAAAATTGTACTTTACGAAGTCTGGCACACAGGGTTCTGTGTGGTCTGGGGTTTGGGCTTAACAGAAAGGTAACACTGGAGAAATCTTGAACAGAACATCCCATCTTCACAAGTGTCCATTGGTGCCAACTGTCCAAGGGAAAGAGCCCAAGAGACTCACCCAAGAATGTCAGTCGGTCGCTGAGCATCATGGCCGGCCCCAAGTTGTCAATGAGATCTAGGTCAGAAAAGCAGCCTCGCTCACAGTAATCCATAAGGAACCTGCAAGGCCAGACCCGAGATCAGAAAAGCACTCCTCGGCCTCCCAATTCCCCAGACAGTTCCCGGAAGTGGACACTGGCTGAACCCACCTGTCTGACACCAGCGTGGCAAAGGCGGCATCTTTGGCTCGAATGCTCCAAGAGAGGGCAGAGCCCAGGCGATTGTTGCGGACAGCTTTCATAGCTAGGATCTTACAAATGCTGCGAACTGTGGGCAGGAAGGGAAGAGGTGAGACCTTCACTCTGTGAATCATTCCTAAAGGCTGCTGGGAAAGGGGCAGCCTTCTCACCTCCTCAGCCTCCCAGGCTCCCCCACCCACCCCAAATCCAGTTCGGTCAGCAGAACTGGGGTTCTAAGTTGCCTCCTGATGTTAATAGTATGACCCGCCCTGACAGGATGGCTTTGTGAGCTGATTTGATTTCAGGGGTGGCAATAAGTTACTTATTGCTTCCCCCAGATCGGCTCTTCCATTATCGTCCCAGGTGCCAAAAATCCCATCCTCCCTCTGGGTCCTGAATGCCACATGCTTTCACAGTCTAAACACACAAATGCCTCCGGGAAGGATAACTTAGGCTTTTATCACGCAACAGTGAGAAGAGAAGGGGCAAACTATCATTTCCTCCCTGTCCTTCCCAGCCACCTCTGGTCCTGCCTCCCGAGCCAGCCTTATCTGGCAACAGCAGCTCCCTCGGGACAGGCAAACCCAACACTGACCCAGCCCTGACCTCAGAGTAAGGAGAGGAGTGGTGGGTAACACTTTTAAAAAGGCAGCGTGCTCGTCTGGATGGTGTGCCTCACTGGTTGAGTGTCAGCCTATAAACCAGGTGGTCATGGCTCAATTTCCAGTAGGGAGCGTGCAGGAGGCAGCCCATCCCTGATTCTCATCATTGATGTTTCTCCCTCTCCCTTCCTCTCTGAAATCAATAAAAGTTTGTTTTTTAAAAAAATAAAATGCGACGTGCTTGATTGTTTCTAGGTCCCAAAGAATCCCTAGCTTTGTCCCTCCCCAGTAATGTTCCTGTGTTGGGTTTCTTTTTGGCATCCACTTCCTGACCTCTCTCCAGGCTAGTGGGCCTGGTCTGAACAGAGGCCATGCTGAGGGGAGGCGGACTCACCTTGCTCAGTCATCTGCCGCTGCTCACAAATCCGCAGCACCTTGAGGGCTTTCTGCTCAGTGCTCAGAGGGATGCGCTCAATGTGCAGCTCCAGGGAAACGCGGCCCAGCTCAGGGCAGTAGTCAAAGTAATCCACCCCCAGCTGCCACAGGCTGCAAAGGCCCAAGGACAGACACGGGGACTTGTCTGGGTGCTGCCGGGGAGCTCTGGGATTGGCCCCCAAGATGGCTCATCTCTAGACCGCCATGGCCTTCAGGGAACATAGTCCCACTTCCAATGCACTCGCATGCTGAGAGTACCCTGTTCATCCCTCGGGGCCTTCCTACCTGTGATGAGCGAACAGCCCCGAGGCATATTCTAGTAGCAGGAACTCTCTCATGTTGGATCCAAAGCTGGAATAAAACGAATGGTGAGACAGAGACTACTGGTCTGCTCCTTTCAGGGCCACTCCGCAGCCCAACATCCCTTCTGGGCATTCAGCTCACCCCTCTAGAGCCTGGGAGGCGGGGAGAAAGGGTGGGGGTGCCATGCACACTTACTAGAGGTTGTGGGACTGGAGGAGTTTGCAGTGATCCAGCAAATCCGTCAGATGGGCCACAAACCACCAGTTGCTGAGGGCGATGCTGTAGGTTCAGACACCAAGGCAAGAAGGAAAGGCAGTGAGAAGCCATGGCCCACGTGGGGCATGAGCAGGAACCCCACATGTGCGTTGCTTAAAAAAGATGGGAGGGCCCTGCTACTGTGGCTGTGGTTGATCGTCAACCTATGAATCAGGAGGTCATGGTTCGGTTCCCAATCAGGGCATATGCCCAGGTTGTGGGCTCTATCCCCAGTAAGGGGTATGCAGGAGGCAGCCAATCAATGATTCTCTCATCATTGATGTTTCTATCTCCCTCTCCCTTCCTCTCTGAAATCAAAAAAAGGATGGGAAGGACAGTAATGAGAACACAGAATGAAAAGTTTCTCTTTGTTATGTGGGGACAAGGAACCACCGAAATGTCACACAATGAGATACAATCCAGGGATCAAATTAGATGCAGAAAATGAGGACTGAGACCAATGTACAAAAAAAGGACTAAAATTTGGAGGTTTCTAATGCTCAATGAGACATGGAATTCAAAAGAATATCTTGATTTGCATTTGGATGTGCTAATGTTTTGCACTGGAAAGCTGTTGGTTAGTGTACTTTGTGAAAACAACTATATACATGTGGCTTCATTTTACAAACCATCTTGTGTTTAGGTACCTATTACATAATACTTTGTATAAAGTTATTTTTTGTTCAGTTACATGATTTGTAATTTTATTGTGTATGTAATTTAACAATGAAGGTTAAAAGTCATTTGCAGCCCTGGCTGATTTGGCTCAGTGGATAGAGCGTCAGCCTGTGAACTGAAGGGTCCCGGATTCAATTCTTGTCGAGGTCACGTGCCTGGGTTGCAGGCTCGATCCCCAGTAGGAGGCGTGGAGGAGGCAGCCAATCAATTATTTTATTCTCACTCATTAATGTTTCTATTTCCCTCTCTGAAATCAATAAAAACATTTTTTTAAAAATATATTTTGTTCATTTTTTACAGAGAGGAAGGGAGAGAGAGAGAGTTAGAAACATCAATGAGAGAGAATCATCGATCAGCTGCCTCTTGCACGACCCCTACTGGGGATGTACCCGCAACCAAGGTACATGTCCTTGACCAGAATCGAACCCGAGACCCTTCAATCCGCAGGCCAATGCTCTATCCACTGAGCCAAACCGATTTGGGCAATAAAAACATTTTTAAAAAAGAAAATAAGTTATTCTCCAAACTACACTTTTAATCAAAATCTAGAATCATCTGGGACCACTGTTAAAAAAATGAACACTTCTAGCCCTACCCAGTTTGGCTCAGTGGATAGAGCATCGGCCTGTGCACTGAATGGTCCCAGGTTTGATTCCAGTCAAGGACACATGCCCATGTTGTGGGCTCGATCCCCAGTGGGATCATGCAGGAGGCAGCCAATCAATGACTCTCATCATTGATGTTTCTATCTCTCCCTCTTCCTTCCTCTCTGAAATCAATAAAAAAAAAATATATATATATATTCTAAAAGAATACCTGCTCTGAATAGACCCAGCCAGGAGCCCCAGGGTGTGGGAGCTGTTAGCTCCTTAGAGAGAGACTGTTGAGAATTGTTCTCCTTTAAGGTGGCTGCATATCTAAAAGTTCTGAGTAATAGGCTGGCTTTTTCTGGATTTTAAGTATTAATTTCCTGCCATGTTGTTTTAAGTGAACATCCCTGAAGTGGAAACTGTTATAAACATGGTCCTCAGCCTCAGAAGGCCCCCAGCTTGTCCAGAGAGAAGCCATTATCCATCTACTCGTGGCTGGGGAGAGAAGAGGTTAAGACACCAACCAGAGGGAACAGGACATTCTAGAAAAGGAGGGTAGTGCAGGTGCACAACCTTGTGAATGTACTTAATGCCACTGAACCCACCTAAAGGCGGTTTGAATGCCAGTGGCACAGCAGGTCCTACCTGCACTCCTTGATCACTTGGTGGATGTCAAACTCGAAGGCCGCCATCAGGATGTTGTCCAGGGGCTCTGGGCTGCTCTCACCTCCCAGAAACAGGTCAAGGCTGGACTGTAAGAAGGTGGTGACCCATTCAATCCCCGGACGAGAGCAGAGACTCAAGGGGGCTGGCAGGGCTACTGTGCAGGGAAGCCTGGAGAAGGTGATGGGCCCTTTGGCCAAAGGAAAGCCCCAGGGAGTTCTCCAGGGAGGTTCAATGCAGAGGCCCCACACTGAAAATGACCCAGCAGGGAGCAGAGCCTCAGCACCCCGCGTCCCCACTCCACCCCCTGGAGCTCAGACTCACCTGGGCGTAGAAATGCAGATCAATGGGCTTGACGGTGGGATGGGAGTACAAGAGCCGGGTCACTAGGAAATGGAACCAGTTACTCAGCAGGACCTTCTGCTCCAGCAAGGCAGCTTCGTCTCCCAACATGATCTGAGGAGAAAGAGTTTCCCCGAAGCTCCAGGGGAGCTCTCTCACTCCTGAGCTCAGCCTGAATGCCCACTCCTTCCTCAGAGAATGGAGAGCCCTGGCCAAGGAGGACCATGTTTCTGCCAGCACTGGGCTGGACACCACAGCCTTAAGCGAAGACATCTTGGACCCCGACCTGGACTGGCTTCCTCACCTTGCAGAGCGACTCCAGGTGAGGACTGGAGACGAACGTGCCGTCCTGGAGGTGCCGCTCACATTCCTCGTGCCAGTGCTGCCACTTGAGCTCCAGCTCCGTTAAGGTCTGCGTGTTACCAGGCTAAGGAAGAGAGGCAGGAGACACCATCAGCACGTGAACCCCTTATGCTTGATGAACGAACCCACCTCCCATGACCCTCAGCGCGGGGCTGCTCCCACGTACGCTGAGAACGGGCATTGTCCTCATCAGGTCCCCCAGGATCCGGCACATGCCTGCCGAGGTGGGGCTGGCGTCCGCTTCCTTGGAGAGCATCTGCCGGGCCTCGTCCAGCCTGCCTTGCAGCACCAAGATGGTCACCTGGGGACACCCAAGAACATGAGCACCATGGGAGGCCCAGAAGCCCTCCCTGGTTCATAATCTGGAATCCTAGCCTTGGGAAGGCGTGATGGTTTCTTCCCTCCAAAGGTATTCTAGCTCATCCAATCTACGGCTTTAACCTGAACCATGCTTCCCGCTCCCCCCCCCACCCCCCCACCCCCCCCCCGCACCCTCCAGCCTCCAGGTCTAGGAGCTTGGTGTCTGTAGCCAAATTTATCCCTGAGGCCCAGCAGATGGGACCAGGGCCCATGTGCCACAGTGTTTCTATGGCAGCCTTCTGGACCAATGCCTGCCATGGGGAGCAGGCACCGAATTTGACACGGCTGCAGGTGATCCATGCTTTTGAAATTGACTGTGTAACCCATTACAGTTTAAACAATAAATAAAACAAAAAAGATCAGAGGTATCAAATAAGTTATTGGTTCATAAAGGTTTCAGCTCAAATACACATACATACATATATATATAACATATATATAACATATATATATATATATATATATATATATATATATATATATACACTTGATGTAATTGCAGTCAATCCTCTTTGTTCAGAGTCCCTATCTGTCTGTAAACTCGCCGACTTGATAAAATTTATCTGGAACCCCAAAATCAACCCTTGAGGTGCCGTCACTGTCACTTGTGAATACGTGCAGAGCAGCGACAACTTTGTGTCACCTCATGCACACATTTCTAGCTAAGCGAACAAGGTAGCGCTCTGCCTGCTTGTATCGGCTCTCACACAAAACAAGTGTCTTTCTCACAACTATTTAGTGCCAAGATTGTTTGCATTTTTTATGCTCTTTGTTAGGCCCCCAAGCATAGAGCTTAAGTGCTATGCAGGGTCCCTAAGTGCAATGGGTGTGATGTGCCTGCTCTATGGAAATCCAAGCGTGTTAGAGAAGCTTCGTCTGGGCACCAAGTGCTGTACAGTGCTGCTGGCTGAGTTCAATGTCAGTGAACCAACAGCACAATTTAAATAAGGTGCCTTTAGCCAGAAACGAGGACTAGTGATCAAATGACAGAATGGCTGTGACCAGAGATTCTGTACTTCCCCTAGAAGCAGCGGTCCAGTAATCGCCAGTTCAGTGTTCCAGGCACCTTTATAGACCTATCTCAAATAATGCAAATCAACAGTATATGTATACAAGCACATATATAAAAGTCAACTTTTTATTTTATTAGAAGTCATGCTTTAAAAAAATCCAAGGAGCCAGGCCGGTATGGCTCAGGGGATAGAGCGTCAGCCTGCGGACTGAAGGGTCACACGTTCGATTCCGGCCAGGGGCACGTGCCTGGGATGCAGACTTGATCCCCAGCTTGGGGCCTATGGGAGGCAGCCGATCAGTGATTCTCTCTCATCACTGATATTTCTCTCTCTCCCTTCTCCTTCCTCCTGAAATAAAAATATATATTTAGAAAAAAAAATTAAAAAGCCAAGGATATATATGCTGACAAGTCTCCCATTTTCTCCCTAGCCTGGACTTCCTTCTCTTACTTCCAGACTCCCATCTCCTACTGCCCAGTCAATGTCTCCACTTGGCTCTCACAGGCATCATAACATGTTTCAAAAAGCAAGCACCCAGTCACCTCCAACTCTCCAACCTGATCTTCCCACATTCTGTTCTTCTTACGTACCCACATTTAGTCCATTAGCAATCCCATCGGTCATGTCTTTAAACTGCAATCACTTCTCATCTCACCATCTCCGGTGCTCAGCTCCTACGCTTGGCCAAGTCACCCCATCTTCGCCTGGTTTAGCACCATGGCCTCCACTCTGCTATCTGCTCTGGCCTCGCTGTCCTCAGGAGTAGCCAGAAGAGCCTTTGCTCAACTTTCCAACATCCCCCTTACCCAGCTGACCCAGGAATAAGACAGAAGCTCTTTACTGTATCTACCAACTAATTCATACATAATTACACCCTTTCACTAATTTAATCATAACAGCCCTATAGGTGGTGGTGTTACGAAAACACTGAAGGCTGTGAAGGAACTCATTCATGACCTCACAGCTAGTAAGAGGCAGAGCTGGAATGCTAACCGGGCAGCGTGGCCCCACAGACCACAGTTCCTCTGTTAGTTATTCCCTCTCTGAAAGGATGAGCGAATCTCATTCTTTTTGCTTTTAATAGCTTTATTGAGTTATAATTTACACACTATAAATACTCACCTACTTAAGTGTATAATTTGTTTAAGTTTGCAAAGTTGTCCACCATCATAATCGTTTTAGAACATTTCTATCCCCTCAACCCAACCCCTCAAGTTCATTTACATCCACGCCGGACCCCCACCCCCATTCGTGTCCTCCTCCCCCTTAGGTGCCCGAAGAAACCAAATTTCCCTTCTCACTGGAAAGTCTATAAAGTATTACTTCTTTAACATGATAACTTAGTTCTAAACTTTCCCATGGAGAAGGGGGCAAAGATCTAGGGGTGTTTCCATAATCACAGACAGGAAGAGCCAGGCCACGTGTACGCAGGCTCAGTGAGCACCCTCAGGCCTGCCTGCCAGCCCTGGGGAAACAGGACCTGAGGTGGGAGAAGGGGCAGCCCAGCCTGCACAGCGTCCTTACCAAGTTCCAGAAGCTCTCGTGTTTGCTTGGGTTCTCACTGCCCAGAACATCTGCCAACATACTGTCCACCTCGCATACGTGCAGTCGGACCCAGTCAAGGAGGAGGAGGAGGAGCGGGCCGGCTGCAGGGAGAGACTCTCATCACACATTCACGCGCGGCAAATTTCAGTATCCCATAGTACAGAGGATGTAGGGCAGACGAGCTTTGTAGAAAAGGAGTATCCTGAATAAAGGACTGGACTAGCAAATGGGCTTTTATGGAATACTTCCTGTGTCAGACAGCAACAGCTTTCACTGAATCCTAGAAAGGGTTAAAAAGCCCAGCCGGTGTGGCTCATTGGTTGAGCTTCAACCTATGAACCAGGAGGTCATGGTTCGATTTTTGTTCAGGGCATATGTCTGGGTTGCAGGCTTGACCCTAGTGTGAGGTGTGCAGGAGGCAAGCAATCAATGATTCTCTCTCTGTCCCTCTCCCTTCCTCTTTGAAGTCAATCAATCAATCAATCAATCAATAAAAATATATATAAAAGAAAGGGTTGAACACAAGACCCTCACCTCACCATCACCATCACCACTGATGCGAACAGAAAGAGGCCATGCTCACCTGGGGCAACTTCAATAAAGAGAATCTCACAAAGGTTCCAAATGAGCTCCATTGCTGACAGGATGGAGACCTAGGGGAGAAATGGAGACACAGTTTTGATTGAAAACATTCCCAAGACTTACTCTCAGAACAAAGGAACCAAGCTGGGCTTGAATCACAAGATGGTCAACATTTACTGAGTAATCCCTTGGCAGGGTTTCCCAAAGCCAGTGAGAGAATTTTAGGGGGTAGGATGCAAACTAACGTCTTTTTTATTTTTATTTTTTTTTTTTATTTTTTATTTTTTTTTTTTTAAATATATATTTTATTGATTTTGTACAGAGAGGAAGGGAGAGAGATAGAAAGCCAGAAACATCGATGAGAGAGAGTCATCGATCAGCTGCCTCTTGCACACCCCCTACTGGGGATATGCCCGCAACTAAGGTACATGCCCTTGACCGGAATCGAACCCGGGTCCCTTCAGTCCCCAAGCCGACGCTCTATCCATTGAGCCAAACAGGTCTCGGCTATTTTTTTTATTTTTTAAATATATTTTATTGATTTTATACAGAGAGGAAGGGAGAGATAAGAGAGTTAGAAACATCGGTGAGAGAGAGTCATCGATCAGCTGCCTCTTGCACACCCCCTACCGGGGATATGCCCGCAACCAAGGTACATACCCTTGACCGGAATCGAACCCGGGACCCTTCAGTCCCCAAGCCGAAGCTCTATCCATTGAGCCAAACCGGTCCCGGCAACTAACGTCTTTTTTAATGGTGGTCTTAATGTACATTAGAAAAAAATAGCTGCCCTGATAGGCTAAGTTGGTTGAGTATCGTCCCAGGAACTGCAAGGTCACCAGTTTGATTCTCAGTCAGGGCACAGGCCCAGATTGAAGGTTTGGTCCCCGACCCGGGCAGGTAAAGGAGGCAACCAATCGATGTTTCTTTCTTGCATCAATGTTTGTCTGTCTCTCTCTCTGCTCCCTTCCTCTCTAAAACCAATAAAAATATATTTAATAACTAGCTCATCACACCCATGATCTTGCTGAATATTATGATTTAGGAAGAGGCTTTATTTGAGTAATAAAGGAGAGATGATTTTTAAAAAAATATTCAATAATATTATAAAAAATATAAAGATACAGCAAAAATTATAAAGTTAATATCTAAGGGAATGAAGTCTAGAAAATAGTCTATAAAAACCAAACCCAATAGAAAATCACAAAATAAACTTGCCCTTAGAAATATACATTCTTGCCGAGACCGGTTTGACTCAATGGATAGAGCGTCGGCTTGGGGACTGAAGGGTCCCGGGTTCGATTCCGGTCAAGGGCATGTACCTTGGTTGCGGGCATATCCCCAGTAGGGGGTGTGCAAGAGGCAGCTGATCAATATCTCTCTCTCATCGATGTTTCTAATTCTCTACCTCTCTCCCTTCCTCTCTGTACAAAATCAATAAAATATATTTAAAAAAAAAAAAAGAAAGAAAAAAATATATATACATTCTTCCCTTCTCCACCACCCTTCTATGCACACACACAGAATAGCTTATTTGTAAGGGAAGTAAAAGCTTTGCTGACATGAAAAACAGTGCATCATTCTTTATGAATGACTGAGTTTGAATAGCATCAAGATTCTGTCATATGGCCGAAACCGGTTTGGCTCAATGGATAGAGCGTCGGCTTGGGGACTGAAAGGTCCCGGGTTCGATTCCGGTCAAGGGTATGTACCTTGTTTGCGGGCATATCCCCAGTAGGGGGTGTGCAAGAGGCAGCTGATCGATGACTCTCTCTCATCGATGTTTCTATCTCTCTCTCTCCCTTCCTCTCTGTATAAAATCAATAAAATATACTAAAAAAAAAAAAAAAAAAAAAAGATTCTGTCATAGACTTTCCCTTAGTGAACATTTTTTGTTTTGTTTTGTTAATCCTTATCCAAGGATATTTTTTCCATTGATTCTTACAGAGAATGAAAGTGAGGGAGAGAGACAGAGAGAAACATGGATGTGAGAGAGACACATCAATTGGTTGCCTTTCACATGAGCTCCAATCAGGGCCGGGGATCGAGCCTGCAACCAAGGTACATGCCCTTGACTGGAAATGAACCCAGGACCCTTCAGTCTGCAAGGAGACACACTATCCACTCAGCCAAACCAGCTAAGGCAATAAATTCTTGATTTTAAAAAAAGGAAAAAAAGAAAAAAAAAAGAGCCCTAACTGGTTTGGCTCAGTGGATAAGAGCATCGGCCTGCGGACTGAAGGGTCCCAGGTTTGATTCTGGTAAAGGGCATGTGCCTTGGTTGCCAGAGTATCCCCAGCAGGGGGCGTGTATGAGGCAACTGATCGATGTTTCTCTCTCATCAATGTTTCTAACTCTCTGGCCCTCTCCATTCCTCTCTGTAAAAAAAAAAAAAAGATTCTGCCACGGAGTATAGCATAAGGAATAAAGTCACTAAAATTTTAATGATGAGTACAGATGAGTATTACTTATTTGGGGGATCACTTCGATAATTATGTCTAACTACTATGCTGTACACCTGAAACTAATATAAAATAATACTGAATGTGAACTGTAATTGAGAAATTAAAATATTTTTTAAAAGATTCTACCAAAGAGCCGAAACCGGTTTGGCTCAGTGGAAGAGCGTCGGCCTGTGGACTAAAGGGTCCTGGGTTCGATTCCAGTCAAGGGCATGTGTCTTGGTTGCGGGCACATCCCCAGTAGGGGGTATGCAGGAGGCAGCTGATGGATGATACTCTCTCATTGATGTTTCTAACTCTCTGTCCCCCTCTCCTCCTCTCTGTAAAAAATCAATAACATATATTTTAAAAAAAGATTCTACCAAAGAAAGAGAATTTTTTAAGCCCTCCTCCAACTAAAGGATAAGAACTTGCAGCTCAGTAAACGCTGGTTCATGAGTTGAGTGCAGTTTATGAGACCAAGCAGCGGTTGCAAAAGCTCAGCTCTCTACCTCAGCTGACACAATGTGGTTAGGATTTGTATTTCCCATTAGAACTGAAAACTCATACAAGTGTTTATCAAGCACATCCTTTGTTTCCATATAGTAGGCCGGGAAGGGGCACTAGAAGTTGAAAAGGATCCTTACCACCCCAATGAGTTGCCTGTCTGCCAGGAAAGAATAGAGGTCTGCAAAAAAGAGCAACTGCAAAGCCACTTCAGGTGGGTGCCAAAAACACAGGAAGACATAATAGTGCCAACTGCAAAGGCCCTTACCTGACTGCTGAACTGGTGACTGCTGGCTGGATCTTTAGCAGCAACTAACAAAACATAAGACATTTTAAGTGAGCAACGGAACTTTCAGTCTCATTGTTATAACTTCACATACCAGGCTCTGTAGCTTGTGTCTTTGTGTCTTCTTTTTTATTTTTTTATTTTTTTTTTTTATTTTTTTTTTATTTTATTTTATTGATTTTGTACAGAGAGGAAGGAAGAGAGATAGAGAGTTAGAAACATCGATGTGAGAGAGTCATCGATCAGCTGCCTCTTGCACACCCCCTACTGGGGATATGCCCGCAACCAAGGTACATGCCCTTGACCGGAATCGAACCCGGGACCTTTCAGTCCCCAAGCCGACGCTCTATCCATTAAGCCAAACCGGTCCCGGCGTGTCTTTGTGTCTTCTATGACCACCATTTTCATTATAGATTTTTTTTTAATGCATCATATCTTTTTGTTGTACATCAATGATTCTCAAACCAACCAAGACCCTGAAGTTGAAGTGTCACATTTAATTGCAACACAGCAAACACTGAGGCCACGATGTTATATAAGACGATCTGACATCCAGAAGTCACGTGGCTCTCGTTGTTATAGTGACTTTAAATCACCAAGATCAAAGAACTAGGGATGAAATTTTCAAAAATCCTTAATTTAGCCCAGCTGGTCTAGCTCAGTAGTTAGTAGTTAAGCATCAACCTATGTGTCAGAAGGTCACTGTTTGATTTCTGGTCAGGGCACATGCCCGGGGTTGCGAGTTTCAGTGGAGGGCATACAGGAGGCTACTGATCAATGATTCTCTCTCATCATTGATGTTTCTCTCTCTCTCTCTCTCTCTCTCTCTCTCCCCCTTCCTCTCTGAAATCAATTAAAATTATTAAAAAGAGAAAAAAAGATTGCTTAAATCTATTTTTTTAAAAATCCTTAATCTGGCCCTTTAGGCTTCCTTATACCTGTCTACTCTATATGTTCTAACTTGAAAAACATACTTAAGATGATTAACAAAGCTCTAGCCAGTTTGGCTCAGTGAATAGAGTGTCAGCCTGCAGACTGAAGGGTTCCAAGTTCGATTTCGGTCAAGGACATGTGCCTTGGTTTCGGGCTCATCCCTAGTAAGGGATGTACCGGAGGCAGCTAATTGATGTTTCTGACTATCTCTCTTCCTTCCTCTCTGTAAAAATCAATATTTTTTTTTTTTAACAAATTAAAAAGAAAAGAAAAAAAAGGAAGATGACTGACAAAAAGTTAAGATAGAAAAGTGAGATTTTTGAACTGGAATGTCAATCAGCTTTTACCTTATAGTATTTATAGCCAGATAAATACTTTAATACTGTCACATACACATACACACAAAATCCTTACTTGCAGCCTGGTGCATTTCCTCCATGCATGCTCTTATGACTGATCGGTAGTTTTTACTCACTCGAACTAATCTACAAAAAATGAAATGACATACAAAATGAATCTGGAATCTCTTATGGCAACAGAAAATAGAATAGGTGACAGGAACTTGCTGAAAGACAGAGCCAAGTTGAAGGAGCTCTTAATGGCCAAAGTGGGAACAAGTTGAGCAATGAAAGAAGTAAAAATACAATACAATACATGGAATAAAGTAAGTATCCATGATTCCATACTGATATTGTTGCAGATGAGAGCCAATGACAGGCACTAAAATCAGTGGTTGAAAATTTGAGATTTGCATAGTTTTAAAGTTTCTCCCTCAAATACTTATTAGTTATAAAGGGAAAAACTATAACTTTATAGTAAAAAAAAAAACTGCATTAACCAAGTGATCAAGGTCAACCTCACCAGTAATAATAAAACATCTGCATCATGAACCCCATGTACTGAGAAGAATACATCATACATGTGGTATTCTTGCAAAAAAATCACTCATGTAGTTAACATATGAACCACACCTCAAACAATCCTAGTTTATAAATAGTACAATAGTTTTCTAGTCTTTTGCCAAAAAATATCTTAACAGTTATTCTTTAAAAACAAAACAAAATTCATTTATATTAATTTCAAAATCTTCCAATAGTGTGACCTCTTTTGTGACTCTCAGATGCTTATTTGGTCTAAATTTTCTCCTTTGGCCGGGACTGGTTTGGCTCAGTGGATAGAGCGTCGTCCTGTGGACTGAAGGGTCCCGGGTTCGATTCCGGTCAAGGGCATGTACCTTGGTTGCGGGCACATCCCCAGTGGGGGGTGTGCAGGGGGCAGCTGGTCGATGTTTCTCTCTCATCGACATTTCTAACTCTCTTTCCCTCTCAATTCCTTTCTGTGTAAAATCAATAAAATATATTTTAAAAAAAAATAATAAATAAATAAATAAATAAATAAATAAATTTTCTCCTTTGTAAATAAGTAGGAATATAAACAAAGAACCTTATCAAGCCAGCAAGTCAATAAACACCACATGCACATTCCCTGTAAGACACTCCCACTGCTGACCACTTACCATGCACAGCACAGAAACTGGACTAGAACCAGGAGACCCTCATTGCTCCAGGAGGGCCATCCATCATACGAAAGGTCAAGAATGCATTTCATTTGGCTTTTCACAATTTAGTTGTGACTGCAGCAGCCTACTTACTGAGCTTTTCTGGATTTCCCAGTCAATTCTTCTTCAATTCTCTGGAGGCCCACAAAGATTCCATGGGATTCATTGAAGAGTTTTCTCAAGATGTGAGAGTAAACATCTACATCTTTCCGGACAATGTAGATAAAAGGGCAGCCTGGCACCGTCTCCGATTTTCCTGAAATAAGATTTTTAAAAAACCCAAAAATTTAACATCTATCACCATCATAAAAGAATCCACTATAAAATCTTTTACCATCTAGGAGGATCCAAGATGGCTGCTCGGGTAGACATCTAGCCGCGGCAGCACACAACAATTTCAATGGAATACAACTAAAATGTAGAGTGGACATTGCCCAGAGCTACAGGTAGTCGACTGACTGAAATTCCTACAACAAGAAGGAAAGAGAAAACCAGAAAGAAAATCAGAGGAGCTGAAAAAAAGCCTAAGGTACGGAGACATGCTGCGCGCGCCTGCCCGCCCGCACGCGCGCACGGAGAGGTCGCAGCCGGAGAGGAGGAGAGGGCGGGGAGCCGCCTTTCCTTCCCTAGCAGGAAGGAAATAAAACCCCCAGCCTGGGCTGAACCCCCGAACCGGCAGCGCTGAGCCCCCCCGAACCGGCAGCGCTGAGCCCCAGTTATGGGCCAGACCCTGGGGACCCAGGCTCCGGCGGAAGGAGACGGGGCCGTGAGGCGGAAAACGGCGAAAGGCAGGGCCCCGGGAGTCGCGCGCAATGCGCGCAGAGGACTGAATGTTGACTCTGATGCTGGGTTGCCCTAGCCGGAAGAAACAAGGCCTCCGGCAGCGCTGGGCCTCAGTCCGGACTGCTCCGAACCCCAGTTCTGGGCCAATCCCTGGGGACCCAGGCTCAGGCAGAGGGAGACGGGGCTGTGAGGTGGAGTCTGGGGAGAGCGGCGAAAGGCCGGGCCCCCGGGACTCGCGCAAACTGCGCGCAGAGGACAGTCTGTGGGACTCGCGCAAACTGCGCGCAGAGGACAGTCTGTTGACTCTGATGCTGGACTTCCCTAGCGGGAAGGAGAAAAAAAAAGCTCTAGGCTGGGGGAACGCGGAGGGGAGCGGAAGCCCCTGCCGGACTCCAGCCAACCGGGCACCAGCAAGGAGGCGGGCCACGGGGCCCCTGGGGGTGTGGGTGCCCCTGAGCCTTTGACCACTGAGCTCGGGCAATGGAGCCAAGGCCTGGGGCTGCTTCCTGGGCGGCGCCGTCCCGGCAACAGGCTGAAGCAGCACAGGAGCCCGCGGAGAACAAAGGGGTGCCACAGGCCAACCTGCTGAGCTCCCAGGACAAGGAGGAAGAAACCAAAGAAGTTCTCAATGTGAAGAAATCAAGTGAGAGCAAAAAATAGTAAAATTACTTAAGAAAGAATACAAAGAAGATCTTGAAAAATCAAAGACTAAGTCAGAACTCAACTCACCAGCCAACATTGCAACATAAATGCGTTTTAAAAAGAAAAAAAAAAAGGACAGAATGTTGGAACAGCGACGGCCAGGCCTAGAGTGGCCAGGCACAAGGCAGTGGCAGCCAGACCCGGAGCAGCAACGGCCAGGCCCCAGAACAACAGCAGCCAGAACCAGAGCATCAACAGCCAGCACTGGAGTAGCCAGACCTGGGGCAGTGGCAGCCAGGCATGAGGCGGAGGCGGCCAAGCCAAGGGTGGCCAGTCCAGGAACACCCAGACCCGGAGTGGCCGGGCCCAAAGAAGCCGGGCCCAGAGCAGCCAGGGTGGGAGCAGCCAGACCCAGAACAGCAGTAGCCAAGCCCAGAGCATCCAGGTCGGGAGTGGCCAGGCTCGGAGCGGCCGGGTCAGGTGCGGCCAGGCCCGGAGCAGCAGCTGCCAGGCTGGGAGCGGCCAGGCCCGGGGGAGCAGGCGGGTCGGGTGCGGCCAGGCCCGGAGCAGCGGCTGCCAGGCTGGGAGCGGCCAGGCCCGGGGGAGCAGGCGGGGCTGGTGCGGCCAGGCCCGGAGCAGCGGCTGCCAGGCTGGGAGCGGCCAGGCCCGGGGGAGCAGGCGGGGCTGGAGCGGCCAGGCCCAGAGCAGCGGCTGCCAGGCTGGGAGCGGCCAGGCCCGGGGGAGCAGGCGGGTCGGGTGCGGCCAGGCCCGGGGGAGCAGCCGGGTCGGGTGCGGCCAGGCCTGGAGCAGCGGCTGCCAGGCTGGGAGCGGCCAGGCCCGGGGGAGCAGGCGGGGCTGGTGCGGCCAGGCCCGGAGCAGCGGCTGCCAGGCTGGGAGCGGCCAGGCCCGGAGCAGCAGCAGCCAAGTCCAGAGCAACTAGGTCGGGAGCGGCAGTGACCAGACCCGGAGCAGCTGGTTATGGAACGAACGAGAGCAACAGAGGCCAGGCCCTGAGCAGCCAGGCCCAGAACAGCTCGCTCCTTGCCTGCCCCTGCCCCACGGCTGCTTCTCAGACATGGCTGGAAACTTTCGTGGGAACTTGAGGGTCTGCTGAATCAAGTGATGAAGGCTTAGATCTGGATGTGTTGAGTTAGTTTAGGACTGGGGTGTTGATCTGTGAGTGCCTTGGGTGGGGCCTGGATGAGGCTGGTTGACCTAGTGGGAAATGTCTTTTGTGTGAAGTGTATCATTGGGCATGTGGAGGTATTATTGATATGAGAAAATGCTAAGTAACTGATTTACTATCTGAAAAGGGATTTACTATTGGGGAAATTGAGGGAAGAAGAGACTGAACATAAACTGCACCTATGGATGAGGACAATGGGGGATGGGGGGGGGAACGGAGGGTGGGGTGGGAACCTGGTGGAGGGGGGAAGAAATGAGGAACCTTTGTAATAATATGAACAATAAAGATTGATTTAAAAAAATAAAAAAAAAAAAAATAAATAAAATAAAATCTTTTACCATCTAATTACAAAAGCTTCAACTTTTTTTTAATATATTTTATTGATTTTTTTACAGAGAGGAAGGAACATCAATGAGAGAGAATCATTGATCAGCTGCCTCTTGCACACCCACTACTGGGGATGTGCCCGCAACCAAGGTACATGCCCTTGACCGGAATCGAACCTGGGACCTTTCAGTCCGCAGACCGACGCTCTACCACTGTATCATACCGGTTTCGGCTACAAAAGCTTCAACTTTTAGCTACTAATGTCATTTATTAAAATTTATATAAATGACCACTTATCAATTATCCACACAAGCATTTCTAAAAATAAATGCTTATTCTCTGATTTTACACCTCAGCTTACTAGCGTATTTGGAAACTATCTTTCACTTCCATCAATCAAACTCTACTGAAAAAAAGTAAATTCACTTAATATTAGTCTATGTAAAAAACTCAGTAAGATGCCTGGCCAGCATGGCTCAGTGATTGAGCATTGACCTGTGAACCAGGAGGTTATGGTCCGCTTCCCGGCTGGGGTGCATGCCCAGGTTGTGGGTGAGATCCCTGGTGTGGTACATGCAGGAGGCACCGATCAATGATTCTCTTTCATCATTGATGTTTCTCTCTCTCCTCTCTCTCTCTCCCTTCCTCTCTGAAATCAATCCTATATAATAAAGGTATAAGATGCAAATGGTCGTTACACTGTGAAGCATAACAACCAACCGCACAGGGTCACAATCAGCAGGAGAGTGGGGCAACGAGCTACAAGTGGCAGTGGAGAGCTACAGGAGGGGCAGGACAGCAAGCTATGAGAAGGGAGGGGGGAGCTACAGGAGGACGGGGCAGCAGGCAGAGAGCTACTGGAGGGCAGCAGCTAGCAACTGGCATACGAATTTGTGCACAAGGCTACTAGTAAAAATACAAAATAAAAAGAAAGAATTCTCCAAAAAAGAAGAGAAAAGCCCTCGCCAGTGTGGTTCAGTTGGTTGGGTGTCGTCCCTGTTGCTGTTTCAATTCCAGATCAGGGCACATGCCTGGGCTTTGGCTGGATCCCCAGTAGGCGGTGTGTAGGAGGCAGCCAACTGCTGTTCCTATCCCACATCGGTGTTTCTCTCTCTTCCTCTCTTCTCTCTCTAAAAATCAATTTTAAAGAAAAGAAACCCTTCTTTAACACAAGGAAAACTATTGTTACTTTTTTTTTCCTGGACTGATCATCTTCCAGGTCTCATAAATCAATGAAATTCTTAAACAGCTGAAGTCTTAAAAATAAATAGTACAAAATAAGCTCAACTGTATCATGTCTCAATTAGTCGAATCTGAGAGAATAAAGGGGGAAAGAAAATAAATGTGCCCAGACAGATCATCTGTAAGAAAAATAGTAAGTACCTTTTTTGTGGAAGGAGGTCTCACACACCAGCATCTCCCCTGGGCCCCAGTCAAAACACATTTGCTTCTTCTTGGAGTCCACTCCTGGAATCAACTAGTAAAAAAAAAAAAAATAAGGCACAGAAACTGTTATTCTTATTCTTATCTTTGCTTCCAACTGACTTCCAAGAACAATCCTAGAAACAAGTGGTCATGACAGTTAAGTGTGAATCCATGTGCACAGGGGAATGTGGCGGAGATCAGCCAGTCTATTCCACCCGGAATAAGCAAGTGAGCGTTGTCTGGGCACCTCATCCCAGCCTGCATTTCTCAAAAAGGAAAGCTTACACTAAGCAATTATTATAAGTTAGTAACCTGCATTTTAAAAAATAAAACAAATTTAAAAAAATAAAAAGGAGCCCTACCCTTTTGGCTTAGTGAACTTCGATTCTCGTAAAGGGATCATGCCCGAGTTGTGGGCTCCATCCCCAGACAGGGACTTGCAGGAAGCAGCCAACCCATGATTCTCTCTCATCATGAATGTTTATCTCTCCCTCTTCCTTCCTCTCTAAAATCAATGAAGATATAGTAAAAATAAATAGAAACTGAACTACTACTAAAAGGACAGACCCCCCCGCCCCCAGTCACACAGCATCTATGCCATCTCTTTGAAACATGTTACCTGCTACTAAGATCTCACGCCTTGTTTTGTCCAGTTAGCTTGGAAATGAAACCTAGTTTCAATTTTTTGTTTTGTCAAATACTGCTTTGCGGTCTGACGACTCTAGCTGAAAACGGTAGCATCTCAACTTTCTAAAAAAGCAAAAATACAACCTGCAGTTTCGTGGGGTTTGTAGGTTACCAAGAGCTAGGAGGTGGAGAACACGCCTGTCATCGGCAGTATTTGCCCCAGTCGGGGCGTCAGAGGCTGCGGGAACTTGCATTTGGAAAATGAGGAGATAAGAGAAGTGCATTCCGGGCTGGGGGGGCGGCAGGGACTCGTATCTGAAACATCACAGATCGGCAACACTTGGCCTATTCTCTTGAGAGTTCAGATAAAATGGAGAGCAAACAGAGCAGTAAAAAGAAAGAATCCCCCGAGAGGATATGTGTAGTAAGCCCTGGACAAGTACAAGCCAAAATCCCGGCGCCGCAATGTGAAGCTTAGTTGGATGGAAAAAGAAGAAAAAGGCAATTCCTCGGCCAGGTCCGAGCGCGCTCAGTGAGCATTGGAAAGGCGAGGGAAGCGGGAAGACAAACCGGGAGAGCGCCGGGCCGGGGCCTGTGGGGCCGGGCATCCTGAGCACCCGGAGCAGCGGAAGCCCAGGCGCCACTGCGACCCCGACGCGCCCCCCGAGCTAACGTGACCTCCGCACAGCGGCCGCGGAGCTGAAGGAAGGGGAAGGGCGCCTCGCGGGCGGCATTGAGGGAGACAAGCCCGCAGTTACTGACGAAGCAGACTCCACCCTTGGCCCGCGAGGGCAAGCGAGACTCGCTGGGGCGCCCTTACAGTGACTATCGGCTCGCCATCGAGCTCCTCCATAGCGCCGCACTTCAGCCGCCGGGAACTCGCGGGGCCGCCAAAGCTCGCGGCTCGGGCCTCCCGCTCGGAGCCGGCTGCGACAGAGGACCCCGCCCAGGCGCCTCTCGTACTGCCTGCAGGTCCCAGTTCCCCAACGCTGCAGGGGCCCCTCCCGTCGGCCACGACCATTCCTCTGTGGCACTCTACACGATTCCTTCCATTCTGACCTCGACAACAATTCAGGCAAAACAGCGCCAGGGGCCGTCTGTCCTCGGAGGAATCCTCCCGCCTGGTCAGGCGCCGCGGCGGACAGCCCCACGCCGGTCGGGGAGAAGGTCCCCCGGAGAAGGCGGGAGCGGTCGCGGTGCTTTTGCGCGTGCGCGGGCTGGCTCGAGCAGGGCCTACCCCGCGCTCGAGCGAGCCCACGATGTCTCGCCATTCTGGCTTTTCGCGCCCCTTGTTGGTTTGCAGGTTGGCGTCGGCGCAGCCGCTTCTCCGAGCGGTGTCCAGGGCAAGGGAGCCCCTTCCCGGGACCCGTCGTCAACCCATCGGGCTTGTGTAGGATGGCAAACGCTGCCAACACGCATCCCAAAATGCTCAAGAAGCGAGCAGACAAAATTGGTGCAGCCGAAACTACTGTGAAGTCGAGACAGCTGGGCTTGCTTAAATTAAGCACAAATACTGGTTTGTTAGAAGAAAAACAGACAGGGAATACTGCGTCTTGTTGATGGAAAACGCAAAAGTGCACCATGAACTTAAAGGAGCTTATGATGTAAATGCCATATTTACAAATACATACAAGGAAGAGAATATAATAGTATCTGCTCTCAACTCCCGAATAAGCTAGTTTTTTAACTAAAGGAAATTCGGAATGTAAAAGTAAGCCTTAGGCAACAGTGCCTGAAAATGTAGCAGCTTGCTTTTAAGAAAATTTTGACTTGAAAACGACAAACGTTCAGTATTTTATTTTATTTTTTTTAATATTTTTTTTATTGATTTTGTACAGAGAGGGAGAGATAGAGAGTTAGAAACATCGATGAGAAAGAGTCATCGATCAGCTGCCTCTTGCACACCCCCTACTGGGGATGTGCCCGCAACCAAGGTACATGCTCTTGACCGGAATTGAACCCGGGACCTTTCAATTCCCAAGCCAATGCTCTATCCATTGAACCAAACCGGTTTCGGCAAACGTTCAGTATTTTAGCTGGGGAAACAGTTCTTTGCCTGAGGTTACTCTGAAGAACCTACTTGAGTTGGTGGAAATAAGATGGCTTGGAGTGATAAGGAAAATCTTGTGACCCCCAGGAGTTTGTTCTTTTGAGGTACAAATCGTTAAGTAAAGGAAGGAAAATCCTGTGGCTATCACAATTTCACCCAAATCCCTATCTCTTGAGACAGCCATCCATCCTTAGGATAAAATAAATGTAATTCTGCCATCGATATTTTGCTGCATTTTCTACATGTTTCATAGTTTACTGATCTGAGTGTGTCTGACACCAATGGTGGGCCTATGAAGTATAATAAATTATGCATTCCTGTTCCTTTTTAATTGTTTAAAATTTATTGATTTTTTTAAAGAAAGATAGGAACAATGATTGGTTCCATTCATTTATGCATTCATTAGTTGATTCTTGTATATGCCCTGACCAAGTTTCAAAACCCCAATCTTGGCTTATTGGGAGGATGCTCTAATCAAGTAAGCACCCAGCCAGGGCTATATCCTCTCCCCCTGCCTCCCCATCACCTAAAACAAAACATACCAATTGTGCAAGCGTCAAGCCAGAAAACACTTTGCCACTCCAAAGTCAAACTTAGTCATTCTCAGATCAAGCTAGAGGAACTATGCTAGAGTTTGTTTTCTGTAAGGAGCTGAGTGGATGCATTTAATGCATCATAGTAAAACCAATGCCTCCAGAGAAATAAATACATAATCATTTCAAGAAACGTAATAATTTTGGTGCCCTCACTGGTTAGGCTTAGTGGATAGAGCATCAGCCTACGGACTGAAGGGTTCCAGTTTCAATTCCGGCTGAAGGCAAGTACCTTGGTTACAGGCACATCCCCATAGGGAGTGTGCAAGAGGCAGCTGATTGATGTTTCTAGCTCTCTATCTCTCTCCCTTCCTCTCTGAAAAAAAAGCAATAAAGCAGAAACCGATTTGGCTCAATGGATAGAGTGTCGGCTTTGGGACTGAAAGGTCCCAGGTTCGATTCCAGTCAAAGGTATGTACCTTGGTTGTGGGCATATCCCCAGTAGGGGGTGTGCAAGAGACAGCTGATTGATGACTCTTTCTCATCGATATTTCTAAATATCTCTTTCCTTTCTGTACAAAATCAATAAAATATGTTTTTTTAAAAGCAATAAAATATATTTAAAAAAATAATAATTTTGGTAAACAAGATAGAAAAGGATTAACAAGAGCCACAGAAGTATTTTTGTATTTTGACCCAATAAGTCCTCTTGAAAGTTTATTTTAAAGAATTTCAAAACACAAAAGATATGTGAATTTTGGTAAGTGACTTATATCACTTACAAATATATAAAAAACAAAAAATACATATTACATACATATGTAACAACAACAAAAATTTCTCAACTCCCACACTATTGGCATTTTGGGCCTGATAATTCTATGTTGTGAGAGCTGTCCTAGCATTGCAGGATGTTTAGCAGAATCCCTGGCCTCTGCCCACTAAATGCTAGGGATCTCAACAATTGTGACAACCAAATGTATCCCTAAATACTCCCGATGTCCCCTAGGGGGCAAAATCGCCTCTGTTAAGAGCTACTGTCATAGATGTCCCACCACAGAGGAACAGAGGAATGGAGCAGTACAGTGGAATCATGTTCTTGAACTTAATTTCTTCCAGAAGGCTATTCAAGAAGTGAGTCGTTTGAAAACCGAATCATTTTTCCACATTAGGAAAAATGTAAATTAAAGTATTCTGGTCCAGATCCCCACATGATTCTCTATTGTAACCTTTCATCAAACCACATCCTACTGGCCTTAAAAGAAGAATTTTTCAAATATCACCGCCTCCCAGATGCTATCACGGGCTAACTGCTCTGTGCTTACCCAGGCAACAACAGTTTTCTGCCCACTCATTTGCCTGTGATTATGGTATTGTGAGCACTTTCACACCTTAGCATCATTAACGCTGTTAATGGCCATTTTTTGTTTTAAAATGGCGCTAATCCTCGATTTCTGCCTGCAACAAAAGCATTATCTCCTTCGTTTATTGCCTGAGAGATCCTGAAAGGGATGTTGGGTAGAAAACTGAAGTTTTGGTCAACAACTGAGACATTTTTCTGTGAACAATTTGGTTGAGAACTAAATTGTTTGAGGTGGGAGACATTAGAAAAATAAGGTTTGACTGTAAATATAGTATCAATAAGATATTATTCACCTATTTAGAAGAACCATGAAGACATAAGAATGTGGAAAAGTTATTCAAAAAGTTTTAAAATGTTCACCTTTTGCACCCATAATTGTATTTTCAGGAAATAATCATGAGGGACATTATGAATAATCACATACACACACATACACACACACACACACACACACACACACACACACACAAAGGAAACACATATCCCACAGCTAGTGAGGCTTATGGAGTCATTAAAAGGTAACTATAAAAAAAAAAAAAAAGAGAAGGTAACTAGCAAAATTTTATAAAGATAAAATTTTGTTTAAAAGCATCAATTTTGTAAAAAATACTTATCAATATTTGTGGAGAGAAAAGACTGGCAGGAATGAGGAGTGTTATTCTGACAAAGTTACCCGTTAGCGTGTTACCACATAATTTTCCAACTTAAAAGTAAACTGTCTATCCACCTGAAACTAATACAAAGTAATATTGAATATAAACTGTAATTGAAAAAAAATTAAGAGTAAACCAAAAATTATGTATTTCTACAATTAGTAAAGAAATGGATATATGTAACAGAAAAAGAAATGTACGTGTGGATAAAGATTAGAAATTAAAATTGAGAAGTAAGTGTTGCGTGGTGGGAATATGAGTGAACTAAAATTTTTTAGGCACAACAGCAAATTACAAACTTTGTTTAATTTTTTTCATTCGTTTCATAAAATAAACAGACTCTAGTCACTGGGCCGTACCTGAACCCAGTAATGAACAGAGCAATAGGATTGGGAATTAATGGGGTTTTGTCATTCAAATGTAGAAGCAGCCGAAACCGGTTTGGCTCAGTGGATAGAGTGTCATTCTGCGGACTGAAAGGTCCCGGGTTCGATTCTGGTCAAGGGCATGTACCTTGGTTACAGGCACATCCCCAGTGGGGGCTGTGCAGGAGGCAGCTGATTGATGTTTCTAACTTTATGTCCCTCTCCCTTCCTCTCTGTGAAAAATCAATAAAATAAAAGACTTAGGCATTTTGGGATTTTCATGACAAGTGCTATGTTACTATTGCATCAGTAAGTCAATGAACTCTTATTGACCACTGGCTCTCAGGACTTTGTTATTTGCTGAGACTATGAAGATGAAAAGCGAAAATACCTGTCCTCTAAAAGCTTACAGGACCTACCCTAAGTATGCCTGTACAACATGTATGTTACTAGCCAGTGAATGTATGGTATTGTGAAATGGAACGGCACTTCCCTATCTTTTACGCGCTAGCTGACACAGAGTGCCATATCTGACCAGGTTCATGACTACGACTGCTGGCACAGTCTTGGGTCCCCCCTTTGCCATGGCCCCTGGAGAGAAAGCCAGAAGGCTTTCCCATCACCATTCTGCCCCCAGAGTTCCTGAGGTGTATTTATTCTCCCCTTCACTCCCCGCCCCGCGGTCAGTGTTCTTGCAGCATTCACGGAGAGCTCAAGAACTCAGGTCACCTCAGACTCTGAAGGAAATTTGATGGCATAAACTACTCAGTCTAGTCACCTGTGTTATCATCCAGTTATGTGTTTCTCAAGGGTTTTGGCAAGGATTTAAAGCTCTCTATAGACTCCGTGATTCTTGTCTTCCTGTACTTTCTAGGAATGATGCTTTTTGATTTGGCATCTTACCCCAAGGAGTACATTCTGGATGGTTCACCCTATTCTACTTCTAACATCAGTGATTGATACGTAATTAGAAGTCTAGAAAAATTGGGCCACTCTGGCTGGTTTGGCTCAGTGGACAGAGCATCTGCCTGAGGACTGAGGGGTCCCTGGTTAGATTCCAGTCAAGGGCTCCATCCCCAGTAGGGGGTATGCAGGAGGCAGACAACCAAATGATTCTCTCTCATCATTGATGTTTCTATCTCTCCCTTCCTCTCTGAAATCAATAAAAAATATATATTTGTTATTTTATTTTTTGAATATATTTTATGGATTTTTTTACAGAGAGAAAGGGAGAGGGATAGAAAGTTAGCAACATCGATGAGAGAGAAACATTGATCAGCTGCCTCCTGCACACCCCGCACTGGGGATGTGCCTGCAACCAAGGTACATGCCCTTGATTGGAATTGAACCCAGGACCCTTCAGTCCACAGGCCCACACTCTATCCACTGAGCCAAACCGGTCCCGGCAAAAGTCTATATATTTTAAAAGAATAGAAAAATTGGGCCTTTCTTGCCCAAGTTCTTAGGTAAGCCCTCACGGTGCTCACTGCTCACTCCCTCCTCACTCTCTCCTTTGCGGGCCCATCAGGATCCAGGAACTGATACCAAGCGCTGGGAATAAACCTGTGAACAGGACAGACAGGTCCCAGCTTTCTTTGGAACTTCAGTTCTGCTGAGAGAGAGAGCCAAACAAAAATGTAAGTCAAAACAACCTGATTGGTGCTCCTGGCCCCAATCTGGGATCTTTGTTGTTGTTGTTGTTAATCCTCACACAAGGGATATTTTTTTTTCCTATTGATTTTTAGATAGAGTGGGAGGGAAAGAAGGGCAGAGAGAGAGAAAGAAACGTTGATGTGAGAAAGACACATCGATTGATTGCCTCCCGGGCCCCACCAGGGTCTGGAGAGGGATGGGGATCAAACTGAGACACTCTGGTCTGTGCTCTAACCACTGAGCACACCGTCCAGGGCCTGGGATGTTTTTCCTGCATGTCTTCTCTCTGCATCCTTGCACAAGGCGGGAGATGGGGGCGGGCGCTGGGTGCAGTGCTACAGTAACTAAGCGCCGGGCTCAGAGTCAGAAATCTTGAGTTCAGCGTGATACTGGCTCTGCCACTTTAAGCTGGGTGAGCAAGTTGTACAACTTCCCTATGTCTCACTTTCTTCATCTGTAGAATGGGGATAACAGCCACACAGGCTTTGCGAGGATGAAGGGCTTGGCACAGAATCTCCACATAATACTCACTCAATACCTGCCGCTGCTCTTCCATATACAGTGTTCCTCTCACTTTCTTTTTCCAAATCCCCCTTTTCCAGAGCACAGCCATCCCCCCACCTCTATACCAATGACGGAGGGAGCCCTGGCTGGTAGTACAGTTGGTTGGAGTGTTGTCTGGAGGTCAGGGTTGTGGGGTTGATCTCCGATTTGGGCACACACAGGAAGCAAATAGTGAATGCACGAATGAGCAGAACAACAGCCCTGGCCGGTATGGCTCAGTCGATTGGAGCATAGTCCAGTATACTGAAAGGTTTTGGGTTCAGTTCCCAGTCAGGACATATTCCTAGGTCATAGGTTCAGGTTTTTTTGTTTTTTTTTGTTTTTTAATATATATATATATTTATATATTTTATTGATTTTCCACAGAGAGGAAGAGAGGATAGAGAGCCAGAAACATTGATGAGAGAGAAACATTGATGAGCTGCCTCCTGCACACCCCCCACGACTGGAATCGAACCAGGGACCCTTCAGTCCACAGGCCAAGGCTCCATCCACTGAGCCAAACCGGTTTCAGCAGGTTCAGGTTTGATTTCTGGTTGGGGTCTGGGCACTTACAGAAGGCACCAATAGATGTTCCTCTCTCTCTTTCTTCTTCTCTCTAAAAGCAATTTTTTTTTTTTAATGATGGAGGGAGAAACTTGTTGTTGGGAAATGTCTATCTCTTCACCATTTTTTTAAAGCTGGGCATTGGAAAGAGACTCCCAGGATGTGACTTCAGTAGCTCCCCTACGCTCAGCTCACAGAATCCCAGTTTGCCATTGGAATATGCGTAGCTCACACATTTGAATATGCTTCACTGTTGTTGTTTTTTAGGAACTCCTCCATTGCCTGAAGGTAATTCTGTAATTTAGCATAACTTTGGAGAGGGGGGGGAGGGATATTGCAGGACACACCCGTCACCCAGAGGCTAAGAACTAAGCAAACACTGGCTTACTGGAAGTGCCCACATATCAGTGAGGGTAAGTTTAACAGGACGTATTCCGCTTCGATGTTTCTGCCGTCCTAACAGGCTGGGGAGGTGTGTCATGGCTGCACAAGACCTAAGGTCAGGACAGCCAGGAGGCATCTCTCTTTCCTCCTCTCCAGTACCCGGCCCGGCACCCAGCATGTTCACTCCCTGGCATACAGAGGAGCTCGCTCAGCACTACCTGCCAGCCGTGTGCCACTGGGTAAGGTACTTCATCCCTTGGAGCCTTAATAGCACACAAATACTATTGCTCTCTCTCTCTCTCTCTCTCTCTCTCTCTCTCTCTTTAATATATTTTATTGATTTTTTACAGAGAGGAAGGGAGAGGGATAGAGAATTAGAAACATCAATGAGAGAGAAACATCGATCAGCTGCCTCCTGCACACCCCCCACCGGGGATGCGCCCTCAACCAAGGCACATGACCCTGACCGGAATCGAACCCGGGACCCCTCAGTCCGCAAGCCGATGCTTTATCCACTGAGCCACACCGGTCTCGGCAATACTATGCTCGCTTGTAAGGCTCTGTGTGAGCAGGAAATGAGCTCAGAGTAAAGCCCCACGCAGTGCCAGACACATGGCTGTTGGTTCTCTTCCCCTTTCACTTCTTGTGTACTTCCTAACCCCACCCCCACGCCACCAAATTATGTTATTTGAGTCGGGGACATTGTCTGCCCACTGCCTCGCCTAGGAACTTCCCATAGTGAGTTTCAGTTTATTCATGCATTCAGTGAATCTTCTTTTTAAAATATATTTTGTTGATTTTTTACAGAGAGGAAGGGAGAGGGATAGAGTGTCAGAAACATCCATCAGCTGCCTCCTGCACACCTCCTACTGGGGATGTGCCCGCAACCAAGGTACATGCCCTTGACCGAAATCGAACCTGGCATTCTACAGGCCAACGCTCTATCCACTGAGCCAAACAGTTAGGGCTCAGTGACTCTTTGAGCACCTACAATAGACAAAAGCTTGGAGTGGAGAGAGAGCAGGTTCTTTAAGAACCCAGCTAATTGACTATGACCAAAGAGACGGGGGCTTCCAGGAAGAAATGATGAGAGTGAGCTGGAATGGATAATCTGGATTAGTTTTTTATTTTTGTTTGTTTTAGAGAGAGAGAGAGAGAGAGAGAGACAGAGACAGAGAGAGAGAGAGAGATGGGTTTGTTGTTCCATTTATGTATGTATTCATTGGTTGATTCCTGTACCTGCCTGACCAGGGATTGACCCCCCAACCTTGATGTATCAAAGATGATGCTATAAAAAACAAAAAAACAAAAACAAAGATGATGCTCTAACCAACTGATCTACCTGGCCAGGGCTGGGTGAGCTCTGAAAGGGTTTTGTGGGTCTTATACACATTTTTGGACTTTATCCTATAAGTAGAGGATTGTCACTGAACCAAAATGTGGCAGAAATTTTTTTTGTTTTTATTTTAGAATGGCTTGTGGTTCTCAGATTTTAGTGTGCTTAATAATCACCAGGGCCGAAACCGGTTTTGCTCAGTGGATAGAGCGTTGGCCTGCGGACTGAAAGGTCCCGGATTCGATTCTGGTCAAGAACATATACCTTGGTTGCGGGCACATCCCCAGTAGGGCGTGTGCAAGAGGAAGCTGATTGATATTCCTCTCTCATCGATGTTTCTAGCTTTCTATCCCTCTCTCTTCCTCTCTGTAAAAACTCAATAAAATATATTAAAAAAAAAAAATCACCAGGGGCCGAAACCGGTTTGGCTCAGTGGATAGAGTGTTGGCCTGCAGACTCAGGGTCCCAGGTACAGGAGGCAGCCAATCAATGATTCTCTCTCTCACTGCTGTTTCTATCTCTCCTTCTCCCTTCTGCTCTGAAATCAATAAGGATATATAATATTAGGGGGAAAAAATCAGCACCCTACTTGATTCTGATTCACTTAAATATTCAGGTACACGCCGAAAACGGTTTGGCTCAGTGGAGAGAGCGTTGGCCTGTGGACTGAAAGATCCTGGGTTCGATTCCGGTCAAGGGCATGTATCTTGGCTGTGGGCATATCCCCAGTAGGGGGTGTGCAAGAGGCAGCTGATCAGTGTTTCTCATCCATGTTTCTAACTCTCTATCCCTCTCTCTTCCTCTCTGTAAAAAATCAATAAAATAATAAATAAATAAATAAATAAATAAACAAACATTCAGATAGAAGTGGGACTTACTTTAAAACAAAAAGCTCCGTTAGGAGGCTATTGCAGTAGCCCTGGGGAGAGCTGACTTAAACTTGGGCTTTCCCTGCCTCCTCTGCTGCCTGGGCCTTCCTCGGCTTGTCTTACAATTAAGGCTTTAAGCCTCCGCTTTCCCATGGAGGACCAGCGGGAAGCCCAGCTAATGCTGCCTCACCCGGGGGCTGGCCAGAGGCTGGAGACCAGGGGACCTATTTGGTAGTATTAGATTAGAAGGCAGACTACCCAAAACTGGGAGGTGGACTGGACGGCGAGTGTGTGAAAGAGAGGAAGGGGTCTAGGATGTCTCCTGTCTAGCATGGAGCCATGTCGTATTGGTGTGCCATTCTGTGCACCTGGACGGATGGAGAGGGGCAGGTTGGAGAAGGGAAAGAGAAATTCAGTTGAGATTTGCTGAGTTTGAGGTGCATCTGGGCCATCCAGGCGGAGATGTTCAGAAGTCAGCTGGATCTATAGGTTGGAAGCTCAGAGCAAGATCTGGACTAGAAATTCAGATTTGAGAATTATTAACACGTAGATGAGAATGGAGGGGGGGGAACGGCTCTGCATTCTAGACTCTAGAACACAGCCCGAGAACCATTTTAAGGGAAGGGTGGAGGAGGAAAAGGAATGCCAAGGGATCAAGGACGGGCCAGAGTCGGTGCAAAGTCGCAGGGAGGGAGTTCTAGAGGAGTGAGGAGCTGGCAGGCACACTGGACTCAGCCGAGGCGGCTGTGACCTTGTAGGGAGCAGTGTTCCTGGAGCTGCAGGATCGGCCCCAAAGGCAGTGGGCTGAGGAGAGTGGGAGGGGAGGCAGTGGAGATGGCTGGCATGGACAAATTCTTCAAGACTTTAGGCCCAGAACGGAGAGATATATTGGTGGTAACTAACGACAGAAATAGAACCGCATTTGTTAATTTTTCTTCTTCTTTAAAGAAATATATTTTATTGACTTTTTTTTTACTGAGAGGAAGGGAGAGAGATAGTTAGAAACATCGATGAAAGAAACATCGACCAGCTGCCTCTTGCACACCCTCCACTGGGGATGTGCCTGCAACCAAAAATACATGTCCTTGACTGGAATCCAACCTGGGACCCTTCAGTCCTAAGACCTACTACGCTCTATCCACTGAGCCAAACCAGTCAGGGCCCGCGTCTTTCTCTATGCAGACGTTGTATCTCAGAAGGAAACACAGGGACAAAGGCCAAAATAAAACCTGCTGAAGGGAATCCATTGCACCGAAGCTGGGATTTGTTCTTTTAAAAAAATTTTTTTTATTGAGTTTGTACAGAGAGGAAGGGAGAGAGATAGAGAGTTAGAAACATCGATGAGAGTCATCGATCAGCTGCCTCTTGCACATCCCTTACTGGGGATGTGCCGGCAACCAAGGTACATGCCCTTGACCGGAATCGTACCCGAGTCCCTTCAGTCCCCAAGCCGATCCTCTATCCACTGAGCTAAATCGGTTTCGGCTGGGATTTGTTCTTAATGCAAGAGGGACCAACCTCCATGCTGTAGCCGGACGGAAGGAGGAAATGGTTGGTCGCACTGGAAACCTGCTATGGGACAGGGCGGATTCTGTTTCCTCCCGGAGGTTGGGAGCCAGGCCTGAGTGAGGAGTTTGTAGGATGAACATGTCCCCTCACTCAGCCAGCCACGCTGTAGGGTCACCAGCGCCGTGGCGGTCCCTGCGCCGAGGCGGGAACTTGGTGGGAAGCGGGTGGAGGCTGAAGCTTTAAAACCCGAAGGACGAGAGGCTGGCTGGGAGGAAGGAGAAGTCCCTCTGACCTGAGGAACCCTGCATTTGGGCCAGTGAACGAGGGCGTGTGTTTTCCCTAGAACCTCGTGCTGGGGCTACGACTCAGGCTCGTCCAGGCCTCGCCCGGCGTGGGTCTCACGTCCAGGCCTCGAGCCTCCTCGTCCTCCAGGAGGACCAGCTGGAAGCCATTTTGATTAAGCTCCACCACCAAAGGACAATACAGCCCCGCCCAGAGCAGGCGCGCCCCCGCGGCGGGCCGGGTGCGCGTGTCCGCGCCTCTTCCCGCCGGCCGGGCAGGCGCCGGGCCCGGGCCGCGGCGGCGCGGGGCGGGGGCGCGGGGCGGTTATGTAAGCGTTGCGCGCTCCCGCGAGGCGGCAGCCAATGGGGAACCGCGGCGGCTCGTGCTCGCGCACGCAGGGCGGGGGGAGGGAGCGCACGGCGTGCGCGCGCCCTCTCCCTCCTCCACCGCTGCCGCCTCCTTCTTCTGCCGCTCCTGGTGCCGCCTGTGTGCTCGTTTGGTGCGGACCTGGTGCCTCTTTTGTGAAGCGGCAGCTGAGGAGACCCCGGCGCTCGCCATGGCCGACGAAAAGCCCAAGGTGAGTCCGGCGCCGGCCGCCTCGCCTCGCCGCACGGCGGGGTCACGGCGCGGGCTGGTCTCCAGTCCGCGCCGCCGCGGGCTCCCCGCGCCTTCCCGGGCCCCTCACGGGCCGGCCGCGGCTCAGGCCCGGGCGTTCCGCGCCATTTTCCTCCCTCCCCTCTTCCGCCCGCCCGCCCGCGCCGGAGGAGGCTGCGCGGCCTCCCCCGCCCCCGGCCGCCTCAGAGTGCGCGCCGGCGCGAGCGGGGCGGGCGGATCGCGGGCGCCCGCAGGCCAACGGCTGCGAGCGGGGCTCCGGGCGGGCGGCGGGCGGCGCGCGGGAGGAGGGGCGTTGGGGCGCGCGGGGTCCCCACCCTCCGCGGACCCCGAGCGGAGCCGAGGCGGGTGCTGCCGCCTCCGCGGCGGCGGGAGTTCCCTCGGCCGGGACTTCCCCGCGGGGATGAGCGGCGCGGGCGGCCGGGGGCCCGGCCTCGGGCCGCGGCGGCGATCAATGGGCTGCCGGCGGCTCGGAAGCCGGATGGCGGCCGGCGGTCCTGCGGGGCCGGGGTTCCCGGGGAGCGCTTCCCAGTTTAATGGCCTCGGGACCCCCGGGGGGGGAGGGGAAGGGCTTCTCCTCGGGTGTGAAACGGCCCCTCACCTCGGGGGCCATGTGCTTCCGAGAAGTTGGGGTGGGTGTTCGCGCGGAGACTTCGGGCTCAACTTTTTCCGCGGGTTCTGAGCGCCGAGGAGGCTTTTCCCGGGGGGACCGGGCGCACCGTCCACCTTCCACCTGGCGCCCGGGGCCGCCCCCCGTTCGGTTCGGTTCGGTTCAGGACGCCCCCCTCTCACCCCGCTTCCTTTCTGAAGCGGTTGAGGGGCGACAGGATTGCTGGTGCCCTGGATCTGGGTGAACTTCAGGGTCGGTGGGAATCTGCGAGGGAGACCCGGACTAAACTGCATTGGACTCATGTCAACAAAGGGGAGGGGAGCGAGAGGGCCCTCCACCGAAAACAAACAAAAAGAAGCTGCAAGCGGGGGCCAACGGGAACGATGGTTCTGAGCTACCACCTCCGCTGCGGAGGGAAATCAGGGTATTTACTCCTCCGTGAGTTTTGTTAATGGGACTTGAGATTTCAGTCATCAGATTGAGTTTGGTAACTTGAACGAGTTTTGAGTTTGTTCCCCTGCACCTGTACTTTGAAAAGGGAAAGGACGCCCGTTTTTAATTTTTTAAGGGAAAAGGTAGATTTTGAAAGTGACCGGATGTGCCCTTTTAGACAATTGAAGAGAGCCCCGGTGTAAATGGAGTGGGGCTCATCTTGAAAAGGCGATTGCTGCCACTGATCGCTAGTCCTGCACGAGGCTTCGTTTCTGTGTCTGTGGCAGGCAGCTATGCAGTGTCACCTCAGGGTTTCTCATCTTTTCAGATTGATTTCAGCGGCTGGAAACAGCTGTATGCGCTTGTATCATACAGCATGAGAAACCTGTTGATTCCTGAAGCAACTTGGGCTGCAGCTGCTTTAAAAAGGTGTTTGTTTTTTCACATTTTCCAAATTGTACTTTTATTTTTCTTTCAACAGGAAGGAGTCAAGACTGAGAACAACGATCATATTAATTTGAAGGTGGCGGGGCAGGATGGTTCTGTGGTGCAGTTTAAGATTAAGAGGCATACACCACTTAGTAAACTAATGAAAGCCTATTGTGAACGACAGGTGAGGAACTGGCACGAGCACTTTCACTGAATAAAACTTACTTAAATAAAAAACAAACCTTATTTTCATGAGAATAGGAAGTAGACTAGCATAATAAGTACACTGACTTTGGTAGAATGAATATGCCCTTATGTATTTGACATCAGTTTTATCATACACTTGGACTTGGTATGTTGATTCTTCATGAAAACCCTGAGGATGGGTTGGTTAATGTGTGACTAGAGTCTAGTCCTGTGCCACAAGTGCATCAAATTATACTCACAACACATGATTTGTTTCCAAGGTGATATAAGAATATAAGGATGAACATAGTAAAATTTCTTGTCAGGCTCTGTTTTCTTCCATTTCAGATTTGTCTTATGTCAAAACTATTTTGACCAGTTTGGAAATACAGTTAAATGTGAGGTGGTTTTTTTGTTTTGTTTTTTAAGTGAGTTTAAGGACATTGCAATTTTCCTGAAGCGTGTAAAATGTTAATATTCCCTTTTTTACACTAATAGTGGATGACAAGAAATTTAACCTGCCCTAGCTGGCCTGCGAACTGATAGGTCCCAGGTTCGATTCTGGTCAAGGGCACATGCCCAGGTTGTGGGCTCCATCCCCAGTGGGGACTTGCAGGAGGCAGCTAATCCATGATTCTCTCTCATCATTTTCCTTCCTCTCTGAAATCAATAAAAATACCTTTAAAAAAATAAAGAAGAGGAAGCAGAAATATACAGATGCTGGGAGGTAAATGTAAGCTGTAAGACAAAGACGCTTCCCTTTGTGATGAATAACAATACAGAGGCATCTGTAAAAAATTGACTTGCAAGTGTAACAAAAACTCTAGTACCTACATAAGTGACTTGACAAGTATTTTTAAAATTTTTATTTCTTGATTTTTTTATTAAAAATATATTTTTACTGATTTTGTACAGAGAAGAAGGGAGAGAGCTAGAGAGCTAGAAACATCGATGAGAGAGAGTCATCAATCAGCTGCCTCTTGCACACCCCCTACTGGGGATATGCCTGCAACCAAGGTACATGCCCTTGACCGGAATCGAACCTGGGACCCTTCAGTCCCCAAGCCGACGCTATCCATTGAGCCAAACCGGTCTCGGCTATTTCTTGATTTTAGACAGGAAATGGGGGTAGAGAGAAACAGATTTATTGTCCCACTTATATATGCATATATTGGTTTGACTCTTGTATGTTCCCTGACCAGGAATTGAACACATAATCTTGGTGTATCAGTGACACTCTTACCAACATCTTCCGGCCAGGTCCTCTGTATACTCTTATTTGAAGAATTTTGGTGAAATCCCCCTATTAGTTAGTGAATATGTACTTTTTAATTGTGCTAAAGATTTTTTTTTTTGGCACTGGCACCTTTCATATTTGAACACAAGTTCCCCTTCAGATTACAGGGGAATTTTTAAAGCTAATCATTTTGTAGAAGTTTTATGTTGCCAAACCTTATACAGAACACAAACGCATGCTTAAATTTGCTGGTTTTCAACAAAATTTTCTGTGTATCTTAAGTTTTCTCTACTATTAAATTTTAGCTATTTAACATGGATTTTTTTAGAGAGGAAGGGAGAGAGATACTGATTTGTTGTTCCACTTATGCATTCATTGGTCAATTTTTGTATATTCTCTGTCTGGGGATCCAACCTGCATCCTTGGTGTATAGGGACAGTGTTATAACAAACTGAGTAATGGCCAGGGCTAAATTTTAGCTTTTTCATTATTTTTATTTTTTAATTGATTTTAGTGAGCGAGGAAGGGAAAGGCTAGAGAGGTAGAAACATTGCTGAGATACTGCCTCTAGCATGCTCCCTATTGAGGATGGAACCCACAACCTGAGCATGTTCCTGACTAGAAATCAAACCTCAACCTTTGGTTCATAGGTCAACACTCAACCACCAGGCCATACCGGCCTGGCTGACTCCTTGCTTTTTAATAGCCCATACCTACACTTGGCAGTTGAAAATTCTTGACCATGGATTTCCTATCAAGATTAATTGAATGTGCATATTAACTTTGTAATGAACACATTTGATGATATCTTGAGTCGAATTTCAGTGGATGTATAATGGGCATCTCAAACTGAACATCCAAAAGAGGACTCTTGATTTTACTTCTAGAAATCTTCTCTGGTGTCCCCACTAAGTAAATAGCAATATTCAACATTGTTGTGAAAGTCAATACCTTGGGGTCATTATTTTTACTGATTTCAGAGAGGAAGGGAGAAGGACAGAGAGCTAGAAACATTGATGAGAGAAACATCCATCAGCTGCCTCCTGCACACCCTCTACTGGTGATGTGCTGGAAACCAAGATACATGCCCTTGACCAACCAGAATCAAACCTGGGACCCTTCAGTCCATAGGCTGACGGATATCCACTGAGCCAAACAGGTTTCGGCAAGTTTGCCTACTTTATGTCAGCCACAAAGTCTTCCCACTGTAGTGTGGATATACCCTAGAGATTATTTCATGGAGTGTCAGGTGGTTTCAGAGGGCACAGATTTATTGGATTATTCCAATTCATTTTTGTGAAATGAGAAAATAGACCCAAAGAGATAAGCTCACACAACTAACTCTTCAGGCACAAGTCTAAAGCTCAGGGATGTGATTTATTCAGGAGCTCAAGTACTGGTTTAATGTAAATTCCTTGTTTGAATTTACAAGGCTTAAGGAACCGTAATGAAAAGTCTTCTGAATTTTGAACTTTTGCTCCATAGCAAAATATTTTGTTGATCAAGAAAAGCATACAGCCCTAGGCAGTTTGGCTCAGTGGATAGAGCATTGGCCTTCGGACTGAAGGGTTCTGGTTTCGATTCTGGTCAAGGACATATACACAGGTTGCGGGCTTGATCCCCAGTGGGGGCCTGGAGGAGGCAGCCCATTAATGATTCTCATCATTGATGTTTCTATCTGTCTCTCCCTCTCCCTTCCCCTCTGAAAACAATGAAAATATAAGGGGGGAAAAAGCATATAAACAGGTGGCAATAAAGGAATACAGTCCTGGCTGGGTGGTTCAGTTGGTTGAAGTATCTTGTCTTACACCCAAAGGTTTTGGGCTCAATCCCTGGTCGGGGCACATGTTTCACATTGATGTTTCTGACTAAAATCAATAAAAAACATCCTTGGGTGAAGTTTAAAACAAAATAAATATAGTTTGCTTATGTTCTGGGCCCTGCCTTTCCCCCTTTTATTTTGAATGGCTGCACCATTGTCCTTATATGACCTTACCACTGGCTGTAGTGGAGGAAGAACCCGGCATATAGAAGGTGCTTAATATTTTGTTGAAGCACAATCTTCAGTGGAGTGTTTTTAAATGTGTAAAACTTAGTAATTAATGCTTGGCATTGAATTAGTGATTCCTTTTGTAATCACTAATTAAAATGAAAAGTCATAAAAAAAAATGAAAAGTCATGAGGAATTTCACCTACCTAATAAAGGATTGCTTGTAATCTTTAAGACGGGCAAGGGCTAGTTTGTAGTGGTATGTGTCTATAGAGTTTTAAAGAAGAGTATTAAGACCTTCATGTTACAGATAGTTTAAAGTCAGATTCAGCAAACCCTTGTTAAGAGAATAGAGGTGTTACATAAGTATTTGATCAGCACTTTGAATATTTTTAGTTCTAAGAACGTGGTTTAATTTTAAATAGATCCCTGGCTACTAGAACTCAGTGAATTGGAGTGTCATCCTATCGCAGGTTCCATTCCCAGTCTAGGGGCCTGTGGGAGGCAGCCTTGTAAGATGTTTTTCTCTCTCCCCCTTCTTTCCCTCTCTCTCCCTTTCTCTCCCTTCCTCTTTCTTAAAAAAAAAAAAAAAAAAACCAACCCCAAGTCAGTTTAAACATACCCTCAGGTGAGGATTTAAACTATTGAAGTATGGTTTTTGTGTAACAATTATAATTTATAGTTTTAGCATCATATTGAGTGGCTTCTTGTAAGATGCTTTCTAGAAAGCTATCTTTCAAGTTAATATATTTATACCATACCTCCAAAGATACTGTATTTTTCTCTTGTCTTCATTTGGCTGCAGTTCTCAACAGCTTTGATGCTTTGCTCCTCCTCCCCCTTTCCCACTCCTGTTTCAGGATCTCTGGAACATGCACTGAGGAATATTGCTGGGCATCAGTTAACTCAAGTTTCCTTTTAGTATCTTATTTAAAGGCACAGTTTAACTCTAGGTCTGATCTATTCAGGGTTGGATTAGCTACGATCTCAAAAGCAGTACAGCTTTTTTTAAAGAAGAACTTTTATTTTTCCAAAGAAAATTAGACATAATTTAAAGAAAGTAAAAGTCATCCCAAGTCTTTTTACTCATAGAAACGTTGGTAGCAAATGTATTCATGTCTCATTTCATACATTTGTGACTAAATATGCACATAGTTTTTTTATTGTTTGCAGTAAGATGCTTTTAAACTCTCTTGTACAGGGTTTGTCAATGAGGCAGATCAGATTCCGATTTGACGGGCAGCCAATCAATGAAACAGACACACCTGCACAGGTAAAAAATCTCTGTTAACTAGAAAAAAATCAATGTTTTGTAATTTGCTTAACAGCTTTGTTTATTTGTTAACTTTTAGATGTTGAAATATAGTTCTTTATCACAATTTAAAGCTATGTAAAACATGATCAAGGGGGAATAGAAAGGGGAAAAAAACAGGAATAGATTGAGGAAATGTCACTGGTTTTAAAATATCTGGTTATCACTCAGTAAAACTAATATGTTTTACTTTAACCCGTTTTTTTTAAGTTGTCCTTTTCTTCAGAATGTTTATTGACTTCAGATAATAAGAGAGATGGGGAGAAAGATGGAAACATCAATAATGAGAGAGAATCATTGAATCACTGCCTCCTGCTTACCCCATTCTGGGGATCAAGCCAGCAACCAGGACATGAGCCCTGACTGGGAATCAAACTGTGACCTCCTGGTTCATAGGTTGACCCTCAACCACTGAGCCATACCTGTGGGACAACTGCAAGTTTGTTTTTATTTAACATATTTTATTGATTTTTTTTACAGAGAGGAAGAGAGAGGGATATAGCGTTAGAAACATCGATGAGAGAGAATCATCTTACTGGGGATGTGCCTGAAATAAGGTACATGGCCTTGACCAAAATCGAACCTGGGACCTTTCAGTCTGCAGGCTAACGTTCTATCCACTGAGCCAAACCTGTTTCGGCTGCAAGTTTCTTGGTAGCTTAGTTTGAGAGTGGGGGCTGTTGACAGTAAGTGGCTTGCCAGAACTCACTCCAAAATCTGATGCTGCCCTGGCCCATGTTGCTCAGTGATCAGAGTATTGGTTCGGTGAAGGGCATGTACCTTGGATGCAGGTTCCATCTGGATCCTGGCCCTCTGTGTGGGATGCAACCAATAGATGGAACAGCTGTTCGTTTCTCTCCCCCCCACCTCCCCTTTCTCTCCCTCACTCTCTTCTTCTTTTCACACCCCTCCCCCCCAGCTGCTCCCTCCTTCTCCCCCACCTCCTTCCATTCTCTAAGAATCAATGGAAAAAAATATCCTCAGGTGGGGATTAACAACAAAAATGATGATGCTGTCTGATCCCTTTATCTTTACCCATCTTGGTCAGTCACATTGTAAACTTTTGTTTCTTTTTACCTTTTCAAGTTCCAGTTAAGAATTCCACTTTGGAAATTTAAATTAGAGTCTCAGTATTTTTGAAAATTTTTTTTATCACGCCATAAAAACCAGAAAGTGATAAATATGGTATGTGTGGCCCTAACCCGATTGGCTCAGCAGATTGTGCCTGCAGACTGAAGGGTCCCAGGTTCAATTCCGGTCAAGGGCATGTACCTTGGTTGCAGGCACATCCCCAGTAAGGGATGTGCAGGAGGCAGCTGATTGATGTTTCTAACTATCCTTCTTCCTTCTTCTCTGAAAAAAAATCAATAAAATATATTTAAAAATACGGTAAGAGTGAAGCAGCACATCAAGATTGTGGCTTCCTTGATAATCTTAAAAACACAAATATCTATGAGTTATGCTTGAGGGAAGATTTGAAGAAATTCCGTTGGTGAGTCTCTAAGAAGCAATTAGAGTCCATAACCACAAGGTGGAGCTGCATTTTTTTTTTTTAATTCACATTTTTTATTGATTTCAGAGAGGAAGAGAGAAACATCAATGATGAGAGAGTATCAATCAGCTGCCTCCTGCATGCCCTCTACTGAGGATTGCGCCTAAAACATGGGCATGTGCCCTTGACCGAAATCCAACCCCTAGGACCTGTCAGTCCACAGGCTGATGTTCTAGCCACTGAGCTAAATCGGCTAGGGTGAGCCGAATTCTCTTATGAAAGAGAAAAAGCTCTTTTATCTTTTAAAAGCATTAAAAGTTTCACTATAAAATTTAAAATGCCGATAGTTTCAATAGATAGGCTGAAGATTTGTTTGGTTGTGTGTGTGTTTTTGATTTTGTGGTTTTGTTTGTTTTTGCATCCCAGGGTGGGGCTGAATTGGTGGTTTTAAAAAAATAAAAAGAATTCATTAGCCGAAACCGGTGTGGCTCAGTGGTAGAGCGTTGGTCTGCGGACTGAAAGGTCCCAGGTTCGATTCCGGTCAAGGGCATGTACATTGGTTGCGGGCACATCCCTGTAGGGGGTGTGCAAGAGGCAGCTGGTCGATGTTTCTCTCATCGATGTTTCTACCTCTCTCTCTCTCTCTCTCTCTCTCTCTCCCTTCCTCTCTGTAAAAAATCAATAAAATATATTAAAAAGAGGTAAATAAAGATGACTTAAAAAAAAAATTCATTAAGTGAAAGTCGGATGATCAGAATGTATTTTCTATTTTGTGAAGCCTTCAGCCCCACAGAAAATAGCGCTAAGGCTAGTCTACCATGTTCACTGTAAACACTAAACTGTGAGGAGGATTTGTTCAGGCCTGCATTACAAAAGCTTCCAGTGAATTTAGAATTGAATTCATTTTAGAATGAAATTGACTTGTTTTAGAATTGTTTTCCCAATATGAAATAAAAACTGTAATAAATCAGAAAGTCTCATCAACCAGTTTTAATAGCAGTATAATTATGGTGCCCATCATTCTGTTAAATAATTTCTTCTACTCATTTAATTCTCATAACTGAATGCTATGCCTTTTTACAAAGGGAATTGAGACTCAGTTATTAATATTTTAATGCCTTAGCTCTACTTTGAGTATATTTGAACTTTGTTAGAAACAGTTCCCTTTCTTGTCGTTAGGTGCTCAAGATTGTTTTATTTGCAAAATTACCAGTTTTTAAGGGTAATTGTCAACATAATAAACTGTTACAGAGGTTATTTACTTTACAGTGGGAGAAATCATTTGGTCTGGCCCTGCCAAGGTATTAGGGGTGAGTTAATTAAATGTTTGACCAAACGCAGAAGGCTAATGTTTAAGTTGATAATTTTGTATGGCCTAAGAATGATGTTATAAATATTTAAGTGGCCCTTGGCAGAAAAAAGATTCCCCACTCCTGCAGTTTACAGATTCTGGTACCTTCCTATTATCAACATGGTTGTTTTGTGTATAATGTATGGGTAGTGAAACTTGCAAACTTAATTTGTGAATAGCATTTTAAAGTTGAAATTAACTTAAACACAAGTTTCTTCTTGCCCGTTCCCTTTCCTTACTGCATAGATGCAACCACTGTTTTATGCATAGGGAAGGATATGTTCATGTACACACACACACACACACACACACACACACATTCTCTCTCTCCCCCTCTCTTTCCCTCTCTCTCCCTCTCTCTCCCTCTCTCTCACACTCACACACATACTTTTAAAAACACGAATGTTGCCAAAACAGGTTTGGCTCAGTGGATAGAGCATTGGCCTGCGGACTGAAGGGTCCCAGGTTCGATTCCGGTCATGGACAAGTACCTTGGTTGTGGGTTCATCCCCAGTGGGGGTGTGCAGGAGGCAGCTGA
This sequence comes from Pipistrellus nathusii, assembly GCA_963693515.1. Taxonomy (NCBI): domain Eukaryota; kingdom Metazoa; phylum Chordata; class Mammalia; order Chiroptera; family Vespertilionidae; genus Pipistrellus; species Pipistrellus nathusii. The sequence goes on along the minus strand of OY882873.1, from coordinate 45,560,088 downwards.
TCTATGTTTCTCTCTCGTCTATGTTTCTAGCTTTCTATCTCTCTCCCTTCCTCTCTAAAAAAAAAAAAAAAAATCAAAAAAATATTTTTTAAAAAACACAAATGTTGCCTTGTTTATAAATGTTTTTAATATTCTAGGGATATTTCTACTTCACATGTAAATCTGCTTATTCTGTAATAAGTTATGTGGTATTTCATTGTGAATGTATAGTATTTCTTTGGGTTTCTAATGATACTTAGGTTATTTCCAGTCTTGCTCATCTAAACAACATAGTGAGATCCTTTAGATGCATCACTCTTATTTTCAGTACTCAAAGGAGATGATTTAACTCATAGACATGTTCAGTTTTTAACTTAACAGCTAAGTTCTCTATAATCTTCATTAAAAAAGGATACCAGCCCTAACTGGTTTGGCTCAGGTTCGATTCTGGTCAAGGGCATGTACCCGTGGGGAGTGTGCAGGAAGCAGCTGATTGATGTCTCTCATTGATGTTACTAACTCTATTCCTCTCCCTTCCTCTCTGTAAAAAAATCAATAAAAAAACATTTAAAAAATAAAGAAAGGATACCAAGTGAAAAATTACTTAAAGCTGGGATCTAACTAAGTTAGTGTCTGGGATGTCTAAAAATAACTAAAACTAGAATTGGGTACACTTGTGCAGTTTTTTAGGATATTTAGGTCTGATAGTTATAAATTTTAAGAGCTGAATTATCAATGGCTTTTTTTCCTTTATGCCAGTTGGAAATGGAGGATGAAGATACCATTGATGTGTTCCAGCAGCAGACAGGAGGGGTCTACTGAAAAGGGAACCTGCTACTGTACTCCAGAACTTTGTTCCTCCAGACCAAGAAGACATTCTCAATTAGAAAACTGCAATTTGGTTTCAACACATCTGACTACTACAGTATAGTTTTCTCTATTCTTTCATTTCCCCTTCCCCATTCCTTTATTGTACATAAAGTAACTGGTGTATGTGCACAAGCATTTGCATTTTTTTTTTTTTTAACTAAATGGCCAATGGTATGTTTTGATCTACATCAAATGGAGATGGGACGGGGAAAAATACTGGTTCTGTGAAAACACCCCCTTTCTCCATTAGTGGCATGCTCATTCAGCTCTATCTTTATATTCCAGTAAGTTATTTTGCTCTCACTGTTTAACAAAAAAAAGAACAACATAAAAATTCTTGCATACCTTGTTTGATTGGAGAATTTTAATGTTTTTCATTTATCATTGTAAAACCAAGGACAATTTTATAACTTTTTTGTACGTAGCTGTTACATGTAGGGCAATCTGTCTTTAAGTAGGGATAAATTACTCTAAAAAATGAATCCTAGATAGTTTTCCCTTCAAGTCAAGTGTCTTGTTGTTTAAATAAACTTCTTGTTTAAAATGAGCTGTTCTCTTTATTCTGAGGATATTAAATAAGAAAATTGAAGTTTAGGGAAAAAACATGAGACCAATAGGCCTGTTAGAAGTAACATTTAAAGGAAGAAATAGAACTTTTTATTTCTGACAGACTAATGCAAAACAGAGTAACAAAGTCATAAAAGTGACTATAAACTGATGTTCCAGCCTCCTCTTTGTTCAAAAAGCGTAGGTCCAAACATGCAACTTTAATAGCAAAAAGGAAATAAAAAAAAAAAGTAGGTCATACTGTGTGGATTTACTCTCAAGCATTCTTTTCTGTAAACCATTTCCTGAGATCTTAGTAAATGCAGCTAGACAAAAGGTCCTGCTTTAGCTAACTGCTGATACGTCACTTCTCTAGCTTTCATTTTATGAGTATGCCCTAATCTAAAATAGAATCTAGTCTGTTTCTTATTTAAGGATGTTGACAGAAAATGTTTATCTACATATATTTCTCTTAGCATTAAATATACAGGTCATTACTGTCTTCAAATGTATGGGGAAAGATCATGGCTATAGAATCAATAAGTAGAGTATTTGAGCAGGAAAGATAAAGATGATGATCTAATTCTAACTCCTGTTTTAGAGATGAGAAAACTGATCCAGAGAGTTTTCACATAGCTACATGGTTATAAAACTTGGACTAGAGATGTTTCCCACTGCCTGTTAATCCCAATTGAATTCTCCAAACTGGTTCTCAAACAATTCCCACGTCTGCTGACCCACCGATGTGGTCTTGTTGGATCAAGTCCCTCCCCATGTGCTATAATCCACGTCATTCACTTAATTCACTGTACCTCTTTCAGCATGATCTCTTTTTATTCCCCATGTCCACAGTGAATGAGCTTCCCCAGAATCAGGAATTCTCTAGATTTTTGGCTCTATTATGTATATGTGTTAATATATATATATATTTATTTTATTGATTTCAGAGAGGAAAGGAGAGGGGGAGAGAGAGAGAGATAGAAACACTAATAATGAGAGAATTACTGATTGGCTGCCTCCTGCATGTTCCCCCCTGGTTATCGAGCCTACAACCTGGGCATGTGCCCTTGACTGGAATTGAACCTGGGACCTTTCAGTCCGCAGGCTGACTCGACAATCCACTGAGCCATACCAGCTAGGGTAATATATGTGTTAATCTTGAGTCAATTTTTATTTTGCTACCAACCCATTTTTATAGCTTACACTGAGACTGTGGGAAGCCTGCCCCCAAGAATTCCTAGAAGAGATCATTTAAGTACATTTCTCTTGATTTACTGATCTAGGTACTATTAAATAGTGGAGTTTTATGGTGTCCTAAAAACTAAAGTTAAATTGAAATTTGATTAAATCAGAGAACTTTAATGTGGAAGGGGCCTAAATTGGGTTTTCTTCAGTTAGAGGAATTAATACTATGAGTTTTTGTCTTGTTGGGAGAAGATAAGACTTTAAATTCCTTCATAGTAAAAAAAAATTGGTACAATTAAAAGAGCCAGAGAGAAATGTGTGGAAAGGGCACTGTTCAATAATAGAGTATGTTGTAGCTTATTGATATTTGGGTCAGTGTATATATCTTATTTGTGTTCTTAAAATGGACTCTTTTTTTTTAAAATAAATTTTTATTGTTCATATTATTACAAATGTTCCTTCTCCCCCCCTCCATTGCTTTCCTCCACCAGGTTCCTCTGCCCTTTCCCCACCCCCCATTGTCCTCATCCATAGGTGCACAGTTTATGTTCAGTCTCTTCCCACATCCCCCTCTCCCCTTTTCCCCAAGAATTGTCAGTTCACTCCCCTTCCATACCTCTGATTCTATTATATTCACCAGTTAATATTGTTCATCAGATTTTTTTAAAAATTTTTTTAAAAATTTTTTTTAAAATTTTTAAAAATTTTTTTTAAAATTTAAAATTTTTAAAAAAAATTTCCTTGGTTTTTAGATTCACTTGTTGATAGTTACGTATTTGTTGTTCATAATTTTTATCTTTATTTACTTTCTCTTCCGAAAGAACTCCCTTCAGCACTTCATATAATTCTGGTTTGGCGGTGATGAACTCCTTTAGCTTTTTTTTATTAGTGAAGCTCTTTATCTGGCCTTTGATTCTGAGTGATAGCTTTGCTGGGTAGATTATCTTTGGCTGTAGGTTCTTACTATTCATCACCTTGAATATTTCTTGCCATTCCCGTCTGGCCTGCATGGTTTCTGTTGAGAAATCAGCTGACAATCGTATAGGTGCTCCTTTATAGGTAACTCTACCTGCTTTGCTCTTGCTGCTTTTAATCTCTCTTTGTCTTTTGCTCTTGGAATTTTAATTATGATTTGACTCGGTGTGGTCCTCTTTGGATTCCTTTTGTTTGGAGTTCTGTGCGCTTCCTGGACTTGTAAGTCTTATTCTTTCACCAGGTGGGGGAAGTTTTCTGTCACTATTTCTTTCAGTATGTTTTCGATATCTTGCTCTCATCTTCTGGGACCCCCATAATTTTGATGTTGGTTCGCTTGAAGTTGTCCCAGAGGTTTCTTACATTATCTTCAATTTTCTGGATTCTCTTGTCTTCTTGCTTCTGCGGAGGAGTATCTTCTGGCTCTTTGTGTTCCAAAACTTTGACTTGATTCTTGCGATCTTCCATTCTGTTTTTAGGACTCTGTATAATATTTTTTATTTCAGACAATGTATTCTTTATTTCTTGTTGATCCCTTATGATTTCTTGTTGATTCCTTATTAATTCTATTTTTAAAAAAAAATATATTTTATTGATTTTGTACAGAGAGGAAGGGAGGAGATAGAGAGCTAGAAACATCGATGAGAGAGAGTCATCGATCAGCTGCCTCTTGCACACCCCCTATTGGGGATGTGCCCGCAACCAAGGTACATGCCCTTTACCGGAATCGAACCCGGGTCCCTTAAGTCCCCAAGCCAACGCTCTATCCATTGAGCCAAACCGGTCTCGGCTCCTTATTAATTCTAGTTGATCCCTTTTCATATCCTCATAGGTCTTATCGACCTTTTCTAGGAAATTTTTGAAAAACCTTATAAGCGTAGATTTGAACTCTATATCCAGTCGCTTTTTGTCCTCCATTTCTTTCGTTTGTGACCTATTTCGTCGTCCGGGCATTTTCGCAGCTCAAAATGGACTTTTCTTGATTGTTGCTCTTGACCATTTCACATAAGTTGCTACCAAAACAAATATTCTGTGGAAAAGTTTTGTGGAGTACTTTTTAAAAATCACTTCAAAAAGTGGAATTGAGTTGAAAATACTGAAAGTAATTTATTTTTTCTTTTCTTTTGGCTTGGGAGGGGACATTCAAGTGATGGGAGTTATGCTGACATTTTGGTTAACTTATAATTTAGCTAAACTCTGGCTGGCCTCATATTACTTTAGTGAGATTGAATGGAAGATGGGAAGGAATAGTTGGAGGAGAAATGGGAGACTGGTGAAAGTGCAATTACGTTGGGAATTGTGACAGCAGCAGGTCAGTGGACAGTGGAATCCCAGGATTTGAGGGAGTTTTTCCAAGATCTTTGTGTGTGTGGTGTGTGTGTGTGTGTGTGTGTGTGTGTGTGTGTGTGTGTTGCTGGGGGAGGGGATTTGGGGGTGGTGGTGCATAGTATATTGGAGAGGGCCACCTGTGCTGCTGAGGGTTATTTTTGAGTTAGGTTGCTGCTGCTTTTAAATATGACTAACTGATTCTGCATCCTGGTTTTTCATTAGAATGACTGGGTGAGCTTTTATTAATTATTATTATTTTTTTTATTTTTTTAAATTAAATTATCTGTGTACATATCTTACTTACCATTGCCCCTCCAGACTGGGTGAGCTTTAAAAAAATACCCCCAGAAATGTATTTCCAAAGCATGTGGAATTGAGAAGCAATTCTGGGAGGCATCCTTACAACTCCTGAGTTAATCACCTTATGGTGAAGATTAAATGAGATATGTTTTAGCTAGAAAATGCCTCCCACATACTGAACTCTAAATTGAAGCTATTATTCAGCCCTGACTGGGTGGCTCAGTTGCTTGGAGCTTCGTTCCATAAACCAAAAGGTTGCAGATTCAATTCCCAGTCAGGGCTACCTAGATTTCGGGTTCACTTCGGGTTGGGGCTGGAGGCAACTAAATGATGTTTCTCTCACATTGATGTTTCCCTTCCTCTCTCTAAAAATCAATAAAAACATATATCCTTGGGCAAGGATTAAAATAAGTTGTTATATCCAATGTGAAGTAAGGCTCCACCACAGAATGCTGAGGCTTCAACTGAATACCTAAATCTACCAGATGGCCTGCACTTAACTGTAAATGAGAAATCAGAGTCCTGGCCAAGAACTTTCTATTTATTAAAAAAAAACACACCACTGAATATGATCTTTGTCTCTTGTCTCAGTAGGTTTTTAATAAATGCTTAATTCTAAATAGTGCCCTAGTGAGTCTTGAAGGAAAAATATTCCTCAGGATAATTTTTTAATCCTCACCTGAGGACATAGTGACTTTACAAAGGGAGGAAGAGAGAGAGAATCATTGATCAGCTGCCTCCTGCACGCTCCTCACTAGGGGTCGAGCCCGAAACCTGGGCATGTGCTCTCCCCTGAGAATCAAACTGACCTCCTGGTTCATAGATTAACACTCAACCACTGAGCCACACCTGCTGGGCTTTTAGCTATTTTTGCTAAGGAGGTGAATTCATTTTAGGAGAGTGGGACAGATGGGTCAGGGACATTTTTGTTTGTTTTATTAAATAGAGAAATAACATGGAATTGAGTATAGAGGACAAACTTAAACTACATGGTTGTCTTTTACTCAGCTCTTAGTCTGAAAAGAGGAAGAAATCGGGAAATATGAATTATGTTTTCCCTCTATAATTCAGTGATTTAAAAGGACCTGAGGGGTGTATGTCAGACCTTAGTAGAGTATATGTACCATTTCGTTTACCTTTGAGTAAAGAGAAGGCAAGTACATGACAGCCATTTTCCATTATTTGAGACCTCTTCACGCATTTGTGTAATGGCAAATGAGTTTTAAGAGAACTTAGGCTGCCAAAACCGGTTTGGCTCAGTGGATAGAGCATCAGCTTGGGGACTGAAAGGTCCCGGGTTCGATTCCGGTCAAGGGCATGTACCTTGGTGGCGGGCATATCCCCAGTAGGGGGTGTGGAAGAGGCAGCTGATCGATGACTCTCATCGATGTTTCTAACTCTCTTATCTCCCTTCCTCTCTGTACAAAATCAATAAAATATATTTAAAAAAAAAAAAAAAAAGAGAGAGAGAGAGAGTTAGAAACATCGATGAGAGAGAATCATCGATCAGCTGCACACTCCCCACCGGGGATGTGCCCGCAACCAAGGTACATGCCCTTGACCGGAATTGAACCCGGGACCCTTCAGTCCCCAAGCCGACGCTCTTTCCATTGAGCCAAACCGGTCTCGGCTCTATCTCTCTTTCTCTCTGTATAAAATCAATAAAATATATTTTTAAAAAAAAAGAGAGAGAGAGAGAGAACTTAGGCTGTGTCGGTGGGCTGCCACCCTCCTTTTTTTGGTGAGGATATGGCTAAGAAAAGAATGGACAGATGCATACTAAATTTGGCTTTAAGAGTGATGGATGCAGAACTTATGTGTAAATATGTGTGGTTAAGTCATACATAAGTGATATACTTATGAAGTATACTGCAATATTGAGGCTGAGAAAGCTTGTTAGAAATACTTGTCAGTGGGCCATTCATTCAGTCACTAAACTAAATAAAAAGCACGTGACCAGCATTTGTTTTTAAATAGTGAAACAGAAGGGTAGAAAATAGTAAAGAGTATGTATTAAACTGTGGTTGAACTTAAGCAGTTGCTATTCTTGTAGGTCTAAAATAGTCAAATATCTGTGGTTTCACATGGTTCAACCTAATACGTGTGTATCGATGTCAGTGAAATGCACTGATCAGAGAGCTTGGTTCAAAACCAGTTTCAGAAACTAGGGAGAGTACTGCCCCTCCCTCTGGCATTGTGGAATAAATGGGGGCAGTTTGGACTGCCGGGGGATTCAGCACATTGCTATGGTAGTGGGAAAGCTGATAACATTCAAGGTAAAAACGGGTGCTTGAGAGCTGAGAGTTGCTGTGTTAGTGCATGTTTTTTATTTTAGTTATGACCTTAGCTACAGAGGTGAGGCACAAGTGAGAAACAGCCGAAACCTGTTTGGCTCAGTGGTAGAGCGTCGATCTGAGGACTGAAAGGTCCCAGGTTCAATTCCGGTCAAGGGCATGTACATTGGTTGCCGGCACATCTCCGGTAGGGGGTGTGCAGGAGGCAGCTAGTTGATGTTTCTTATAGATGTTTCTAACTCTCCCTTCCTCTCTGTAAAAAAATCAATAAAATATATTTTCAAAAATCAAGTGGTGAGAAACAACTTGTATGTTATTTTGAGTAGTTGTGCATTGCATTCTTGAATAAAGCTCTCCAGGTACCTAGTAGCAAAATTAAAAACCAATGGCATTCCTTGTCCATAGTAAAGGAAAATTATTAGGGCTTCAAACACTTTTCTGTCGTGTTTTAAATACTAGATTTCTTGCCACCTGGTTCAGAACAATAGATTGTGTTTGAGGAGAATGCTGGGTTACTCAAACCTGTTGGGTAAGCTGATTTACTAACCTTTCTGAACTGAATTACAAATGAATAACTAGAACTTTGAATATAGTAAGGGAGTGGCAGCATGGGACTAAGGTAAATTTAAGAGTACTTAACTGTTAAAAGACATGAAAAGTTATAAAGCGTGTGGGCAACTGTTTGTTCTTTCCCCTTTACTGTATTTTAAAAGGTGAAAATGGACATGCACATCTAGGGCAGTGGTTTTATTTACTTATTTATGGCAGTGATTTTAAAGTTGGGACCCTGGCGTTGTACAAAAAGGTAGGTAGACTGCCAAACAGGCCTGCCTAAAATGGCCCTAATCTAATGTCTGTTTTACTAAATTTACTCTTCTTAATAAATCAGAGGAGATTAAAAGGATTCATGTTTTATCCTTGAAGCAGAGGTTCTCAGCCCAAGCTATAGGTGAGAATTACCTTATCAAAGATATCCATGACTGAATCTGACACCCAGAAATTTCAGTTTAGTTGGCGTTGGATGGGGCCTGGCATTCATTTGTATTTCTTAGAAGCTCATAGGTTATTCTGATGTGTAGCCAGTGTGAGGCACCTCTGAGAGAAAGCTTTCGTTGATTAAGTACAACATTCTTAAAATTCTTAACCCCGTTCTACAGATGAAACTGGGTCTGAGAGAATCAGTGTACTTGGAGGTGTTATATGGAGACAGAACAGACCCAGAACCTAGGCTTTTTGATTTCTAGCCCAGTGCTGGGTTACCACAGCAACCTGTCTTCTACTGGACTACAGGGGATGGAGGAAGGAAGGCAAGTCAAGTACAAGTTCAAAAATGTAGGTTAAGAGGGACCCTAAAGAGTCGGGTACAACCCCTCATTTCACATACAAAATACTTCAGATTGTTAGAAAGTATGTGATTATTTTCCAAGTAAGTCAATAAAAATGGCTATCACTTTGATGACTTATATGTCAGGCCAACCAGTTTACAGTTTACATCATTACTTAATTCGGTCCTCAGCTCTGTGGAATCCAGATACTATTTAATCATTTTATGAATGAGGAAATGTGCTCAGAAAAGTTGAGATTAAAACCCAGATTTCTCCCATGAGACCCTGAGCCAGCAACCACCATACTCTAACTCCTAGTCTGTTCTTACGTGATTCTTATTTTGTTGAGAGAGAGAGTAACATTGATGTGAGAAACATCCATCTATCATCTGCCTCCTGCCCTGACCTGGGATGCAACCTGTAACTACTCCAACCAATTGAACCACACCAGCCAGGGCAGTAATTACATGATTTTTGAGGAGGGCTTGCATGCTCACTGGCTAGATGGATCTGAAAGTGTTTTTTTTTAATTTTTAATTTTTTAGCTATTATTATTATTATTATTATTATTATTATTAAAGTCTTGGAAGTTTAGGTCCAGCCTTTAAGAATGGAAAGATTTTAAACCAAACAAGTGCTGTGCTTCAAGTTTTTAGGGTAAGCATATAAATCCATGCCTTCTAGAAGAGAAGAACTTACCTCTGGCTTTTTTTGAAACCCCAGAAGAGCAGTTAACCACAAACTTCTAGCTGACTGGAAGGAGGAGGTTATGGAAAGAGGAAAGTAGTTCAATTTGATGGAAATACTGGAAAAGATCTGCCTTGAGGAAACATGCATGTGTTCCTGTTATGTTTTTGTAAGCCGTGTTTCCTGAGCCCTCCAAGTGTGTCTGCATTTGTTGCAGGGATAGACTTACCCAGACAGGTGGGAGAGGCATGACTTAAGGGTATAACAGCTGCAGAGCTCTGGAATAGTCTCCACAGCAAAGGATGTGGCATTCCCAGCCACCAGGCATTAACAGCCTTACAACAGGCCTTCAAATCAGAACGACTGTAATTCTGGGCTAGTGCATGCACCGCCCATGACAGCTAACTATTAACATGAAAATGTAAAGGATTTCCAGCCGTTTTAAAAGGGATCGTCTTGGCGTGCTTTCTGTTGCCGACTCCATGTTGCAGCCTTGACTGTCAGGTTTCCACAGGAGACACACAGTAGGTACTCGATCAATGTCGATGTAGAGTAGTATTTCCATCCCTTAAGGAACATGCCCTAACTTGCCCACCACAAGTGTATGGGAACGACAAATCTGCCCTGCACGGTGGGTTCCAACGGCCCCGGAGCGAGCTTTCCCTTTTGTCAGGTAACTTTTAAGTGACAGCGGGCATTACTGTGGGAAGCATGGGGCAGGCTCGCCCTTTGTCCAATCATTTCCGAGATTTGCGGGTGGGGGAGGGGGCGGGTCTCCAGACCCTCCCTGACCAGGAAGCGGGCGGGTTTAGGCTGAGCCTGGACCACCACAGCCCATCGTGAGGCAGCACGGTGCTTGGCACTCCGGGGAGCCAATCGGTGCGAAGAGAGCTGTTTGAATCGGCCAATGCCGGCAGGGCGGGGGCGGGGCTTACGGGCCGTATAAAAGCGGTCGCTGGCCGAACAGGCGGCGGCGGAGGCTTCTGCAGCGGTCGCTGTCGGCGGCGGGGAGCTCCTCTGCGCCCCTCGGCCGGGTCCTTTCCGCTCTCTGGCACCGCGCCAGCCCGTCTCGCTCCTCGGCGTCATGACGACCACCACCACCTTCAAGGGCGTCGACCCCAACAGCAGGAACAGCTCCAGGTGAGGCGGCGGGTCGGCGCCACGCGGGGCCCGGGGTCAGGAGGGCCGCTCCGGCGGGGCCACGCGGGCCGGGCTGCGGGTCGTTGGCGGTAACGTGCCCGGGGCGCCGCGCTTGCGTCCGGCCAGGCGGCGGGGCTCCGTGGCCACCCCGCCTTTGTGTCTCCCCGCGAGCCCCGCACGCTGCCCCGCCCGACTCCCTCTCTTCCCTCCCATTCATTCCTTCCTCCCCGGGAGCGGGGGCCGGGGCCGGGCTCGCCCTCAGCGCCGCGGGCCGTAAGTGGGGGCGCACCTGGGGGGTTCGCGCGCTCCCCTTACAGCGCGGCCAGCCCGACCTCGGGGCGGTGTCCGAGCCTCAGGGCGCCCGCACAGCTCACGGGGCGTCTGGTCCCGGCCCCATTGTCTCGCCCCGGGCCACGCGCTCCTGTCACTTGCCCGGGGCAGGTGGCGGCGGGGCGATCGGCGGGGCGGCCCGACTCCACAGCCGCCGCGAGCGGGGCTGGCGGGCTCCCCCCCGCGGGGGCCGGTCCGGCGGGGGGCCGTGGTGGTCAGGCAGGGGGGTCATCGCGACCCCCGGCTCCTTCCTCCCCAGGACCCAGGCGCCAGCCGCCCCTGCCAAGTGCCTCCCCTCCGCTAACAAAGGGAAGCCCGCGCCCTCCCTCCCGCGCCCGCCCCGAGCGGGAGAGGGCGTGTGCCGGGCCGAGCGGGGCCCCGGCGTCCCAGCCTCCGGACCCGGGCTCGGCCTCCCACCGCTTTGACGTCTGTGAGATGAGTTCACCGCCGGCCCCCGTTCCCGGCCGGAGGAGGCTTCCTGTTCTTGGGCGGGGCCGGCGGGAGACGTCCATTGTCTCTTCCGCGTACCGTTCCCACCGGGGAGCCCGGCCCCTGGCCGCGGTGTTTGGGGCGGGGGCCCCGGGCGCCGGGGTGGCACCGGGACCCTGCGCCCAGCGGCTGTACCTTGGGGCGGGGTTCGGATCCGGGGGACCTGCCCACATTGTCTGGGCTGCGCTCCGAGGCGGGATGCGGGCCGCTCCGGGGTCCCGGCTCCAGGCTCGGAGGAAGCTCAGCCTCCACTCCTCGCCGGGCGTCTGCTCCTCATCGGCGGCGACCTGCCGTCCTGGGCGGCCAGCCTGGGGGTCCTGAGCCAGTGGCACAAAGGGAGCCATTTTGTGGGGCCGAGGAGACAGCCGGGCAGAGCGGTGTCCCCGGGGCTGGGGGACTGGGGGACAAAAGCAGGCCTCGGCCTGAGTCTTGGGAGGGAGCTCTGGAGATGCCGTTCCTTTGTGATCCGCTCCTTTCCCTCTCGCCGTGTGGACACAGCGGGACAGGCTTTTAAAAACTAAATGAGTGGTTCCTGGGAGGATGGGGGGCGTGGGTAGCACACCGGCGAGGGTCACTCCCTCCTCTGTTGTCATCCTTCCAGTGAGATCATTTTTCTCAGCGGTCGGACCCTGGAGCAGATTGAACCTCGGTTTTCCCGTTTGTGCCACGGGGTCAACTTTCTGCGGGTCCGACTGTGGCGGTTGGAACGACCAATGTGCAGAAAGATCGGAGGTTTTACCCTTTGGGGTTGAGTTGGGTTTGGAGCTTCGTTAAGAATCTCGGTAACCTGGTCCAGGAGCCCGCACGCTGGCTTTTTGATACGCATACTTGCAATGTCAGACGGAAATGAGCTTTGGTTGTGCACCGTAGGTGTTTTAATTCGCCTTTTGTCATCGGTTTCCCCCCCGGGGATTGTGATCTCGGTCCGGAGCATTGTCCTTTTATTTACTTCCTGCCTTTCCTTCCATCCTCTCCGCTAAAGCGCCTAAACTTTCCTCCGGGATCCTCCCGGCCCCTAACCGTGCTAGACATTTGGTCTCGTTAGGAAATGGTCTGCAGAGATCCCATGGCAAGCCTAGGATTTTGAAAGAAGAAAGGAAAAGTAGTGTTTAAAACATTGCTATCTGTACGTGGAGACGTTTTTGTCGAGTCTCAAATATGCAATCCTGATTTAGTTACCATGTGTGTTGCTCAGAAGGAGTAGTAGGGCCTGAAGAAGTAAAATGGATATAATTTCCGTCTTATGATCCAGATCCTTTGTTTGGGGATGTCTGGCTGTTACAAATGGGCCCACAACACTGACGTCATCGGAGTAGGTGCTATCTGCTGTTCCAGCGGGAACGAGGCCCTTTAAAAAGTTGAAATGGTCAGCCGGGACCGGTTTGGCTCAATGGATAGAGCGTCGGCTTGGGGACTGAAAGGTCCCGGGTTCGATTCCGGTCAAGGGCATGTACCTTGGTTGCGGGCATATCCCCAGTAGGGGGTGTGCAAGAGGCAGCTGATCGATGACTCTCTCTCATCGATGTTTCTAACTCTCTATCTCTCTCCCTTCCTCTCTGTACAAAATAAATAAAATATATTTAAAAAAAAAAAAAAAAAAAAAAAAAAAAAAAGTTGAAATGGTCAGAGCTTTGACTTTTTTTTTTTTTTTTAACCTGGTGTTTGGGTACAGTGTCTTTTTTTTTTTTTTTTTTTTTTTTTTAAGGCCAAAAAATATTTCCCAGCCCATTAGGGTTCTGAAGATTTTCATCTGGCTAATAATTCATAAGGATTTAATTATGATGGCAAGGAAAAAAAATTCACTCCTCTAGGACAATGAAGCAAGTTAGCTTTTGGGGTACAAATGTTGAAAAACTAGTTATTTCAAACTTTAACATGAGAGAAAAGCTTATTAAGAATTTACACCTTTAATTATTACCAAACTAAAATGATCATCTTTATAAAATGTATGCCTGAACACACATAATTTAGGTGGATATTTTTTTAAAAACCCACAAACCAGTGAGGTTTTAAGTGTTTGACATGTTAATGAGAGAACACAATGGATCTCCCCCCCCCCCCCCAGGGAAAGGCAATGGCACTAGAGGCTCTGTGCACAAAATTCGTGCATGGGTAGGGTCCCTGGGCCTGACCAGCGATCAGGCTCCCCACCTCCCTGCCTCCTCCTTCCTTCGAGCCCTCAGCGGCTGCTGGTCGCCTGCCATGTTCTGCCCCACCCCCTAGTGGTCAGCACATGTCATAGCGAGCGACCTAACTCCCCAGGGGTCAATTTGCATATTAGCCTTTTATTGTATAGGCTTTTTATTTCATGTAAATTGGGTACTGAATTTTACTATGGACAGACACAAATAATAGATTCAGGGTAGGACACTAGAGGACCTCCATAAGAATTATAAGACAGTTTAAGATTAGGAGGCAAGAAAACTAATCAGAGTACCAACCGTGTGGGTTTGTGGTGTAAAGAGAAAAATGGCCTTTTGTGGTTCCTGTACCAGTGGCAGGAACTGGGGGGGGTCTGGGTTTCGGTCCCGTCTGTGTCAGTTAACTAATGTGGGCAATTTGTTTGGAACTTCTCAGGGCCTGACTTGGCTCCTTTAATATATATTTTATTGATTTTTCACAGAGAGGAAGAGAGAGGGATAGAGAGTTAGAAACATCGATGAGAGAGAAACATCGACCAGCTGCCTCTTGCACACCCCCTACTGGGGATTGCCCGCAACCAAGGTACATGCCCTAGACTGGAATCGAACCTGGGACCTTTCAGTCCGCAGGCCAATGCTCTATCCACTGAGCCAAACCAGTTTCGGCAAAGATATATTTTTGATTCATTCATACCGGATGGCTATTGTTGTGTTGGTTGTTATTTTTTGTTTGGCAGTCTAAGGGAGAAGAGGTCAGGGCCCTGACTGAATACTCAGATATTGGTTATTTTAAAAATTCTTGCCGGGACACCAGCTGCAAATCGCTGATAGAGCAGAGCCCAGCAAATTACCACCTGAGGGCCAAACCCAGCTGGCCTCGGATCTTGACATTTATAAGTGGTTGGGGAAAAAAAAGAAAAGCAAGAAGAATAGTTGATGACTTGTGAAAATGACATGAAAATCGCCTTTCCGTGTCCATAAGTGAAGGTTTATTGGCGCGCAGCCACACTCATTCATTCTCACGCTGTCCGCGCTGCTCTGTGCCATGTGACGAAGGCCCGTAGCTGTGCCAGACTGCCCCACCCGCCGGCCAAAAATCCCTCCTGTCTGGCCCTTTCACACACAGGATCTCCGGTGTTTTTACTCAGGTTCCACCTGTTGCTCTGAGAGCACGGAGGAGGTGAAGGTTTAGGAGTCACTGAGGGGACCTGGCCAGTGTTGCTCAGTGGTTAGCATAGGCCCAGGAACCCAGAGGTCATGGTTTTATTCCAGTCAGGGCACATGCCTGGGTTGGGGGCTCGATCCCCAATTGGGGGCCTACAGGAGGCAGCCATAGAGGTTTCTATCTCTCTATCCCTCTCCTTCTCTCTCTAAAAATAAAAACATAAATAAAATAAGTCACTGAGGGAAGGGTGGAGAGGCCTCTCGGTAGGAGAAAGTATGAGATGGAGATAAGCCGAACTGTGTGGGGAACAGTGAGGAAAGTGGCCTGACTGGCTTGGTGAAGAGGGCGGTGCTGAGAGGAGTTGGCGAGGTTTGTCTGGTTTCCTTCAGTTCTGCCTCAGCCTACCCAGACCTTGCCTCTGGCTTGTGGGCAGCAGGACTAAGCACAGGGAGCCTGGTGGGGAAGGACACAGGACAAGGCAGGAGACCATGCCCCCTGTGCAGGAAGGGGCAGGGTAAGGGAGCTGAGGCCAGGGTGTCCCCTACAGCCAAGGGGGCAGGAGCCCGCCGGGCTCTGGGCTAATGGCTGAGTGGCACTCCTGCTGTGGGAGCCCACTGACCACCAAGGGGCAGCTCCTGCAGTGAGTGTCTGCCCCCTGGTGGTCAGTTCATGTCATAGCGACCCGTAGTTCCTCCAGTCGATTTGCATATTAGTCTTTTATTATATAGGATATTATATAGGATGTAATTGGGTTTATATTCTCTAACCTTTTTATTCCCTGGGTTGTGGGTGACTTTTTGTATCCACTGTAATGTGTATGGGTTTCTGTTGTATGGACAGACTTTGCTATCTAACCACCTACTATTGGATATTCGTTGTTGGACAAAAACCTGCAGGTGGTGCCCGCAGGTGCATGCACATAGAACGTGCCTGGATCTTACACGTATGCCTCTCATTGACTCTCCGTGTGGCTAGCCACGTGTGTTCACCAGTGACAGCAGGGAGGTCCAAGGATATAAACAGCGCTCATCTGTGATGTTGAGACAGGAGAGACGCTTCATTATTACCTTTGCTTGGCCTTCTCAATTAGTCTGGAATATGTCTATTATAATATGTATATCCTTCCATTTTTTATTTTGTTGAAAATAAAAATGGAAAAAATAAGTAACAAGATGTGCTTCTAAACTTTGCACATATAGGGTAGGGCAAAAGTAGGTTTACAGTTTGAATGGAAAAGAATACAAGAATTAATAAATAATAATCCAGTATAAGAATAAGCTGTTTTGCATACTCACTCCTGTACACCCACTTCTGCCACACCCTGTATATCCAGCTAAGCCTGGAGGCAGGTCCCTTAGGTCCCTTAGGTCCCTAAAAGGAGCCGCCAGCCAGGCTGTTTGTGATGACTTCCGGGCTGTTGTGTGACAGACGGCCTTCCCACAGGTATTATAACGCTGCCTTTTGTTCCTAACACCAGTGTTGAATTTATACCCCAGGGAATCAGTTCCTGGTCCCCTTAGCAACTTTCTTTTGTGGGAGGGAAAGGGAATGCCTGGACAAGGGGGAAAGGTGCCTGGCCACGCTTTTGCCAAGAAATGCGTTGGTGTGGCTTGACATGACATTTCTGCTTTTCCATTTTCCTAGGGTTTTGCGGCCTCCGGGTGGCGGGTCCAACTTCTCCTTAGGCTTCGACGAGCCCACAGAGCAGCCCGTGAGGAAGAACAAAATGGCCTCCAGCATCTTTGGGACCCCCGAGGAGAACCCCCCTTCGTGGGCCAAGGCAGCAGGTGTGGCTTCAGACCCATGGCCGGTGAGGGGGAGGCCCAGCGTGAGAGCACGGCTGGGAGCCGGATCTAGCTTCTATCTTACAGAATACACAGCTCCAGCTGCTCCTCACTGGGGGAAAGACTAGGAGAAGGTGACCAGACGTCCCGATTTTTAAAAAAATTTATATTTTATTGATTTTTTTATAGAGATAGGCCTCCACTCTATCCACTGAGCCAAACCGGTTTCGGCAGACGTCCCGATTTTTAGCAACTTGTCCCGCAGTGTTTTAAAAACGCCGTGGGACGCGGGACAGATAGTTAGAAATCGGGACGTCTGGTCACCTTAGACGAGGGCCAAGCCTCACGCTCGCTAAGAAAGGGTTTGCCTTAGGCCCTCCCGTTCCGCTCCTCAGGAAAGTGTCTTTCGGTTCAGGGGCCAAGCCCAGTGGCGGCAGAGAAGACCCGGAGCCCGGACCCCAGAGGAGGAACTCCGTGGAAGCCAGCGCGGGGGACTTCCTGGACCTGAAGGTCAGTGTGACGGCGGGGACCAGGCCGGGCCTGGAGGGCGTTTCTGTTCAGAAATCGGGTTTCCTGTTGTACGAAGCGCTTCAGTCCTCCCCTGGAGTTCCCCATGGAGGCTGTTGGGAGAGGGCGGTGTTGGTGACGGATGATGGACAGCCAGGGAGGGAAGTCAGAAAGTGAATCGGCGTGACCTTGCTGTTCGGAGGTCTTTTTGGCCGGCAGGATTGGTCTCCCCTCCGTGCTGGTTTTCAGGACTTGTGGATCACCCCACACTCACTTCCTGGGTGTCTCAGATAGGCCGTATCTCCGAGTTCAAGGGCTGTTTAAATTGTTGGCAAACGTTAGACGTCCAGTTGTGAGCGGAGCTCAAGGACAATGGCACCGCCCCCAGCCCCCAGCCCTGCGTCAGAGCTCATGGAGGCATCAGCCACCCAAGTGTGGGAGGCCCACGGAAGGGGCTTTGGAACTGTTAGATGCCTGCCAACCCCTAGGTCAGCAGAAAGGGGGGGTGAGAGGACAGACTCACCAGTGGCCCGTCTGATAAAAGCCTCTGAAACGCTAATTAAGATAGGACATCGTTGTATATGTTAAGATTTTTGTAAAAATTATTTTTAATCTATTGGGGTGATATTGGTGAGATGTTAAGGTTTGGGAGTGTTACTGGCCCCGGGGCAATCTGTCCAGCATTGTTCTGGTGGAATGAAGGTTGCTTGTTGTGATGCAGCCTGACCCTGACCTTGGCCACATCAAAATGAAAGCAGTTGGTTTCGAAGACACAATAGCTTCTCTGAACTGTGACTGCTTTGTCTGTATAATATGTTGCAAAATTAAAATCGGAGTAAAATTTTAATCTCTTCTCTTCCAGGGAGAAGGTGACATCCACGGTGAGTACCTCCGGAGCCCACATTTCCGGTTCTGTAAATGTTTTAGAACTGGCGCCCTGGCCGGGTGGCCAGTTGATCTCGTGTACTGAGAGGTTGCAGGCTGATTCCCAGTCGGGCACAGGCCTGGGTTGCGGGTTCCATCCCAGGTTGGGGCATTTACTGGAATGACCGACTGATGTTTCTCTCTCTCCCTTTCTCTCTAAAATCAATGACAGAATCGATTGAGATTTTGATTCAAATCATGTCTTGGGTAAGAGATTGGGACTTTGCCAGCATGCTCTGGGTGGAGGGAAGCAAAACGGAACAGGAAAGTCAGCAAACACGGCCATGTTTGGTACGGCCAGCAGTGAGAGCAATGCCAGACGGGTGTGAGAAAGGATTAAAAAACCCAAACCTTTACAGATATGTACATTATTCAAGCTGGCATTTGTTACACTTAATGAGAGCTTTTTAGTAAATGGCTCTGGCAGTTCAAACTTGGCCCATGACATTGAGCTTACAAAGTTTGAATTTTTATATATAAAAAGCACTAAGGTGCTTATTTTTCAAGACAATGGTAGCCCGGTGATCTTACACATGATGATTTAGGGGCAGATATAAGTTTACATTCCGGCGGAAATGAGCTATTATCATTTAATTATTTTAATCTGTGAAGTCTTCATTGGCATTTCCTTAACCAGTGCCAGCTCAGTCCTGACAAGTGTGAGGCAGAGTTGACACACACCAGGCAGCGGCGGGTAAAAATGGACTCGCTGGAATGCAGCTCGCAGGTCCTCTGGGTCGGATGTGGCTTCCTCACGACCTCTTCCTCCCCCACGTGCTGTGCTGCAGCCTCCCAGGGACTCAGAAGTTTAAGCCCCCATTCCACTGCTGTCCTCTCAAACATTGTTTCTTTTCTTCTTTTTAAAAAAATATTCCTTGCCGAAACCCGGTTTGGCTCAGTGGTAGAGCATCTGTCTGGGGACTAAAAGGTCCCAGGTTCGATTCCAGTCAAGGGCATGGACATTAGTTTCGGGCACATCCCCGGTAGGGGGTATGCAAGAGGCAGCTGGTCGATGTTTCTCTCTCATCGATGTTTCTGGCTCTCTCTCTCTCCCTTCCTCTCTGTAAAAAAATCATTAAAATATATTTTTTAAAAAAATTCCTATTGCTTTCAGAGAGGAAGGAAGGGAGAGAGAGAGAGAGAGAGAAACATCAATGATAAGAGTCATTGTTCGGCTGCCTCCTGCACTCTCCACAGTGGGATCGAGCCCGCAAACCCAGGCATGTGCCCCGACTGGGAATCGAACCGTGATCTGGTCCAGAGGTCAATGCTCAGCCACTGAGCCACGTGGTGGCTCACACGGTGTTTCTCCACAGAGTGGGGGGAGCTGTTCCGAACTCTGAGTGTAGCCCAGGCGCATGCTCATGGGACACATGCCCTTTGCACTGGCTGAGGATGGGTTTGTTTTTGTCCCTGTCCAATCTGTTCCATTTGAGAAGACCGTTCTGCAGGTAAAGTATCTTCTAGGCTTTTCCATTCCACCGCTTTGTCATTCTGAAATGCTGGCACTGTGAGACCTTATGTAGCCACAATCTGGACCCACTAATTTGGCCACTGACTATAATGAGGGGTTGGGGAGCCTGGGGAGAGTGGGAATCCTGAAGAAGTGAGGGGAGGGTGAGTCCTTTGTCCCGCAGAGGAATTCACCCCCCGCCCGGCTCAGTCCATTACAGATCCTCAGGTGCATCGCTCACGGAACTGTGTAGCATGGCAAGTCCTTCCTTCTTTTCTCCCATGTCATCATCTTGCCACCTGATTGTGTTGTGTTCCTGATCGCCGCTTTTACTTTGTCATCACATGACAAGGGGCCTAATACTTTCAGACACACCTAGGGGAGTGGAGGTCAACCCCGATGCTGTTGCCAAGTTTACTTCAGACAGAGCCACGCTATTCTGCTGAGCTTAAACTACAAAGGTTTTGTTTGGATATAAGGGAAATTGCCTTCGTCTTTTGAGCAGTGAAACACAGGAGTGGCCACAGGGAGGACTTTGGAAATGTGTAAGGAAGAGGAAATTAAGGCCCGCTGTTTAGTCTCTATATGCGCGTTTCTTTATTTTCTCTTTTTTTTAATTTAAATTATTATTATTATTATTTTGGTATGCTATTACCTTGTTGTGAAAGAGAACATTTTGTTAATAATAAAAGACAGAAGATGGGTGGAAATGAGCTTGACTTAGCTAAGAATCCCTCTGGGGATGAATTGCCCCGGTGGAGCTGCCGGTGGTTTTGTGTCCTTAGAAATTCCCATCAGCCACTGGGCTCACAGAGGAGAATTCTGGGAGATCTGTGTAGTGGGAGCCGTGTTCTCGCAGCAGGAACGAGACCACTCACCTGGATAATGTTGGCTCAGCCTGAGTTCATTGTCTGTCTTCATCTATTTTGAATTGTTTTAAAAATGTGGGTTTTGTATTTGTGGTACATTGGACACATTTTCTTTTCCTTCCTTCCTTCCTTCCTTCCTTCCTTCCTTCCTTCCTTCCTTCCTTCCTTCCTTCCTTCCTTCCTTTCTTATTTATTTATTTTTAACAATGCCAGGCATTGTTCTGGACACAGAGCATTCTTTTTCTTTTTTTAAACATTTAAAAAATATATATTTTATTGATTTTTTACAGAGAGGAAGGGAGAGAGATAGAGAGCTAGAAACGTCGATGAGAGAGAAACATTAACCAGCTGCCTCTTGCACAATACCTACCGGGGATGTGCCCGCAACCAATGTACATGCCCTTGACCAGAATCGAACCTGGGACCTTTCAGTCCACAGACAGACACTCTACCACTGAGCCAAACCGGTTTCGGCTCTTTTTCTTTAAAAAAAAAAAATTTATTGATTTTTTTTTTTTTTTTTTTTTTTTTTTTTACAGAGAGGAAGAGAGAGGGATAGAGAGTTAGAAACATCGATGAGAGAGAATTATCGATCAGCTGCTTCTTGCACACTCCCCACTGGGGATGTGCCTGCAACCAAGGTACATGCCCTTGACCGGAATCGAACCTGGGACATTCCAGTCCACAGGCTGACGCTCTATCCACTGAGCCAAACCGGTTAGGGCCGGATGCATTTTCTTAGGCTATGTAAGGGACACTTACTGTGGGACTTGGGTCTTTGGTGGGGATGCATGTGATTCCGTTTCTTGTGTAACCAGAATAGCAACAGGAACTGAAGGGTAACGACCCCTTCTCCCCAAGCTTCTGCTCACAACCGGAGGGGCTGTCGCCCTGGAAAGCATTCTGTTAAGAGTTTCACTGGAGCTCAATGCTGTAGAACATGTGTGTCATATTGTGTTCCTTCTGCAGAATGCCCCACACATGCACCAAATGCCACGTGACAAGCAGCGGGAGCTTGTATCTGAGACTTTGGTGTGTTTCTGATTTCAGATCACTTCTCCCTGGGACTTCTCCATTTCAGGAGGCTAAATAAAGACTTGGTACAAGTGGTTTTAGGAACATGAACTCTTAATGTTTAGTCTTGGAAGAACTAAGAAAAACTATTTTCTTTAGAAGTTCTAACTTTTCAGTGGTGTCCAATATGCGTGGTGGGGACAGGGTTTACTTCTTTCTGACTCCAGGTATGTTTTGAGTCTTTCTAAAAAACAAACCAACAACCTAGATCCCTCAGACTCGCCGGAATCGCTGTTAGCCTTCCTTTCCTCCTGTCTCCGTAGAAAACGTGGACGCGGACTTGCAGGCCAGCCTGGGGCAGAGCGAGGAGAAGCCGGTGCCCGCCGCGCCCGTGCCCAGCCCCGTGGCGCCGGCCCCGGTGCCGTCCCGGAGGAACCCACCGGGCGGCAAGTCCAGCCTGGTCCTGGGCTAGCGCGCCGTCTGAACGCTGTCGTTTTGTTTGTCTGTCCGTCTCCTCCATGCTTGTGAACTGCACAACTTGAGCCTGACTGTACACCTTTGGGATTTGTTTCATTAAAGAAGAAGCACTTTATGTCCCGCTGTCTTTCTTTCCCCCTTTCTCTGGAGGAGGCTCTCCATCCGTCCTCCTGCCTGCGGGTCCCTGGGCCGTGGCATGAGCGCCCCTAGTGGTAGAGAGGAGGGACAGCCTCGTGAGCTTCGTCCTGTGTTTTTAAGAACAGATCATTTGGTTCCAAACGTGTTAGAGGATCTTTTGTACTGATGTTTTTAAAACCCTTTTCTTGTCAGCTTTACTTGGGCTTCCCAAGCCTAATGGACAGGCCAGTCAACAGTCCACAGGCACCGCCCCCAACCCCCACCCCGGGCTGTCTTTATGCCCAACCTTCAGGGTGGCGCCCGAACTTGGCCGTGCCCTTTGCTAGAAGCATCTTCCTGTGCCTCATGCCTTGCTGCCTGCAGAGCAAAGAAGCTGCCTTTTCTGTTTGAACCTTAAGCGAGAAGCCAGGCACTAACGGGGCTGGCCCGGGCGAGAGCCTCCTGCTGACTCGCAGAGGACGCTGTGTCCACTGCAGCTGACCGATTCCCCCGTGAAGCGGGGCAGTGCTCTGACCGCCGGGAGCTGGTGCATGATGCTGGTGCTCGGCCACGACACGAATCTCATCCTTACAAACCGTGTTGTACTTCTCAATCCTGGACTGTTGCTTCAAGTAAACAAATGTACACATTTTGACATGCTGCGTCCTGTGTCTTCTTTCTGAGATGGTGTCGGTGTGCTGGCTGGCTGGTTGCTTCCTTCTTGTGACTGCAGACCCTCTGCTCAGTGAAAGGTCCGGTGAAGGCCGAGGCCAGCGGGCTTCTCCCTGGAGACAGTTCTCTAGAGCAGCCCGTTTCCATTCACAGCGGGAGCTCCAACTGCCAGAAGGATCACGCCCTCTGATATCTGTGGCAATAGAATTCAGGGATCATGAGATGAATTGAGATCTAAAATATGGGGTCTAGTAATAATTACAACAGAGGGATTAAAATGCTTCCTGAGCGTTGGGCACAAGTAGTAGAAAACAACGGCAACTATATTGTTGATTAAATTTTGTTGTATTGTTTAAATAAGTTCGATTTTAAAAAAAAGGTATTAGAAAACGACATTAATTATTACTAGACCTAATAATTATTAGCCAATATGCTGTATGTCTGACTCCTCTACTTCATGCTGGGTGTAGTAACGGACTGCATACCCAGCACAGAGTCCAACCTGCAAGGCGCTTCTCAGTGGTGGGTGGTCAGAGGGGAGCTCCAAAGGAGGGTCCATGTCCATTAGAAGGGGACAGGGTCAGGGGAATGAGTTGCCTTGAGTGATAGGGAGGCGGCTGGGTTCTAGGGAGGAAGCTCTAAGCCGGTGGTCTGCAAACAGCAGCTCGCGAGCCACATGCGGCTCTCGAGCCGTGGTTTGCTGCTCTGTTGACTAATGAGTTTGCCGACCACTGCCCTAGGCCAACATGCTCTCTCAGGTGTCTGAATTGGGCATTATTAGACCTGGCTGTTAGGCCCATCAATAGTACTGACCAGCTGCATGCTGTTGGCTTGTCATTTGGGACTCAATTTCCTAACTTAAAAATGACACCTTTTGCTCTGGCCAATTTAGCTCAGTGGATAGAGCATGCGGACTGGGGGGTGGGGAGGGTCCTAATTCTGGTCAAGGGCAGGTACCTCAGTTGCAGGCTCCTCCCCAGCCCTGGTTGGGGCACATTCCAATTGATGTGTCTCTCCCCCTCCCTTCCATTCTCTAAATGTCAATGAAAGGGTGGGGATTAACAACAAAACAATAAATAAAATAATTTTAAAATGTTTTTAAAAGTGACACTTTTGATGAACGAGGTCACCTCATGAACCCCTCCCAAGATGGAGATGACTGAGTGTAGGGTAACCAGACTCACTTGAGCCACTGGGCATCGGGGAGCAGGAGTGCTCACAGGCGGTGGGTGTTGAGTTTCTCAGTGTAAAGCACCCCAGCTGAGTTACGGCTTCTCTCGTGACTTCGGCGGTCGGGAACCAGCACCTTCTCTCAGTGAAGGTGGGGCTCCCGGAAAGATATGTCCCTGATTTGTGTCACCACTTACGATTTGGGGATTTTTCTCCATAATCTACGCAGATAAATGCCTAATCACAAGTAAGGGGTTCTGAGGGAAGGACAGTTCTGCTTGTCATTTTGCTATAAGCAAAATTACAAGAAATTTCCTAAAATAATTTACATAGAATTTCCTAAAATTCCATGTACATGTTTGCTAAGGTTAAAGTTTCCGGTTAGAAAGTTTAGAAAGTGAAATTGAATGATCTTACAATGGTGACTAGAATGGACAGTTTGGACTTAAAAAAAAAAATTGGTTCACACCTTTATTTTTAAAAATATATTTTATTGATTTTTACAGAGAGGAAGGAAGAGGGATAGTTAGAAACATCCATGAGAGAGAAACATCGATCAGCTGCCTCCTGCATGCCCCCTTTTGGGGATGTGCCCGCAGCCAAGGTACATGCCCTTGACCGGAATCAAACCGGGGACCTTCAGTCCTCAGGCCGACGCTCTATCCACTGAGCCACTCCGGTCAGGGCCAGTTTGGGCTTTTTACCTAGTTTGTCGGCGGCTTTAGTGAAGGAGGGGAAAGAGACAAGTGCTCAGCGTGTGGTGCTTGTGCAGTCAGTGCCTCCTCTTCCGCGTTTATAAGTCATCTTTGAACGGGAGCCGGCCCCCCCGTAACGGTCTGGAGGTCCGGGGGCTCAGATGGGGACCTGTCCTTGGTGTAGCCAGAAATCTACAAAAGGGCGTTGTCCCAGCGTTTTCCAGCGGGGACGGCGAGGCGGAGCTCTTCCCGGGGGCCGGGTTCGCACCGGCGGCTCTGAGCGCCTTTCTTAGGAGCTGGCTCCCTCCACAGTCACTGGCCGGTACCGGAGCCCGGGAGCCCGCCTGCCCGGGAGCCCGGCCGCGGCTGCAGGCGGGGGCCGGGCGGGCGGCCGCTCCCGCTACCAGAGGCGCCTCCGTGTGAATGGCCCGCGGCCCCGCCGGAGCCGTAGGCGCCCCGCCCCCCGCGCCGGCCCCGCCCCCGCACCGCCCGGCGGCCCCGCCCCTGCCGGCCCCGCCCCCGCGCCGCCCGGCGGCCCCGCCCCCTGCCGGCCCCGGCCCCGCCCCCGCGCCGCCCGCCGGCGGCCGCCCTCTCGGGTCGCGTTCGGCCCGCGCTGCGCGGCGATGGCGGCGGCCATGGCGGCGGCGCGGCGCGCGCGGCCCGTGCGGGTGCTGGTGGACATGGACGGCGTGCTGGCCGACTTCGAGGGCGGCCTGCTGCGCGCCTTCCGCCGCCGCTTCCCCGAGGAGCCGCACGTGCCGCTGGAGCAGCGCCGCGGCTTCTTCGCCCGCGAGCAGTACCGCGCGCTGCGGCCGGACCTGGCGGTAGGAGCGGGGGCGCGGGGGGGCGGGAGCGCGGGAGCCCGGCCCCCGGCGCGGAGCGGAGCCCGGACCGCAGAACCCGCCCGGGCGGGAGCTCCGGCCGCGCGGGACACCGGCCCGCGGGGAGCCCTCCGCGCCGGTCCCGATCCCAATCAGCAAAACCGACTTCAGACAGTTCACACCGGAGGGAGCAGCCCCCCATTCCCTCCCCCGCCCACCACGTGGAGGTCCCGCTGGGCCGCAGCTGCGGAGGCAGAGCCCGGACGGAACACTTTGTTTCAGGACAAACTCGCCAGTGTGTACGAAAGCCCGGGCTTTTTCCTGGACCTGGAGCCCATCCCCGGAGCCTTGGAAGCCATGCAGGAGATGCAGGCCATGCCCGAGTGAGGGAGGCGGGGGGCGGGGGCGGGGAGGAGAGGGGGACGGGGGCTGGCGCCACCTGCCTCACCGGCCTTCCTTCCCTGCAGCACCGAGGTCTTCATCTGCACCAGCCCCCTGATCAAGTACGAACACTGTGTGGGTGAGAAGGTGCGGTTGCTCCAGCGCCCCCATTCAAACTGCCCCCCTAAGTCCTGACTGACTAAACCAGCGGAAGCCGGGGAGGTGTGGGCGGGGGAGAGGGAGCCCCACTCTCATGCTTCCCCATTGGCCTGAATGCAGGGGCCCCGAGGCCCCGCTGACAGGCCCCCCCTCCCCCCCCCAGTTCTCCTGGGTGGACAAGCACCTGGGGCCCCAGTTTGTGGAGCGCATCGTCATGACGAGAGACAAGACGGTGGTCTCGGGGGACCTGCTCATCGATGACAAGGACACCATTCTAGGTTGGGTCTGTTCCTTGGGGGCCTGCGGGATTTGGGGGAGGGAGCCCACATCGCCCGCTCACAGATGCCTGCCGCCCCCCCCCCCCTCCCCCTTCTCCGGGTCCGGTGCCAGGCCAAGAGGAGTCGCCGGCCTGGGAGCACATCCTGTTCACCTGCTGCCACAACCAGCACCTGGCGCTGCCCCCCCCACGGCGACGGCTGCTCTCCTGGAGCGACAACTGGAGGGAGATCATAGAGAGCAAACGGGATGGTGTGGACATGGCCCCGATCAGAGGGAACGAGGACAGGCCGGCGGGGAAAGCCGGCACAGCTAAGTGACCCTAGCACCGGGGAGCAGGGCCGGCCGCCTGGCACCTCCCGAGAGGGCGGAAGCACGATGGGCAATCAGTCAGAACCTCTCAATAAACAGCTTGGCTACTGCTCTGTCCAGGCTCTTTATTTGGGAAAGGAAAACGCAGGCGCCGAGGGCTGCAGTTGGATGAGGCTGGTAGAGCCCCCCTTTCCAGAGGCCCAGGACCTGCCCCCGCACCATGCCATTCCTCTCCAGCTGCCTTCCCGTGGTCACTAAGGGACACAGAGACCAGGACTCCCACTGCTCCTGAATCCCCGCCTTCCATGGTGCCCCACACCCTCCCGTGCTGGCCAGCATGCACCGGACTACGGGCCACACACGTTAGGTCAGTCTCTGGTCTGCTGTCACCCTGAGCACCTCTGCCTGCATCCCCAAGGCCTCCTGAGGTGCATTTCCAGGGACAAGAACCACGGGAGGTGTGTGTGTGTGTGTGTGTGTGTGTAATAAGACGAAGTTACAAGGGTTTGTGCCTGTATTCCGATGTCTTCACGCTCAGGGCCTGGGCCTGGATGCCTGATGGTCACGTTAACAAGGGCAGGGGCCATCTTCATCCTGGAAGCCCTCCCATGGAGCTTGGCACACAGGCCTGTGTGAACACACGGTTACTCCTGGGCCACGCAGTTCTCTAGGCCAGCATCCACTCTGCCCCACGCCCAGCTGCCCAGCTCCAGTTTTAACAAGGCTCCTCATTCCTGTTCCTCAGAACGACTCCAGACCCTCTGAGAGGCCCGGCTCCCTCAGGTGCGGGCAGTTTCCCCAGACCGGGGCCCAGCTGCTCTCGGGAGAACCACTGTCTGCAAGAGCCCTGGATCCTGGGGCCAGGGTGTGCCTTCCAGGAGGGAGCCTGACGGGGTGGGCAGCGGAAGGCCCCTGGCCGTCCCTGGCTGAGGACAGCGCCTTTGGCTTCCTTCTCCACATCTCAGCCTGCCTTCCTCAGCTCCTCTCCCAGCGCCTGCTCCTGTGCCAGGCCCGCCAGGCTGAGGAACTCGCCTTAGAAATGGCGGCGAGGGCACCAGTCCCGCTCCCAGCCCCCGCCAGCACTCCGGGCCGGTCTCCGGGGGTGGGTGGGTCAGGGCTGCTGCGGGGCCTCGGTCCGGGGCAGGGGGATGCCCAGGGCGGAGTGTGCCGGCCGGCGGCGGGCCTCGGCCACCTGGCTCGGGGAGCAGAAGTCCTCCAGGAAGACCTGGGCCAGGTTGCGGAGCCGGGCGTTGGCGGAGAGGGAGAAGCGCAGCATGCACTGCACCACGGGCGTGGCGCTCAGCTCGGGGTGGCGGCCGGGGCCCGGCGCGCTCAGGTACATGATGGTGGTGACGGCGGACAGCACCGTCTCCTCGTTGGGGCTGGAGAGGCAGTTGATGATGAGCGGGACGCCCCCCGCCTGCAGGATGTGCTCCTTGTTGGCCCTGTCCGCGCACAGGTTGCAGAGGCCTCCTGGAAGAGAGCGAGGTGAGCCTGGATGCTTCAGCCCGGCCTCCCCCCGCCCCACCCTCCTGCTTCTCTGCCACGGAGGCTCAGGGCAGAGCCAGGCCTGCGAGGAGGTGGCCCAGGGACAAGGACCCTAAGCCCAGTCTGGTCTCCGGAGAGGCCTGCCTGCCTGCCACGGCCTAGCCTGAAAGTGGGCCCAGCTGGTTCAATGGCAGCGTACATCTGAGGGAGGCAAGGGGCTGAGAGGCGTTCCTGAAATCAGGAGCCCGTTCACCCCTGGGGAACCCTTGGCACACTGGGCCATCCCTTGAGTGCCTTCATACTGCTCCTGTCCCCGCCAGTGGGCGCCACTGAGCAGGCCCCCACTCTCTGTTGTCCCTCTGAATCCCAGCACCTACAGCTGTGGACACTCCCTGGACACATGCTGGAGACACGAATGAACCCCACAAAGTATTACCATCACCCCCATTTTAGCAGGAGCCAAGGCTGTTGAGTAACTCGTCCAGAGTCCCAGGAGACGGGAGCCCTCTGCCACACCCAGGGGAAGGGGGGTCCCTCCGGAAGCTCCAAGGACAACTAGCCCCGCTGTGGGCAGGCGCCAGGCTGGACTGGGAACGGGGACACACGTGCACCATCTCCCGCCTGAGAGTGGCCCAGCCTCCGGCCACGGCAGGCGCACCCAGGCGGGGACGGGACTGGCCTCGCTGTAAAGCGGGAGACAAGGAGGACGAACTCACTCTCCGGCTGGTCAGTCATCACACCCAGGAGCGCCAGGCGGGCACGGCCAGCAAAGCCGGGGGAGAGCCAGGTGGCAAGCCCCGCAGGTGGGGGCAGAGGCCTCAGGGAGCAGGCCCACCTGTGCCATGTGAGGCCCGGGAGCCTCCAGGGATGGAGCAGGCACTTGCTGGAGCTCACGACTGCCTGGTCCAAACACGGGGAGTGAGGGCGAGGGGCCCCTAACCCTATAGCTTCCTTGACGAAGGTCAATCTTCACCTTAGCTGAGCCGGCCTGCTGTCTTTGCATGTGAGGTAACATGCCACCTTCCCCTGTAACTTTTTTCTGACCCCTCAGGGACCACAGAGCCCTCATTGTTATCGGGTGCCCACACACTGCCTCTATGAGCTGTAAACCTTTCCTCCGGTACCCACCGATGTGAAGTGTCCCCGTCTTATTCTTTATCCACTCTCCGAGATTCCCCGCTTACTTTCTCCCGCCTCCCTAAGCCACCACCAAACAATTTCATGTAACGCCCCCTCCAAACTTACATCTCCTTTGATTCTAACGTATAAAATAAGCTGTAAATTCTCTGGATCATTTTCTCAGCAATGTCAATTTGGCTCAAATAAATTCATAAACATTCTCTACAGGTTTGGCTGTTTCTTAGGTTGACACATCGTTGAGTGAAAGAAACTAGACACAAGAGTACACAACCTGACTGGCCTGGGTGGCTCAGTGGTCGAGCGGCGACCCATGAACCAAGAGGTCACCGGATTGATTCCGGGTCAGGGCACATGACAGGGACTGCAGGCTCCATTCCCAGTAGGGGGCGTGCAGGAGGCAACCAACTGATGCTTCTCTCATCACTGATGTTTCTGTCTCTTTCCCTCTTTCTTCCCCTCTCTCTAAATCAGTAAAAAATAATAATTTTTTTTAAAGAGTACACATCTGCATGATCCCACTAATATGAAATTCAAGAACGGGCTAAAATAATCCATGGGGACAGAGGTTAGATTAGTGGCTACCGTGGGGTGGGAGACACTAACTGGGAGAGGGTGCGAGGGACCTTGCTAAAACCTGACCAGGGCTGGTTACCTGGGCATGCATGTACTTAAGGTATATGCGTCCCACTGCATGTTCACCAGCTGCAGTTTAAAAATGGTTACCAGGCAAACACGAGAGCAAGTTGGGACTGGCTGGGGAGCGTGTTTTGGACAAACCAGACAGGAGAGAGAAAGAAAACAGGAGGCAAAAGAAGGGCCCTGCTAGACACACGGAGCCACAGACACCCCCGGGAGAGGCAGAGGAGGAACCCCCAAACGCGGCCTGGGATGAGGAAGCTGGAGGCTCTAAGAGTCAGGCAGGTGACTCTGAGGCACAAGGCATGTAGGGCCGTGTTGCTGGGAGCCAGGCCTGTCCTGGGGATTAAATGGGGTCACGCTGGCACACGCTGAGCCCGCACCTGGTGCCTGCAGGCCAGGCGGGGCCTTGGAGAAATGGCCCAAGACATGCCCACCTCGAGGACCCGCCCACCTGGGCCAGCCCCCGTCCATCACAAGTCAAAACCTTCATTGTTTTCTCCTTGGGTTTTTGTTTTGGGGACTATTTGTTTCTTGGGTTTTACATTAGCATCTTGAAAATGGTTCTTTCTGAAATTTCAGATTTGGGGGTCATACACTATTGAAAAAGCTACCGGTACCATTGTGCAGAAGGGAGGTGGGGGGACAAACACATGTATATACATGTATGTGCTCACATTTGCTGGTTCTCTGTGAGGAGAGGATTGTGGAAGAGACAGGAATGGAGGGAGATTTCTATAAACCCTGGAATATAGTTTTGACCTGAACTGATGAATTTCATTTCTAGAAATTTATCCTGCAGATATAGACCCACAAGTAAGAAATGAAACACCAATAAGGTGTCTATTGAAACACCGATTGTTTTGGCAAAATGGAAAGCAGCTAAACACCCATCCCTCAGGGTCTGGCGAGGCCTCAGCGCCTCCACGCCAGGGAATAAACACCACGCCACTTTACAAGAATGACTGACACTGCAGGTACGTCAAGATATGCTAAGTAAAAAAAAAAAAAAAAAAAAAAAAAAAAGACAAGAAGAATATATAGTATACTACCACATTGCAGAACATGCAAAAATATATTCATACAGATATATACGTGTTTGTAAATTCCAAAAAACATTTTAGAAACGAGTAACAGTGTGAGCTACAGAGGTTAGAGAGGGAGTTACCTTTCACTACCTTTTATATTTTGTACCACGTGAATCGGTCTGGGCGAGTGTTTTTTGAAGAAGTGGCATTAGAATAAGTTTAAAAAATGTGGCTCTCAGAAGAAATTTCAATCGTTGTCCTGTTGATATTTGGCTCTGCTGACTAATGAGTTTGCTGACGACTGTCCTAAACCATTTGGCTCAGTGGATAGAGTATTGACCCAGAGACTGAAGGGTCCCAGGTTTGATTCTGGTCAAGAGCACATTGTCAGAGTTGCAGGCTCGATCCCTGGCCCTGAGCAGGGTATGTGCTGGAGAGACCCATCGATATGGATGTTTCTCTCTCTCTCCCCATCCCTTCACTCTCTTTAAAAACCAATGAAAAAATATCCTCGGTAAGGATTAAGAAAAAAATAAATTAAATTTTTAAAAAAAATTTATAATGTCACTGCATGTAGTTGTTGACTGTCATTTGCCCTGCTAAATAGTAGCAACACCCCACAATGTTGGTATCCAGTCTACCGGTTACTGTTTCTAGTCTGTGTCTGTTACAAGTTTGCTAGTGACATTTTTGCACACGTGTCTGGATATGCCTGTGCCCTACTGCGATGACTGTAACTGCTGGGTCCGGGGTTCTGCATGCCTAGCTTCCACTTTTCCAAAGAGAGGCCCCTGAGGACTGACCTCCACCTGCCTTTTTCCGAGCACCACCGCCATCTAGTGGCAGCTTCGTGTATGACAGGAAACAGAGCACAAGAAAGCGATTTAACCTGATTCCGGGAGGCAACCTATCTGAACCCAGTTTTAGTAACAAGACTCAAGTGTCCTGCGATGTCCCAGGATTCAACCAGTTTTCACAGGAGTAGAGGATTCTCTCCCGGTCCCTTCCTGTCTCCATACGGCATCTACGATGGCGCCGGCGTGCACCCACAGCATACAGGATGCCTGAGAGTCAGCCATGGTGCTTTGGGCAAACATTCCCAAATGAATGCCAAGGCTGCCGGAGTGTTTGTGTGGGGCACAAGCCAGGAATACCCATTCAGGTATCTGCTGAGATCCTGGCTTTATATCTGGCTCCCCGGAATTCACTCGCTTCCCATGCCCTGCCTACCTGGAGCAGTACCATCTGGTGACAGTTGGGCTTAAAACCTGGGCCGGGGCTGACGTGCCACCAGAACATCCCAGGGAGGTGCCGGAGTGGCCAGGGGCCAAGGGAACCAGGGGAGAGGGCACACTGGACTGTGAGCACTGGCTCCGGCAGCCGGGTCCCCTGGGCACAGAATGTGGGTCCAGGAAGATGAGGTGAACTCCTGGCTCCAGTGAGTGCTCAGTGTGAGCCTCAGGCACCGGGCCTCACCTCACGGAGGTGCTGTCTCAGCACCGGTGCAGAGGGCGCAGGACTACGTGCCTGCGGCTGGTGGCCGGTCCTCTGCACCTACGGGGCCCTCTCTCACCTTCCCGGGACCAAAAGGCCAGAGCATCCAAGACAGCAGCGGAGATCACAATTTCAGACCTGCCACTGGTTCAAAGATTCAAAACGACCAAGCGCAGCACAGAGCCTTCCGCAGCAGAGTGCGCGCTGCCAGCGTTTCCCACTGAGCACCGGACACGGTGGAGAAAGGAGGAGGACAGCAGGAACCAGATCCGCGTCTAAGTAGCGCTGGCTCTCCTTCCGACTCGCACAATAAGGAGAAGAGAAACGGAACTATCTGTCCCGTGAAGAATTCAATAGATCTCAGACCACAGGTCATCCTAAGTCAGCTCTGCTTTTCTTGATGTGACAACATTAAAATAAAGATGTTTACAAGGTCACTCTACATGTTCTTCTCCCAAGTGGCTGCAAATTCCTTCACTTACTATCTCATCTCTAAGCAGGCGGGAAGGCAGGCAGACAGAGGCTCCCGGGCTGAGTGCCAGACCTGACCCAAGCTGGCCGGCCCGGTCATGGGTGAACCCCGAAGGCTGCCCCGGAAGCGGAGGGGCTGCCTGAGATCTCTTTCCCAGACACTCACTTCCCACTCGCTCACCCCCGCAGCCCGTCAGGCATCCGGGAGGCCGTCCCGTCCTTACCGACAGCAAACTCCACCAGGGTCTCATTCTCCTCCGACAGCGAGTCCAGGAATAAGTCCAGGACCTGCAGCTGCCGCAGATACTGGTAGTTGCTGGGGTCGTAGGCGAAGTTGGCGAGGTTGGCCAGGACTTGCTCCTTGGCGGCTGCGGCGGGAAAGCGGCGCTGGAGCCCGGCCCGGGGCGAGGGTCGCGGGCGGACCCCCGCCCTGTCCCCGGACCCCCACCCTGTCGCCCTCACCTTGGCTCTCCGTCTCCTGGAATTCCGTGACCAGCGCCTGCAGGTAGCCCAGCCGCCCGACGTGGGGGTCTACCTTCGGCTTCTGGGCCATGGCCGGGGTGGCGGGGGGCGCACGGGGGACAGAGTGCGGCCGATGGGGCCGGAAAGGCGGGCGAGGACCCCCCTGGGCCTCCCGGGGCCGGGGCGGGCCGGGGCGGGCCACGGGCTCCTTTCCCAGCGTCAGGCTGTGCGGGCAAGTGCAGCTGGAACTGGGGTGTGAGGGTGGGGCGTGAACATCTAAACGGGGGACACGGAAGCGACAGGGCACGGGAGGCGGGAGCTGCACCAACCTGCCCCGAGCGGCGGGGTACGGTTTCCCGTAGGCTCCCGGACTTCCGGCGGAAGCCGCGCTTAGCTCCGCCCCCGAGGGCGGGGCGGGGCGGGGCGGGCCCAGGCGGGCCAGGGGCGGGGCCGTCGTGGAGCGCGGCGCGCGTGCGGAGTAGGCACCCCAGCTCCCCGCCCGGCCCGGGAAGGGCTGTGGCCGCTTAGGGGGTCTCCTCTGGGGCTGTCGAGGCAGAACCACCGCTAGGTCCCCTTGCACCTGCCGAGGGGGCACAGGCCAGCTCCTCGACCAAAGGACGCCCCCCTGGGGCGTGGGCGCCAGCTCCCCTCCGGCCCCCACCCCCCCACGGGTCCTTTTCCAAAAAGCCGGGCGAGCCTGGCACCCATGCTCCCCGCCCCGGGCTGAGCCTCCACCTCTGGTCAGAACTTTCGGGCCTGGGTAAGGCTGTTTGCCAGCCAGGTGGGCAGGGAGTGCCGGGGCAGCGCCCGCCGGCGGTAGGAACCTCTTTCCACCCAGATGTACCGTTTTGGCCGCTTTCCGGGTTGGGGAGCAGTCCTGGGTGGTGTAGCCCTTAGGCCCGATTATTTCCTGGGGCGTCTCAGGAACGTGGCGTGTGACCGGACCTCAGAGGCACTGGGTATATAAAGCGCCAGGGAAGGAGGTGGTCCTACCGCACTCCCACGGAGGTAAAGGGGGCCCGGGCCGTGAGCTTCTTGAGGGCCAGTACCATGTGCCTTTGGCCCTGGGCCATCATTCTCCCTCCTGCTACAGCCCCATTGGGAGTGGGCCCCGCATACAGGGGCTCAGCTCCCTGTGGTCAGTCCCTGCCTGATGCACACCTCCCTGGGGCCTGCATGGTTATGGCCATAGTCTGCGACCTGGGGGTGTACACTCAGCCAGAGGTGGCCAGGGGGTTTCTCTGCCCCTGGCCAGACAAAGCAGCAAAGGCTTGTGGACAGAGCTCCACCCTGAGCTACTCAGGAACTGCCCCAGACCAGCCGAGTGTGGGTTCTGGAGTCAGATGGGCCACCCATCCTCCCCCCTTTGGTTTCCTCCTAAGCTCTCAGGGGCCCCCCTCCTTGGAGAAAAATTTTCAGTCCTTGGTTTTGTGTTGAGGGCATTGACCAGTTCTTACCGGTTATCTGTCCAGTCCCAGGCACACAGTAGATGCTTAATAAATATTTGCCTGGTGATTATGGTTACTGTTGCCCCGGGGCAGATAAAGTCAGAGTTCTCAGTGCTGAATGGTCACTGATAATCTTTTTTTTCCTTAAAAAAAAAAATCTTTCAAGGAAGTGGGCCTGTTAGGGGATGCTTGTTTCAAAGCCTGGGAGCTACTAACATCAAAAGCTTTTACCTACTCACCAGCCCAATTCCCTCCTTTTCCACCCCATTAAGATGGAGGAGACAGGACTTGGTAAAATGTGCCCATGTTTTGCCCCTTCAGTTCACAAACTGTGGGTGGTGGCCAAGCACAGGATGGGATGGGGAGCAGGAAGGCAGTGGGGCGCTTCAGGATCCGACTTTTCAAACGGGGAGAGATTTTAACTTAGCCAGGCCCGCCTCCTCCTTTATAAAAGCCCAGAGACGCTGAATAATTTGCCCAAAGGCACACAGTAAATTGAGGCAGAGTCAAACATAGAACTCCGGTCAAGCACCCTTTGCTTCGCCTCTGCACTATTTTCTTTGGCCATAAGGGGGCACTCGTGGCAGGGTCCTGGAGAGGACAGGGCAACGCCAACGATGCTTACTCAGGCCAGCTGGTCCCGTGGAGAAGGAAGGCTAGAGGCGTATCATGAAAATAAAATCAATCCTCCTGATAAGGTTTTCTCGTTGGAGCCTGGTTGAGCCTGAATCAACAAACCAGGCCCTGGGCGTGAGCAGCCCCTGCTAAGCTGGGGGGACTGAGGGGGAGGAGGACTCCTCCAGGCGCAGTTCCCGCTTCATTAGCTCCCGGGGTTTATAGTCTGCGGCAGGAAACACTTCTGTGTGTAATTCAAACACACGTGTTCGGTTCCTCCGGCCAGGACCCTGCCAGGACAAGCCCGGGCCGATGGCAGCCAGCCCCCCACAGGGGTGACCTCGGGGAAGGGCACCAGCCAAGGGTGTGTGGGGAGCGCTCTGACCTCCAGGCCAAACACAGGCCCCTGGGCAGCAGGCCCAACAGCTACTCACCCAGGGCTGACGCCTCTGACACAGCAGGGAGACAGGAGGGCAGGAGAGGGGAGCAGAAGGCCTTTGGTTGCAAAGACAGCTGTATTTTCCCAGAGGCCCTTGGGGTCTGCCTAGCAATCGGACCCTCCCTGCTGCTCAGTCAAATGCCAGCTCCCCCCACCAACCCCAGCACTGATCTTCCCGGTCCAATACTGGGTGGGGCAAAGGAATGAGACCCTGGAGGGGGCCCTGCCACCCGAGCAGGGGGTTCCTCACACTTCACTGATTTGAGGACCCACATCAGGTGCTCCCCTCCGATTCTCTGCTCAGACACCAGGACAGGTGCTCCACCGACATTTAATCTGTCTGAACCCTGATGCAGGCTCATCCGCAGCGTGGCCATCGGTGGCTGCCGGCCACCACCGATTCTCTCCCAAGGCCCTTCCTCCCAAGTCCCAGTCCGAGGGGGCCCCAGCAGCCTGTGCCGGGGGCAGCCCCGAGGGCAGGGGCTGGGCCACAGGGAGGAAGGGAGGCTGGGGGGCTCGGGACAGGTGAGCTCTTTGGAACTGTCTGGAGCTGGAGAAGGACAGAGAGGTCACCTCGGACGCATCCAGGCTGGACCCAAAGGCCCGGCGTGGTGAGTTGTAGCAGCGGCAGTGGGCGGCCAGCTGAGCCCGGTCGGCCGTGAGAGACCCAAGCAGAGCTCAGACCCACCTTCCTGGGCCCCACGTCCCCTGGTGCCCAAGGAAAAACGTCAGGAGGACCAGCTCCTGGATTTTGCTCCTCAGAAGGAACCCTGAGTCTTCGGAGGCCAGCTCCTGGCTGAGCCCCGACGTGCGGGGCGGAACGGGACGGGATGGACGGGACGGCCTTTGGGTCCGGCTTTGCCCGTGAAACAGCAGGACGTCCGTTCCCGGGCGGAGGCAGTGTTCGCTCCCCGGCCTCGGGGCTCAGATGCCGGTCACACGTGTGATCCTGGGGCTCAGACGCTGGTCACATACGTGATTTCTTCGGTGCACGGCTGCTTCTCCGCACTGCCGGGGTCCTCCCCGGGGAGGGCGGGCAGCGGGGCCGCCTCCGGAATGGCCGCCTCCGGGATGGCCGCCTCCGTCCCGGCCGGCCGGCCCTGCCTCTCCTTCCGCTGAAGCGCACAGAAGCCGCCGCCCATGAAGAGGGCGGAGGAGACGATGAAGAAGCTGGACATGTAGAACACGTAGCTGAAGTTGCTGTCGGTGCTGTCCAGGACAAAGCCTGCGGGGCGGAGAGCAGTGAGGCCCAGCCCCGGCGGCCAGCCCCCCATGCACCGCCCGCCCGCCCGCCCGGCGAGGGCAGGGCTTTCCGTCTGTCTCTGAGGAACCCCGGGACTGGGGACTGTGCTGGCAGCGAACAGGCACTCAGTGACTCGTGGGTAAAGGGAAGGGGGAGAGGAAGCACGGACCCTCCGCGGGCCCAGGCAGGGGGAGTCCTCGGCCAGAGGGAACTGAAGGGCTGTGCTCACTCTGGGGCAGGCGCTTTGACCAGGGCCCGTGGAGTGCGGATATCGGCTCGGCACAGGCCAAGCCCCGGTTACGGCAGGTGTTCTTTTCTGCATTTTGCAGGTGACACCGTGGCTCAGAGAAGGTAAGTGACCTGTGGGGTCGGTCCCACGGCAGGAAGTGGCAGAACCAGGATGTCAGGAACAGCCAATCCGTGCCGCGTAGTGACTCTGCCCATCTTCTCTACTAAGCACTTTACGATGTGACTTGTGACCCTCACCACAAGCCTACGAGGTAGACTCTATTCTCATCCTCACTTTGTTGACAAGAAAGCAGGTACAGCCGAAACCGGTTTGGCTCAGTGGATAGAGCGTCGCCGGCCTGCGGACTGAAGGGTCCCGGGTTCGATTCCAGTCAAGGGCATGTACCTTGGTTGCGGGCATAACCCCAGTAGGGGGTGTGCAGGAGGCAGCTGATGGATGTTTCTTTCTCATCGATGTTTCTGACTCTCTATCCCTCTCCCTTCCTCTTTGTGAAAAATCAATTAAAAAATGTAAAAAAAAAAAAAAAAAAAAAAAAAAAAAGAGAAAGAAAGAAAGTAAGAGAGAAAGAGAGAAAGAAAGAAAGAAAGAAAGAAAAAGCAGGTACAGAGAGGAAGATGACAGACTCAGGTAAGTGTGCTACCCAAACCCCTATTTTTAACTCCTCATACTGAGTGCCAGCTGGGGACCAGGCTGCAGCCAGTCCCGTGAGGTGCCTGGGGAAAAAAATCACAGATTCCAAGCCCCTACCCCTGGGATGCTGGCCGGCCCTGAATCTGTGCAGACGGTTCCCTCCGCCTCACCCCCTAACCCTGCCCTCCCAGGCCGCGCCCTCCCTCTGGGGCCTCACCAGCCATTGGCGGGGAGAGGAGGATGGAGATGCTCTCCAGGATGGTGCAGAGGCCCAGGGCCCTGGAGAACCGGTCCATGGGGACCACGTCCATGAGCACCTGGAAGAAGAGGGCGCCCACCACGCTCATGGACACGCTGTACACCAGGCAGTAGCCCACCAGCACGCGGTAGTTGGCCGACACCGTGCACACCAGGTTGGTGAGCCCGTTGAGCAGGACTGCGAGGCTGAAGAGGTACTTGCGGTATCGGGCGAAGTTCGGGCGGCCGGCCACCAGCCCGGCCATGGGCCGCAGGAAGATGTTGCTGAAGCCGATGATGGAGATGAGCAGGGCGGCCTTGTGCTCGTCCACCCCGTGCCGGATGGCGTACGGCACCAGGAAGACCTGGGGCAGCGGGAAGCCGAGGATCATCCACGTGACGCCCAGCGTGAACACGCGGTAGCCCCCGTTCTGCCACAGGATGTCGAAGGCCAGGTAGCGCAGGGTGGCCCGGCCGCATGCTGCCAGGCGGCCGGGCGCGGGGGACTTGGAGGGCACGGGAGGGCCTTCTCTGGACGCAGGGGCCGCGCCAGGGGCCACACTGGGGGCCACGGGCCTCAGGATGGCCCCGCAGACGCAGCAGTGCAGGAAAACCCCGCCGAAGACCAGGAAGGTGCCCCTCCAGCCCAGCTCCTCCAGGAGGTGGCGGGCCAGCAGCGGCCAGAGGGTGATGCCCAGGGAGACGCCCACCGAGGCCACGGCGTTGGCCAGTGCCCGCCGGCGGGTGAAGTAGAAGCCCAGCACGGTGATGGTCGACTGGAAGCTGAAGCACAAGCCCAGGCCTGTGGGGGGAGCGGGGGACCAGCTCGAGGGCGTTCTGGAGCCGCCCACAGCGGGGTCCCGGGCCCACAGCACCCACAGAGGGTAACGGGGGCCTGTCCCGCGTCTGCTCTCCTTCCCTTCTAGCTCACACCCACCTCCAGGTCCCCAGGGATCTGAGATGGGGTCAGCCTGCCTGCCCCCCTCCCTAGAAACATTCACCCCTCAGGGCTGCCAGGGGCACATCTGTCGCCTGGGCACAGTACTCGGGTGATCTTTAAAAACTTAACATCAGCCCGGCCAGCGTGGCTCAGTGGCTGAGCGTCAACCTGTGAACCAGGAGGTCATGGTTCAAATCCCGGTCAGGGCACGTGGCGGGCTTTCGGGCTCGGTTCCCAGTGTGGGGTGTGCAGGGGGCGGGGGGCAGCCGATCCATGATTCTCATCATTGATGTTTTGCTCTCTCTCTGCCTCTCCCTTCCTCTCTGAAATCAATACAGATATATATTTTAGCTCTAGCCGGTTTGGCCCAGCCAGGCCCCTGGTCAAAGCATGTGCAGGAGGCAATCAATCCATGTGTTTCTCTCACATCGATGTTTCTATCTGTCTTTTCCTCTCTCTTCCACTCTCTCTAAAAAAAAATTTTTTTTGTTTATATATGTTTTAAGACAACAACTTAAAATCACAGTAAGTCTCTCCCCTGCTGAACACCTTCCAGAGACTTCCGCTCACACGTAGGGGGAAAGCCAGAGTATTTACTCTGCCCCGGAAGGCTCTGTACCATCGGGCCTCCGGCCCCCTCTTGGCGGCCACCTCAGGCCACGCTCCCTGTCTGTCACTCACCGGGAGGCAGCCACCTCAGCTTTTCCTCTTTCTCTGGACACCACGCTGCTCCCTGCCTCGGGCATTGCTGCTGTGTTCCCTCTGCCGGGGACACATCCCTGGACTTCCCTGTCCTGATGCAGCTCCCTCTGCAGCCCCCACACAGCTGGGCCATCTGGGGAGAAGCTCACAGCCACCATGACCACTGGCCTCAGGCAGGCCCTGGGTGGCCAGACATGCCATCCATCGACTCTCCCTCCTCCTGGATGAGGCCCGGGCTTTCTTCCTCTTTATACTCCACACCTCACCGCTCCTCACTCCCCGCTGTCAGCCGCCTTCGCCTTCGCCTTCG
Source organism: Pipistrellus nathusii (assembly GCA_963693515.1). NCBI lineage: Eukaryota > Metazoa > Chordata > Mammalia > Chiroptera > Vespertilionidae > Pipistrellus > Pipistrellus nathusii. The sequence continues at coordinate 45,520,172 of OY882873.1, read as the reverse complement.
CCTTCCCACTGGTGACAATGGACCATCTGTGCCCACAGTCAAGGCCAGCCCTTCCCTCCTGCTCTGCCTCTTGTCCACTGGGAGGGAGAGCGCTCCAGCAGTGTCCCTCTCTCCTGCATCACCCGGTTCCCCGCCCCCTTTTCCAGATCGTTCTCCTCCGTTGTTATTTCTCTCATTAAAAACAAAACACAACCCTCCCTTGACCCCACGGCCTCTCCTGGGTCCCCGCCCATTTCTCTGTTCCCCTTGCACCAGAATCTCGTGTGAGGCTTGATCAGCTCAGCCATCGCCAACTGCCCTCCGCCTGCGCTGTGTCGAAACGGCTCCCATCAGACGTGCACCCCACCTCTGCTCCAGAGCTGCTCTCGCTGCCGTCACCAACCTCTCCATTGCCAAATCCAAAGAGCCTGCGCCCCACTGGCTCTGACCCGGCAGCGGCTTGGCACCCGGAACCACTCCCTCTTCCTCTTCATTTTCTCCCTCTGGAAACCCCATCCTCCAGGCTCTCCCACTTCTCTGTCCCTTCTCCGTCTGGGCCCCTGCACACCGGAGCGCCCTGGGCTCATCCTCCCTCTCCCTCTGACAGCAGGGTGACCCTCCGCTTGAGACTTGCATACCAGCCATCTCGCTCAGCGCGGGGCCTGTTCCCCTCTGAGCTGCCCGTCTTCCTGCAGACCTGCCCTCCCCTCCTTCCCTGTGGTGGTTATGGCTGCTTCATTCTTCCGGTGGCTCAGGGCCCACCTTCCTGCTCTTGGCTCACCCTTCCCTCTTCTCTGCACTTCACATGCTCAGCCTCTCACAGGGCTTTCTGAACACCCCGGCCGGCTGGCAGGTGCTTTGCAAACAGTGGTCACATGATGTCACTCACCCGGCCGCCCGAACCCGTCCCATGACTTCCCAAATCACTACAACTGAACCCCCATCCAGCCTCCACCCCTGTTCATGCCCCTCTTCTCATCTGGCCACCGCACTGCTCCTGGGCACCCCAGGGCCTTTGCACTTGCTCTCCCCTCTGCCTGGAATGCCCCCCCCCCCCGAACCTGGTGCAGACCCCCTTCTTCAGCTCTCTGCCAGCTACCCCTTCCTCTCAGCCTCCTCTGCTTGCCCTCCCTTGGACCCTGCGTACCTTCCGCTTCGGGCGTTCTCCATCGTCTACCTGCTCCCTTGTTTAACCCTGCTCGCCACCGCCCTCCGCCGGGACGCTGTCACAGCGGCTGTCCCGTCTTCTCACGCACTTGTCGCGATCAGATATGCCCCTTATTTATCTGTCCGTGGCCCCTCTCCCTGCGGGCTCCCTCCTGGGAGCGGCCCCCCCGCGCTGAGCTCTGCCGGCCCTGTCCACCTGCACCGGACACTTCCCAATAGGCGCCCAGCGGTTCTCCGAACGGATGGCAGTCACCTGTGAAGAAGCCCGCTGCGAGGTAGAGCTGGCCGAGGGAGCGGCAGAAGGAGCTGGCCACCATGCCCAGGCTGGCCAGCACGCCCCCCAGCATCACGGTGGGTCGGCAGCCAAAGCGTCCCACCAGGATGCTGCACAGGGGCCCTGTGGGGGGGAGGGGCGGGGTGAGAAGCCAGCCAGCAGGGAGGAGCCCGGGGAGGGAGGGGAGGGGGGAGGGCAGGTCAGGTCGGGAAGGGGTTCCAGCAGGAACTAGCCAGGAGGCTTAAAGGGCATAAGTCCTAGGGCCCGCAGTCCTGGATCCTGATGCCCACCCTGCCATGCACTGCCCACGTGACCCCAGCAAGGCTCTCTCTCTCTCTCTCTCTGCCTCAGTTTCCTCTCCTACAGGAGGGATCAGGCTGGGGGATGTGTGACCAGGTGGGAGGTAAGGTGCTGCCGATGGCCGACGTCCAGTTGGACGCAGACAAGGACCGTCGCCGCCCACCTGAGGCTGCTTCCAGCCGCTGGAACAGGGTCGGCTCAAGGCCGGGGCGCTCTTCCCTGGGGCTCTGTCTCGGGGTGGAGGAGGGGGTGACCCAGGCATCTAAATCATAGTGAGCACCCCCCCCCCCCATCCTCAAGAGACTGGCCACAGCCCTCCCTCCTGCTCCCACCCGTCTGCCTAGGGTGAGCAGTGGGGCCTGGGCCGCTCTGCACCCCTTTGCACTGGCCGCTGGAGAAAACTGGGTGGGGTCCCTTCTCCCCCCCGCACGGCCTCCAGCCACCACCAGAGCCGGGCACCCAGGTGTGTGGCTGCTGTGGGAGAGGGGCCTGTCTTCCCCCACCCCACCCCACCCCACCCCACCCCGAGCGGCTCTCTCCGGGCCCAGACCCAGAGGAGTCGAAACCAGCCAGTCCCGGCCAGCTGCACTGGGCAAGGCCCGTTCGCCTCCTCACTGGTGCCCTGCCCCCAAGCCCGCGGAACGGAGTTTCAGGGAAAGTGTGAGTGTGCACGAGGCTAGGGCGTGTGTGTGTCTGGGGTGAAGCGGGGGGTGTGCGTGTGGCCGCTATCAGCTTTGGGGGGAAAGAGGAAGTGAGCAGCCCATGCTCAGAGATAAAGGAGCAGAGGCCACAGTGCAGGGACAGGCGAGGCTTGGCTGGGGGTATGACCCCGGGGCCCACACAGGCTCCCGCCGCCTTCGCTGACCTGTGTCAGGAAAGGTGATATTGGGGAAAGCCCTGAGTCATGGAGCCGGGGTGGGCCTGGGCCGGCAGCCAGCTCAGCTGAGAGAGCTGGGGGTGCGGGGTGGGGCGCTGGGAGGCAGGGTGTTCCGCTGGCAGGCGCCAGAACTCACTCGGCAACCTTGGGCAGGCCTTGCACTTTGCTCTTGCTTGCTTTCCTCATCTCTGAAATGTGTGGGAGCAAGGGGCGCTTCGGATCAACGATACTTCCCAGTTTAAAAGGGTCTATCGATCTCGGAGCATGGGCTAAAGGCGTGTGTGTGAGAGAGACAGCCAGACGGACAGACAGGAGTCCCAAGCAGCCTGCTAGGGGGCAGTGAGGGGAAAGCTGGCTGCGAAGTGGGTGTCCCAGTAGATGCCCAGCTCCCAGCCTGTGGCCCAGACCCGTCTGGCTGCGTGGAAGGAGCCCTCTGAGATGCCCACTTCTGCACCAGCCTCCCAAGTGAAAAGGTCAGGTGGCCTGGGCTCGGCCTGGCCGTTTCCCCTCGCCCTGAGCCCGTGCCCGGGGTGACAGGTTCAGGAGGCATTCCAGCAAAGGTGGCACCTCGCAGTCTGACCTCCCGCCCAATTGGAGGGAAGGAAGTGGAAGGACAAGCAGCTACACCAGTGGCAGGAAGTGGCAGGAGGTAGGCAGGGAGATGAGGTCTGCCAGGCAAGAATCCCACACCCTCATGCCCCACCAGACACCACTCCAGGTGACCAGGCCCCCCTACAGGCCCCTGCGGAGTCTCCCTGAAGGCCAGAGCAGCCAGAAGCTGGGGGCAGGCCCCTGAGCCCGCGGCTGCTGTGCAGACTCCCTGGACCGCTCCTGACCTCCCCCCATGGCTGGGGTCAGGGTGAGGTGGTCACAGCCCTGGAGGAGCCAACCAGGAAATGAGGGGGGCTGCCTCCTCCATCTCCCAGCTCTTGCAACCCCCCTCTCTGCTGCCTGGTGAGAGGGCTCTCGCAATGCCCCCATCTCGCTCCCGGTGCCTTCAAAGAGCCCCTTTGGGTCCTGACGCTCGGGTGAGGATCTCAGGATACAAGCCTTCACAACTGACATCTCCCTCCCTCAGCGCTTGCTGAGTGTCACGTGATGTCCCCACGACCCCACGTGGGAGGTGGGCCGGACGCAGGGTGTCACCCCATGTTGCAGGGGAAGGAACGGAGGTTCGGGGTGACCTCCCAGCTGGACCCCAGGCTGCGCCTCCTCTGGACTGGATCCATCCTCCCCAGCCCTTGTCCAGCCCAGCCCAGCCCAGCGGATTCCAGCCCAGGGAGCCAGAGGCCCTGCTGAGATCAAGTGAAATCTTAGGAATTCACCCTGAAGGCAAAGCGCGTGGCCTCCAGGAGAGGGACCCAGAGGCCAGCGAGGCTGTGGCTCTTCCTGCCCTCCCCGTCCCGTCCCTCCTCAGCGGCTCACCCCCTGCGTGGAGCATGGCCGTCAGGATGGAGGGGAACCAGGAGGTCTCGCTGTTGCTGGCCTGGAACTCGCGCTGCAGCTCAGTGAAGAAGATGCCGATGCAGGCGGGGAAGCCCAGGGTGAGGGCCTGGGCCACCACGGAGGCCAGCAGGACCACCCAGGCCCAGCAGCCCTCGGGCCGCTCCAGGGCCCCGGGCATCCTCTGCTGGCACCGCTGCCAGCTGCTGCAGCCTCGCTGCCACCGCTACCAGCGCCTGGGCCGCCTGGGGGGGAGAGAGGGGACAGAATGACGCCGCCAGCCTCCCCGGCTCACCGGCCGCCTTCCCTGGGCGGCTGAAACCGTCCCTCTTGCCTCAACAGCAGGTATCAGAGGAGCGCCACCCCCTGGGCGGCGGCCAGGGGCCCACGCGTTGGCCTTGGCATCTCCTTCCAGCCACTTCCCAGAGCCAGCCTGGCGGGAGGCGCTGGCAGGTGTGGGATCGGAGGGGCCCGGCAGGCGAGTGGAATTCTTTCCAGCCTAACATCACTCGGTGCAGCCGGCAGGTGGGACTTCCGGGGCGGGCCGGCCCGGGTGCAGGGCAAGCACCGGGTAACTGCCCAGAGAAGGGAGCAGGGCCCCGGGGCGCCCCACTGACCCCGCAGGCACGCGCATACATTTCCATTCATAACCGGGCCTCCCGCACACAAACACCGTCTTACGCAATCCCAGATTGGCCAAGGTGAGCGAGCTGGCGCGGAGCAGCTGAGGAGCGTACAGAACACTTCACAAGGGCACGGCCTCCGACAGCCCTGCCAGGCTCCTTCTAGAAAGAGCCACGGCCACGGCATGCCCGTCCATGATCTACCACCTGGGAGGGCTCCTCTGCGCACTGCCCCTTCCAACACGCCAACACATACACAGCCCCACGTGGACACAAATCAGGACACATGCTCACATACAGACACACCGGCAGACACACACTGGCATAGACACACACAGGCAAGCCCAGAGGCATGCAAACAAATGCACAGCCAGGCACATGCTACATAGACCCACACACAGATACACACACACACACTCTCACATCTTTGGCTCAGTCCTGTCTCAGTTCCTTGCCACCACCGGGCCACTCCCCCTCATCACAGAAGCCGCCGTAACCAGACCTGGAAGCCCTAAGTGCTCCCAGCCCCCCAAATGCAGAGCCCTTTTCCGGACCTTCCCTCCATCCTGGCTCTCCCCAACATCCTCTTACTCACCTGCTCTTGGGGCTCCAGGCTCGGCAGCCGAGGAGCACCTTTGGCCTCCGTGAAGCCACGGGCCCAGGCGCTCCGGCTCCCACAGCCTCCCCCCTTTAAGCTCCAGGTTCCGGGGAAGATCCATGGGAACTCAGAAACATGAAACCCCCTCTTCCTGCCAAGCCCAGCAGCCCACACCTTCCCCCCAGGCCAGGAGCTTGCAGACAGCAGGGAAGCTGGGATCCACCAGGAAGGGAGTGCTCCAGGTGCTCAGATCCCTTCTCGGGGTACAGCCCTGCCCAGCCCAATGGCCCGTCATCCCAGCCTGAGGGTGTGCGTGAGAGTGTGTGACTGAGCCCTCCTGCCCCCCTGGCTCCGGCCTGGGACACTGGCCTGGATATCCCCTCGCCCGACCCTCCCCTCAGGCTAACCTCAGATCCGGCTCCTCCTCGCTGGCTCCGGCCCCTCCCAGGGTTTCTGTGCCCTCAGCAAGCGGAAAGGCCACAATGCCACCTGATCCTCCGCACGGCGACCTGAATGTCAAGTCCCCACACCCTCGCCCATCGCTCGCCCTCCTCCCTGTCACATCCCGGCCGCTCTGCTTTCCAGGATGTGCCCCTCGCTTTCCCTCCTTGCTCCCAGGAGGGCCGCCAGCCTTCCCCTGCACCCCCACTTCCTCCTGCTCTCCCCTCCGCGGCCGCCGCACCCCGGCACTCCCTTCCCCTCGGAGAAGCACAGGCACGCAGGGAGGTGGCGGGAGGGGAGATGGGAGGAGAGACATGGTCCCTTCTGGTTCATCCTCGTCCTGCCCCTCCGTGGAGCGGTCCCTCTCGTGCCCTTCTCGGCAGCCGCTCCTCCAGACAGACAGCGCCTTTGGGGACCTCCACTCTGCACCCACCTCACTCCAGGAACTTTCACAGCTTCTCCTCCCCGGAGGCGATCAGAGCCTAGGACACCGCTCAGCACTGGGGCCCTCTCGTAGGGTGCTGCCTCCCAGCGTGGGCACCCCTGGCCTCGTCCCTCTGGGAGCTCCCCCACGGACCCAGCCTTCCCGGAGAGGAGAGAGGGCCAGCCTCTCACCTCAGCATCTCCCAGGCTTTTATGTCCCGTTGGTCCTTCAGGGCAACCCCCCTCCCCACCCCGCCCCCAAGCAAGCTGTCCCTCCCACTCCCCAACTTGGCTGTAGTGGCGATTCCTCCAAAATCTTAAGCCGGAGAGAAGTCTGGTTGGTCCTTCAAGATCCCGCCCTAGGAGGCCACCCTGACCCCCACCCCAGGTGGGCTAGACCCCCTTCCTGTCTCCCCCCCTCAGCGGTGGTTGTCATACCACATTGGAGCGGTTCAGTCCTTCCTCCCGTCCCCCTGCCCCTTCCCCCATCTCCTACGCGAGGAGCAAGCACCTGTTCCCCCGCGCCCCCCCAGCCTCCCACGGAGCCCCCCAAATACTATTAACGTGACCCACCTGTGTTCCCCAGAAGGCGGGCGAGCCGAGGACCAAGGCCGACCTGGCTTCCTGGCGGGCAGGGCCATTCCAGAAGACTCCGAGACACGACGGGGCTGGGGGCTCTGGCGTGGCCTCGGCCCCAGCGGGGAAGTGGTCTCTCCTTGGGGCTGGGAACCATGAGTCACCACCTGCTGGTGTGCGGTCGGTCGGGCAAGGAGGGAGATGTGGCCGGAGACACCTCACTCTCACTTCCTGGGCCTGGGGGTGAGCCAGTCCCCTCCGCGTTCAGGGGCTCCCCCGACCCAGAGACCACCCTCACGCCCAGGGGACAATGCCAGGATGACATGTATTACCCTCCCACCCCCGGGCTGTGTTCAGGGCCCTCAGCATCCTCCCCCTGCCCTTCCCAGTGTGCCAGTATGGTGGAAAGGGCCAGCCATGCTCTCATGCCGGGGTGTGGGGGTTCCTGGGCAGGTGTGCAGAGTGGAGGCCTCCTCCTCTCTTCCCCTCTCTCTCTTCTCACCGTGAGGGGCAAAGGAGGAACCAAAGCCCCAGAGCAGCCAGAGGAGGGCACGAGGCAGGCCCTGGAGACCCCCTCCCTCGCCAGCCCACACACATGTCCGATACAGGACACAGGGCCCGGGGCAGGCAGCTTAGGGCTCCCCCTGGGCCCCAGAGCTGCTGCCAGAGCCAGCGTGAACCCTCAAACCCCGCACCTGGCAGGGGCCCCGGAAGGAAGCAGGAAGGTCCGGAGGTCACCCTCCCCCTTCTCTGCCCCGTGGCCCCACAGGCGCCGGCCGGCCACAGCCTGCCAGGGGGGTGGTTGGCAACAGAAATCGGTGACCTCTTGCCACCCCGGGCCCTGTCTGCCGTCAGGGATCCTGTTTCCACTCGGCTGCCCACCCTCCCTGGACGGAGCTCCTCGGGGTGGGGCTTGGGGACGTCCAGGCGGCGCCCGCGAGCACATTTCAGGCCAGGCCTGGGGGGTGGGGCAGGGGTGCCCATCCCCTCGCTCCCCAGGTCATGGGAGTCAAGCAGCCGCTTTGGGGAGACCCCTCAGGGGCGGGGGGGGGGTGTCCCCGCCATCGGAGGCTGGGGCAGCCCAGGACCCGGGACAAAAAGGCTTTTCCGGATCCTCGCCCCTGACCTGCGGGAAGGGGCTGGGGGACCCCAGAGGGAGGGTCAGCCGCGCGCAGAAGGGGGGGGGACCCCAGAGGGAGAGGCAGCCGCGCGCAGATGGGGGGGACCCCAGAGGGAGGGGCAGCCGCGCGCAGATGTGGGGGGACCCCAGAGGGAGGGGCAGCCGCGCGCAGATGTGGGGGGACCCCAGAGGGAGGGGCAGCCGCGCGCGGACGGGGGGGGGGACCCCAAAGGGAAGGGCAGCCGCGCGCAGAAGGGGGGGGGGACCCCAGAGGGAGGGGCGGCCGCGCGCAGATGTGGGGGGACCCCAGAGGGAGGGGCGGCCGCGCGCAGATGTGGGGGGACCCCAGAGGGAGGGGCGGCCGCGCGCGGACGGGGCCCCGGCGGAGGGAGGAGCCCGCTTACCGGCTCGGGCCCCGCTGGCGCCGGCAGCTCCGCTCCCCGCCGGCTCCCTGCGGCCCGGCCTCCGGCGGCGGGGCAGGCGGGCGGGGGCCCGGGAGGCGGGCGGGCGGTGGGGCACCTCGGAGCCGGGGCGGGGGGAGGCTCGCCCGGCGGAGGGGGCGCGGCGGGGCGGGCGGGGCCGCACCTCATCCCGCCCGGGCCCTCCTCCGAGCGGCGTGGACCGTCCGGCAGCCGGGCGGCCGCGGCTGGGCGGGGCTCATTTGAATGTCGTTAGCATGTGATTTGCATAGACCATATGCTCCCTCTTGGGGACCCCAGGAGAGCGAGGGAGAAAGCGTGCGATCCAGGGGCTCCCTCTCAGCGCGAAGGGGGTGGGAAGCCAGGGTGGGTAGCTGCCCGGGGTGGGGGTGGGGGCTTCCAATGCAGGCTGGAGCGTGGAGAGCCACACCCTCTGTCCTCGCCCCAGCTAGCCAGCCCTTGATATGCATTGTTTGAAATGTAGTTACTTTTTAAAATTTTTATTTATTTTAAAAAATTTTTATTAAATTGTTTTTTAATGTTTTCATTTTATTTTTCATTAAATTATTTTTATTTTTTCATTAAATTATTTTTATTTTTATTTTTTATTAAATTATTTTATTTTTAATTTGTTATTAAATTATTAATAATATTATTATTATTTTAGTTACTGCCATGTTACAGTGATTAAGACAGGGTAGTGCTGGCATAAGGACAGACACAATGGGATAGAAGTGATTTTCCACACGAACGCTGAGACCCGATGTGGGTAGGGTAGTCCGCGGTGGATGGTGCCGGAACAGAATGAGGTTGGATTTCTACATCGCACCATTTAAAGGAAAACATAAGGATCACAGATGGAGATGTGAGGCCTAAAACCATAAACTCTTAGAAGAAAACACAGGAGTAAATCTTCATAAGCTTGGATGAGGTGATGGATTCTTAGATCTGACACCGCAAGCACAAAGGACAAAAGAAAAAACATATATTGGACATCATCGAAATAAAACACTTTTTTTTATATTTTATTGATCTTCCTCAGAGAGGAAGGGAGAGGGATAGAGAGCTAGAAACATCGATGAGAGAGACACATCGACCAGCTGCCTCCTGCTCACCCCCCACCGGGGATGCTCGGCAACCAATGTACATGCCCTGGACTGGAATCGAACCCGGGACCCTTCAGTTCACAGACCAACACTCTATCCACTGAGCCAAACCAATTTCGGCAAAATAAAACACTTTTTAAGAATAATATATTTTGATGGATTTCAGAGAGGAAGGGAGAGGGAGAGAGAAATCATGGATCAGCTGCCTCCTGCATGCTCCCCACTGGGGATCGAGCCCACAACCTGGGCATGTGCCCTTGAGCAAAACCGAATCCGTAAGCCGACGCTCTATCCATTGAACCACACCAGCCAAAGCAAAAGAAAAAACACTTTTGTGCATCAAAGGACGCCACCGGGAAAGTGAAAAAATTACCAGAATGGGAGAAACCATTTGTATCTGATAAGGGACTTGTGCTGAGAACTCTTACAACTCAGCAATAAGAGGACAACCCGGTACAAAGCGGGCAAAGGATCTGAGTAGCTATTTCTCCAAAGCAGCCAACAAAACACATGAAAAGATGTTCAACATCCTTATTCATTGGGAAATGCAAATCAAACCCACGGGAGATACCATCTGCCACCCACGAGGTGGCTTCACCTCTGGGTGTATCACAGAGCGATACCTGTGACGGGTTGGAAGGCGCGTCTTAGACACGTCACCGCTGTGCCTGTGGCTCCTTTTTTGTGCCACCTGTCTCCGTGCCGGGCTGGCTCTGACACGGGAGGACATTCAGTGTAACTGGAAGGTGTCTGGATATAAACCGTGGGGGTGTGGTGGGCAGTTAGGCAGACCCGAGCAGAGCAAGGGCGACGGGCCAGGCACAGAAAGTCACCAGGACGGGAAGCCCGGGGCCTGGCAAAGGGCAAACCTGGGAAAGCGAGGACCCCGCCCCCAGGTGACCTTTCCGGCCCTGGCATCTCGCCGGTCATGTAATTTAAACCCCCTGGCCTTTCTTCCCTGAAGATAACCTCCAGGCCTCAGTGGTATTTCGGTTTCAGGCCCAGAAGAGCAGCAAAACCAGACCAGGAACCGGGTAGCTGCTGCCTCAGGACCAGCTGCAGTGACTAATGACCCTGCCCCGGGCGCCGGCCAATCAGGGGAGACCACGACCTGAGAGAGCACACCTGGAGAGCTGATGGCTGTTCTCTGAAGACCCTCCCCTGAGATTTCCACCTGCAAGAGAGAGAAATGCCCTCAGTGCAAAGGACCCGGCTCTACCTCTCCTCCAGGAGCACACCCTAGCCAGCCCCTGCCCCCTTCTTCCCTGTAAGACACCCCCCTGCAACAGGGGAGCAGTGGGCAGCTGAGTGAACCCCCTGAGCCTGTCTCCAAGGCGCCCTTCCCTCTGCCTTCCCAGTGAGCCAGAGCAGCCCGCCTGGGCTCTCCTGCTGCTGCTGCTGTGCTAAGCCCCGCCTGGTCTCCCTTCCTGAGTGTGCTCTTGCTGCAGCCAATGAGTTCTTTTTATTTTTATTTTTTATTTTTTTATTTTTTTATTGATTTTGTACAGAGAAGAAGGGAGAGAGCTAGAGAGCTAGAAACAACGATGAGAGAGAGTCATCGATCAGCTGCCTCCTGCACACCCCCTACTGGGGATATGCCCGCAACCAAGGTACATTCCCTTGACCGGAATCGAACCTGGGACCCTTCAGTCCCCAAGCCGACGCTCTATCCATTGAGCCAAACTGGTCTCGGCCAATGAGTTCTTTTTTAAAAAAAAAAATATTTTTTTTTATTTATTTATTTTTTAAACAGAGAAGAGAGAGAAATAGAGAGTTAGAAACACTGATGAGAGAGAAATATCAGTCAGCTGCCTCCTGCACACCACCTATTGGGGATGTGCCTGCAACCAAGGTACATGCCCTTGACCGAAATCAAACCTGAGACCTTTCAGTCCACAGGCCAACGCTCTATCCACTGAGCCACACCGGTCAAGGCTTCTGTCTGCTCTGCTGCACTTTGTCTCTTGATTGAAATCTTTCCTTCAAGAAGACAAGGACCGAGGTCTCGTTGTCTCGCCGGTAACAGGAGGAGGGAAAGGGATCTAGTAAGATTTATCTTATGGTCCTACAGGATGATCCCAGACCTAGGGAGGTGTGGATGGGGGACAGGGAGGATATACCTGGGGGTCTGCACCATCTTGGGCTCCTTATCTCAGGGCGGCCAGGGACTGAGTGGCAGCACTACCCCTGGCACTCAGTGCAGGCGGGTGCAGCCCTCCACCCCCGCCCTGGGTTCCCCGGCAGGGCGCAGGCACTCCATCCCCGGGGTGTCCTGGAGGATCCTATTGTTGTAGTGTAACCCCCCATCTTACAAAGGACGCCTCAAAAAGCCACATTATGGAGTCATTTATGAAAGGCTGGCGGCATACGAGGGGTTAAAGCTCCAAGTCTCGCAGCCCCGAACAGCTCGCCACATCCGGCTTATATTGGCAGAATATCACAAAGGTGTGGATTACATCTTTGGGTCCGAAGTGAGGAACCTGTTTGAAGAAAAGCATTTTTTACAGAAGTTAAACTGAGCAGGTTAGTTATCTTGTATCTAACAAGTTAGTTAGCAAGTATCTACGAGTCACTGAGTGGACAGAAACACTTTCTCTGGGACCACCCGGGCAATTCAGAATAACTGTGCTGTCTGGATTCTGGGACCACTGAGTCAACAGGAATGCATTGTCTGTAGCTGCTGAGGCCATGTAGGGTCTGTTCCGATCCCGGGACCACTGAATCACCCGAAACTCCGAAACTCCGTTATCTGTAGCTCCTGAGACCATTTAAGATAATGGCTCTGTCCTGGGTCCCAGAAGAATGTGCTTGGATGACCAGTGAGATCACAATCAATGGGACATTCAAACCACCATCCACGGAGTATTGGGATAGCATCCATACGTTCGGAAAAATCAAAATAACTTTTAAATGAGTACAGAGCCCAAAATAGCAAGGTTAAAATATTAAACAGCAATGTTTGCCCAAGTGTGGTTGCTACCATACTTAACTGTCCCCTCTGAAAAGATCACTCGCTTGATTCAACCTGCACTTCACCCTGTGCTTCCTCGGGAGGAAGCTGACAGAGTTGTGGGGACCCCCTCCACCAGCCGGGACCCCGGGGCCTTTACAGAAAGAGCTTCCCGTCAGGCTGGGGCCCGGCCCCTGTGGGTGCTGCCCTGGGAGCCAGGGCCTCCCGCTCCCACAGGCAGTGCTCCCGCCTTCCCCTCCCTCCTCTGACTGTCCCCTCAGAGGGGGTCTCGGCACACGGCTTTGTTAGAGTGACCAGAGGGGAAGGGGTCGTCACCCTATAGAAAGGGGAACTCGCCGAAACCGGTTTGGCTCAGTGGATAGAGCGTCGGTCTGTGGACTCAAGGGTCCCAGGTTCGATTCCGGTCAAAGGCATGTACCTTGGTTGCGGGCACATTCCCAGTGGGGGGTGTACAGGAGGCAGCTGGTCGATGTGTCTCTCTCATCGATGTTTCTATCTCTCTATCCCTCTCCCTTCCTCTCTGTGAAAAAATCAATAAAATGTATTTTAAAAAAAGAAAAAGAAAGGGGAACTAGCCCACCTCCTCAGAGAGGGGGGGGGCGCCTGCTCCAAATCATAAATCTTCAGTAATCAATAATTTGTCATTAACTGCCTCCTGCCACCGCTGTCCATCAGTGATAACAACCGGCGCCTCATTCTCTTGCTGGTCTGCCCCCCCCCCCGCCCCACGCACACACACTTTGTTCTGTGTGCGCCCATGGGTGTGCCCTCTTCCGGGAACACCCTGTCCCTGGAGGCTGGGCTGCAGGCCGCAGCTTCCCCAGGCCTCCCCAGTGGAGGCCTGATCCTGCTGAGATCCCGAAGGCTCAGGAGCTTCCCGACCCCGGGAATCTGCTGCCCCAGCAGCAGGCACAGTGCCAGGCACAGGCCAATAGCCGCCATAGTAATGAGGGTCCACAGGGATGGAGCAGCCCGGGCACTGACTCAGTGGCCAGTGTCGATGAAGGAATGGACATCGCCCACCCAAGGCGCTCCCCCGTTCCTGGTCCTAACACCCCAACCCCAGAGCTGGGTCCTTTAAAATATTGAATTACTCCAGCGCTCCAGGATGGGCTCCTGCTCTTGGCCAGTGCTGCGACACGCTGTTTCCCTGGCATAGACAGAGTGCCCTCTGCTGGCACAAGGGCGACAGGTCTGCTCCTGATCCCCGGGATGCTGGGGGGCTGGGGCCCTCTGCGCCTCCCCCTTCACAGCCCCCTTTCTCCTTCGCTAGTGCCAGGGCAGCTTCCCTGCTCTTCCTCCACGTCACCCCTCTGCCCATTTGCCCAGGCAGGTGGAAGCTTGCCAGTTGGCCAGAGGCCTAGGCTGGCCACCAGCTGGCTGTTCTCCCCGAGGCCTCCTGAACGCAGATCTGATGGGCAATCGGTCCCAAGGCTGGTCATAGACGCTAGTTGTAATATTGGGGTACCCATTACCCCCACCCCACTCCACTCCAGTCCCCACCTCCTGGGGAGTGGACAGAGATGTCCTGATCTGTCCGGCCCAGTCAGGGGAGATTACCTCATGCCGGGGAGCAGGATACGGGAAACCATATTGTGACCTCATACCCCCTGTGCTGAGCCCTGCCCCATTTCAGGGCTGTGGGAAGGGGCGATGGTCATAAATCCAGGCAAGTGGGCACGCCTGGAACCACAGCCCGGCACAGCCCTCCCTCCAAGGACCCCTTGCCCCGCCCGAGCCTAAGGAGAGGCTCTCAGAGTGCGGCTCTCATGGCTTTGTGGCTCCCCTCTTCCTTCTCCTGCCTCCTCCTCCTCAGCTCTCTTACCCCTGCTCTCTCCGGAGCTCCAGGCCCATCTCCTTGAGATTGTCCCCCTGTCTCACTGTCCCCACACCACCCTCACCTCACCCTCACCCTCACTCTCACCCTCACCTCACCCTCACCTCACCCTCACCTCACCCTCACCTCACCCTCACCCTCACCCTCACCCTCACCTCACCCTCACCTCACCCTCACCTCACCCTCGCCCTCGCCCTCACCCTCACCCTCACCTCACCCTCACCTCACCCTCACCTCACCCTCACCTCACCCTCACCCTCACCCTCACCCTCACCCTCACCTCACCCTCACCTCACCCTCACCTCACCCTCACCCTCACCCTCACCCTCACCCTCACTCTCACCCTCACCCTCACCTCACCCTCACCCTCGCCCTCGCCCTCACCCTCACCCTCACCCTCACCCTCACCTCACCCTCGCCCTCGCCCTCGCCCTCGCCCTCACCTCACCCTCACCTCACCCTCACCTCACCCTCACCTCACCCTCACCCTCACCCTCACCCTCACCCTCGCCCTCGCCCTCACCCTCGCCCTCGCCCTCGCCCTCACCCTCACCCTCACCTCACCCTCACCCTCATCTCACCCTCACCCTCGCCCTCGCCTCACCCTCACCCTCACCTCACCCTCACCCTCACCTCACCCTCACCCTCGCCCTCGCCTCACCCTCACCCTCACCTCACCCTCACCCTCACCTCACCCTCACCCTCACCTCACCCTCACCCTCACCCTCACCTCACCCTCCCCTCACCTCACCCTCACCTCACCCTCACCTCACCCTCACCCTCACCCTCACCTCACCCTCACCTCACCCTCACCCTCACCTCACCCTCACCCTCACCCTCACCTCACCCTCACCTCACCCTCACCCTCACCCTCACCCTCACCCTCACCCTCACCTCACCCTCACCCTCACCCTCACCCTCACCCTCACCCTCACCCTCACCCTCTTTGGACCAGGCCGCACCTCCACTCTTTGACTCAAAGGCCTCATCTTCCTGCCCAGCTTATCGCCCATTCTTCCCCGTGCTCGTCTCTCGTCTCTTCCTGATGCTGAGCCTCTTCGGGCCACGAGGCCTGGACACTGAGCCCGATAGGGCCTCTCTGCTCAGGCTCCGGCCTCCCCCAGACTCACCTTCTAAAGGCTCCGCTTTTCAGGGGCCGCTGGTGCCTGGCAGGGCTCTGGTCTGCACACCCACCTCCCACTTCCCCGTCCTTCAGCCCAGGTGCCCCACAGCCCACGCACAGGACTCATCTCCCCACCGCCACCTCACGGGAGGTCACGCCCTCACCTCCCGCCTCCCTCTCCCTCAGGCGGCCCCTGGCTCTCAGGCCACACATGGTCCTCCCCACTCCGGCCGCCCTCTTTCTCTCCCTCCCCCCCCTGCGGCCTCTGCCCAGCCCCTGCCAGGCTGACCTGCTGTGAGAGGCGCCTCCTCTCTCTGGCCCATTCCCACACCCCCCTCCTCCCTGAACCCTCTGAAGCTGGACTTCTGTCCCTCTGGTCATCTGTGTTACCACATCCAATGGACATGCTCCAGCGCTGACCCTCCTTCCCTCCCTCCCTGAAATTAGCCCTTTCCGTGGCCTCATGGGACACCATTCCCTCCGGGTGTCTTCCACGTCTCTGGCCACGCAGGTGTACAGCACAGGGGTAGACAGCCACGTACTTTACAAAGTGTCCCCCACTCTTGACCTTTGCATGGCAGAGCTCCACAGGCCCTGGCCTCCTCCTTTCCACCCCGAACCCGACAGCAGCCAACAACTCGCCATGGACACTGCTGGTCTCCTCTCCAGCCGGCCACACGCCCCTATCCCACCAAGGACTCTCCATGTACCAAGTGAACTTCTCTCTTTTTTTAAACCCACTGAGGATGTTTTCCCCTTGACTTTTAGAGAGAGTGGAAGGGAGAGGGAGAGACAGAGAGGAACACTGGTGTGAGAGAGACCCATCGATTGGTTGGTTGCCTTCCGCCCTCACCCTTACCAGGGAGCCTGCAACTGAGGCATGTGCCCTTGACCGGAATTGAACCTGGGACCCTTCAGTCCACAGGCCCAAGCTCTACCCACTGAGCCAAACCGGCTAAGGCTCAGCTTCTCTTCTTCAGGGTCACCTGGTGTGGGATGGCTCCTTTGTCATCTCTTCCCCAACAGGCTTTACCTCAGTGCGTGGCTGGACGTGTTCCCTCCACCCACCAAGCTACCATCTTGCTTCTCACCGCATCCTCCTTGGGAGTCCCGGGCCCGGCCCACAGAGAACTCAGGGGGCCTTTGTGGGTCATTGGAGCAAACTGAGCAGAAGTCTAACCCTCCCGTCATCTCCGTGGTGCGTGAAACACAAAGCAGCGAGACACACGTCCTCCAGGCAGGAAGAATCCGGTCCGGGAGGAGGATTCAGCTTCTGGAAGCACCTGGCAAAGAGCCAAAGCCTCTAAACGGGTGCCCTTGGGCTTCCGTCGCTCTGCCTGTGGTTTATGTTGGCAACGGGGAGCGGCCCGAGGGCTCTCACTCACGTTTCGCCTCAAGTATGGCTGTGCATACCCACGCTGACAGCAGGGCGCGAGGCACCGTGGCTCTGAGCTTTGCAGGACATTTGGCTCCTCCTCCTGGTCCAGTCACTAAATCCCACCAGTGCCCCCAGACCTGTGACACCCTCAGCGAGGAGGCGAGTGAGGCAACACTTTTTTAAAAAGTTTTTTTTTATTGATTTTGGAGAGGGAGGGAGAGAGAGATGGAAATATCAATGATGAGATCATTGATCAGCTGCCTCCTGCATGCCCCACATTGGGGACTAAGCTTGCAACCCGGGCACATGCCCTTGATCAGGAATTGAACCAGTTCGTAGATCGATGGTCAACCACTGACCCTGGCCGACCCAGGGTGGGGCTCACATTTACAGAGATGCCAACAACACGCAGTAATCAAGAGATTTAAATAAATGAGATTTAAATAAATGAGATCAATATGGCCAGTGGAACAATCACCTGATTTCCAATAACATTTTGTTGGATCAGGTTAGTGCAAGGGGTCTGGGGAAAGTGGTACAAGTGCCCGGTCCGGTCTGACCTTTATCTATCATTTTGTCCATCGTGTGAGAATAAACAAGTCATTTTTTCAGTCAAAGAATAGTTTAGAAAGCCGCCATTTTGGACTGTGTGACTTGGCAGCTGCCATGTTGGCTGCATGGCTTACAGCTCCCCTGGGGGCAGCCATCTTAAAACAGCAAAGGCCAACCCCTTTCCTTTGAATTAGCCAATCACGAAAGACTGTGCGCCTGAGCTCCAATCAAGAGCAAAGGACAGGACATGTGCATCAGAGATTATAAACCCGAGCAGCCCACCTGCTCAGTGTGCCCTCCCTTCTACGTAGAAGTAAGGATGTTTGCCTTGCTGCCTGGCTCCCAAGTATGTTTTATGTTCTACCAGGATCCCTGACGTGGGGGGCTTGCCTTATTTCTAACAATCGTGACTTTTGCATTCATTTGATTTTGTAAAAATGTGCGTTAAAATGACTTTTACAGAAAAATGCAAAGAAACAGCCTTGGCCAGTGCGGCTCCATTAGTTGGCGAATTCAGTTTCCAGTCAGGGCACAGACCCAGACTTTGGGTTCAATCCCAGGTTGGGGCTCATGCCAGAGGCTACTAATTGATGTTTCTCCTAAAAAAAATAATAATAATAAAAAAAAAAGGAAATGCAAAAAGACATTTAAAGTTACCCAATCCTTTTGTACGAAATAACCCGGAACATTTTTTAGTGAAATACTCCTTGGAGACAGATTAGTTTACAGCCTGTTTGGATTCACATTAGACAAAACCGTCTTTGGAAGCCAGGGCAGGAGCAGGGAGGCGGGAGTGCGTAGGGCGCACCAGGGGCGGGCCCACCCTGGCCTCCCACGGCAGGAGGACGGGAGGGATAGGGTTCCCTGACGTGGATCATCCAAGAGCACTGGCTGATCTTGCACTGAGGAGGTCCCCCTCCATGGGGTCCCCCATGAGACACACGCTGAGTCCTGAGCAAAGGACCCTGACATTTTGCTTTGCTGGCCAGCCTCACCTGCTTACCAATGGGCTTTTTGAAATACTAGACATGATTTCAAAATGATTTCTGTCTCTGTGGACGCCTATGGGCCCAGGAACTCCAAGTGAGAAAGGCAGTGACTTCCCTCTGACGTCGGATGTAGTTTCAGCCTGTGTGTCCCAGGGGGTCATGGTGCCAGCGTCACCCCACATCCCAATCCGGGACTGCATGTCCCTCACAGCCAGAAGGTGAGGGCACGCCCCGGTCCTTGTCAGTGC
The DNA here is from genome assembly GCA_963693515.1 of Pipistrellus nathusii. Taxonomy (NCBI): domain Eukaryota; kingdom Metazoa; phylum Chordata; class Mammalia; order Chiroptera; family Vespertilionidae; genus Pipistrellus; species Pipistrellus nathusii. The sequence continues at coordinate 45,501,728 of OY882873.1, read as the reverse complement.
CCGGAGAGGGAAGGATTCTGAGACCAGGCAGCCAGCAAGAGCAGGGCCTGTCCCCTAGGGTAATGGTCAGCAAACTGCGGCTCGCGAGCCACATGCGGCTCTTTGGCCCCTTGAGTGTGGCTCTTCCACAAAATACCACGGCCTGGGCGAGTCTATTTTGAAGAAGTGGCATTAGAAGAAGTTTAAAAAATTTGGCTCTCAAAAGAAATTTCAAAAAAAAAAAGAAAAGAAAAGAAAAGAAATTTCAATCGTTGTTCTGTTGCTATTTGGCTCTGTTGACTGATGAGTTTGCCGACCTCTGGCCTAGGGCCACACATTCACTGCCTCCGCGTTCCTTACCTCCAGCCCCTGGACGCAGGGACAGTGAAGATTTGCGGGTGGAGAGGCGAGATTTAGGCATTTTGGCAGGAAAGGCTTTTCCTGACCATCGGGGAAAGGCTTAGATTTCCTTCCCGCCCATCAGCAGGTTGTGGCCCCTGGGGAAAGTGGTTGGAATCGGTGCAGGGGGGAGGGTCGGCGGGAGACCCCAGCCAAGGGTGCTCAGAGGAGCCGAGGGGAGCCCCACCCTGTCAGACCACAGAGCAGGCCCGCAGCCTGCTCCAGCCGGCTCCTACCGGGAAGCGGGGTCACTCACTTCTCGGAGAACAGAGAACAGGCCCGGGGGTGGATACAGGCACACCCCGTGGCCCGAAGGAGTCTCTCCTGTGACTGGCCTCATGGCCGCTTCAGAGCCAATCATTAACCCCCCGATAACCCCCACTGGAGAGGCTGGGGAACAAGCGCTGGCTGAGGCTGGAAATGCAGAGGCGGCTGCTGCAGGGGGGCCGAGTCCCCAGTCCCCTCCCGCCAGGGTGGCAGGGCAGTGGCTCGGTCAGGGTCCCAGGGCACTGGCAGAGGACTGCCTGGCAGGTGGGGTGGCAGAGGCCCTGCTGAGGAGCTCTGTGGGGTGGGCCTGTGGCTGGGGCAGGCTGGCGGCTTCAGGAACATGGAGGAAAGTGCAGATGGTTTAGGGTTTGCCCACCCAGGGTGGCCTCAGTCCCACAGCCCCCCTGGACGATGCAACAGCAATCGTGGGAGACGCTCAGCTCTGGGCAGGAGGGTCAGCAACCTGTCTCTGCCTTTGGGGTCTGAGATGGGCCTGGGTTCCTGGCCTTGGCCTCTAGCCTGCAATGAAGCCAGTAACTCAGACAGAGCACCCCCTCCCCCCAATGTCAGGTGCCACCTCTCAGTCTGGCCACCCGGCCCAAGCTCCCACCCACTCTCAGGCCGAAAGGCCTTTAGGGACAGGTACCTGGTGCCGAGTGGCCGGGACCAGCCTGGAGACCCCAGGCCTGAGTCCCAGGGACAACAGTCCAGCCTGGTTCAGAGCCCTTCTCCTGTGGCTGTGGGGACGGACGGGTCTGCCTGTTTTCTGGGACTCCCAGGCCCCGGTGACCCGTTATTTCCCTGGATAACCCTTCGCCTCAGACAGCAGCTCACATAGCGCTTCCTCCAGGAAGCCTGCCCTGACTTCCCCGCCAAGGCTGGCTCTCCCATCCTTTCTCCCCCTGGCACGTCTACCTCTCTCCTCTTGGTCCTTCCCAGGACTGTGTGTTCCTATTGATTTTTTTTCCAAGCGGGAGTTGGCACACTCTTTGTCTAATGCAGGGCCAAACGGTAGATTTCTAGGTTTTTGCAAGCCGGTTGATCTCTGCCATCCCTACTCAGCTCTGCTGAGTGACCAGTGCGCTGCCCACCCTCAGTCCCTCCCCCCCGGCCCCCCCCAGCCAGGGGACCCCGCGGGCCGGCCAGCGCTGGAGTCCAGCTTTATTCGCCCCCCCCCACCCCCCACACCTGCTTGAGCGTGACCAGGGCGCCGCTGCTGACCATGACGGCGGGGTAGAGCGGCTCCAGGAAGGAGGCCAGGAAGCGGTAGAGCAGGCTCACGCCGCCGGCCACGCCGTAGAAGGCCAGGCAGCCGGCGCCGCAGTCCAGGGCCACGCCGAGCGTGCGGTGGCAGGCGCCCTGCAGCACGGTCTGCGTGTTGTTGTGCACACGGAGAAGCCAGCAAGTCCCACTCCAGGCACCAGGAGTCGGGGGTGCGGCCCAGCAGGCAGGTGAAGCTGTGCGGGGGCGGCCGCCGGGCGCGGGGCTGCGGCGGTAGGTGGCGCCCAGGCTCACCCACGAGTTGGACACCTGGGCCTCCCAGCAGTGGCGGCCCTGGGCCAGGCCGCGCGAGCACAGCACCTGCGGCCACTGCTTGAAGCCGGGCAGCGGGCCGCCGGCCGGGAGGGGCTCCAGCAGCTCGCCCAGGCTCAGCACCGAGTGCGTCTCCTTGAACAGGAACAGCTCCTCGCTGGCCCAGGCCGGGTGGAACCTCAGGTTGCAGTAACCTGGGGGGGGTGGGGGCGGGGGAGACAGCAGCCGGGTGAGGGTCCCCCTGGCAGAGGGCCCCAGGGCTTCCCCCAGCTCCTGGGAGCGGCCCTCCACCTCATCGGTCCACAGCGCCAATAGCAGCAGCACAGCGATGGGCATGTCTTTGGAGAGCCACACTTTTTAAACTTAAAACGTCTTCCGACGCCACTTCTTCCGATAGACGCGCCCAGGCCGTGGTGTTTTGTGGAAGAGCCACGCTCAAGGGGCCAGAGAGCCGCCTGTGGCTCGTGAGCCGAAGTTTGCCGACCACGGTTTTAGAGGATGAGATGGGTGTTGTCCCAAGGTCCAGGGTTTCCCTCTCTCTCTCTCTCTCTCTCTCTCTCTCTCTCTCTCTCTCTCCACACACACACACACACATATATGAAATTATTATTTTTAAAAGAATATTGATATTTAGAGAAAGAGGAAGGGAGAGGGAGAGGGAGAGAAACATCAGGGTGAGAGTGCATCCATCGGTGCCTCGCTCTGCCTGCTCCCCACCAGCTGGGGACCAAGCCTGCAGCCTGGCCACACGCCCTGGCCCGGCAGCATGGATGGCGCCCAGCCAACGGAGCCCAGGCCGGCCGCCCGGGGCCCAAGCTCTGCCTTCTAGGAGCGCTGAGCGCCGAGGCTCCCTCCGAGCCCTCACCAGACCCTAACACAGTCTCCCGTTTTACTTATGCAGGATGCAAGGTAGAGTGGGAGGGGCGGGTGGTATCAAGGGCTCCTGGAGGGGGACCCTCAGAGGGAGGGGTCACCAGGGGTCTGACCCTGGAGACCGCAGGGCAGTCCTGGGGGGGAGGGGGCGGTGGGGACGTGGAGTGGGAGGGGGGCTGAGGGAGAAGTGGACAGGGTCTGCCAGCTGGCCCCCTAAAGTCCCGGGAGGGGGTCAGGCACCAGCGGGGGCGGAGATGGAGGGACACAGGGCAGGGACGGCCGGAGACCTCTGGGCAGTGGGTGAGGCCTTGTCCTCCCCCCCCCCCCCCCCCGGTAGGACAGGGCAGAGTCTCCTTTCCTATCAGGGCCTGGGGCACAGGCCGGTCCTGAGGTCTCCAGTCCGGGGCAAGAGAGCTGGCATCTCCGGAGCCCTGGCCAGCAGAGGCGGAGCTGGGGAAGGAGGCACCTAGGGGCCCTGCTCCCTTCCTCCCCTCTCCCCCACCCCCCGCGGTTGGACCCCAGGACTGAGGACTCACACTTGAGGAGCGTCTTCCTGTCTGTGGGGGTGGGGGGGGCAGCACCTCATAGGAGTTCATTTTGATGCCTGCGGAGACGGGACTCTAAGGGCCCAGCCCGCACCCTTCCGCCCAGAGGCGTGGCTCCCAGGGGGCAGCGTCCCCGGGGGTGGAGGGGGTGGAGGTGGGTGCACAGGGGCCAGCAGGGCCCTCTGAGATGCCCGGAACTCCCCCCACTCCCCACCGCTGCCCTGCAGGGCCGTCCCCGCCCCCCGCGTGCCCGTGCCCCGGCCAGTACGGACCCTGCAGGAGGAGCTGGTTGACGAGGCTGAGCCCCATACCCACCAGGCAGCTCTGGAGCTGCCAGCGCCTGGGGCAGCTGCAGGAAGCTCTGCTTCTCCTCCCACCTGGTGCCCATCAGGGGCGCCGTGCAGCCCTGGAAGTGCTTGAGCCTGCGGAACTCCTGCGAGCAGGAGGGGCGGCGACAGCTTGCACCAGGGCCCAAGCCGCTGCCAGGGTCCCCGCCCCTGCAGGGGCTTGGTGGTGCCCAGGGCGAGGGGCAGGTGGAGAAGCTGCTGCTTTCCAGCCTGGGCATCCCCCGCCCCCGGCTCCTGGCGTTGGACACCGTAGCTTCTGGCTTTGCCAAAGGCCTGGCCTGGTGCATTGCAGAGTGATTTTAGGAAACAGAGCTGGCAGGACCTCCTCGGCCTCCCACTGCTCAGTGGGAAACCCTGCCAGATGCTTCCTGGGGTGCGTGGGGGGGGGGCGGGGGACAAGGGGAGGGACAGCCCTAGAAGGCTGCTCGGGGTGCGATGCGCTGAAAGGAGAGCTGAGCTGGGAGTTCCCGCACCGGGTTGGGGCAGCCCCGGCCCCGCCCATAGAGAAGGCTGCCCCCCAATCTTCATCTGATCCCCCCCCAGCTACCCTGCCTGGTGCCCCCGCAGCAGCAGCCAACCAGGCTGTGGCACCAGGCCCGGGCTGAGGAAAGAAATGGGATCTCGAGCCGAAACCCATTTGGCTCAGTGGATAGACCATGGCTCTTCTCTGATGAATCCACGGGGCTGTGGTAGGAGATGGTATGTCAAGGCCCCCTCTTGGCCTAGAGGGATTGATCCGATCATTATCTGATCGCTGAGCCTAAAGATTGTGCTCCCCTCTCTGGTCCTGACCCTCAGGAGGAAAAGAGGGATGAGCAAAACTGGAGAGGGACCCTCATTACCCTGAGGGCTCCTTGTTAGTCTTTCTTTCTCATCCTTCCCTGTCCCACAGGACCGATGTCCTGAGAAGTTTGTAGTATATCACTTTTTGTTTCAAAAAGTTACGAAAGTTAGATTTTGAGCTGCCAAATTTGACTTGGAGGAAATAATAGCCTCAAAAGAGAGCTCACAAAGGGCAAAGACTATAAATTCCACCATGAAGTCAACGTGGAAAACATCAATCTTAATGGAAATATTTTTTAAAAATTGAATTTTTTGAAATGTTTTATTGCTTTTATTTTTTTAAATGTATTTTTATTGATTTCAGAGAGGAAGGGAGAGGGAGATAGAAACATTAATTATGCAAATCACTGATTGCTTCCTGCACACCCCACACTGGGGATTGAGCTTGCAAGCTGGGCATGTGCCCTGACCGGAACTGAACCATGAGCTCCTGGTTCATAGGTTGATGCTTAATCACTGAGCTACACTGACTGGGCTGTTTTACTGATTTGAGAAAGGGAGAGGGATAGAGAGAAATATCAATGAGAGAGACACATCGATCAGCTGCCTCCTACACACTCCATACTGAGGATCAAGCCCAAAACCTGGGCATGAGCCCTGACCGGGAATCCAACTGTGACCTTCTGGTTTATAGGTCGATGCTCAAACACTGAGCCAAACTGACTGGGCCTTCATGAAAATATTTTTACGGAAAATGAGAACAGAGAACTTGGAAACAACTGAATTGCATGGCATAGAACACCGATCCAGGAATTACACTGGCTGAATGGAGTGACGGTTCTCTCCAGTGGAAAGCTTTCCTGATGAGAATGTGCGGAGTGATTCTTGCTGCAAGTTTAGCCGGAGGCTGCCACCTGGGCTTTGTGACAGCAGATTCAGCCACTCGGTGATCTGTTCCAGGTGCTGGTGCTGCCGGCAGCCGCCAGCAAGCCCTCCCTGGAGCGCCAGCAGGCAGAACGCCAGGGCTGTGGAGTAGATCCTTGCTTTCTTTTGCAGATTAACTCCCGCCACCTAACCAGGGGGCATCAAGTAGCCACAGGGCCTGAACTGCCCCTCACAGACAGCATGTTCTCTCACCCACCCGGCCTGTGTGCTCAGAAACAGGTGCGACTCAGACGTCTGGGCAATGACTGTTGGCTCAGTGCTGCCTCCTGCTGGGGGAGGAAGAGATCTTTTTTTTTTTTTTTTTATATATATATATATATATATATATATTTTTTTACAGAGAGGAAGGGAGAGGAATAGAGAGCTAGAAATGTCGATGAGAGAGAAACATCAACCAGCTGCCTCGTGCACACCCCCTGCCGGGGATGTGCCCGCAACCAATGTACATGCCCTTGACCGGAATCGAACCCGGGACCTTTCAGTCCGCAGACCGACGCTCTACCACTGAGCCAAATCGGCTTCGGCTTTTTTTTTTAATCTTTATTATTTATGTATTTTTTTATCCTCATAGGAGATGTTTGATTATAGAGAGAGGGAGACAGAACCATCGATGTGAGAAACATCCATCGGTTCGCCTCCCGTACTTGCCCCAACCAGGGATCGAACCCACAACGTAGGTGTGTGCTCGGACCCTCCACCTTTTGGTGTCTGGGATGGTGCTCCAACCAGCTGAGCAGCCACAGCACTGCAGCTTCTCTCGGGCAGCTGGGCAGGGGAGCAGCTCCCAGCAGGGTCCTCTGTGTAAGGTGACCAGTCCCGACTTTTTTAAAACGCCGAGGGACGCGGGACAAATGGTTAAAAGTAGGGACTGTCCCGCCGAAAGCAGGCCGTCCGGGCACCTTACCTTTGTGCCTCTAACCATGAGCCCAGCTTTCCTGAGCCCCGGGACGGCGGCTTCCCCCTTTTCACAACCCCGACTTCTCCCTCTGCTCCTGGGGCCCGGAGCGTCTTGTAATCACTCCACCTGCGACATGTGTGCCCCCAGGCCCTTTCCTTTCCCCACAGCCTGCTAACCACTGGGTCTCCCGCTCACTGGATCCTGCTGACACCACCTTGTACCTGGTTCCTGACCTCTGTGCACAGTTGTCTCCTATGGGGGAGAGGGGGGCGGAGGGGGGAGACAAAGGCCTTTTGAGGATCCCACCCGCTGCCTGGTGCCGGAAGTGATGGGTCCTCTCGTTTCTTACCCTCTCTACCTTGCAGAAGAAACGGGCTACTGGTCACTTACCCTCTCCCAGGAGGACTGTTTTCCCCCGGCCCGTGTGGCTCACTGGGTTGGGCGTCATCCCCATGAACCAAGAGATCACAGTTCAATGTCAGTCAGGGCACATGGGTGCACGTTCCATCCCCAGTAGGGGGTGTGCAGGAGACAGCTGGTCAATGTTTATTGATTTCTCTCTCTCTCTCTCCCTTCTCTCTGAAATAAAAACTACAAAACATCTCACTCCTCCCCCATCTCTTTCCAGCTCTGTGGGTGCCCATCTGTCCCACCTTCTGGTCCTCAGCACCGAGCGCTCTCAGATTTAGGGAAATGGAAGGGGCGGAGGGAGGCCCAGCACCGCCGGGCAGTCTTGGCAGCAGGAGATCGGGCCTTTGTGGGAGGCGCTGCTGGCAGAGGCGAAGCCCACCTCCGAGAGGGCAGGAGGAGCGTGGATGGTGAGTGGACACAGGAGCTGCCGATATTGGGAAACACACACCAACGGTCTCAGGTTCAGCAGTTCGTGTCACGTGTTTATTGACCAAAAGGAAAAAGGACAAGGCCACAGCATTTCACTCTCCCAGCACTCCACAAAGGGCACCCACAGGTGGGGGCCTGCTCCCTGATGTCAGGACCGAAGGCCGCGCTGCAGGGTGTGGGTGTCCTCTCAGCCCTGCCCCTCAGCAGCCGCCCCTTCCTCCCGACACCCTGAGATCAGCTACAACCGCAGGGACGCAGTCATCCTAGAGGGGCTGCCCCCCCCCCCCACTGCCAAGGGCAAAGAGCAGCTCTGAGGACATGGCAAGCCCACTGCTGTCTGCCGCTCAGATACCGGCTGCTCCTGGGCCTGGCCTGCACGGCCTGTGGCCACAGACCTGGGCAGAGAAGCAGCAGGAAGACACTCCCCATGGCAGCGCCGGGAAGCTGGAGGATGGGTCACTGGTCATGTGGCCAGAACCCTCTGATCAGCCAGACTCTGCCGGGGGGGAGAAGGCTTTTTAAAAAAAACACCCACTTGGCTCATGAAGGGTTTGGGTGATATATTTTCCCAGAAACCTTAAGAGACAAATGATCTGAGACTTCCGGAGCGATGGAGCCACTGAAAGGGTCACCGGGCTGCCAGGAGGGGAGCTGGGGAAAGCCAGCCTCAAGGAGACAAGAGCGTCACTCAGGCTGCTGCTCGGAGGGCTGAGCGGCTCGGCAGCCGTCACAGGCCGCGGCGGGTTTCTGCGAGAGGCATCCCAGGGGCTGGCCGTGCCCGCCTCCGCCGCCTCCCCTGTGGCCGGGACCAGGCTGGTCACCGGGGCGCCCAGTGCCCAGGAAAGCACGTCTCACTGGGCGCGTCCCGCCCTCCTTTCATTTGAGGCTCCTCATTCCAGTTGTGCAGAGACCCCTCCAGTCCTGTCCTGTCAGAGCGGCTTTTCCCCGACATATTTACCCCCCTCTCCCCCCAGCAGATGACAGGATGGATGCCTACACCCTTTCTGGAAGGTGACGGCCTTTACTGAAGGCAGAAGTTCGACGTCACAGCCGTAAAAACCCTGGGCGCCGGCCAGACTTCTGAGGTGCCAATGTGCACCTCGGGCTGGCGTGCAGCCGTCTGGCAGCAGACACACGTCTATCCTACTTCACACAGGGAAATAAGGTCAGAGAGAGAATCCTGGGCATGCGCAGGTCACAAGCTCAAGAGACGTTTGGCACAGTCTACAGCCACATCCAAAAATTATACCGCGGGCCCCCAGCAAGCAGCTGAGCTGCGGAGCAGCGGGGGCCTCAGCTTTGGAGAAACCAGCAGCTCTGGCCGGCGGTGGCTCACAGATGGGTGTTGCCGAGGCCCCCTCCCCGTCTAGGCCCACCTGGCACGCTCAGGGCATCAGGGAACACAAGGCTTCCGGCCCCGGGCAGTCACGGCTGCTCTGAGACTCAACGCTGAGGAGGTCGGTACAAGCTGTGGCCACAGCTCAGCTCCCCGGGGCAGACAGCGTCTGGTCCTCCAGGGCAGGGCGCTCCCCAGAAGGAAGTGATAGTCCCCACATGTGTCCGGGCGGGTGAGGGAGGGAGTCCTCAGGCTGCCCCGCAAACGCATACCCACCCTCCAGCGGGTATGGGGGGGAGTGGGGGGTCACCGACAAGGCTGCGGGGCAGGGCTGCCAGAGTGAGCGACCAAGACACACAGACAAATAGTACATGTTAGTCAAGGCATTTCCAGGAGACAATCACAGAAATAAAACTTTGGACACCAGAACAGGTCGCATTTGGCAACTCTTAAAGAAACAGCCATCCGCACCCCACGCCACCAGGGGTCCCAAGTCCCTTCATCCCAGTTTAAACAGTCAGGAAGGAAGAGGGACCGAGGGAGGGTAAGAGAAGGCCGAGGAAGCAGTTACACCGACTACCTACAGCTCCCATCTGTCCGTCTCACCCGGTGCAGAATGCCGCCTGCCTCCACCCTCTTCCTGGCGAGAAGGCCAGCCGCCCGGCCGGCCCGGGCTTCCAGAGACAGGCAGGGCGAAGCTGGACGTGGCAGCAGCCGATCGCCCCAAACGAGCAGCACTCCCCATCCTCCTTTCCTCAGAGAGGCTTAGTTCATAGGAATGTGGGGCACTCTGTCCTTTACCAAAACCCTCAGTTCAGTTCGACAAATGGGAGCTAGACTCCTCTGCGTCTGCTACGTTAGTGTGCGGTGCATAGAGGGGAGGGAAGATGGTTACAGAGCGGCTGGTGCCAGGGCCACCGCGCCACACTCCGGTGAAGGCCGGGCACAGCTCAGGGCTGTCCTCTCTGCTCCCCTTCCTGCAGCACAGCCCGCTGGGAGCAGCCTTCCTCTTCCTCTCCCTCCCCGGCCCAGCCCCACTGGGAACCCAGCCCGGACGCGGTTGCACAGGTGTGTTATAGCGCTGGCTAGGACACAAAGCAGGTTTCTGAAAAGGTATCTGCAGCCGGAAGTCACGTCTGTCTTCAGGTTCCTGTGGGTGGGGTGCGGCTCCTTTGCTCTGACCAGAACTCCCCACGCGGGCAGGCTCAGCGCTGCTTCCAGGAGCTGTCACTGCACAGGAGCGAGTCTAACTTCCAGAGGCTCTGCCGGGCGCTCTCCATGTCCAGGATTCTGGCGTTTACATCCGAGACCCTCTCTCCTGAAGAATCTGGAAGAGGAAGGTGGGAGGGGGCTGAGGCGTGGACTCCGGGTGCAGAGTGCTTTAGGCCCAGCTGCTAAGCAGACTGCAGAAAGCAAGGAGGCCCACCGCTTCCCACTGGCCCCGGCGAGCAGCACCCAATCCGCTGCCCGGGAAGCGAGGCAGGACGGAGGGGCCCCCCCAGCACTCTGGTTGGAGACTAGTGACCGCTGCTCCAGGGAACGGGTCGGGACACATGTGGGGACTTCCAAGTGGTTTCAGGGGGGCCCCACTGGAGGGAAAAGGCAACTGTGTACAACACTTTTCCAGTAACTTAAGCCACAAAGGTAACCTAATTCTTCTTGAGGCAGGAAAAGGACAGTTTCAAAGAATAATGGTGACATATGGGACTTCGCACACTAATGCTGAGTTCAGAATGCCGACCTTGGGGATCAGAGGGCTAACCTTTCTCACTGATTCGAAAGAGGCTGGGAACACTCTGCTCTTTTCTGTGTGTTTTCTAGCCCCTCTCACTGCTCATAAGTCTTGATTTAAATTACAATAATCAAAAGACCCAATAAAGAACCGCAAAGCCGCCTTGAGAAGGGAGGGGAAGGAACGAGACAGGGCCCCTGGGGCAGCAAAGAGTCCCATGCAGCTGGGGAAGCAGCTCGTACCTTCGCCTTCTCGCTGGGCTCTATGACGATGCCGTTGGTGGAATTATTTAGTTCTCTGGAGACGACACAGAGGAATTCGGCCTGGTCCTCGTTCCCATAGTTATAGGAAGACCCGATGTTGATGAGCTGAGAAAACAAGGACATGCTGAACACACGGGGCCTTCCACCACCAAGTGCCACAGAATCAATAAGATATATTTAAAAAAAAAAAAAGACTTTAATTGGGGAAACACTTCTGGAGTGGAAGTATGGCAACATTTTGCAACCCACACCTGACAAGACTAGAAGGACACACAGGCAGAACTGATTCTGCAGTGGGAAGAAAAGTCCAATATCTGTTCTGAAGACAGAGACACAAAAAGGAACTTCTGAGAAGGTAAGTTATGCCATCAGTTCAACTGGCCTACATAAAAACTGGCAGGATCCAAATAAAATTAAAATATATTCATTCTGTTCATGCTCAGCCCCCAGGCTTTGAAGAAAGTGGATGAACAGGACAATTCTGCCATCTAATGGCACAAAGCTACAAGAACAGAATCCACAGCCGCGGATGGTAACCATCAGTTTGATTCCTTCCTCTCCTATCACTGCAGCTCACCATGCTCTCTCTGCCCATGACACATACAACGAGAATGATAAAGTTCTGACTTTGGGGCAAGCAAAGGAAGGGCTATTGGTGAATCCTAGTCTTCTTTAGGTAATTATTCTAGATGCGTCAACACGCATTTCTGAAGAAAATCCCTCTGGGGGGAGAAAAAAATAAGAGTCCTGGCCAGTGTGGCTCATTGGTTGGGCACTGTCTTGTGCACCGAAGGGCTGCTGGTTCGATGCCCAGTTGGGGGCACATGCCCGGTGTGGGCATGCGTGAGGCAGCCTTCGATGTTGCACTCTCACATGGATGTTTCTCTCTCCTACCTGGCTGCGGAGCTCCGTGTTTGGAGGGTGTTCGCCCGGGGAGACACTGGGGTTGTATCACTTAGGAAACATACCTGTTCGAATTTCCAGCCGTCAGACATGGTGGAGACCATCTGCGTCAGCTCCTCCTCCTGGCACTGCAGGACTCGGTACACGTGCTTCACGGGGCCCTGCGACAACCACGGACAGTGAGGCTAAAAGAACAAACGCTGAGAAGGATTTGCTTGGAATGTTTTCTTGGCAGCCAACCTGTCCCCTTTTACAATAAAAACTTCAACACACACAAGGGGCCAGGGAGATGAGTCAGTGGGGAAAATTATTCTCAAGTGTGGAGGGATGAATTATATTCTTAGATTCCCTCTGTTTTCCTAAACAGAAAATAGAGCAAACTTACTTTAGACAAGAAAGCCACATACTCATGTCTAACATACATGTGGAAAATGTAGATTATGTTTTGGTTTATTGGCAGTGACACCTTCTTATGGGAATAACATGAACTAGGAACCCATCACATACACATGTCCCAGCTACCTTTACCCTCTGCCATGCTAGCGGACAGGGAAAGTGTCACAGTGGGAGACGTGACATTCTGCTGCAGACCGTGGAATAATAAAAAATGAGCCCTGGGAATCTCCTGAGTGATAAACGCCTTTCATATGCTAATGACCGGTCACCAGAACCGTGGTGAGAGAGTTAGAACTTTCAGAACATCTAAGCCCTTAAATCTCTACACCAGGGAAAGGCGCCCTGTAAATATGATAAGAGGTGTGCAAAAAGCTTGGTGGCACCAGATCCTATTTCACTGGTAATCTGCAAACCAACTGGAAATTCATCTTTGATATGAAAGCAGCCTTTCAGCCCTCAGCTGGATGGAAACCAAATGAATGCGCCCTTCTTTCCACCTCTGCAAAATGCTGGAGAGAAAGTTCAATTTTTATCTCAGGTGTCAGTTATTCCATTCAGATAATCCATGTAGAGCCAGAAAACGGATCTGTCAAGTCAAACATCAGAGGAGCAGGGAACTACTGTGGAAAGAAATGTACTGCCCTGCCAAGATTGGTTTGGCTCAATGGACAGAGCGTCGGCTTGGGGACTGAAGGGTCCCGGGTTCGATTCCGGTCAAGGGCATGTACCCTAGTTGCGGGCATATCCCCAGTAAGGGGTGTGCAAGAGGCAGCTGATCGATGACTCTCTCTCATCGATATTTCTATCTCTCTATCTCTCTCCCTTCTTCTCTGTACAAAATCAATAAAATTTCTATGTTGCAACAGATTAGCTCTCAAGAAGGCCTCCGCCACCGGGATCTGATGGGGTAGGAGGCACGTCACGCCACAGGACAGACAGTCACGGCGAAGTCTGACCTGCCTGGTACTGCACTTGTACTTAAAGTAGAGCCTACACACGTGAAAGGGGGTGTCTGTTTTTCCTGCTTGACTTCAAGCTTCTTGAGGGCATGGGACTTCGTGGTCAGAGTCCCAAGGGCCTAACAGAAGCTACTGTGGCCTCTTAAGACACATGATGGATGACATAAAATAAGCCAAGTATGCTCTATGTCAGTGGTCAGCAAACTTTGGCTCGAGGGCCACATGCGGCTCTTTGGTCCGTTGAGTGTGGCTCTTCCACAGAATACCACTAGCGAGCGCGCATGTACAGTGCGATTGAAACTTCGTGCCCATGTGCAGAAGTTGGTTTTTGGCTCTCAAAAGAAATTTCAGTTGTTGTACTGTTGACATTTGGCTCTGTGGACTAATGGGTTTGCCGACCATTGCTCTATGTCTTCCCTTCCCAAACGAGGTGGGAAAGTGTGTTTCATTTTTGTTACTGTTATCTACTGAGTTCATGCCAAAATCTAGGCTTCATAATAAAATGAGAAGCTTGATATTATGTTCTCGGGAGCACAGTAGGACAAGCAGCTTCTGAAGTCCACATCAGGAGACTGGTTTCAGGCGGCTGCAGGAGCCGATGTGCGGTGGTCACACAGTGAGGGCTGGTCCTGATGAAGAGCAGCCCGCAGGTGCAGGCAGGACCTTGCCTGGCCTTTACGGGAGGAAGACAGATGCTCTCCCCGCGAGAGCAGGTCTGGGCCCTCCCACTGCCAGATGGTGAGTAGCTGCCCCCCCATTCCTCTAGAGGGACATGAGTTTTCTTTGTTATTTCCTCTCCTCTGTCTTCTTTGTTCTGAACAGTCTGGTGGGGTACATGTTGCCTGCCTGGCAGATGGACAGCCTGCCACACAGACCTCAGGCACCGAGGGCAAGTCTCCCTTTCCTAACTACACCCAGACACACGGACAGACAGACACTTGAGGTAGTTTCCCCTTAAAAATTCAAAATCCATTACTTGGGAAGTTCTGTTCTCATTGTCCCGTATCCTTTCCTTCACCAGCCGCACAAGAGACGCGATGTTGTAGAACTCTGCCTCCTCCAGCACACCTGGAACAGGACCAAACTGCAGTCAGAGGTGTGGGCTCCCTGAGGCGGGAAAGGCTGGCGTTTGTGTTTGCCCAGAGCTGCAGTTTTCAGATGCCAGTCTAGCCTCTCCCTCAGCCTGGGAGAGGCTTCTTGGCTGTTTAGGGTGCACCCATCCCCTTTGCCCAACGGAAGGGAGTCAAGCAGAAGGGTCTGGCCTGTCTGCTCCTTCACCTTTAGTTTCCGACTGGCCTTCCCTGACTCTCCCGTGCCTGCCGTTAGCTGCAGGACACCTTGGCCATCTACCACTTAGTTCCTGGAACTGGTCGCATCAGACAGCTCCTAAGCTTGCAGTTTGTACCTGAGCTTGCAGTTTGTCCTAAACAAGACCGGGGGTGGGTTGTGTATATAAGTATATGTGGACCAAATTTAACAGAATGCTTATTGTTGGAACAATATAAAAGGCAATAATGGGAAGAATCCCATGCCACATAAAATCAAAGACTTCAGACAGGACAGCTATATGGGATATGTGATCCTGTACCAGGAAAAAAATTTCGTATAAAGGCCATTATTGGAATAGTAGACATAATTGGAAAATAAGCTATAGATAAAAGTATTCCTCAGTATTAAATTCCTTCAATCTGATCACTATACTGAGGTTATGTAAGAGAACAGATTTGTTCTTAGGAAATATCCATTGAAGTATTAAGGGGAGAAGTCTAGAATCTATTCTCAAATAGTTCAGAAATAAACTTGTGGGAGGGGTGGAGGAGAGAGAATGAATGAATGATAATGCAAACATGATAAAAAAAAAATGTTAAAAGTTGGTGAGTCTGGGTAAAGGGAGTTCTTGGTACCATTCTTGCCCTTTTCTCCTAGTTTGAAATTGTTTCAAAATAAAAGTTTTTGAAAAGGCATTAGGAAAGAACTGCAGTAAGAGTCCTCTTTTCAAGAAACAAGATTACCCGAGTTGGCAATTGTGGGAGCCGGATGGTGGGTGCATGGAATTTGCTGGGCCATGCCCGTTACTTCTGTGTGCACGGAAATGCATTTCTGTTTTGTATAGAGGGCGTTCACAAAGAGAGAGCACGCTCTCTTTTCCCTGGGAGAACAGAGGTGTTTTGCAGCTGCTTAATTAACCAGCACAGCCATTACGGTTTCCTTACTCAGCGAACATTCCCGATCAGGGTGCCCTGGGCTCAGGGACAGGCCCCCGTCTTCGACTGAAGGTCCTCGATGAGACCAAGCCTTTCACAAAGACAGATAGTCCCACTTAGTCTAAACGCCCTAAAAAACAAAAGGACGAGGCCACTGGTGATGAACCTGACAATGGATGGGAGAATGAATTAGGTCAGCTGCAAAAACTGACGAGGAGGCACGAGAAAGAAATGAGGCCAGGCCTTTCTTATTCTTTACAGCTGCAAGCTCAAACTAAAATTAAAAATATAAATAACTAGGTATCAGAGATGTGTTGCTTCAGGCTACCGACATTCACTGCTAGCATACAAGGAGACGTAAAAAGGGATCCTGAACGTTCTGCAGGTTTGGGAAAAGCTCCCAAAGCTGTTGGCAACGCTGAGCTACCTCTTCCCCTTCTCATTAAGGGGGATGAGCAGAACGTGACGAGGCTTCCTTAAGTAAGATTCGCTCAGACGCCGCTAAGTAACGGAGGCTCCCTGCTCACTCTCATAAGCCTTTATTATACCTGCACGTGAGCGCAATGCAAGTCTCAAACAAAAGTCAAAGCTGTGAAACAGACTCGGCCTGAATTGTAGAAATGGCCGGTTCAAACGTTCTTACCTTCTTCTGCCAACTCCTTCGTAATGATGAGTTTCCCGTGGCGGAGGTAGTTGAGGATAGGGCCAAAGTAGGTGGGGTCCCTGTCAATCAGATAGGCCCCCGTCTCATCCTGCAGACAAACACAAGGGTTATCACCGGGGAGCTTTTAGACAGAGTCAGGACAGTGTTTCAACCTGGTCACAAATCATGAGAGGGCATGTTTTGCTAGACGTTTGCATATCACAAACTACTGGCAAGAAGACTAGCTTTATGTATCTGATACTTTAAGATAATTTTAAGGTGAGATGTTCCGGATGGACAGTCATATCATGTAGGTGTTTACTTGAACTTTTAAAATATTTACTTGGACACAATGACCAATTTTTCTGGCTATTGTTGTGTGTGTGTGTGTTTTGTTTTGTTTTTTTTTAAGAAAGGGAGGAAGAAAAACGCCATAGCTGTGGTTAAATCTCTGCTTGAGATGGACATTCTGAATTCCCTCTTGTCCCTGAATCATATTCCTAATTCTAAGAAAACTGTGTAGTTGGCAATGCTCCCGCGTTCGAGGCCAACGTCAGTGGCAGTCTGCAGTGCCAGCTGCACCTCACACACCCCAGCTCTGTGCCCAGAGGAAGCTGGGCACTGCCAGGGCTTGGCTCTGAGCAGTTCTGATCCTGTCATCTTTACAGTAAAAGAGAGACGAATAAACGGGATCTATTGCAATAAGGGAGGCTTAGGGTGGATGAAAAACAATTCCTTTAAAAGCGAGGCTTTGGGAATCTCTTTAAAGTCAGGGCAGGACAGGTTTCCATCAGTCGGAGACTGATTAGAGGAGAGGTCAGTGAAATCGACCCATGTTTACCCAGCCCCAAATCTGCTTCCAGGTAATGGGCTGCATGGGTATATGGGCTACATGGGTATATGGGCTACAAGGTGATGTTTTTAACTTGACACATTCAGCTTTTAGTTCCCAGACTAAATTCCTGTAGTCTGGGAACTAAAAGCTGAATGTGTCAAGTTAAAATCAAAACACACAAAAAATGACAGTTCAAACTGGAAATGGGTTAAGTCTCTTGGGTCCTCTCCCGCTGTTGGTGAGCAGTGATGCATCCTGCCCAACAGCATTCCTGTTTTCCTTTTCCCTGGATCTGAACCCGTGGTCTGGGGTTGGCACGGGAAACGGCAACCTCCTTCCAAGGAATGCATCTCATCCCAGAGATGGACCTCAGACAGCGACTGCTGCCAGCGCCCAGCTCAGGGGCCGTGACCCCGGGAAAGGAGTGTGATGGCAGCCGTGTCGAGCCATCCTCTAACCCGGGCTTTCACCCAACTTGGCAGAGGGTCCGAGAGGAAGTCTGAGAAAGCTACAAAGATGCCTTGGCTCACCCTGACCCAGTTCTGGGCGGACCTGGCCCCGGCAGTGAGGGGCTGACGGGGAGCCAGGGGGAAACTCATGCAGACCCGAGAGGCTGTGATGAGGGCTGGAGAGGAATCCGGAGAAGGGGTTCCCGTGCGTGCGGGGGGGCGGTGTGGCGAGCGGGCCGCTGACACCGAAAGAAGGGTGGGGTCAGAGAGAAGCCCGGGGTGCGCCGGGGCATGGGCGAGACGAGCTGCCGGGGTTACAGCTTGTAGGGAGGAGGGAAGAGAGGGGGTCCAGGCCCGGAGCCCGCCTGCGAGGGGGGTGCCACAGGAATCTGGGGGCCAGCCTAGGAGGCACGCGGGGTCCTGCAGGCCGAGGGCGCGCCCGAGGGCGGGGCGCACCTTGTCCGAGTCCAGCTCCGGGTCTTCCTGGCAGCAGAGGCGGCAGAGGAAAGACTTGGGCTCGCGGCCCAGGGTCTGCCTGGTGGTCACGAAGTAGGTGCCGCCCACGTTCAGCCGGACCCAGCGGGCCGCGCCGGCGCCCCCTGCCCGATCGGGGGGTCCGGGACCCGGCTCGAGCGGCTGCGCGGCGGCGGCGGGCGGGCGGCTGTGGCCGCGGGACGTGGGGCCGGCGGGGCCGGCGGGGCGAGGGCTGGGAGGTCCGCGGCCCGGGCCGCCCCCGTCGCCCAGCCCGCTCCCACCCCCCTCTCCCAGCCCGGCCATCGCCGGGTCCAGTTGCAGCTCCGCCATCTTGGGCCGCCGCCGCCGCCACTGCCCGCGCGCCGCCGGGCCGGCCCATCTCGCGGAGGGAGAGCCGGGCCGGCCCATCGGCGGGGGTGGGGCCGGGGAGAGGGCCGCGAGCGCCCCCAACCAACACCCGGGGATCCGCACCGTGGAGGCGCTGTGCCCGCCTTGTGGGCGGGACTTCCCGAAGGAACCTTCATCTTAATTGGCTAACCTGCGCGGCAAGGCCCGCCCCTTTGGATTAGTGGTTGGCTGAGGGAAGCCCTTCCGGTGACGCACTTCCGTTGCTTCCTCTGTGGACTGCGGGCCGCCGGGGTCGGTGAAGGTGAGTCGGGTTGGGACGCAGGGTCCGACCCCAGGGGGTTCCTCTGCTCTTTCGCCTCCAAACCTCGCGCCGACCCTTGTCGCAATGCCGCCGAGGACGCCAGGCTGCGGGCGCCTCGCTGGAAGCGGGCCCGGGTGCAGCTGCAGCCGCTCTGCCCCGCGCTCCTTCCTTTTCCCTCCCCGCGGGAGAGGTCGCCGGCCCGGCTGCGACCCGGTCACCTTTCACCGAGGCGCTTCCGCAGAGCCGCTCTCGCCCGGGCGCCCCGGGAGGGTAGACGTCCGGGTTGGGGGCTGGAGCAGCGTCACCTGAAGATAGTAATGCAACTGGGTGCGTCCGCCTTTCCCTCCCGAGGGGTCGAGCTTCGAGCTGTGGCCTGGACGGAGCTCCTCGGGTGCAGGTTCATGTTCCCCTTCAGCAGGTCCTCATGGAGCGCCTCCTGTGTGCACGGTCTGTTCTAGGCGCTGGGGACTCCCCAGCAGATAAGAGACAGAAATCCCTTCCCTCACGGAGCCCACCTGCTCCTGGTGCTTGGAAAGGTCTCTTTAAGGAGCTGCTCCTCTGGCGTCTTTCAAACTCCCCTCCCCTCCATTCCAGCGAGCAGGCTGTCCGAAGGGGAAAGGAAGGGAAGCGGCAGGTGTTGGACAAGTTTCTTTTTTTAAGATCTGGGTTGGTGGTTAGAATGTGGATCCCGGGTTTGATTCCGGTCAAGGGCACATATCCGGGGTCCAGGGCACATAACCCGGGTTGCAGGCTCGATTCCCAGTAGGGGGCGTGCAGGAGGCAGCCAATCAATGTTTCTCTCTCAGCATTGATGTTGCTCTCTCTTCCCTTCCTTCCTCTTTGAAATCAATAAAAAATATATATATATTTTTTAAAAAAAGATCTGGGGAAGATTCACTGCCACCTCCCTGTGATCCACCCCATGGTCTAGACCTTTGACATGTCAGCCTTTCTCTTGATGTTGACACTGGTCTTACCGAGTTTCAGTGGACTGTTTTACTCTATTCGGTCTTATTTAAAAATGGCCGTGGTGGTGCGAAGTAATCAACCAAGAACCTTATATGCATATGTGCATGGGCCATGGCTGCAGACAGTGGGGGACGGGGATGGGGGACCGGGGTGGCCTGGAGGGGGCCCACTGGGGGGAAAGGGAAGACATGTAATACTTCCAACAATAAAGAGTTACCGAAAACAAAAAGGCTGTAATCACTTTCCTCCTTGTCTCACATTCACATACACGCTTAGGGTGTTGCCCAGAGCACACTCAGTGTGCCGCTGCCGCCGGGGTACATCAGACAGGAGTAAGGAGTGCAGGCATGTGGCTGATCTGATAGGGAGGGCTCTCGAGCCTCTTAAGTTTGTATAAAACTAGAGAAATTGACGTGCACGATTTCATTTGATCCTTTCACCAGCTTCCTGAGTAAGCAGGGCTGAGGAGACCCTCACTTCCCAGGAGCCGAGATTCCAGTCTAGAGTCTGCTCTGATTAGGCCTTGGTGGGAACGGGGGTATGTGTCAGCTCCGAGCACGGGAGAGTCAGCGAATAAAACACAGTCTGAGTGGAAACGCATTTAATTTAATTTTTTAACTTTAATGCAAGGCATGAGTGTTACTTCAGCAATATTTCCAAAGGTACGTGGAAAACAAACACCAGAGAATCGGGGTTTTTAGGATGAGTTAGGAGTTGGAGAATAGAGGGAGGAGCATAGGGGGAAAAATATATTTACGCGTCAAGGTGCACACCTTGAATTGGGAGAGCTGCGCTGGCCTTTTCTGAGTTATCCTGATTTCTTTAGTTGATAAGTACGTCCACCACGCACTCGGAGGATGCGGATCTGTTTCTGAAGGACTGGCATGTTTCCAAGATGGCCTCCCTAGAATTCTCTCCAAAAGCCCAGTTTTGATCTGACCTGTTTTATTTTCCAGGATCTCAAGATGGCTGGGCGAAAACTTGCTCTAAAAACCATTGACTGGGTAGCTTTTGGGGAGATCATACCCAAAAACCAGAAGGCCATTGCTAACACCCTGAAATCCTGGAACGAGACCCTCACCTCCAGGTCAGTCCCCCTGTGTTGTTGTCAGAGAACAGTTATTTGGTAAACGGCAGAGGTAGAAGCAATAATTCCTAGAAGAAATGGGCTTAGGAAACAAGTTGCAGAGGCAAAGGAAGGGCCTTTGGAGCCAATGGTAACGGGCCTGGGGCGGGGCCGGAGGGGGAAGGGGTTAGGGGAGGCACTGGGCCCTCCATCCTAAGGGTTTTAAGGCGGAGATTTTAGGGGCGGCCCCAGGGGAGGATCATATAGAATACTCAGCAGCTCTCCAGGTGTGTCCTTTCAGGGTTGTGATCTGCACTGATCGGTGGAGGTCATTCAATGCAGCTGGCCCTGAGGCTGGCTTTGTTGCTCACCTGGGGGTACACAGCACACAGAAGGCGGCTCAGCGAGGCAGTCTCTGTGCCTTCTTTACTTCTCTGGTCTTAGGGCTTCCATTCAGCCCGCTTTCGGGCGGTTCTGAATGCTGGCTGTTCTGTTTGCTACTTGTAAGTTTGAAACGGTTGTGGGAGGCGGCAAGCACAGGCCGGTACTTCGCCTTTGTCTTGGTTCTCTCCAGGGCAGTCCCTTTCGCAGAGGGAGCGCTCTGACTTCCATTGAATGTGGAAACGAAATGGTGATTAAGGGCGACATGTGACTTTTTGATGCTCTTCTGAAGGGATAAAGAAATCCATGTATTTTCCAAATGAAAGGAACCGTTTTGCCTTCCACTGCTTTCCCACCTAGAGGACAGTGATGATCCACCCAGGCGGCAGGAAGAAGGAGCAGGGAAGTGACTGTGTGAGTTTTCTGTTCACAGAACAATCTGAACTTTTGTCTTTCCTGTGAGCAGGTTGGCTACTCTCCCCGAGAAACCTCCTGCCATCGACTGGGCTTACTACAAGGCCAATGTGGCGAAGGCCGGCTTGGTGGATGAGTTTGAGAAGAAGGTGAGCCTGCAGGCAGCTGCAGCACTGGCCTGGTAACGCGGCTGGTGGGAGAGGGGGGACGCGGGATGACAGCAAGGAAAGAAGGGGGGGGGGGGTAGCACTCAGATCCCGAAGGAAGCTCAGGGGAGGTGCGTGTGGCCAGAGGTCTCCTGTTAGCAGGTAAATGGTACAGGCAGAGGATTCAGGGTCTGTTTATTCGACAGGTTTTATCCAAAGAAACACACAGTATGGCCTTACTCAGGGAGCCCGAGGGCTGTCAAGTTAGGTTTCCACTCCTCCTCCTGAATTATTTTTTGGTCCCCCACCTGTCTCCTTTGGAATAAACTGTTACCTTTTCTACCTTTCCCTGTTTTCCTCCTTTCTCTACTCTGCCTTTTTTTTCTTCTTCTTTTTTTCTTTTTTTTCACTCTAATTTACAAGCTGTAATTTCTTGTTTACCTATCAAGGGTCTACTCTGTGCCAGGTGCAGCGCTGAGTGCTGGGGCTATAACACTAAGCCATCTCCTAGGGAGACCATCTCCATCTCCATTCTGCAAACATTAGTTCCACCAGTCCACTAGGGTTTCACTTAAAAGAGAAATAAGAATTTTGTTAGAGCTACAAGTTTCTAAGAGATCCCCCATCCCCACCCCTCCTTTTTTTTTTTTTTGTAGAACCATTGATTTGTTGTTTCACTTATTCCTGCATTCATTAGCTGATTCTTGTATGTGCCCTGACCGGGGATCGCACCCACAACCTTGGCCTTTTGGGATAACGCTTTATTTTTTTTATTTTTTATTTTTTTAAAATATATTTTATTGATTTTTTTACAGAGAGGAAGGAAGAGAGATAGAGAGCTAGAAACGTCGATGAGAGACAAACATCGACCAGCTGCCTCTTGCACACCCCCTACTGGGGATGTGCCCGCAACCAGTGTACATGCCCTTGACTGGAATCTAACCTGGGACCCTTCAGTCCGCAAACTGGGGATAACGCTTTAACCAACTGAGCTACTGGGCCAGGGATAAGAGGCCATTTTTGAGGTCATCCAGTTCAGCTGTCCTCAGATGAAGGTCATCGTAATAAAGGATTGTCCAAGGTCTCCAGTTCGTGACAGGATTCAGAAGAACCCGAGATCCCTTTCCCTGCCCCATGTTCTTCCCACTGCAGCACCCTCGCTCCATACTGGCTTTTTCTTGTTATGGAGACTGTGTTCTATGTGGTCGCTAAGGATTAGTGGCGTGTATTAACGGCGGCTCGCTGTGCCTGTATTTGCAGTTTAACGCCCTGAAGGTGCCTGTGCCACAGGATAATTACACTGCCCTGGTGGACGCTGAAGAAAAAGAAGATGTAAGTAGTTGGGACTCTTCTTTTCCAAAACTAATAGCCCTGTGCTCGATTCCGTGCGCCAGTAATTCGCCAGTACCTACCTCACTGGGCTCTCCCACCTCATAGCTCGCTGCCCCGCCCTCCTGCTGATCTGTGATCCGTCTTTACGACGACATTTGCATATTGCATCTTTATTATGTAAGGTGCTCTTCATTCCTGATGACTCTTCACAATCACCAGGTAGAAGTAGAGTGAACTAAAAGG
The DNA here is from genome assembly GCA_963693515.1 of Pipistrellus nathusii. NCBI lineage: Eukaryota > Metazoa > Chordata > Mammalia > Chiroptera > Vespertilionidae > Pipistrellus > Pipistrellus nathusii. Next base: position 45,478,925 of record OY882873.1, on the reverse strand, counting down.
AGGAATAAAACTAGAAAATGCAACCTCTGTAGTCGCCTGGTAATTGGAGGGAGGGGCTAATCAGCGTGTTCTCTCTCTTGATTGTGGTGACGGTCTCACCGGTGGATGCATTTAACTGATCCAGTGGATTCTTTAAATATGTGCGTGTTTGTTTTTTTTTTTAAATATATTTTATTGATTTTGTACAGAGAGGAAGGGAGAGAGATAGAGAGTTAGAAACATCGATGAGAGAGAGTCATCGATCAGCCACCTCTTGCACACCCCCTTCTGGGGATATGCCCGCAACCAAGGTACATGCCCTTGACCGGAATCGAACCCGGGACCCTTCAGTCCCCAAGCCGACGCTCTATCCATTGAGCCAAACCTGTTTCGGCAATATGTGCGTTTTTACTGTACGTCAGTTACACCTCAGCAAAGCTGTCACCAACAATTAAGGAGTTGGAATTGGGTGGGAAAATTACCCAGTGTGCTTGGCAGTACTGAAGGCCGCAGGTTGGAGCGCAGGTGGCTCCGCAAAAGAGAAGCCTGGCGAGGGAGTCAGGCATCTTGTCCCGACCCTTTCGTACCCAGCACCCGGGAAACGGGCATTTTGCAGGTTGCCTAGATGAGTCAACTTGCTGCAGAACCCTGGCTCTGCCATTGTAAGCGGCTTCTGCGTGGGCTGCTTGTGCATTAGGCTGGAGTTTGCCTCCCAGAGCCCGCTCCCCCAGGAGGCAGCAGCTACAGAGCAAGCAGCGGTGGTCTGGCTCCAGGACTCCTCAGACCTTGGGGGCCTCAGGGTCAGGACACTTTGACTTGGATCCAAACCAGAAACTCTCCCTTCTTTTAAAGGTGAAAAATTGTGCTGAGTTTGTGTCTCTCTCAAAGTCCAGGATTGAGCAATACGAGAAAGAGGTAAGGAGGACTGGCCTTGGGGATATGTTTCCCCTCCTACCGAGTGGCAGTAACCTGCCTTGGGTTTCTTTTCTGCATCTCTGCAGCCCTCCTTACCTTCACCTGTTTCCCCTCCTTCCAGCTGGAGAAGATGAGGAACATAATTCCATTCGACCAGATGACCCTGGAGGATTTGAATGAAGTCTTCCCAGAAACCAAATTAGACAAGAAGAAATATCCCTACTGGCCTCACAGGCCAGTAGAGAGTTTATAAACCTGAGTCTGAGAGGACGCTCTGGTCCTTGTGTTATGAACTCTCTGGACATTAAAGATTATCAGATGGCGCTGTGTGTGTGTCTGCTCCTTTGCAGTGGAGTTAGTTACAGCTCTGGGGCGACCTCACAGGAAGTAGGCTTTTTGTTAAAATGGAAAGGTGAGCCTATAGGTGTATGTGGTTCAGTTGTCTAATGGACAGGATATGCTCTCAATCCCAGAAGATCTAGAAGATTCTTCGTTGAGTGCCGCATTATACCTTAGTCATATTTCTATTCCCCAGGGCTTAGCACTGTGCTTGGGATTTAGAAGAGCCTTAATATGAATTCTTTGTAAATGAAAGAGAAGAAATGTGAGCCTTCAGGGGTTCATAGCTAGCTAGGAGATTATCACATAAACTTTGAATAATAGGGTTAATATATTAATTAGTAAATAATGATGATCAGGACTTAGAAAGCATACACTATGCCCTAAGAATTGTTCTAATCACTGTAGATAAATACCTCATTTCTCCCCAAAACAACCCTATGAGGTAGGTAGTGTATCAGCCAAGACATTAAATAAGGCCTTGGAAGTCCTGGCTGGATTGGCATACGCTGGGGTTGAAGGTTCCATCCCCGGGAGGGGGCTTGCAAAAGGCAGCTGATTGGTGTTTCTCTCTCCCTTCCGTCTCTAAACTCAATAAAAACATATAAAGTCCTTTGAAGCTGACAACCTTGCCAATGGTAAGTTTGCTATTCTCTACCCAGAGGCCTCTGACTATTCAGTAGTTTCCCATCGCCCTGTATTTTGAATCATCTGTTAATTATTTCCTGTCCTCTCTCACTGCAATGTAAGCTTCTTGGAGGCAGAGCATGGAGGATGGTTTCAGGGAGAACAAGCCTGAAATGAACAGAATCGGTGTCTCAGGCAGAGGAGCCCACAGGAGCCCATGTGGCAAACCTTGGGAGCCAGAGGGAGCTTTAACGTGGCATCCATGACACTTGGTGACTGGTTTGGAGTAGAGACAACTGGATGGCCCTGGAGAAGAGAAGAATGCTGTATTTCTGTTTTGTTCATTGTTTCTTTTACAAAAGTACAAGAAACTGGTTTTTAAACTTTTTGGAGTCAAGGACTTATGAAAATCCCATCAACAACACAGCACATAATGTGAGAGATTCAACCTTGGAAGCCCAGCCATTCTCAGGAGCTATGGGCCTCAAGGTAAAAAAATAAATAAAAAATCATCTGGCCAGATTTGTAGCTTAAATTTTTTTTTTTTCTAAAGGATACACACATATGAAAGTGTGAAAATCATAAATACCTTTTTAAAAAATATTTTTTATTGATTTTTTTACAGAGAGGAAGGGAGAGGGCTAGAGAGCTAGAAACATCAATGAGAGAGAAAGAAACATCAACCAGCTGCCTCCTGCACACCCCCACAGGGAATGTGCCTGAAACCAATGTATTATACATGCCCTTGACCGGAATCAAACCTGAGACCTTTCCAGTCTACAGTCCACTCTATCGACTGAGCTGAACCAGTTTCAGCTATAAGTGTACCTTTATTTTATCTATATATTTATTTTAAAATATATTTTTATTGATTTCAGAAAGGAAGGTAGGGGGAGAGAGAAAAACATCAATGATGAGAATCATTGATCAGCTGGGGACCACGTCTGCAACCTGGGAATGTGCCCTCAACCAGGATCGAACCTGGGATCCTTCAATCCACAGGCCAGTGCTCTATCTACTGATCCAAACAAGCTAAGGCTAATTACCTCTTTTCAGCACTCCTGGATCAGAAGGTTTGAGTGCCAGCTTCTTTCCTGCATAGAACTGGGTGCCATCTCAATGGGAGCAGCCCACAGCAGAATCTTTGGCATAGAATTGGGCAGCATTTTCACCCCAATGGGAGGCAGGGAGAGACTAGGGGCTAAGGTTTTGCCAATTAACTGTACAGTGATGGTCTCTCACAGAACACACTCCTTTCACCAGATGAGTGGATACCAACGCAGAGGCAACAGGAAGTAGGGCCCCCTTGGCTCTCACACCTTTCAGAGTGCAGTACAGCTTGATCAAAAAGAAAGGATAAGCCCAGCCGGGGTGGTGTGGATCTGTGAACCAGGAGGTCAGGGCACATGCTGTGGTGTCAGGTTGCGAGCTCCATCCCGTGTGGGGCGTGTAGGAGGCGGCCCATCCATGGTTCTCATCATAGATGTTTCTATCGCTTTCTTTCTGAAATCAATAAAAATTATATATATATATATATGCACACACATTTTTTTAAAAGGGTACGATAATTGCTGCTGAAGCTCTCCTGTGCAACACATACAGAAAAGGTTATAAAAAAGAGAAAAGAGAAGGCAAGTTTTTTATCTGGGGTCTAGAAAAAGTCAGTGGCTAATAACCACTTCACCCCAGATGGGACTCGAACCCACAATCCCTGGCTTAGGAGGCCAGTGCCTTATCCATTAGGCCACTGGGGCAGTACGCAGGCGCCGCGCGATCATTTGGCTTTTGATTGTGACGGGTTAGGCTGCGTAATGACGTCACCCCGGAAGCTCCGGGCTGCAAAACAATCAAGGTTTATCGCGCAGTGGGATTGCAGCCCAGAGCCGAGAGTGGGTGGAAGACTGCAGAGGTCCGAGGAAAACGTTCACGTTTGAGGTTTAACACAGTGTGCTGACCTCTCCTTAACAGAGGACTAGAACCTTCCACCTCCTGAGCCAGAGTCAGGCCGTCTACCCGCTGCACCACACATGCCCTTAAAGGTGGAGTTCTACGGCGATGCTTCTTTAGGGCGAAAAGGACGCACCGCACAGACGTCGGCTGCAGGGACTGCATCCTGGTTCCGCCTTTCATGCGCCCTGAAGCCCAGCACCAACACTCGTCGCTTGAGCCGCCGCTGCCACCAGCGAGGAGGTTGCACCTGAATAGGATATTGCTCTCCGCTCGCACACGAGGACCGCGTGGCCTAACGGATAAGGCGTCTGACTTCGGATCAGAAGATTGAGGGTTCGAGTCCCTTCGTGGTCGGGTCTCTCTTTTTTGAAGAGGGGGCGGTGGCTCGTGGCTGGGGCCATAGCAATACCCCTCGGCATCCCAGTGGCCTCGCTCCCCATCCCCTCTCCTAGTCTCTTGGCTCGCAGACACCCCCCTTCCGAGGAACGCGCTCTCTCCTCGGCGGTGCCGGTTTCAGCGGGCACCTCCAATCTTTTCCTCTCCCTCCAGCTTTTCGCGGAGCCCGGCGGGTGTTCCCTCTGGTTGTCCAGTTGGCTTTCTGCGGCTCGTGCTAAATACGGGTCTAGGGATACGACAAAAACGGACGAGGTTAGTGCACGTGCTGCTGAGCATTACCATGGGCCTCGAGGGTGAGGCTTTTTATCTCGCCCCAGTGGCCTAATGGATAAGGCACTGGCCTCCTAAGCCAGGGATTGTGGGTTCGAGTCCCACCTGGGGTGGTGCCTGTGGCCACCTTCTACAAGTAACTTTTGATCCGCGAAGCTCGGACCCTCCCGTGCTGCTCGCGGGCAGCCAGAGGCTCCGTTCCATGTGGACTGGGCCGCGTGGCCTCTGACCCCCGCCCGCTCCCTTACAGCCCTCCCACCGCCCCGCTTTTGCAATCCGGGGGTGTCTACCTGGCCCCCCTCCCACGCTCATTGTTGCCTTCGCCCTCGCGGTCCTGGGAACACGCTGCACCCTCCCGACATCTACAGGCAAGTCCTGCCCTCAGCGCCGGCTGTGAGCTGGAGAAAAGGAACGGGTGCGGGTTGCTCTCGGGGAACCTTTGCTTTGGGGCCTTTCGGTGTTCCGGGCCGTTGCACTCGGGCTTTTTTTTTTTTTTTTTTTTTTTTCCCCTAATATCCAGCTGCAGCGGAGAGAACTCTTCAGTTTTAGTTTTAAAAAGTACGGCTGTACCCCAGGTGGGACTCGAACCCACAATCCCTGGCTTAGGAGGCCAGTGCCTTATCCATTAGGCCACTGGGGCCTGTAGGTTACAGCTTTCGTATTTTTCTCCTTAGTAGTCAATGGGACTCCGGGTCTTTCAGGACAAAAATTAATGGGGCACACGTTTACCGGGGGACACCGAGTCGGGGGTGCGCTCGGATGGGCTTCCGGGGCTCACGATGGACCCGGAAGATGCAGGAAGAGGCTGCCCTGGGCGGTGAGCGGAACCACCGCTGCGGCTGCGGAACACCCAGAGCGTGGCCGGTGAAGAGGTTCGAGCTGTTATGTCCACGCCTCTACAGAACGGACAGAAACCCCGGGGACTTTAGGGAAAAGGGGTGTGGGAGGTTCACGAGAACAGAGAGCCTCAGTCATGAGTGGCGAAACAGACCCTGGACAACTTCACCATCGCGAGGCAGGGACACCAGGGGGAACAAATCCTTCTACATAATAGAAATACAGGTCTACCTGAGTGGCCAGCTTATTATGATCTCTGAACGCATACTAATCTGGCCACGCGGCATTTATCTATATAATATATATTAGAGCCTCGGTGCATGAATTCGTGCATGGGTGGGGTCCGGCCAGCGAGGGGACATGGGCGGTTGGCCAGCCTGCCTGCTGGTCGAACTCCTGGTCAAGGGGACAGTTTGCATATTAGCCTTTTATTCTATAAGATATACACTGAGTGGCTAGATTATTATGCGTTCAGAGATCATAATAATCTGGCCACTCGGTGTATATTCATAATGTACATGCTATGTACAAATGCGTACTATACAGAAAACAAATAGCCAAATAGATACTTCGCCCTAATATCTTATTCCTTTAAAACTGTTAGCTGAAAAGCAGTACAGATTTAAAAAAAAAAAAAAAAAAAAAAAAAAAAAAAAAAAAAAAGGCACGTTTTTAAACCAGTGACCGTCCCGTTAGAATCCATGCCCATCTGAACGGCCACAGCAGAAGCTTCAGCCACGGGCCATGCTTCCCCGTCATGCCTGGTTGGCACCTGGCCTCCCCCTCCTCCGCAGCGAGGGCACAGAGTTTTCTGCCAGCTCAGTAGAGGGGTGGACATGATTTTCCGTTTCTCTCCAAAGTGCGGAGTCTGCAGAAACCGATCTCCTTCCTTCCACATCAGCAAGAAGGGCTAAATGCATCTGCATCGGCTCCCGGCTCCTGCCCTCATTTAAGTCAATCAATTTATCTGCTTGTTGAGGTGAAACCTGCATGTGGCCAAGTGTACAGCTCACAGGCCCCAGAGCTGGGCTCTTAATCTCGTTCCCCCAGGACATACTCAGCCATTAACCACGTGTATATTCACTGAAGCCCCACAACCACTCCAGGAGGCTGGCAGTGATATCATCATCCGGTTTCCAGACGGAGAAACAGATTCAGAGAAGCCCACAGCTGGCGGGAGCGGGGGCTGGGGGCTGGGAGGGGCGGGCAGGGACTGGCCAGGGGAGGCTGGCTTCAGAGCCCATCCTCTCAGAGATACAGTCCACTGTCCGGGCTGCAGGCAGGGCCAAGCTCTTCGCTTGCTGGCATGGCCAGCTCTTCCCTCCTTCAGGCAAATACTTCTCTGACCTTCCAGCCAGAACGAATGGTTCCTCTGCCGCCCACAATGTCGAGACCTTTCTCATGTTACTTCTCTCGTTTTAGGCCATGTTACCGCACAGGGTTCCCCTTTGCTTCTCAGCCATGGAATGGCCGTTCCCTGGGAGAAAGGATGGTCACTGCTGACTCCCTGGGGCCTCAGAGCCTCAGGGACTCTGAGTGGTGCCTGTCCTTGCTCCCCACCGGGCTCTCATCCCTTGAGGGCTGGGCCATGTCTCCCACACCTTTTGTGTTTCCCAAGTCAGTACTGAAGAGTCCCCGCTTTACTTACACTCACGTGAATGAGGTCCTGCTCACACAGTGTACGCAGTGCTCTGCTCATTGAGGGCAGCGCAGTGCAGCATTTGTAAATGAGTGAATTGGATCAAAGTAACAGAACAGTCTGTGGGACTCACACACGTCACAGTGATCCGCTGCCGTCCTGCTGGCCTGGTGCTGCCCACACCCCCCTGCAAAACCCGCTGTCTAGTTCCAGGTCCCTTTTCCTGCCCCCAACACGGCGCCTGGGATAGCAGCGACCCCATGACATTCCTTCCCACTCAAGCAGTTCCCTTACCCACATTTATTTTTTATTTTTTACCCACGTTTCTTCAACTCGAAACCGCTTAACCCGAATTCGAGTCTCCACAGGGAGCTGGTCCAGACTGCCTCCCTGACCCCCCCCCCCCCCCACACACACACAAATGCTCCTCGTGGCTTCCTCAGTCTCCTCCACGCCGGCCTTTCCTTTGGTTTGACCCGTCCTGTTCCCGCCAATGGGCATGTGCTGCTCGCCTTCCTACTGATTAAACGCTGTCCCTTTGCCTCCGCCTGACCGCGTCCCTGGAGGGCAGGCACAGGCTCGCTCCGGGCCCCGGGCTGGGGCTGGGGCTGCAGTCGGCGCATCAGGAGCCCTTACCCTCCGGCAGATTTCAGCCCAAGAGGGGCAGGGACCCCGTCCTGAACACCGAGGAAGGGAAGGCCCGGCCTTTAGAATTTTATTATTTATTTTTTGCATGTAGAATTTTAGTGCAGCCACTGCATGAAGAGGGTGAGGTGTGACAGCATGTCATCGCCAATGGAGACCTCTGACACCAGCGCCTGCCACCCTCGCTCTTGAGCGGACAATTCCGATGGCTCCGATGTCAGAGACGCATTAAAACCGAAAACAGCAAGGCTGTGGCCTGCAGCACTGAGCTCCCGCCGGCTGCCCGGCGGCTCTGGAGGGTGATTTCAGTCCATATCTACCCTCCTGCCTGCCTTTGTGGCAGAATTTATCCTCTTTTTTCTCAGCCTTTCCCGGTTCATGTTTTCTATCCTGCAAAAAAAAAAAATACACAAACAAAAAGATCCCAATGAGGCCCAGGTGCCCCATCAGTGCCTATGGAAGTGGGGAGAGGAGCTGGCAGCTCAGCGGGGGGCAGAGCAGCTAAATCAGCAGCACCAGCTCCAAGCCCCTCCCGTCCCCCCCTTTCCCACCTCTCTGCTGGGAACCCCGGCTTGGCCTGCCCCTCAGGACTCCGCTGGAGGAAGCTGGGGCTTGGGGCGCTCCCGGGCACCTGATTCTCCGGAGGACAGCATCCTCCTTGGATGGCTCCTTGGGCGTCTGGCTGGCTTCAGCGATCATGTCTCGGATTTTCTGCAGGCAGTCTGCCAGGTTCCGGAGCTGGTAGCGGCTGCACTCGGAGGTGAGGATCAGCTCTCCCAGCCTGTTGATCTTGTTCTTATGCTGCAAGAGACAAGGGCAGAGCCAGCGTTCCCCCGAGGGAAGGCTTGGAAGCGGCTGCGGCGTAAAGAAGAGAGGAAGGGGCCGGCGTTACCATGATGGCCATCTTCTGGCGCACCGGCTCCGCGATCCAGTCGGCGGTTGCCAAGTGGAACCTGATTTCGGCCTTGGAATTCACTGGAAAGAAAGGGACAGGGAGCACGGGTCACTGAGGCTCCAGGGAGGCTCAGCTCCCGGGTGACCACTGGCGACCGTCCTGAAACAAAGGGAGGGGAGAAACCCAACCAGGGGCCCTGTCCTGCGCCAACGTGGGGATCCCAAGCTGCCAGACAGCGAGGCGCTTCGGGACGAGAACGGCCTCCGGGAAGGAATCGCCCAGCGCTTCTCTTACAGCTTCCGGGCTGTGCGTGGGGGATGGGCTCCACAAGAACCAGGGGAACCTGTGCTGGGAGCTGGCTGCCAGCCCGCCCTGTGGTTTCCCTTTGTTTCACTCTCAGGCCAATCCTAGTCCCACAACCCACAGCTGAGAGGCTGAGAATCCGACCGCATTCCAAAGAATAAAGAGGATTATTGTAAACTGGCAGCATTGAAGCTTCTGATGAAAAAATGCCCTTTATGCCCCATGAATGCAAACACAGAGTCCTCAAGTCGGACTTCTAAGTCTTAAAGTGAAAGCACACGCCCGGTACCTTTGTTAACGTTCTGGCCTCCAGGCCCGCTGCTCCGACAGTAAGATATTGTCAAGCGATCTGCGAACAACACACACCAAAGAGTGATTACCTCCTGGCAAACTCTCTCACTTCTCTCTCAAACACTCATATATAGCCCTAACTGGTTTGGCTCAGTGGATAGAGCGTCAGCCCGGGTTCGATTCCGGTCAGGGGCATGTACCTTGGTTGCGGGCACATCCCCAGTAGGAGGTGTGCAGGAGGCAGCTGATGTCTCTCTCTCATCGATGTTTCTATCCCTCTCTCTTCCTCTCTATAAAAAATCAGTGGAATATATTTTTAAAAAAACAAACCAAAAACATATATATAAACCTAACATTGGGGCCAGAAGAGATTATTTGTAGATGTCAAAACTAAAATCAAGGGACCTTCCCAAGGTCACACAGTCAACAGAGGTCGGAAAATGATGACCCAGGTAATGACCATCATGGCAGCCTCTGAGCCCCTGGCCAATGACAGGCTTTCTGCCTCTTCCAGGCATGTGCACACCTCAGGGCTCAGATGCAGCTATCAACCTGGCCATGGGGTGGCCTCTCTCTTGAGTCACTTCCCACCTGGCCCCTTTGTTCCAGTGTCACTTAGTTTAATTGTATTTATTTTAAAAATATACATATATTATTGATTTCAGAGAGGAAGGGAGAGGGGGAGAGAGAGAGAGAGAAACATCAAGGGTTAGAAAGAACCATTGATCGGCTGCCTCCTGGTAATAGGTCGACACTCAACCACTGAGCCACTCCAGCCGGGCTGATTTTATTTATAAAACCTAATTACTCACCTAGAGGAATATCGTTGGCTTGCTTCGCGTCATCCTGTAATGCAATGCACACAGCGTCAAATACATATCACCTGCAGGGTGACTCAAGTCCAGGGCACCAAAGAAGTGATGGAAAGCCACAACACAAATGGAATACAACTCCTTCCGGTTCCCAGCCCAGTCATAGCAGAGGACACAACAGCTCCCTCACACTCAGGAGGTACCGTCTCAGAAACCCTCCTCCTGGAAAATGGAACTGACTCGTCTCCAGCCTCCCTCCCCCCACCTCAGCTAGGGTCGGGCACCATGGGAGGCCTAGCTCCTCAGAGGGATCACTCCACTCCTCTGCCTCCAACCCTCCACCGGGTCCTCATGCGGGCTTGCTTGCTGGCCTGGAACAAGCAGGGCGTGCTAACTGGTTTAAGGTGGCTACGCTGCTGTTCGCTCCTCAGGGATGCCGCCTCCCCTCTGTTCTCTGGGCTCACTGCCTTCCTCATCCAGGCCCTTCCTCAATGTCACCTTCTCCGGGGCCTCCCAGGCCATCCCACTTAAAACTGCAGCACTATGCCCTAACCGGTTTGGCTCCGTGGACAGAGGGTCCACCTGGGAAGTGAAGGGTCCCAGGTTGATTCCGGTCAAGGGCACATGCCCGGGTTATGGGCTCGATCCCCAGTAGGGGACTCTGCAGGAGGCAGCCGATCAATGATTCTCATTATTGATGTTTCTGTCTGTCTGTTTCTCTTCCTTCCTCTCTGAAATCAATAAAAACTATATATTATTAAAAACAAACAAACAAAAACAAACAAAAAACCCTGCAGCACTATCTCCTACCTTAACATTCCTCTTCCAGGCTTTAGTTTCTCCAAAGGAAAGCACCACCTCACATCCTCTGTACTAGTACTTATTTTTCCTATCGCGGTCTCCCTCCATTAGAATGCCAGCCCCACACACATTAGGATCTGTGTTTTGTTTACTCTCTCCCCGCGCCTAGCGCAGGGCACCAGGCTTGCTCTCCACAGAAGTCTGCTGAGTGAGTGAGTGAACCAACGAACGTTCTCTCCCAGGCCTGCAGGTGGACACTGAACGGAATAGGCCGTGTCCCCTCTCTCCCGCCCCGGGCCGAGCCACAGCTGCACACAGCGGGCTGCGGTGACGTGCATCCCGAGGAAACGAACGGGAGCCCCGTTTCCTCAGAGGTGCTGGGCTCCTGGAGGCTCAGGACAGGGTTACTTTCCAAAAGACTCCAGAAGGGAGCAAGCACCTGGCCAGCCTCCTGCCTTTCCTGTCCCTCTGCAGGGGCAGGCGCCCACATTCTCCCTGGGACAAGAATCGGGGCCTGAAGGTGAGGGAACTTCAGGAAAAGCGGGGGGTCTTGCGAGAAGCACGTCCTGCGCGCTCTCCCGGCACCCCCACACTACGACCTCCCCGGGCGCCCAGCCCCGCCCAGTGGCCTCTCTCGGTTGCCCGGGCAACCAGCTTCCTTCCGCTGCGGCCCCTTGGATTAACGGCGCGCACAGCCAATAGGGCCCCGGCTTTCTGACGTCACCTAGCAGCGCGGACCCGCCCCTTCCGCCTGGCCCACCCGGCTCACCGGGACCCTCCACGCCGTGTCCGAGCCCCGCGACTCCGGGTAGAGCTTGTCCAGGCTGTAGCTGCTCTGGAACCCGGCGCCGTCTACCTGCTTGTGCAGCTCCCGGCGGGGGCAGCGCGGGGGCGGCGGCGGCAGCCAGGCTCTGGCTCGGCTCAGGCCCCAGCGCAGGCACCGGGCGGCCGCCATGTTCGTCTCCGGGTTGCTTCCGGTGGGCGCTCCCTTCCGCGGGCCGCCAGGTCGCGTTTTCCGCTGCACTTCGGTTCCGCGCAACTTTTAGCGCCCTCTGGGCGGGGGAAGGTGGCTCTCCCGCGGCTCCTGTTAGAGCTGCCTCCGCGGGCTTGGCGGTAGGGAAGACGTTGGCCAGGCGACGAGCTTTAAGGGGAGCCTCGTAGCGAAGGAACCCCCAGGTCCGTGTCCGCCATAAACACCACCCCTCTCCCTTTCCGAGTCTGTCACCTCCTGGACAGTTCTGCCCTCTTCTATGAGGCCTGCCCTGTCTGGCCTAGTTCACCTCCTTCCCCTTTACTTATTCTTCCATTTTATTGCCTGTCTCCCAGCCGGAATGGAATAAGTTCCAGGGAGGCACAGGCCCACTGCTGGAGCTCCAGCACCCAGAACCTGGCACATGACAGGTCCTCAATAGCCACTGATAGGCCGGGACCGGTTTGGCTCAGTGGATAGAGCGTCGGCTTGGGGACTGAAGGGCCCCGGGTTTAATTCCGGTCAAGGGCATGTACCTTGGTTGTGGGCACATCCCCAGTAGGGGGTGTGCAAGAGGCAGCTGATCTGTGACTCTCATCGATGTTTCTAAATCTCTCTCTCCCTTCCTCTCTGTACAAAAATCAATAAAATATATATTAAAAAAATAGGCACTGATGTAACGCCAGGCTCACAGGCAGCTTTGAGCAGGTGTGAAGGCTGTAAGGACAAACACCAGGTGGGAGGAGGGGGAGGAGGGGCAGCAGGTGCAGAAGGAAGAGTGGTAAAGAGAGGACCACGCCCACCCCTCTGCCTTTCTGGGGGAACCAGGAGGTAGGTAACATTCAGCAAGCCAGGCAGGCTAAGCAGGACCCTTTTACAGGGCTGGTAAGGCATGAACTTCAAAATTGAGACGTTCTAATCCCAAGAAAGGTTCAAAGTAGAGCAAGCAGTGTTTGGAAACAGCTAAATGTTGGCTGAGTTACTGTGCTGAGAGGCAGTGTGGAAATGAAAGCTGAGCCGAAGGAATGTTAATGATTATTAGTACCATTAGTGGTTTCTTAATGAGTGCTATTTTTAGGAAAAGCATAATTATCCAGAAAAAGATGTCCCTGGGGATGTTGGCTGTTTCAAACAGGAGATCGTCATCAGATCCAGGTTTTACCACTTTAGCTTTATTGATCCAGGCAAATCTCTAGGAGGGAATACACTGCCCCATCCCCCAAGCACCTCCTTTGTAAACCCAAACGAGGAAGAGGGTGGCAGTTGGCATATGCCTTTTGGGCTCTAGGTTGGAATGGGAGTCTCCTGGATCCCTCCCTGTCTGACTTGGTCCCAAGACCTCAGAGGGAGCAGAGGCGTCCCCATGGTGATGGCAATAAGCTTCTCAGGGGAGCAAGCCAGGTCCCCGGCTCTGGGATTATGACTAACCAAGTCAGCCCCGTTCTGTGGCATCGTTGCTTTGCGGCTGGACTCCAGCCCCGTGCGTGACCCAGAAGGACAGGGAAAGGAAGCTGCAGATTTCCACGGCCCCAAATAAACAGGCTGCTGGCCATCTGGTGCCCTGGATTCTGGGGGAGGAGGGGGGAGAGGAGAATGAGTCAAGTCACCCTGGATGGAGAGCAGCTGCCAGCCCTTTCCCGCGGTGCGGGAGCCATCCAGAACAGGGGCCTCTGGGAAGGACAGGGGAGAGGTGCCGCCCGCCCTCAAAAAGGTGGGCACGGGAGGCGGAGCCAGCCAGCCTTCCCGCCTCTGCTTCAGGCGCCGGCCCTTCTCTGTGGCCTGTGAGCTGGGCTACCACCAAATTGGCTCTTAAAACTCAACATTAGCCCAACTGGTGTGGCTCAGTGGTTGAGCGTCAACCTATAAACCAGGAGGTCATGGTTCGATTCCAGTCAGGGCACCTGCCGGGGTTTTGGGCTGATCCCTAGTTTGGGGGTGTGTAGGAGGCAGCCGATTAGTGTTTCTCTCTTGAAATATATATACATTTCCTATTTCCATGTAATGTTGAGGGTTTTACATGGAAATAGGGAATGTTCATTATCACGTAGTGGGATTGGATCAGGTCTGTGTTCAAATATTTGAGACTTTGAGCTACTAACAACCTCTAAGTCTCAAGATCCCCATCAGTAAAACAGATTTTACAGCTGCCTGTCAGCGGGCAACAAGAATTAGCTGCTACTAAGGCATGCTGAGGGTGTACAGGTTTTTTGAAGGAATTTCCTTTTCCTTTCAGAGAGCTGGTGGCTTTTATGTTTTTTCTCTGCAGCACTGGGGAGGGAAGTCCAGTCTGACTCGCTGTATTCCACCCCTTTCCTTTGCCCCCAAGGTGCCGGGCAGGCAGAAAGGAAAGAGGTGCAGCGGGGCGCTCCCTGAGCGGACCTCCGGGGGAAGGTCATGGAAGCGTTTCCTCAAGGGATTAGGACCCAGAGCCCGCAGAATTGTCCACGTGGAACTGAAGTGTAAAGGCAGCGAGGAACTGAGCCCCCACAGACTCAGGAGCCTTTTCTTTGGTTTCTGAGGTCAAAGCTGTTGGCAGGTGTGGGTTGGGAGCTGCAAAATCTGTCCAACAAGGAAGGAGCACCAGCATGGGTGCCCTCATAGCGGGCACTCAAATAGCAGCCTCCGAGCTGTCCCCTCAGAGCTCCCCTCAGAGCTCCCGCCACCATGCGCGGGCGTGGGGTGGAGGACGGTGCTCGGGAAGCCCTCTCCCCAAAGCTGTGATGGAGGCGGGTGTGTGAGACACACAGAAGCACGCAGGCCAGGCCTTTTCTGCTTTAGAATACTGGTGCATTTTTTATTAAAGAAGAGAATAAAGCATTTGCAAATATATTTCTCTCATGTATACTTCAAAGGTGATGCTGGTGGGCTGCGACAGAACTGGAGACCAAACAGGCAGGAGCCCTTCCCCCACCCCGATGCACCCCACCAACCCCCTGGATGACCGACACGTGGGGGCCGGGAGCTGCCCAGCCCCAGAGGACAGAGGGCTCCAAGGTGTGCGGACGGAGGACCGGCCCAGCTCCGCACAGGGCAGCCCGAGAGACCCCTGTCCCCTTAGAAACAAGTAAGGCATGAAGGTTCCCCGGGCCTTCACCGGGCCGTCTGCTCCTCCGAGTTCTGGGCCTCGGGACGGCGGCAGAGCCGGAAGCCGGAGAGGCTCAGGGCTGGGGCCTTGGCATCCCTTAGTTGCAGCTGGACTTTCTAAAGCCTTATCCAGAGTAAGCCCCTGACCCCGGGTCCTCAAGGCCCCCAAAGGGGCAGGAGGCTAAGAGCAGGCTTTTATGGGACGGAGACATGTCCTCCCTCTGGGGGACGTTTCAGAACCGATCAGTGGGGGCGAGTCTCGGGCCGCCCAGCGAAGGGGGCGGGATGGACGCTGGGACCCTAGCTTGTTGCGCATGCCCAGGACTTCGTGGGGGCAGCAGGTGTGACCTGCTGTGGGATCAGCTGGGGGGGAGCATGGGAGTGAATGAGACACGTGATGGTCCCTGAGGTGGGAGTAGGCAGAGGCCAAACTTGAGTTGCAGGTGGGGTGCAGAGATGGGGGCGCCCCACCGCCCAGACCCCGGAAGGCTCAATGCCCAGAAGGCATTTCCAGGGCTGGAACCCAAGGAGGTGGCTCTCGGGGAACGGTACACCGCTGTGTATGGCTGCGAGGGGTCCTGCTCCCCTCCTCTGATTGGCTACAGGTCTGCAGTGGGCAGAGGGTCTCCGGGGAGAAGGCCACCTCACTACGGTAGGGGTGGGGTGGGAGTGGGGGTGCGAGCGTGTGGGGAGAGGCAGGGGCACTCCAGGCCAGGCTGAGGCGCTCTGCTCTGCATGCAGGGCCATCTCTGACCTGGGCAGGGCCCTGGGGGTGGGACAGCTGGTGCGAAGGGAATGACAGTGTCACAGCTGGGGAGAAGCAGTGGGTGGTCACGGAGACCCCGGGAACTGGCCACCGCTGGCCCTGGGGTCCCCCTTCAAGTGTTTCCAGTTGTGGCAAGGGGTCAGGGGGACCTTACATTGCAAATCTCTCAACAAAATCCCAAACTTTGGAGCAAAACAAAACAAAACAACAACTGGTCCAGATGGCTTTTCGAAGCCTGGCCACAAATCGAGGGTCAGAGAGCGGAGGGCTGGGAATCCCCAGGGAAGGGGGACGTTTGGCTTTGAAACTCTTCGCTGTGCCTCGGGCTGACACAGGACGGGGAGGGCTCTGAGGCCAGGCATGTTGACGTGTGGCTCGCCCCCACACCTGCAGGGGGCACTGTGCCCGCGAGCTCCCGGAGCGGCCTCCATGGCCTTACTGCTGCCAAAGGCTCCCTCACTCCCCAGCGGCAGCGGCCCAGGCTGGGGGCCGGGCCCGGCCTGGGGGGCTGCAGACGCACAGTCACTTGCTGCTGTGGGTCTTGACCTTGGTGGCGTTGATGTCGGCCTTGGTCTTCTGGATCCGGAAGAAGATCTCCTTGAAGAGCGCCTTGTACTCGGGCTGGCTCTGCTCCAGCCGCTTGTCCACGGCCTCCACGTGCTGGCTCAGGCTCTTCTCGCCCGCCCTGGCCTCGCCCTGGCCCTCCTCGCTGCCCCCCAGGTCCCTCCACGAGCTGTCCCGGGAGATGGGCCGCGAGGTCTGCACGCCCGTGTGCCGCACGCCGGCGCGGTGCTGCCGGCACTTGCCGAGCAGCTCCTCGTACTTCTCGAGCAGCGCGTGGTACTGCTCGTCCACCTCGCGCAGGATGGACATGCCCCGCCTGCGCACGCTGTTGGCGTGCAGCGTGAGGTTGCCCGCGTGCCGGCTGGCGGCGTCCTTGGCCACGATGGCGTTGAGCGCCGTGTCGCTGCAGCTCTTGCGCACCGTGTGGCTGGGGGAGGTGGCCGGGGAGGAGCCGCCGTCCGGGGCCCCAAACTCGTGCCCGCTGCCGGGCTGGGGGTCGTCGGCCTCGGGGGCCTGGGTGAGGGGCGCCAGCAGGGCCTCGGCCAGGTGGTCCTCCCGGCCCAGCAGGTAGGTCTTGGCCTGCTTCATCTGCTGCAGCTCCAGCAGCTCGGCCTCCAGCTCCTGCACGCGCAGGCGGCAGCCCTCCATCTCGCCCAGCTGCTGCTCCAGCTCCGCGTACTCCTGCAGCACCGAGGCGAACTCCCGCTCCGCCCGCTCCTTGCGCTGCCGCTCCTGGCTCACCTGGGAGCGCAGCACCCCCACCAGCGTCTGCAGGTTCTCGTTCTCCTGCTCCAGCGGCCGGGGGCCCAGCTCCAGCGAGGAGCTGTGCAGGCGGAAGGCATCATTGTTGCACCTGGGAGAGGGGGTGGGAGGCGGGGGCTTTGGTCATGGGCAAGGCCGGGAGCCCAGCCCCGGACACTTCCATCTTTCTGGTCCACGGAGCTATGACCACCCCAGGCCTGCAGTGTCGCCCCTCCCGAGCTCCTGTGCCTCGCCCACACCTTCAGCAGGCGCCCCTCAATCACTGAGAGGCACCGTCTTTGGCAGCACCCGCACTGGAACGCCCACCAGATGCCCACGATTCAGAGGTCGTCTCCGTGAGGGTGGAGGGCACTGAGGTGCCGTGGGAACCCCTCCTGCTTACTAACGGGCGACCTGGGAGAGACACCTACCTCCGGGTTCAACGTCCTCATCGGAGTGGCGGAGATGAAAACACCTCACGGCACTGCCGTGACTGTTAAGCTGCTTAGCAAAGTCCTGGGCTCCTGGCTGGGCTCTTGTCAGCCACGGGACCAGTCTCACCATCAGCACGGACGGTAAACCAGCCCACCCTCTCCTTGCTCTCCCTAACGGCGTCCTGGCCCTCAGACACCTACCCGGGGCTGCTGGTGCACAGCTCCTTGAGGCAGGGGAAGGTGTGGATGGTGCGCCTGCGCTCCCGCTTCTCCCGGCGCACTCTCAGCTGCTCCAGGCCCCGAAGCTGCTCCACCTGGGCCTGCAGCTCCTCCACCTGGGCCTGCAGGCGCTCGATGGTCTCCGTCAGCCTGGGGCGGGGGGGTACGCAGGGGAGGGACTGTCAGGCAAACTCACCACCCTCCCAGGTCCCCAGCCTGGGCTTCTGGAGAAGGAGCAGCTGTCACATCCCTGCGCCCTGTGCCCACAGCACTCCCAGCCCTGGGCCTCCCCTCGCACCCCTCACACCCGCACCCACCCTCCCCCGGCCTCACCCGTGGATCTTCTGCTGCGCAGCCCTGCTCTCCAGCACCAGCTTCTGGTTGGTCAGCTCCAGGTCGCGGGCCGCCAGGTCCAGCTGCTCGTACACTTTGGCGTGCTGCTCGTTCACGTGCCGCAGCGTGTCCAGCTGTTTGGTCAGGTACTGGGGGTCGGCAGGGGTGGTGGGGGAGTAGCCTTTCAGAACGGGGTTCGGAAACTGTGTGCCTGGGCCCTCCTCCCACTTCTAGGAACAGGTTTGCTTTGCGGGTGAAGACGGTGGGAGCGGGCGGCCCGCTCACCTCGATCTCCTGCACCTGCTCCTCGTTGGTGGCGTACATGTGCTGCAGAGACGCCTCCAGCTCCTTGTTCCTCTCCAGCAGCGTCTTCCCCAGCTCAGCGGCCAAGTGCAAGTCTGGAGGGAGGGGCGAGGGGTGGGAGAAGCGACGAGGAGTGTGAGAAAGAAGCCAGAGGACCCCCTCACGGTCTGAGCATTCATTCTGAGCTGGGCCTCGGGGACCCCAAGGCGAGCAAGGACACAGGGGCTGATGGGGAGCCCCCACTCGGGAGGGGATGCAGGCCAGGAGCGAAGCTTTGCACTGGCTGTTGCTTCTGCCTGGAATACCCCCCCCCCTCCCCGGGCTCATCCCTGTCTGCCTTCAAGTCCGTGCTTCATGACCCTTTCTCCAGGAGACTTCTCCCAACTATTGGCTTTAATGCACCGCCCTGTCCCGCACCCTCCCCACTTAGCTGCTTCTCCTTAGCAGGGTCACCACAGCACCCACAGCTTCTCCCTCACCTATCGCTCACAGGGCGGGGGGCTAGCCTGTTACCTCACGGATATCCCGGGACCTAGGTCAGTGCCTGGCACCGGGCAGGTGTATGGATCTTGCTCGAGAGAGTGAGGAGTGTGAGGAGACCCAGGGGCAAGTGACTTGGACGATAATAAGGGAGAGCGTTTTCCCGGGCCGGCGGGCGGCTGGCACTGGGCAGCCCTGGCGTTGGGCTGGGAGGGGACTGAGAGGTGGCAGGGCAGGGAGGGGGGGCTCGCTGCGTTTTAGAGTTTGGATGAGCTTCACAGCTCTTTGCTAACGTCCTCCTCCTCTGGATGGCGGCCAGTGGGAAGGGTGACTTGCCCAGGCCCCCAGCGGGGTGGGAGCCACGTTGAAAGCAGAATCCAGGCCTCCTGGTCCCAGTCGGTAGCATGTGGTCCTAGTGACACGTCCTCTCTGGACCCTGCTCTCCCGGGGAAACGAGCCGTCCTCTCCCCCCTCACCCTGAGCTCGTGTCTGGAGGACTGAACCTCCTCTCCCCTCCCAGCCAGAGGGACATGGACACCTGTCAGGGCTGGGAGGGGACCTGGCCTGGTTTTGGGGGGCGGTGTGGCGGGGAGAAGAGGGGCCTATTTGATCTCTTCTGCCAAAACGCCACCCAGGAAAGCTGGATCCTTGTCCCACGATGAGGCCTCAGTTGAGGCCAATGGTCTGAATCCCGACCCAGAGGCGTGAAGGAAGCTCTGACGGGGCCCAGGCTGCGGGCCAGGGACTGAGCTGGGCACCATGTTCCCTTTCCAGAAGGACTGGTGGTTCTAGGGCCCCTGGAGGATGGAGGCCTCTGTACTCCCTCCTGGCAAGTTCCAGAGACACAGAGGGTTCAGCGGGGGGCTCCTCTCGGGGAGCCCCGGAGCAGTGACTCCAGGTGGGCTGAGAGCGGAGCCCGGGCTGGCTTCCAGCCAGCGGGGGGAGGACTGGCCTCAGCTTAGAAAGCCAGAGGGGACTCTGACCGGCCACCAGGCCTGGACCAAAGTCCTAGCCGTCCATTCGGAACAAACCTGGAGCCTGTTCCCACAGAGACACACACAGGTGAGATTCCAAAACAGCTTTAACACGGGCAGCGTGCAGCTGGACCGGGGCCAGGTGAGGGGGCGGGGGCTGTGCCCAGATGTCACCAGAGGAGGCCCTGGTTGAGGGTGCAAAGCCGCGACCCTGGAGCAAGGCCCAATGACCATGGCTCAGCCTGACAGACAAGCCGCTCTCCTCAGCACCTTCCCGCCTCCGACAAAACCTCAGCTCACACATCTCAGCTAGAAACCATTAGCCGTGAGCAGCTCATTAACCTGCTGACGGTGATGCCAGGAAACACAGCTACCTGGCAGGGGAGTGAGACACGATGGGAGGAATGTGCCCGCTGTGAGCTGGGCGGGTCCAGAGGGAGGGGCTGGATGTGAGTCTGTACACTGCAGCCCTGCGTGCTGGGTGCCCGGTGGAAAGTCGGGGGGCCCAGCAAGACCACCCCGAGGGCCACACTCAGCACCTCCTCCCCTGGGGATGCTGGCAGCCTGGAAAGAGGCCATTGCTATGGCGTCGCCTGCGCGGGTGCGAGGGGCCAGGCTCCGTGGGTGGCCTGCGTGGACCAGGGAGGGAGGGATGGTCCTGCCCTCTGCCCTCTGCCCGTCTTCCCGGTGAGCATCGGCGCTGCGTGCGTTCCTGCAGCGGCTGAAGCCACACTACAGACCAGGACAGGCCCTGGGAGCAGCGACTGTGACCTGGGCCCCCTGGTGACTCAGGAACCGGGAAGAAGGGAACAATGGGAGCTCTTGGGGGTGGGGAGAGCCTCAGGGCCAATCACAGGAAAACTGGATCACAATGCAAGCTCAGCTGGTCCAAGCTGCCAGGGGGGATCTGGAGAAAGGTCTAGAAGGGGCACGGCCAGGGGCTGAGGGGAGCCAGTGTCGGGAGAGGGCAACGGCTAACAGAGGGCTCCAGGGAGGGAGGCCTGGGAGTGGGAGAATCGGGGAGCTGGCTAAGCCAGAAGCCCGAGGAATGAACAGCGGCCACAACCAGAGCACCGGACCACGCCAGGGAAGGTGCAGCCTCCTGCACGTCCGCTGGACCTGGGCTCTGGGGCTCCTGCAGCGGCTGCCCCCCCCCCCCCGGACCAGCTGAGGTGCTGCCCAGGCGCAAAGCCCCAGAAGCCTGCGAGGTCACGGCCAGGAGACAGGGACATCTTTGAAAAGAAATGCTGAAATCCCACTGCGCCCACTGATTGGCGTCTGGTGGGCCCCACGGACTCTGGAGCAGGGAGGCAGGAAAGGGATGGGACAGGCACAGGGAGGAGAGACTAAGACAAGGGGGGCCGGGGAGGAGGCCATTTACCACCTGGCAGGGCTGCGGGTGTCCCGCTGACAGCCTGCGGGGCCTGAACGTCAAGAACTGTGTCCACAGAATTGGGCCCGGGCACCCAATCTCACTGCCACACCGGAGCCCTCGCTAGAGGCTGACTCTCAAGGTCAGGCACCCAGGACTTCAAATGTGTGACTCAGCAGCCCTGTCTCAGTGGAAAGAGGCACCCACAGATCTGCGATGGGGAGGAGTGTCTGTGCTTACTAATTCATGGCGCTTTCTATTTTTACGGTGCCCGCAGGGGGCAGGGGGCAGGGGAGCCAGGGACCAGGCTAATGGGACACAACAGCAGCACAGTCAGACAGCTCCCGGGAGAGGCTGGGGCCTGCCCTGAGGCGGCCGGGCAAACACTTCCCGAGCACTGAGGGGCACCCAGGGAGCAGCTGGGCAGAGCGCTGGGGGATTGGGTGTAGAGAAGGGGGCGCAACAGGCATCCGATCCCCAATGGGGCCGGCTTTGGGCCAATACTCATGCCGCCCTCCAGCTCCCCAGGCTGGCCCCAGGGGGGGGGTGCCCCAGTACTCGTGCTGGGACTTCCTCCAACCCCACCCAGCTCCCTGAGCCTTGCTTCCCATCGCGCATGATCTTTCCACGTTGTCCATGCCTGTGCGGCGTCCCCTACACCTCCAATGCCTGCCTCCTCCCTCGGCCCGGGAGCACCTTCCCCCTCCGCTCAGAGGGCCTGGGTGCGAATCTTCGAACCTGCCTGCCACTGCGCCCCTGCGGCTACCGGCTACCACCGGCTACCACGATCTCCTCTGCCTCCTCTGCGGGAATGTGGAGTCCCCGAGGGCAGAGGTCACCCCCCAGGCTCAGCACTCAGTGGTCTTGGCCCTGGTTCCAGGGCTCTGGTTACCCTGCTGAGGCCAGGAGGGGCGGCTGGCTGCAGAGGCCACCCCCCACCCTGGCCCAGAGCGGGCACCCAGCCCAGTGGGAGCTGGACTCCTCCCTCTGGGAGCAGCAGGTCTCCCCCCCTCACTCCCTGCTCCTCCCCCCACAGCTGGCCGGGCATGGCGCCAGACTCCGTAAGGAGCAGGAAAGACATGAGGCAGCAGTCATGTCAGCATCTGCCTCCCGGGAGGGGAGGCCATTTTCCAGCCTTTCCTCCCAGGCCGCCTCTTCCATGAAGCCCTCTCACTGCATCCCGTCACCCGCACCCAATCACAAGCCCGGCTCCACCTGGCCACTCAGTGGGCGGGGCGGGGGCTAGCCCAGTGTCTGACCCGTAAGGGAGGCAAGAATAGTGCCAGGGTTGGGAAGGGGTTGTCTCAGCCAGTATTGGGCCTCTCCCTCCAGGCAGGGGAGCCGCGGGTAGGCTCTGGGGCAGAGAGTACGGCAGAGGCAGCCCAGCACGCCCAGTCCTCAGAGGCTGATTACCCCACATTCCCGAGCTCAGGATGAGCCTCATTACCGCAGATCTGGCCACGTGAGGATGTGGGTCAGGGCCAGTAACAAAGGCTCTAGGATCTGGGTAGGTATTTCCCTGAGATAAAAGCCAGGCCTGGGGGCCGTGGGTGGGGCCCCAGAGCATGTGTGTGTGTGTGTGTGTGTGTGTGTATGTGTGTGCACACTCAATCAGACTTGTGTGCACACCTGCCCACCCGGGGCTGTGGTCACCTCTCCTGGACATGCCTCCAGCCCTGGCCTCCAGGAAGGAGGTGCTCTTGTGGGGAGAGGGTGGATGTGACTCCAGCCCAGCAGGCCTTGGCTCTGACCCTCAGGCCTACTCCTCCTTCCGGTCCTAACAGCCCGGCCCCTGCTCTTAGTGATGTCACTTCGGCCACCTCATCACCAGCTTCTAACCCAGTTCCAGGGGCCCTCGCTGCTCCCAGAGGGAGGGGGGAGGGGGCTGCCTCTAATCTGGCCTCTTGCTCTGAATTGCCAAACCTGACCCCCAAACCATGAGCAGTTGGGGGGTGGGGGCGGGTTTTTTGGGGGAGGGCCAGGGGACCCCAAATCTTCACCTCTCCCCTGGCTGGGTAGAGGGGAAGGGAGTCGGGGAAACTTTCCGGGAGTCTTAGAGGCTCAGGAATCCTGGCAGGGGAAAAAGGGTGTCGCTGGGTTTGGGATAAGATCATTCCCCTCCTCCCCCCACACGCTCCCCCCGCTTCCCAGCAAAACACCCGAGGAGCCACGTCCCGGCCTCCAAAGAATTCCAGCCGGGAAACCAGGGGACCCTGGGCAGAGCCTGCCTCCCAGCTGGGGTGGCGAGCGGGGCGCAGTGTGCCCTGTCCTTCGGGGAGGAGGAAGGCTGTTCCCCCCACTTTGGCAGGTCTCCCCGGGCCGGGCCGGGCCCCGCGGGCAGCGCGCCCCTCCCGTCCACGTCCGCGTCCTGCACACGCAGCGCCCACGGGAGTCCGGCCGCGGGGCGCCGCTCAGCGCTCCCGGGGGTGACGCCGCCCAACAATGGGGCAGCGGACAGAGGTCGGGCGCCCCTCGCTCTCCGGCCCCCGCTCCGGGCTCGCTCACCCTGCTCCAGGTCCTGCTGGTCGTACCAGGGCTCCTCGTCCTCGGCCGAGAAGTCCTCCATGCCGCCGGCCCTCCGCATGCCCCGAGGGGCGGCGGGCGGCGGGCGGGCGGGCGCGGCGGCGGCGGCGCTCAGGGCCGCGGCGCGGGGCCCGGGACAATGCGGCGGCGGCGGCGGCGGCGGGCCCGGGCTCCCGCGGCGCGGACTCCGGCTGCGGCGGCCCCGCCCGCGCCGCGCCCCTCCGCCATCGGCCGCTGCCCCGGCGCCCACGGCGGGCCGATGCGCCGCGGCGACCGGGCGGGCCCGGCGGGGTCCTGCGGGGCCGGGACCTCCGAGCGGCGGCGGCGGCACAAAGGGTAGAGGGGAGGGGACGCGGGCGCTTAGGCCACAGGGAGGCCGGCCCCGCAGCCGGGCTGGGAGCTAGGACAGCGCCGGCGCCGCGGCGGCCGCCCCCGGCCCGCCTCCCGCCCGCGGAGCCCCCGGCGCGCCCAGCGACCCCCGCAGCAGCGGCCGCATCCCGGCCGGGTCTGCCCGGCGTCTCCCCAACCGCCCGGAGCTTCCCCAACCGCCCGCTCCGTGGGGCGGGGCCTGCCGCCGCCGG
The DNA here is from genome assembly GCA_963693515.1 of Pipistrellus nathusii. Lineage (NCBI taxonomy): Eukaryota > Metazoa > Chordata > Mammalia > Chiroptera > Vespertilionidae > Pipistrellus > Pipistrellus nathusii. The sequence continues at coordinate 45,454,882 of OY882873.1, read as the reverse complement.
CCAATCGGAAGGCGTATGCAAAGGTAGAGGCGGGGCTGGGGCGGGGCCTCCCTGGTGCTCTGGTTTGGCTGTCAATCCGCCCCTTTCCCTCCAGGCTGGGCTCCTTCGGTTTACTGCTAGGTCTCACTGTCTGAAATTATTTTATTTTATTTACCTGTTGTGTTTCTCTAGCTCTGGATCACCTGGCAGCAGCAAGGAACTTAGCTTTCGTTCACAGCTGGCTGCGCAGTGCCCAGAACAGCCTGGCTTACTGACACCATGAATGAGTGTTCACTGACAATTACAGTACCTGTTAGGAGTTGAATGTTTAAATGCCTGTGGCTAGAAACCTCAGGCCAGAGGAGGCAGGTTTGAGGGTGTGTTATGTGCATTCTGGGCCTTCCTCTTGAAGGTTCCATTGCCCTCTCCCTGGGTTCCATAGCCTATATCCAATGATACCCATTAAAATAAAAAACTTTCACCTACCCAATTATTCTTTCCTTAAAGGAGTTTTCAAACTCCAGCATTCATCTAGCTCATTTTTTCCCCCTCTTAATCCTCACCTGAGGATATTTCTTCCATTGATTTTTGGACATAGGGGAAGGGAAAGGGAAAGACAGAGAGAGAGAAACATCAATGTGAGAGAGACACATCGATTGGTTGGGATGGGGATCGAGCCTGCAACGGAGGTACATGCCCCTGACCAGAATTAAGCCTGCAACCCTTCAGTGCTCGCCGATGCTCTAATCACTGAGCTAACCAACCAGTGCCATCTAACTCATTTTTATTAGGACCCACTATATGCTGGCACTACTGTTGAAATACCCTGATTATATCCAGCCACCCTCCCTGCGCCCCAGTCCCAGGAGCAGTGCCTGGTGGGGGCCATATGTCACCAAGGCTGGATTCTCCTTGGACTCAGGCTGGACCCCTCTCAGTCCCATGAGGCTGGGGTGGGTGGGGATGGGCTGAAGCTGAGCAACCAGCTCAGCCAGGTTTGTGGAGCCTCCCTGACAGCTTCCCAAGGGGACAGAGGATGGAGGATGGAGGCCCAGGTGTCTCAGAGAGCTGTGGATGCCGGGGGGTGGGGTTCCTGCTGTGTACCAGGCCTGTGCCGGGCCCTTTGCCAAATCCGGTTCCTCAGAACCCCGGCTCCTTGGCCAGTGGGATCACTCCTGTGCCTTCCCGGCAGATGTAATCCTATTTCCTAAACTGTGGCAGGAAGAGGAAAACGAGATGTGTCTTTGCAGCAAGAAATTCCTTTGTCTTCCTGAGCTCCTGGCCAAAAAGCCCTGGGATTCATGGCAGGCCTTTTCCTCTCAGCGGAGTCTAGACCCCCATGGCTGGGACTTACAAATCAGCTGATTGTGGGAGCCCCAGAGCCGGTGCCTCATCTGTGGGTCACACAGGCTATTTCCTTGTCAGGAGCGTCCAGAGGCCACGGTGACCTGTGACCGACTCAACCTCCCCCAAGCCTTGGGCTCTGTGACTCCCCTGCGGCCGGTTTCACACTCCGGGGCCCGGGGGCGCTTCCCCAGGCCCCATCGAAGGAGCTCCCAGGTCCTAGAGGCGGGACTAGAGCCCAGATAGGGACCCGGGGGAGCTCGGAGCTCGATGCAACTGCAACGAGGCAAACGCCCTCCCGGTGGGGTGCGCTGGGGACTCTGACGTGACCCTCTGCTGGCACGACCAACCCCCAGCCCAGCCCACCGGAAATGACGGCGCCCCCGGTGCTGTGCTGACGTGGAGGGTCTCGGTCACTCCCAGTCCCCAGCCAGAGCCTCTGGGCCTCTGCCACCTCCCCTCCGCTCCCTTCCCGCTCATCTTGGATTGATGTCAAGGGATCCAGTGGCATCGGGACCCCTTCCCCGGGTGCCCCCTCCCCTGCAGGCCTAGCTGTCCCCAGACATTCCCGTGCTGGGCACCGGCTGCACTGAATGCTCTTGCCCCATCTGTCCCGCCTGTCCACCCACCAGTCTGAGGTCAGTGCCTGGCAGGGGGAGGCGCTGGATATAGTTGAAGGAGTGAGGTCATCTGGCGCCCCCTCCCGCATCAGCCATCTGAGTCTGTCCGGAGAAGATTCTCCCAGTCCCAGGGGGCGGGAAGTGCTTCCATGTGTTTACCTTGAATCCCTGCAGTTAAGCCTGCCAGGCCTGTCATTTAGGGAGCATAGCCGAGTGTGCCCCTGCGGCCTCACCTTACTCTTTTTAAAATCCTCATTGAGGATATTTTTTCGGAGAGAGGGGAAGGCAGAGAGAAACATCGATGTGGTGGCCTCCTGCACATGCCTGGCCAGGGTCAGTGGAGAATAACACCAGGACGCAGTGATGGACTGGCCTTGGGGTGACACAGGAGAGGCGTCAAGGGTGACACTGATTTGGGGGAAGTGCCGTTTACTGACACGAGGCTTATAGACGAAGGTCGGGAGAGAGAGGACCGGGTTTGGGAGAGGGACAACGTGTGGAGAAGAGAATCACCCACAAAGTGGCAGTTTGTTTTCTTTACATTTTACAGATCCTCACCCGAGGATACGAGAGTATGTTTCCTGAGGACATGTTTATTGATTTTAGAGAGGGAGGAAGGGAGAGAGAGAGAGAGAGAGGGAGGAAGGGAGAGAGAGAGAGAGGGAGGAAGGAAGATAGAGAGAGAGAGAGGAAGGAAGAGAGAGATAGAGAGATGGAGGAGGGAGAGATAGAGAGAGAGGGAGAAAGGGAGAGACAGAGAGAGGGAGAAACATTGATGATGGGTTGCTGCAAACCGGGTATGTGCCCTGACCAGGAATCGAACCAGTGACCTTTCAGTGCATAGGACTACACCCAACCCACTGAGCCACACTGGCTGGGGCTCAGGTACCTTTTCTGGTTTGCACCCTTTGGGACTCACTCTCAGAACCCGGGGCCTTGCTGTGTGACGCCCAGGCCGCGCACTGGGTCCCACGCTGACAATTCCAGACTCAGTCCCCGCTGAGCCCGCCTTCACGCCCTCCCCGCATGCCAGGTGCCCGAGGTGTGAGTGAAGAAGCCTCCAGATGATTCCAGCTCCCAGCTGTGCCGGGTTAACCCCGCTCCCGGCCATCCTAGTCCCCCTGTGAGGCCCCAACGGGCCTGGAGCAGGCAAAGGCCATCTCAGCTGAATCAGGGGCTGCTTCCTCTATAACCGTGTTCATGGCTCTACGCCACGTGTGGTGGGGAAGTAGCCACAGTACCGAGACTGTGCGTTCACCTGACAATCAAGATTCTACATTCTCCCCCTGACCGGTGTGGCTCAGTGGATAGAGCGTTGGCCTGTGGACTGAAAGGTCCCAGGTTCGATTCCGGTCAAGGGCATGTACCTTAGTTGCTGGCACATCCCCGGTAGGAGGTGTGCAGGAGGCAGCTGGTCAATGTTTCTCTCTCATTGGCGTTTCTAGCTCTCTATCTCTCTCCCTTCCTCTCTGTAAAAAATCAATAAAATATATTTTAAAAATATATATATATTATTGATTTTATACAGAGAGAGGAATTAAGAGGGATAGAGAGTTAGAAATGTCAATGAGAGAGATACATCGACCAGCTGCCTCTTGCACTTCCCCTACTGGGGATGTGCTCACAACCAAGGTACATGCTTTTGACCGGAATCGAACCCGGGACCTTTCAGTCTGCAGGCCAACGCTCTATCCACTGAGCCAAACCAGTTTCAGCCATTTGGGTTATTTTAAACTTTGGGTGATTATGAATGAAATTACTATCAGCAGTACACAGGCTTTTTGAGTGAGTATCTGTCTTAATTTCTCCTGGGTAAATACCACCAGTGGAATTATAGAGTTTTTAACTTTATAAGAAACTATAAATGCTCCCCATCCTCACTAATATGTGATATGTCGGTTTGTTTTTTTTGTAAAAAACCCATCCTACTCTCTCTATATAAAAGGCTAATATGCTAAGTGTCCTTCCAACCATCTGACTGGTTGCTATGATGTGCACTGACCACCAGGGGGCATACATTTAATGCAGGAGCTGCTAAGCTGTGGTGACTTGGCAGCTGCGGTTCTCAGGTGACACCCTGGGAACCAGAGAGGAGGGATCCCGATTCTAGGGTGCATCACCCAAAAAAAGCCCTCTTGCAATCTGGGACCCCTCAAGGGATGTCGGAGAGCCAGTTTCTGCTCGACCCTTGCAGGCTAGCTGAGGGACCCCAACGGTGCATGAATCTGTGCACCGGCCTCTAGTAGGTATATAATAGTTGTATTGTGGTTTCAATTTGTATCTTTTTCATGACTAAGATTCAGGGTTTCATTTTTATTTTTAATTTTTAATTTTTAAAAAACATTTTTAAAAATATATATTCTATTGATTTTACACAGAGAGAGGAATTAAGAGGGATAGAGAGTTAGAAATGTCAATGAGAGAGATACATCAACCAGCTGCCTCTTGCACTTCCCCCACTGGGGATGTGCCTGCAACCAAGGTACATGCCCTTGACCAGTATCGAACCTGGGACCTTTCAGTCTGCAGGCCGACGCTTTATCCACTGAGCCAAACCAGTTTCGGCTCATTTTTATTTTTTAATTGATTTCAGAGAGGAAGGGGGAGGGAGAGATAGAAATATCAATGATGGGAGAGAATCATTAATTGGCTGCCTCCTGCACACCCCCTACTAGAAATCAAGCCCGAAACCCTGGGCCTGTGCCCTGACCGGGAATTGAACTGTGACCTCCTGGTTCATAGATCGATGCTCAACTACTGAGCCACTGTGGGTGGGCAGACTGAGAGTTTTTAATGTCACTCTGGGCTGGACTAGAGTTGGGTGCTTTGTAGAGAGGACTGGATTTTTTAAAAAAAATGCCAAATAAAGGTGCCATTCATTCGTTATCTTAGAGTGATCAGAAAAGCCACGGAGCCTGCCCAGGGTTTATCCAGGGCAAGGACAGACCCTCTGTCCAGTCTGCTCACTCAGTGACCTCTCCCCTCCTTCCTCCTCCACACCTGTCCTCCTCTGCCTTTGCCACCCTTCGCTGCCTCGATGGTGCGGCCCTCATTTTTCACCGGTGGAATTCCTACGTAAGCCGAGTTTCACCTCCTTCTGAAGCACCTGGGATTTCCAGAGGCTTGCAGACACAGCATGCACGATGATGTTACAGAAAGAGCGCAGCCTCTGTAGGGGTGAGTTGGATTTTTATTTTTTATTTTATTTTATTTTATTTTATTTTATTTAAAAATATATTTTATTGATTTTTGTACAGAGAGGAAGGGAGAGCAATAGAGTTAGAAACATCAATGAGAGAGAGTCATTGATCAGCTGCCTCTTGCACACCCCCCACTGGGGATATGCCCGCAACCAAGGTACATGCCCTTGACCGGAATCGAACCCGGGGCCCTTCAGTCCCTAAGCCGACGCTCTATCCATTGAGCCAAACCGGTCCCAGCTGGATTTTTATTTTTATTTAATTATTTTGCTTTGCTCTTAACTAGTTGTGTGACTTTGGGGGCAAATAACTTAAATGTTTTGGGGCTCTGTTTCCCCAAATGTATAATGTGGATAATACTTACCTCAGAGGTAGGATTCTGTTGTTAGCGATATGGTTGTCACATTATCACATTACTACTACTACTATTTTGCCTCTATCAAAGGCTCACTGGTTGAATCATGGCTGATTCTTTTCTTGATTCTCTCCTTAGATAATTGCTCATTAAGAATAGGCCCTGAGCTGAAACCGGTTTGGCCCAATGGATAGACGGTTAGCTTGCAGACTGAAGGGTCCCAGGTTCGATTCCGGGGCATGTACCTTGGTTGTGGGCGCATCCCCAGTAGCGGGTGTGTTGTTTCTAGCTCTCTATTTTCTCTCCTTTCTTCTCTGTTAAAAAAAATCAATAAAATATATTTTTTTTAAAAATGAGCTCCCATTCTTGACAGTGTTGCTAAACACCAGTCCCTCCGCACTGCACATTTGTTGACGGTGGGAGTCCCATCAGATCCGCGCTGCTTTCCTGGAGCAGGCCACGGAGTCCGCCTTCCTCACGCTGAGCCTGGGCTGTCTGGACGCGTGGGTTTAACAGGTCAGAAAAAGGGGAACCAGGAGAGCAGATGCTAAACAATAGTAATAGTAATAGTAATAGAAATAGTAATAGTAATAATAATAATAATAATAATAATAAGAAGAAGAAGAAGAAGAAGAAGAATGGGGAGGACAGGATTGCCAAGGAGTAAACTCCAGGGAGAGAGCCGGCTGAGAAAGCGTGGGGACCGGGAGAATGGGGACCAGGAGGACGGGGATCGGGAGGATCGGGGACTGGGGCTGGGGCAGAAATGGGAGACGGAGCGGGGACAGGGCAGAAGGAAGGACGCGGAGGCACTGGGTCCCGCTGAGACGGAGAGGCCGACCGGGCGCCAGAGCGGACGGTGCCTGCCGAGGCTGCAGGTGCGGCGGGGGCGGGGCCATTTGGGGGCGGGGCCCGATGGGGCGGAGCCTCGGGGCGGGGCCGGCGCCGGCGGCGGGCGGGGCGCCGCGCTCCGCTCTGCTCCTGCGAGAGCAGCGGGGGCCGCGGAGCTGGAGCCGGAGCCGGAGCTGGATCCCGAGCCGGGGCCGGGGCGGGCGTCAGGGCCGGGGCCGGGCCGGAGCGGGCTCCAACGATATGGGGTCGGCCGACTCCAAGCTGAATTTCCGAAAGGCGGTGATCCAGCTCACCACCAAGACGCAGGTGCGCCGGGACCCCGGCCTCCCCCCACCTGCGGGCGGGGGCTGGGCAGGGCCGGGGCGGGGGCTGCGCGCACTTGGCCTGCCCTGGGAGCGGGGAGCCAGCCGGGCCGGCGGGGGATACTGAGGTCCGAGCCCAATCCCCTGGCCTGCACCCGATGCTCCATCCCCTCGCCCGGTCCCCCACCCCCAGCCGCCTCTCCCGGGAACATCCTCTCCCGCAGCCGCCGCTGCCACCTTAGGCTGACGTGTGCCTACTCCCCAGCCGGCATCGCCGCTGTCCACCCCTCCCATCCCCCATCCACCCGTCCCTCCGGGCTTATATCTCCAGCCTCTCCCCGCCTCCTCCCACCCATCCACCTCCCCGCGCCCCTCCCTGCCCCTCGGTGCCCGCGGGTCCCGGACCCACAGCCGGCTGACTCAATGCAAACAAAGCCCGCCGGCGTCCGCCCTGGCCGGGGAAACAGCTGGTGCGCGGCGGCAGCAGCCTTGCTGGGCCCAGGTCCATGCCCGTGGCAGGAGAGGCCCAGCAGCCTGGCTAGAGGACCGGTCCCAGGCCCAGGAACCCGGTGTCCCAGCTGGGACCAGTCCTGAAGGGGCCTTCTCCTCCGAGGCCCAGCTGTGGGGACAGTTGTGCTTGTGGTACCCTCTGTTCGGGGCTGAGAGACCTGCCCATTGCCCTTGACTGGCCGGTGTGGGGCCCCGGCGTGTCTTGCAGCTTTAGTCCATGCCCCCCGAGTCCACAAGTGGCACAGAGGCCACCTCCTTCCCCTGCTTTCCCCCAAGCAGGTCCTGGCCCAGCAAGGCGCTTCCTTGCCCACCCCATCTCTCCTCATCCCTTGAACCAGGTCCTTCTGGCTACAGAGACTCCGGTCCTGACTCCCCAGATCCCTCCACTTTCAAGGGAGTCAGGACCTGCTGCTTGCTGTCTGGGGCTTTCCTCTCCCCCCAACCCCACCCCACCCACCCCACTGCTCCTCAGCGCTCCGCTCTCTCTTGCTCTTGGCAGTAGGGTGGGATGGAGGGAGCCACAGCTCCGGAGGCCAGAGCACAGGTCCCCCCTCTCCTGTCCCCATGAGGGAAAGGCCAGGGGCTGGCCGGTGCCCAGGCTCCAGAGAGGCCGGCCAGCTGCGGGCTGTGCCACAGGAACCAGACCTTGCTCCCCGCCGCTTCCCCGGGCTCCTGGGTTGTCCGGCCCTTGGCTCTCTCGCAGTGGGGCGCCTGGGGCTGTGGGTGGCAGGGCGCCTGCCCTCAAGGTGGGGCCGCAGAGAGAAGAGGAAGGCCAGCTCCAGTGTTTACCTACCGGCCGGGGAAACAGCTTGTTGGAGGAGTGAACTCTGGGCTGTTGGCTCAGCTGCTGGGGTCCAGGCTGGCCCAGCAGGACTAGCTCAGCCAGGTCCCAAGGGATCTGGATGGACTACATTCCTACCCGCTCCCCCCCCCCCCATACACTGATGGAGCTGACAGGAGGCATTGCTGTCCCATTTCCCAGCTGAGGAGAGTGTGACTTGGGACAGGACTGAAGCCAGAGGCCAGCCTGGGTCTCGCTCTGGGGAGCACAGGGGCCCTGCAGGTGGGAGGGCCTGGGCCGCCTGTAGGAAGTGACCCTCGGGGTCTGACACCTCAGGTCCTGTGTGGTGACCTGGCTTGGGCAGCTCTGGAGTGAGGACCAGCTCCCAGGTAGTCATCCCAGACTGTGCCCCTCCGTGTCTCCAAGGAGATTCAGGTGGTTGTCCGCGGGGCACTCTCCGCTCCGGGCCCCCTGGCGCTGTGCTGCGAACACAGCTCTGCTGTGGGCAGTGACAAGCTGGCCCAGCGTCTGTCCCACCGCCCAGCCTTCCTGTGCTGCTTCCTGCTTCCTTCCCGCCTGGCCCGGCCCGGCCTGGCTCTGAGGGCCGGGAGCTTTGGCTGGACTCCCTATGTCTTTCCCAGTTTGGGGGGAGGGGGCTGGAGGGGGACATTCCTGGACCTGGACCCTCTCCTCCATCCCACATGTGCTGAGGTTCTCTGCTGTTGGGCAGATGGGATCTGGAAGGTCCATGTTTACATGTGTGTGCGTGTATGTGCGTGTGCATGCCGCGGTGACTCAGGCTTCCAGGACAGGTTGCCCTTTGCAGGCTGGTCCTTCCCTCCTCCCCCCAGAAAGGTTTCCAAAGATGTGGCTGGGTCCTTAAGAAGGGGGGGTTCCAGCCTGAGCAGGTCCTGGCAGAGCCTGGGCAAGCACAACTAGTTCCCCACCAGGTAACTCAGTCCTGTGCCCTGGTGGTGGGGTCTGCCCGGCTGCTTCTTTCCAAAGAAACTGGCTTGGACTTCGGAGCGTTCTGGGGTTGGGTGGAGCGTTCTGGAGAAACTGAGGCAGGAGCTAAGCCATGTCCCGCCCCTTAGAAGACTAAGGGGCCCCAGTGGCCCTGGCCGACACCTATAGCATCAGGCTAGCCTGTGGTCAGGCAATGTTTGCTGAATTGAAGTGTCCAAGGGATGGTGGGATTGGTTAAGGATGGGAGAGGTGAAAGTCACCACTCTGAAGTTCAAGGCCAGCTCCCAGCTGGGACTCTCCTCTGTTTCAGGGCTGGCCTATCCTGGGGACACTTGCTTGATGAACTAGGTCAGAGGCCAAGTCTACTTGGTGTTGAGATGAGTTTCTGCCCCTTTAAGGGGGGTAGTGGTTACCTGGGAGGTGGGGAAGGTGTAGAGATGAGGGCTTCCCATCGGTGCTCCCAGACTGGGGAGGGAGGGCTCTTCATGTTTCTGGGATGTCCTTTCCCACCCCCACCCTGGCCAGCCACACTGGGGTGTGGGACCCCTGGGACCCCAGTGAGTGTCAGAGGGCTGTCGGCAAACCCCATCCCCAGGACCTCTCCTTTGGCCTCTGTCGCCCCCTCCCCTCTCCTCTCCCCACACTAACTGGCTCTACCAGTTCTGGGACTGAGCGGGCCTTGGTGCCAGGCCTGTCCAGAGGGCCAAGGCCACACGTTGCCCTGTAGCTCGTGGGGGGTGTTGCTTGGGGAGCGGCCTGGGCACACCTGCACATTGGTGAGGCTTGGGACCCCAGCCCTAACTCTGGCCAGCCCCCTGGCCTCGGCCCGGCCTCGTGAGGGGCTGAAGGGATCTCGAGGAGCACTGCTAGCCGTTAGCTGAACAAATATCGCCGAAGCATCTGCCATCGCCTCAGCCGCAGGTCAGGGAGGAAGGGCTGTGGACTGAAGGGGCTCAGACTGGTAGAGCCAGGGGCCATGGTGAGCAGGTCGGGAGGGCGTTTCTAGGTGGGAGCCAGCCCATCTGTCCAGAGCTCCGGAGACTTCTTGCAAGAAGTGGCTTCAGAGAACACTGTTTATTATTAATTATTAATTATTATTATTATTTATTTATTTTACTTAAAGGAATCTCAGAGCTCTTTATTATTATTTTCTTTTTAATCCTCACCCGAAGATACTTTTCCATTGATTTTTAGAGAGAGTGGAAGAGAGAGGGAAGGACAGAGAAATATCGATGTGAGAGAAAGACATTCAATCAGTTGCCTCTTGCATGTCCCCCAACCAGGGCCCAGGCCTGGGAGGCGCCTGCAACCTAGGTACATGCCCTTGACCAGAATGGAACCCAGGGCCCTTCAGTCTGCAGGCTGACGCTCTATCCACTGAGCCAAACCAGCTAGGGCCAGAATTATGATTATATTTTTACTTATTGATTAAGGTATTACATATGCATCCTTACCCCCCTATTGTCCCCCCCTCCCCACGCCGCTCATGCCCGCACCCCCCTGGTGTCTGTGTCTATTGGTTGTGCTTATGCGCATGCACACAAGGCCTTGGGTTGATCTCTGTGCCTTCACTTTTGAAAGCACTCCCCGTTGTTGGTTATTTAGATTGAGCCCAACTTGTTACCGTTGTTACCACGACACTTCCGTTGGCATCCTCGTACGTGCATAACTGTTTCCTAGGGAAATATTTCCAGAAATTACCATTCACAGGGATTGCCTGTATAATTCAAAAGGCATACGGTACATGTGTTTAAGGCACGTTGTCTCCGTGGGGCTGGTGGGACTTGGGGATGTGTCGGGAGGGGTGGGCATGCTGGAAGACGGGGCAGTCTGAGCAGAGGCTAGGAGAAAAGATGGCCTGGCTGTGCTGTAGGGACAGCAGATACAGGCGTGTGTGCATGCACGTGTGTGTGCTCACGTGTGTATGCAGGCGTGCAGTGTGCAGGTGTGTTAGGTAAGGTCTGGGCTGACTGGCTGGCTAGCTGAGGTCTGGGCTCAGTCCTGCAGGCAGGGGCGTGGGAGAAGGTCTCGGAGAGGTGGATGGCCACACAGTCCCTCAATGCCCAGCGGACCCCTGGCCATCTGTGCCACGTGCCCCCAGCCTGTCTGGGTGGCCGGGACCCATGGTGGCCACAGGGGAGGCTCTGGGCACCAGCAGGGGTGGAGAAGCGGGGCCATGGCTGACCTCCTGGGGATTGGTTTCCTTGGCTACATGCTGGGCACACTGTGGGCTCTTCGGCAAGGGATTGTGCAGCTCTGGACACGCGCCCCCCCCCCCCAGCCCGTGGAAGCCACCGATGACGCCTTCTGGGACCAGTTCTGGGCGGACACGGCCACCTCGGTGCAGGACGTCTTTGCGCTGGTGCCGGCAGCGGAGATCCGGGCCGTGCGGGAGGAGTCGCCCTCCAACCTGGCCACTCTGTGCTACAAGGTGAGGGTGCCTGGCCCCCCGGCCCCCCGCTGGGCCTCTGCCCCCCGCGTGGGGACCCTGACGCTGGCCCGCCCTGCGGTCCTGGGTCTGGGGACGCGGTCACGGGGAGTGATCTGGGCCGGACCCTGCTGAGCACTTCCCATGGGTCAGCTCAGTGAGCTCGCCTGGGCGCGGCCACTGTGAGGGTCACCATGTTACAGAGAGGGAAACTGAGGCTCAGAGCGGTGGTCGCTTACCAAGATCGCAGGCAATGCCCCGTCCGCCTGGGCTGGCCTACGCCCCGTCCGCCTGGGCTGGCTGACCCCGGCTAGAGGGTGGCCCTGCGGGTGCCCATCCCGAGCCGCGAGCGGGACCCCGCTGCCCCCCCTTCCAGCGTGCCCTCTGCCTCCCGCAGGCCGTGGAGAAGCTGGTGCAGGGAGCCGAGAGCGGCTGCCGTTCGGAGAAGGAGAAGCAGATCGTCCTGAACTGCAGCCGCCTGCTCACCCGCGTGCTGCCCTACATCTTCGAGGACCCGGACTGGAGGGGCTTCTTCTGGTCCACGGTGCCCGGCGCGGGGCGAGGCGAGGTCTGTGCCCGGGGGCTGGGCCGGCGCGGCTGGGCGGGCAGCGGAGTTGTGAAAGGGCAGGAACCGGTCCAGGGCGGGAGCCAGGCCGGCCACACGCCTCCAGACATCCTCGGGCTTTGGGGAGTGCGGGGCAGGGAGAGGGGGGCTCCGCTCCTCTCCCTGAGCCCTGGGTTCCTCTCCCACCGTCTCTGCCCATACAGCTGGGCCTCTCCCTGTGTCTCCCCTCCCCCTCCGCCTGGGTTAGCTCCAGGCACCTGGCGGGGGTGGGGGCGGCCCAGGGGTTCCCTGCAGGGCTGAGGGGACCCAGAGTCTCGGGCACAGGCATGGCCCGGCCCCTCCCTGCTCCCATCCGCTCTGGGCCAGACCCCGTCCCCCTCCCTTCCCCCAGTCCCCTCGGGGCCGCCTGTCCTTGGCCGCCCCACTGAGGGGCCTGGGCGCTGTGTCCGGAGCAGGGAGAAGACGATGACGAGAATGCCCGGCCCCTGGCCGAGTCCCTGCTCCTGGCCATCGCCGACCTGCTTTTTTGCCCGGAGTTCACCGTGCAGAGCCACCGCAGGAGCCCCGTGGTGAGGGCGGCGGGCGGGCTCCGGCTCCGGACTGGCTGATGAAGCTCTAGGCGGTGTTTCGGGGACAGGGCTGCCTGGTCCCGGGGAGGGGGCGGAGGCTGGCACAGCTGGCGTGGAGCCACCTGGTGCCCGGCCATGCCCCCTGCATCCGGGAGGCTGGGCACAGGCTCCCATTGTCTTTGCCTGGGCAGTGGGTGAGGGGTGGAGCTTGGGCACAGGAAGCCTGGCCCTTTCACTCTCCGTCAGCCCATGGACTTGGCCTTGAGTGCCCCCCAATTCCCTTCTCCTCCTTCCCCGATCTCTCTCTCTGCGTCTCTGGGCTGAGCAAGTGAAAGAGCCAGACTGGAGGGCAGGAGAGCATCGTCTCTTCCCTGAGCGTCAGCGCCGGGGGTGTTTGAGAGCCTGAGTTTGGGGTGATAGGAGGGACGGGGGGCCTAGGCCGGCCCTCCCCAGCCCCATCGCTCCTGACCGTTCCCCAGGACTTGGCGGAGGACATGCACTCCCTGGACAGCTGTGAATACATCTGGGAGGCAGGCGTGGGCTTCGCGCACTCGCCCCAGCCCAACTACGTCCACGACATGAACCGGTGAGCTTTCGTGGGCCCCGAGCACGTGGCCGCTGGGCCCCAGGCCGAGGTCCGGGAGGGGACAGCCCTGGCCTCGCCGAGGGCCGCTGTCCCTCCTGGCCCAGCGCAGCCTCACAGGGAGAAAAGGGGGCCATTTCTCTTCGTGGACCTGAGGTGGGGAGGGCAGGTGGACATGCCCTCCTGGGGAGCCCTGGGACCCTCAGGGACTGCACCCCTCCTCCCCCCAAGGACGGAGCTGCTGAAGCTGCTGCTGACCTGCTTCTCCGAGGCCATGTACCTGCCTCCGGCTCCGGACAGCGACGGCACCAACCCGTGGGTGCGGTTCTTCTGCTCCACAGAGAACAGGTGAGGGCCCCCCCCCCCCCCCCCCCCGCCCTCTGCCTTCCTTTCCCTTCTCCTCCTCGCTCCAGGCCGCAGAGCTGAGGAGCCGAGGCCACGCTGCAGCCCTGGGAGCCTTATTTGGCGGGAGGTGCTGCCCCTTGGTGGTGATGACCTGTAACGTAACAGCCACACCTGCCAGTGCTGTCCAATGTCCCCTGGGGCCCCTGGGTGCCCGGCGCCTGGATCCTCCATCTGGTAGAAATAGGATGCGAGCCGCACATGTGATTTATTTTTTTTTATTATTTTTTTAAAACATATTTTATTTTTTTTATTTGTTTTTTGTTTTTAATATATTTTATTGATTTTGTACAGAGAGGAAGGGAGAGAGATAGAGAGTTAGAAACATCGATGAGAGAGAGTCATCGACCAGCTGCCTCTTGCACACCCCCTACTGGGGATATGCCCGCAACCAAGGTACATGCCCTTGACCGGAATCGAACCCAGGTCCCTCAGTCCCCAAGCCGACGCTCCATCCACTGAGCCAAACCGGTTTCGGCCGCACATGTGATTTAAATATTTCTACTAGCGACACTGAAAAGTAAAAACGAAACGGGTGACGTGAGTGCTAATGATATGTTTGATTGAGCCACCACCTAGCCAGAAGAATAGCATGGAACATGCCATCACCATGCACAGCTACTGGGGTGTGGGACATGCCTTCTCATGCTGAGTTTTCAGGATCAGGCGTGAGGTTCACACAGCTCCTCCCATTTTGTACCAGCCGAACGTTACGCTCCTAGGCCCGTGGTCGGCAAACCGCGGCTCGCGATTTGGTCCCTTGAGTGTCTCTTCTACGAAATACCACCACGGCCTGGGCGAGTCTGTTGTGAAGAAGTTTAAGCTTAAAAAATTCAGCTCCCAAAAGAAATTCCAATAGTGGTCCTGCTGCTGTTTGGCTCTGTGGACTAATGAGTTTGCTGACCACTGTCCTAGGAGTCACTGTGGCTTGTCTTGGGCGGTGCAATTTATTTTTTTTGGGGGGGGGGGTCAGTACAATTTAGACAATGGTTGGGGGGGCACAATGAATATACCGTGAAGGATGGGGAGGCCCGGCCAGATTGGGGTGCTCGCTCACGGGTCATGGGGGCTCATGTGAGCACATGAGGTGTCCCATGGCGAGACCATTTGGAGCAGATACAGGTCGACGGGCTGTGCAGCGCCTGCTGTGCCCCGGCTGTGCTGGCAGCACCGGAGTTCGAGTCCCCGAGGGTCCTGCCTCATCCCCTCACTTCCAGACTCTGGTGCCCACGTGGCACGCTCCTCCTTCAGATTTTCCTGGTGTCCCGCCCAGCCACCCCGCCCCCAGCAGGGAGCCCTGGGGACCCCTCCCGGCCACGGCCGGAGCCGCCAGTGTGCCTCCTCAGCAGCCTTATCAGGCAGGCGGCACGCCGTGCCCTCGTCACCTCGCTGGGTCTGATTCCTCCTCCGTAAGATGAGGAGTCTGAGCCCTGACAGCGCACGGATCTCTGAATGGAGCGCCCGGACCTGGGAGCCAGGGGACTGAGCATGTGCTCTGCTTCCTGAGGGCGCTCCGCCCTCTCAGAGTCCTGGGGGAGGGGGCCCCCCACAAGCCCGGGGGCCACACCATCACACTCTTGCCCCAGCCTGGAGGTGCCGGCACCGAGATGGGCCTGCTGGGAACGGTGGGTTTGGTGCTTCTGATCTGTCCATGCGGCTTATTGATCGTGCCGGTGGGGAGCCCGCACGTGTGGGGCGGGGGGTGGCACATCTCTGGACCTTCCTGAGTTTTGCTGTGAACCTCTAAAAACTAGTATTTAAAGAGAGAGAAAAAAAAGGATAGGATTCATGCCCGGCCGGCGTGGCCCAGGGGTTGAGCACCGACCTATGGTGTGAACCAGGAGGTCACGGTTCAATTCCCGGTCACAGGCCAGGTGGTGGGCTCGATCCCCAGGGGGGCGTGCAGGAGGCAGCCAATCATTGATGTTTCTCTCTCTCTCTCCCCCTCTCCCCCTCTGACATAAATAAATAAATAAATATAATAATAATAATAAAACTAGGCTGCACCCTGGCGGGAGGAGTCTGAGGGATGTGGACCTGACTTCCTCCCAGGAGCCCCTCCCTTCCGGCCACCCACTCTGGGGAATAAGTTCCTCCTGCCTCGCCCAGCCCGGTGCAGGTCCGGGTCCGAATGCAGGCCAGGACCAAGGCCAGGGAGGGCCCCTGCAGGGAGGGACGAGCTCCCGGCTCTGCGGCCGGCCCGGCCAGAGCTGGCGCTGAGACGTGTGTGGAGGGAGCGGCCGGTGGTCTGGATGGAGGCGGGCTGGGCCTGGGGGTCTCCCATCCCCCCCGCTCCTTTCCCCGCAGACACGCCCTGCCCCTCTTCACCTCCCTGCTCAACACCGTGTGTGCCTATGACCCCGTGGGCTACGGCATCCCCTACAACCACCTGCTCTTCTCCGACTACCGGGAGCCGCTGGTGGAGGAGGCCGCCCAGGTGCTCATCGTCACCTTGGACCACGACGGCGCCGCCAGCGCCGGCCCCACTGTGGACGGCACCACCACGGGCACCGCCATGGACGACGTGGATGTAAGGACAGCAGGGGGCGGGGCCTCTGGCCAGGGGGCGCCCCCTCTAGCGGAGCTGGGCGATGGATGCCCAGTGGGCACCTGGTGGTGAGCGGGGGGTGGTCGAGGGGGCACAGCTGCCTAGACCTGGGGTAGGGGCAGAGGGTGGGGGCACCCGCTCACCCCGGCTCCACCCTCAGCAGCCTCCAGGGCCCGAGAACCTGTTTGTGAACTACCTGTCCCGGATCCATCGCGAGGAGGTGAGCCTGGCACTGCTCTTTCTTGCTCGGGGCGAGTCTCCATGCCCACCCCACGGGGTTATGGCCTTGCAGGGGGTGGGGGTGGGGGCAGGTGAGGTGGGGGTGGGGGAGTCCTCAGCCCTACTAAAGGAACTATAGTCCCATGGTCTCCGGCCACTGCAGTAAAACAGTGACAGTAGGACTGAGGGTTTCAATCTGCAGAAAAGGGCCGACTGGGAGAGGGGACCTGGGAGGGCTTCCAGGAGGAAGTGGCTGTGGTGGCAAGTTTCTCAAAGGTCAAGGGAGGGAGATGTAGTGACCCTAGAGGCCAGGCAGACCGAGTTTATATGTCTGACGTCACCCCAAAGCCCTGCCCTCCGCAGCTGCAGGGGGGTGGCGTCGCTGGTCCCAGGCCTTGTTGTGAGGACTGAATGAGGGCACCCCGGCCCGGAGGGTAGCGGGTGCTCCGTGAGCGGCCCCCTTGCGGGAGGGAAGGGCCCCCCAGGCCAGCCGTGGCCTCGGCTTCCTGGGGGCTCACCCAGGGCAGCTATGGACGCCGTTGGAATCTGGGCCCCTCCGCCTCTCGGTGGGGCCGGGCACGGGGGGGAGGGAGGAGCCGGACCAGACAGGCCCCTCCCTCCCCCCCTCCCTCCCAGGACTTCCAGTTCGTCCTCAAGGGCATAGCCCGGCTGCTGTCCAACCCCCTGCTGCAGACCTACCTGCCCAACTCCACCAAGAAGATCCAGTTCCACCAGGAGCTGCTGGTCCTCTTCTGGAAGCTCTGCGACTTCAACAAGGTGGCCGCCGCGGGGGGCGTAACAGGCCCTCACCACCAGGGGGCAGCACCTCCGCCCTGCGGAGCGGCCGCTCAGGCCCGGCCGGGCCAGGGCTGGACACCGGGTCTGGGGAGACTCCCAGCTGCCCCTCCCTCTGACCCCGCCTGCCTGCTCCCTCCTGCCTCCCCCAGAAATTCCTCTTCTTTGTGCTGAAGAGCAGCGACGTGCTGGACATCCTGGTCCCCATCCTCTACTTCCTCAACGACGCCCGAGCGGACCAGTGTGAGGAGGGGCGCGCACGGGCTGGGAGGCGCGCACGGGGGAAGGGGCCCTTTGGGGAGGGGGGTGGTCCGGCCAGTCCGGCCACCTCCCAGGAGCTCAGAACCCCCCCCCCCCCCCGGATGGTCCCTGCCCCGGGGCCCCCCTCCTTCCCTCCCACCTGTGCGGTGACCCCGCCCACGCCCCCTGCGCAGCTCGGGTGGGCCTGATGCACATCGGTGTCTTCATCCTGCTGCTTCTGAGCGGGGAGCGCAACTTCGGGGTGCGGCTCAACAAGCCCTACTCGGTGCGCGTGCCCATGGACATCCCGGTCTTCACGGGCACCCATGCGGACCTGCTCATTGTGGTACGGGGGCCCCCGGGTGCATGCGGGGGGGCTGAGCTTGGAGACAGAGGGGACCCCATGGCCGCCCTCTGCTCCCCGCGCAGGTGTTCCACAAGATCATCACCAGCGGGCACCAGCGGCTGCAGCCGCTCTTCGACTGCCTGCTCACCATCGTGGTCAACGGTAGGGGCTCCCCGGAACCCGCCTCCCCCCCCCCGCTCACCGCCAGGTGGCGCTAGGCCACAGGCGGACTTGCCCGCCGCTCCGGGCTTCAAACCCTGGTCCCGTGGAAATGCAAGGGCAGCCGCCTGGGTACCAGGCAGTTCTCTAGTGGCCACAGGAGAAGGGAAAGGAAGCAACAGGTGGCAATGATGTTACAGTGGATGTGACTTAACCCACCACATCCGGAACGCCATCAGCTCCACCTGCAGCCAAGATACCTTACATCCTTTCACATTCAGGCTTCAACATCTTTTTTCTTTCTTCTTATTTAAAAAAAATATATATATTTTATTGATTTTTTTTTTTTTACAGAGAGGAAGAGAGAGGGATAGAGGATGAGAAACATCGATGAGAGAGAAGCATCGACCAACTGCCTCCTGCACACCCACTGCAGGGATGTGCCTGCAACCAATGTACATGCTCTTGACTGGAACCGAACCTGGGACCCTTCAGTCTGCAGACTGACGCTATACCCACTGAGCCAAACCGGTTTTGGTCAGGCTTCAACATCTTACGTGCGACTGCCATCAGTTAGGGCTACCCATGTTTCCAGGCTTACTAGTCACACGTGGCTTGTGGCTCCTGTGTGGGCCAGTGCGGATCTGGACCAGCTCAGTCCTGGGTGCCCCGATGTGCCCCATCCACCGGGGAGGACTGCCTGTGGACAGCTGCCTGGGAGGGGAGGGGCTCACGCCAGCTGGAGAGCTAGGCCCAGCACCGCGGCAGTGGTGGGCTGGGGCAGGGGGACTTCAGTGGAGACCATGGTCCCGGGTGGGTGGGGGGTACAGGGCCTCTGGCTTCTCCGTGAGCTCGGGGGCCTTCCCTAATTGTTCACTCACTGGCTCCATCCCCAAGTCTTAGCCGGGCACTGGCTGGTGGGGCCAGCCCGGAGAGTGCATCTGTGAGCCAGCCAGCCACCGTCCCTGCCCCGGCTGGTGAGGGAGGACCTGAGACAAGGAGACAGGTCCATCATGTGACTGTCAATCACAGTCATGTGATTCACACACTCCCAGGCTATGCCACAAACACGTGTTTAATTCTGTGGAGAATATCACTTTGGTGTGCTAGCAAGACTTAGCAATCCTGAGCTTGTATTCCCTGTCCAGCCGTTTTATAACTGCGGGACTCAGGGCAAGTCTGTGTGCCTCCCTGAGCCTCAGTGTGCTCACCTGTAAAACGGGGATCGTTTCATCTGAGTCCCGCCTACCACTACGGGGTGTGGGGAGCAGTGGGCGGGATGGTAAACGGGACAGCTGTCCACACGGCGGAGGGACAAGGGTGGAACGAAACTGCTCCCAGGTGGCCTTGGCCTTGGGGGTTCTCTTCCTGGGTTTTCAGGGACTTTGCAGGCGGGGAGGGGGCGGTGGGGAGGGGCAGGGAGGGCTGGGGAGCAGGAGCATCTTGTCCTGCTCCGGCCCAGACCGTGCCCGGTGGCTGGGGGGCCCGGGGTAAGCCGCGCCCCTCCCGCAGTGTCCCCCTACCTCAAGAGCCTGTCCATGGTGGCGGCCAACAAGCTGCTGCACCTGCTGGAGGCCTTCTCCACCACCTGGTTCCTCTTCTCGGCCTCCCAGAACCACCACCTGGTCTTCTTCCTGCTGGAGGTCTTCAACAACATCATCCAGTACCAGTTCGACGGTGAGGCCTGCCCGCCCCGCCCTGCCCCCTCCCCGACCCACCCCGCCCGGCCTGAGGGGGGGGCCCAGAAGGTGGGGGGCCTGTGGGCAAGGATACTGTCCTGTCTAAGGTAAGGTGACCCAACATCCCGCTTTTGGCAGGACAGCCCCAATTTCTAAAATTTGTCGCGGGACAAATGGTTAGAAATCGGGACGTCTGATCACCTTAGTCTAAGGGGAAGCAGTCCTCTCCCCCCGCACCCCCCGTTGTCTAAAGGGCATTTATTGGGCACCTGCTGTGTACCAAGCCCCGGCCCGGTGTGGGGGATAGGGGTGGAGAACGGAGCGGATTTCTCCCCGCCCAGGGGCGAGCACAGCTGGGATGGAGGTGGAGGTGGAGGCGGGGAGGCGGCCGTAGGCAGAGGGCACGCGGTCAGATCCTCTTAGTCTGGGGAGAGGGGCGTTCTGACGGGCCCGGCCTGGATGGGGGTCACAGATGCCGGCCGCCTGGTGTCGGTTAGGGCCCGGGCACTCGGCTGAGGATGCAGGGCCCCTCCGAGCCTCGGCTTCCCCTGCTGAGACGGCGCTCCTGCCCCGCAGGCAACTCCAACCTGGTGTACGCCATCATCCGGAAGCGCAGCGTCTTCCACCAGCTGGCCAACCTGCCCTCCGACCCGCCCGCCATCCACAAGGCCCTGCAGCGGCGCCGCAAGGCGCCCGAGCCCCTGTCCCGCTCCGGCTCCCAGGAGGGCGCCTCCATGGAGGGCTCCCGGCCCGCCGCCCCCGCCGAGCCCGGCACCCTCAAGACCAGCCTGGTGGCCACCCCAGGTCCGGCGCTGGCGGGCGGCAGAGGGTGTGCACCCCGGCGTGGGCGGGGGCTGGACAGGGTCTGGGGGGGGTGACACCCCTTCTCTGGCAAAGGACATGGGAGACTGAGGAGAGGGGGATGGCAGCTGAGGCGGGCGCAGAGACATGGGAGCCCAGAGGGAGAGCTTCGTGGGGCACTGGCCTCAGGCCTGCGGGTGGGCTCTGGGAGGGGTGCGGCCGGGGGTGGGGCATTGAGGGATCAGGCACAGTGGCTGGAGGGGGCGGGGCCTGGGGGAGACGCTGCCAGGGGGGCATTGGGCAGGTCCTCATGCCTACCTACCCCGCCTGCCCCCCAGGCATTGACAAGCTGACGGAGAAGTCCCAGGTGTCCGAGGATGGCACCCTGCGGTCCCTGGAGCCTGCGCCCCCCCAGAGTCCCGCGGACGGCAGCCCGGCTGAGGAGGTGGGCAAGGGGCTCTGACCGCCTGGGTCACCCAGCAGAGGCACCGTGGAGTCTCTGTGGAGGGGCTTCCCCAGACCCTCCCTTTTATTGGTCCTGGGCTTAGCCCGTGGCCTTCCGACGCCTCATCCATCAGCCTTATCGGAGGCCGGGCCGGCCTTTACCCCAAACCTGTCACGGGCTGGGCTGGGCTGGGTCGGGCAGGGCCTGGGGCCCAGGGCCCAGGGCAAAGGGTACAGGCGGGGCTGGCCCTCATGGGGAGTGAGCCCCCCGGCTCCCGGGCCAGGGGAGACCTCGCTGCCCTCCTGGGTTCCAGGCTGCGGGATGGCTGGAGGAGGGGCTGCAGCTCTGCCCTCTGCCCTCACCCTGAACCCATGCCCCACCCTCACCCCACCCCCTCCCTGGGACCAGGAGCCCAGCCCGATGTGGCGGGAGCAGCGGCGACCGTCCAGCGCGTCAGCCAGTGGCCAGTGGAGCCCCACGCCGGAGTGGGTGAGGGTTTGGGCAGGGGCACCCCCGTGGGGGCCGGGCCAGAGGCCCTGGGTGGAGCATCAGCTCAGGAAAGCCTCGGTGGGAATGTGTCCAAGTCCCAGGACTGGCCCAGGAGCGAGACTCCGGACCAGTCCTCCTGGCCGGTGACCTTGGCCTCCCTCTGACCCGGGGTGGAGGTCCAAGTGCCCACAGCACCGACTTTCCTAATGAACCACCCTCCCGCCCTCCTCCCCTGGACGCCCATCCTGTGTGACCCGAGGCCACCCTCCTGGCGCCTGCATGGGGGGGATCAGCACTCCTGCCCGAGCATGCCCCGTGAGGGTCCGAGGGGACCGGGACTGGTGTATGGGGTGTCTCAATGCCAGGCCATGGCGGACCACGGAGAACGGTCACCGCTAAGGAGCGCGGCACATCCAGGCCTCGCTGAGCGATCTGGGACACTGGCCTTGGGGAGCCTGCAGTTCTGGGTCAAGGTCAGGGTCAGGGTCAGGGTCAGGCTTCCCAGCGCCAGGAGCCCGTCCTCCCCCAGGTCCTCTCCTGGAAGGCCAAGCTGCCGCTGCAGACCATCATGCGGCTGCTCCAGGTGCTGGTGCCTCAGGTGGAAAAGATCTGCATCGACAAGTGAGGCCTGGGGGGGAGAGTGGGGGGGGGGACAGGTGGGCTCTGGGGAGGGGCCAGTCCAGGCTCGGGTGGGGGTATGATGGGAGACACGGGCCTCGGGGGTCCAGAGTGAGCCCCATGCTCCCCTTGGCCTGCATGGTGGGCTTCCATGTGAGATGCTGAGGACACCCCACCACGCAGGGGCCTGACGGACGAGTCGGAGATCCTGCGCTTCCTGCAGCACGGCACCCTGGTGGGGCTGCTGCCCGTGCCCCACCCCATCCTCATCCGGAAGTACCAGGCCAACTCGGGCACGGCCATGTGGTTCCGCACCTACATGTGGGGCGTCATCTACCTGAGGTGGGCCCGGGAGGGTGGGCCGTCACCAGCTGGGGGGTCTGCCCAGTGGGGCTCATCAGCGTCTCAGCACTGGGCCCCACCATCGTAGTGGGGGTAATGCCAAGACAGTCAACTGGGGCAGTCCTGTCTGGTAAAGGGTCGGCACCCAGGGTCCAGGGTGGGACATTGGGGTGGGCATTGCGGTGGGCATTGGAGTGGGGGTTGGGTGGGGTTGGGATGGGGATTGGAGTGGGACATTGGGATGGGCATTGGAATGGGAGTTGGGGTGGGACATTGGGGTGGGACATTGGAATGGGAGTTGGGGTGGGACATTGGGGTGGGACATTGGGATGGGAGTTGGGGTGGGACATTGGGGTGGGACATTGGGATGAGCATTGGGGTAGGGATTGGGTGGGCATTGGGGTGGAATATTGGGATGGGGATTGGGGTGGGCACTGGGGTGGGACATTGGGATGGGGATTGGGGTGGGGATTGGGTGGGACATTGGGATGGGGGTTGGGGTGGGCATTGGGGTGGGGATTGGGGTGGGACATTGGGATGGGGGTTGGGGTGGGCATTGGGATAAGCATTGGAGTGGGCATTGGGATGGGACATTGGAATGGGGATTGGGGTGGGGATTGGGATGGGCATTGGGGTGGGGATTGGGGTGGGGGTTGGGATGGACATTGAGGTGGGGATTGAGGTGGACATTTGGGTGCGGGGTGGGGTGGACATTGGGATGGGGATTGGGATGGGCATTGGGGTGGGACATTGGGGTGGGCATTGGAGTGGGCACTAGGCCGGGAGGGGTCTGGGTGGTGTCACTGCCAGCATCTCCTGGTCTTTTCTGCCCGGTGACAGCCCACTCCCTCCGCAGGAATGTGGACCCGCCCGTCTGGTATGACACGGACGTGAAGCTCTTTGAGATCCAGCGGGTGTGAGGACGGAAACCTACAGGGTCAGGGGCCAGGAGAGGGTGGGGGGTCCTGGTTCCCCCATCCTCCCCCCCACACCCCGACCCACCGACCGTTCTGAGCTTCAACTTGCTATGACCAGGGCTGGGGGCTGGCAGAGACCGAGCCTGCTAGGGTGGCAGCTCCTGGAGGCCGGGGATCGGCTCCGACCTTCCCCGAACTCCCCCACCCCCTCGGGAGCGCCCCTTCTCCCTGGCCAGAGCCCCACTCCTTCAGCTCCCCCTCAGACCTGTCTCCATGTGGCCTGAGAGAGCTGTGGGCTGTTCCTTGGGGCACCTGGGCGTGAGGGAGCCCGAGCCTCCCACTGAAGCCACCTGTGCGGCTGGGCTCTCTGCCGGGGCCTGGGGGGGGGCAGGGTGGTGGCCAGGGGCTGGAGGAGGCTGGGGGCTGGCTGGCTGCAAAAGCCAGGCTGGGGGAACCCCAAGCATTTCAGGGGTTTGGCATGGGGTGTCAAGGGTAACCTGTTCTCTTCTTCCTGGTCAGTGGATACAGCCTGGCTCCCTTTTATATCCAGTAACGGGGGCAAAGGGAAGGGGGAGGGGGTAGCCATTCAGGCCTCCCCACCCCCACCCACTGCCTGGGGGACCTCTAGGGGGCAGGACGCCACCCCTCCATTCTCCCCTCGTCCGGGCTCCGGGCTCCAGCCTCCCTCGCCCCCCTGTGTCAGTACAATCTGCTGTGTACAATCGGATTTACACTTTTCACAATAAACTCCTGTCCCCGGCCTGGCTCTCTGTGCTCGGAGGGAGCTGAGGCTTCTGCCTCCCAGAGTGAATCCCCGTGTTGGTCATTTTCTTGGGGTGAGGGGGGGCATTGGGCCTCTGGGCTGTGGCGACAGAGGAAGAGCTCACAAGAGGGGGGGGCCTACCTCCCAGGTGGGGCATGACCCCCCTGGGCTCTGCTGCCCCCAGGCCACTTAAAGGGGTGGGGTGTCCTGGGGCCTTGGCCTGTGTTGCCAGTGCCCAGTGTCACGGGGAGGGGCCCGGGGCCGCCCTCCAGGGGCCTCGCCCGCCTCACCCTGGGCCGGCCCGGTGTTTGCACTGGGCTCAGGGAGATGGATGGGCTGCCATCTCCGCCCTTGCTTCCTGATGGCTCAGAGGACCGCAGGCCTGGGGACCCACAGCAGCGGCACGGCCCTGTGGGAGCCAGCTCCGGAAGTCACCTGGGCCCGGAGTCCGAGAGGGTGTTGTACAGGGGTGTGTGTGTGTGTGTGTGTGTGAGAGAGAGAGAGAGAGAGAGAGAGCGCACTGGCCCCTCTCTCTCCACCTCCTCCCATGATCAGACAAGGCCTGGTTTCGACCTCTGCCGACCCCGAAACAGGACCGTCCCAGCCCCACAGCCCACTTCCCACAGCTCTGCCCCGGACGGTCTCTCCCCCCGCCCCCCCCCCCCCCCCGCCCCGTCCCTGAGGGCAGCCTGTCCCTGGGAACAAACGCCACGTAGCAGCCCGAATGCAATCAATCAAACAAGCACAGTGAACGAAATCAATCAAACAAGCAGGGTTTATGGCAGCGGGAGAGGGCTGTTGAGCCCTGCCTGGCAGCTAATTAATGGGCTCATTAGATCGTGTGGGGAGGAAGGGCAGGCTGCCTGACTGTCTGCTCCCAGGGTGCCCCGGGCCGAGCTAAACTGTCTGCTCCCAGGGTGCCCCGGGCCGGGCTAAGCTGTCTGCTCCCAGGGTGCCCCGGGCCGGGCTAAACTGTCTGCTCCCAGGGTGTCCCGGGCCGCGCTAAACTGTCTGCTCCCAGGGTGCCCCGGGCCGGGCTAAGCTGTCTGCTCCCAGGGTGCCCCGGGCCGGGCTAAGCTGTCTGCTCCCAGGGTGCCCCGGGCCGGGCTTGGACCACACTCCCCTCCTCCAGCAGGAGGCAGACCCAGAAGCCTGGCTGGGTAGGGGCGCCCCTCCCCAAGCTCCCGGATTCAGTCATTTCGGGCTGGCCCTCCCAAAGCAGCTGTGGGGCTTCCTGGGGGGAGGGGGGTAACAGAGGAGGGGGCAGGGCCAGGCATGTGCCCTGTCCTCAGGGTGGGCATCAGGCTTTGCCCTTGGCCTTGGGTTGTGAAAAGTAACCCACTCTCCCCTCCACTCCCCTTAGGGAGGGGGCTCTGGAGAAAAGGGGCGTTGGGGAAGCCCCCGGAATGGGGCGTCTGCTCAGACTCCGGGCTGCACTTTCCCAGCCTGGGCATTTTGGGGTGCTGCCAGGGGAGGGCGCCTCGGCGGCCTCAGGCCCCCAGGTAGACCTCCACCAGCCCCCCCACGGAGTGCATGCGGTAGAAGACGCCCAGCGGCAGGCCGAAGTTGACGATGGTGAACCACACCCGGTAGCCGTAGAAGTCCTTCTCCAGGCCGTTCTCGAACTCGGGGTGTATGCCGAAGGCGGGCATCATCCACAGCTGGGGAGGGCGGGGGCACTCGCTCAGGGAGGCAGGCCCGGAGCCACGGCTCCGGCAGCAGTCCTCGCCCGCGGCCTTCGGAGCCAGCCCCGCCCTCCCGTCCCTCTCACCCAGGCCTCAGCGGAGCTCCGGCCGGCCCTGAGCCCCCCGCGCCACCGCCCGTGGAACAGCCTGCTCTGCCAAGCTGGGTACCCCTGGGCCTTGATCTCAACCACCTTCTTCTGCTTCCTCCTTCAGCTGGCCTCTGCCCCTCCACCCTGGCTCTGCCTCCGTCCAAACCCTACCCGTTTCTCAAAGCCCAGCTCACACTTCCATGAGGCCTCCTTGGCCGCTCGGGCCCACACTTCCTGCCTGGAGGCCCGGCTGCTCTTGTTATCTGCCCGGACCAGGGGTTTCGACCCCGGAGGGTGTTTCCACGCCCCTGAGTGGCCCAGCATTGCCACGTGGGTGGCGGGACCTCGGCAGGGCCGACGACCCGAGCCTCAGTGTCCTCGTCTGTGAACCGGGACAGCAGTAGCGCCTGCCGCATGGTTACCGTGACGACCCACGAGATGCAGAGCCTTTATAGGAAGGAGCGACCATCCTCAGCATCTACCAGGAGCTCTTTCTGACCCCTTTCCTTGGACTTCCTTATTCGGCAGTTCCCTAATTGTTCCCCCGGCGTCTCCCCAACTGGGCGGGAGCTTCCTGAGGGGAGACACCTCACACCGCTGTTTGTGAAGTGCCCTCGGCTGGGCCATGGCACGCTCCTTCGTGCCAGGTCCCCCGCAGGGAGCCGGGGGCCGCTCTCTGCTCTCGCGTGTCCTAGAGCTGGTTGGGAAGAGGCCTGTGTCCCTGACAATCCAAGGGACAAGCCCGTCACCCTTGGGACGGTCCATGTGCGCTGAGGGCGCCTTGAACCATCCCTTCCTGAATGAGGCTCTCTGGGCCAGCTCCGCCCCTACGCCTCTGTTGGGGGGGGGGGGCGAGGGGAGAACCACTCACTGTGATGTTGCAGAGGATGAGGAAGAGCGAGATCTCCTTGAGCGCCCGCCGCTTCCAGTTGAGGCGGCTGTAGGAGTGGATGTAGGCCCGGGAGGCCCGTCGCAGGTCCTGGCCCAGCTCCAGCAGGGAGCCCCTGCGGGGGGGCTCGGCCTCGGGCTTCTCGGCGGCGGCGGCGGCGGCCCCGGGCGCGGCCTCCCAGAGCGGGCGCCGGTGCAGGCCCTCGATGATGAAGAGGTTCTGGGCGATGTGCTGCAGGATGAGCAGCACCGCGTAGGCCAGGACGAGGCGGTTGAGCAGCTCGTGGGGGCGCGTGGCCACGATGGCCACGATGGAGAAGTAGCAGATGCCCATCTGGCCCAGGGCCGCGCCCATGAGCAGCACCACGTCCACGCTGCGCGTGGGGTTCTTGAGCGTGTCCAGCTCCCGCTCCTCCAGCCCGTGGATGGCGGTGCCCGCCAGGCAGGCCAGGCTCATGCCGGGCAGCACGGCCGCGTAGAAGGCGTAGTAGAGGGTGAAGTACTGGCGCGCGATGGCGGGGCCGCTCGCCTCGATCTGGAAGAGCACGAACACGCACACGCCCGCCACCAGGGCCAGCAGGCCCAGCAGCGGCCCGAAGATGGCGCCGTGCAGGCGGAAGGCCGGGGCGCCCCGGGGGGCGCTCGCGTGGGCGTGGGGGGCCAGGCGGCGGCCCACGTTCTTCCACATGACGAAGAGCACCGCGCAGCAGACCAGGCAGTACTCGGTGCTGAACGGGTAGAGCATCAGGTAGCCCTTCCGGAAAACCTCGCACACCGTGGCGTTGAGGCACAGGCAGGTGTTGGTGTCGTTGCCTGCGAGAGAGAGAGAGAGAGAGAGAGAGAGAGAGAGAGAGAGAGAGAGAGAGAGAGAGAGATGGCGGGATGGAAGGAGAGAGGGAGGAAAAGAGGGAGCGAGGGAGGGACATGGAGGGAGGGAGGGGGCAGGTGGGCCTGGCTCGGAGGAATCCAGCTGCACAAATCAGTCCCTTTCAGCCCCCAGAGCCGTGGTCAGCAAACCGCGGCTCGCGAGCCACATGCGGCTCTTTGGCCCCTTGAGTGTGGCTCTTCCACAAAATACCACGGCCTGGACCCGTCTAAGTTGAAGAAGCGGCGTTAGAAGTTGACGTTTAAAATATGCGGCTCTCCAAAGAAATGTCAGTCGTTGTCCTGTTGCTATTTGGCTCTGTGGGCTAGTGAGTTTGCCGACCACTGGCCAAGAGTAAGCCAGGGGTGGAAGGTGTGGACCCTGAGACCCAGGGAGCGGACTCAGAAAGCACACGTTGCAGGAAGGCCGTTCCTTTACCGAAGGTTTCCGGCTTCCTGTGCCGAGCTTACGCAAAGCAGGGGATGCCTGGGGGGTGGACAGATCTTGTTCTGCTCATCTCCATGTTTGAATTTTTAGTAAGAAACAGTCTCGGGTGGTACTTGCAGAAAATTCTCTCTGCACAGCCCCTCTGAGAAACATATGCAGGGGGGAGAGTGAGCACAGTGCTGACTGGGGTGGCAGGTGTGTGAATGCTCGCGTGTGTGTGTGTGTGTGCGTGTGTGTGTGTGTGTGTGTGTGTGTGTGCAGGGGAGGCCTGGCTGTCCCCAGGGCAGGACGGCATGGTCTCTCCGTACCTGAGAACTTCTCCATGAGGGCGCTGAGCTCCGCCTCGATCTCGCGGTGCAGGGAGTCGTTGGTGACGGCCAGGACCCACATGAGCAGGTTTGTGGCCAGAGTCAGCATCAGGCCGCACCTGGGGGAGAAGCCACACGCTGCCCACACCGCTGGCCGGCTCCGGGTGCCCCGCCCTCACCGCCACTGCATCTCCCCAGCCAGATCCCGTCTGCTCTGGGGCTCAGCAGAGGCAGCCCTGGCGGGCACCTGGGGCCATGCCCAGACCGGCCGGCAGCCCGGGTCGCCCCGTCCCGTCGGGGAAGCTGCGGGGAGCATGCACTTGTTGGGGACAGGGAGCCCCCGGAGTTGCTGGAGGGAGAGAAGGCGCCCCTCTTACCTTGTGAAGTTGGTCTGCACCTGAATACAGTCCTTACAGTGTTTCCAGAGGACCCAGGTCTGAAAGAGACAGGCAGGGCCTTGAGCCCAGCGGCAGGGGGTGCAGGGACAGTGTGCCTGTGGCCTGTGCAGGGACAGGGCCCCCGTGGCCCGGGCAGGGACAGTGCCTGTGGCCCGGGCAGGGACAGTGCCTGTGGCCCGGGCAGGGACAGTGCCTGTGGCCCGGGCAGGGACAGTGCCTGTGGCCCGGGCAGGGGCAGTGCCCGTGGCCCGGGCAGGGACAGTGCCCCCGTGGCCCGGGCAGGGACAGTGCCTGTGGCCCGGGCAGGGACAGTGCCCGTGGCCCGGGCAGGGGCAGTGCCCGTGGCCCGGGCAGGGACAGTGCCCCCGTGGCCTGGGCAGGGACAGTGCCCGTGGCCCGGGCAGGGGCAGTGCCCCCGTGGCCCGGGCAGGGACAGTGCCTGTGGCCCGGGCAGGGACAGTGCCCGTGGCCCGGGCAGGGGCAGTGCCCGTGGCCCGGGCAGGGACAGTGCCTGTGGCCCGGGCAGGGACAGTGCCCGTGGCCCGGGCAGGGACAGTGCCCCTGTGGCCCGGACAGGGACAGTGCCCGTGGCCCGGGCAGGGACAGTGCCCCCGTGGCCCGGGCAGGGACAGTGCCCCCGTGGCCCGGGCAGGGACAGTGCCCCCGTGGCCCAGGCAGGGACAATGCCCCCGTGGCCCGGGCAGGGACAATGCCCCCGTGGCCCGGGCAGGGACAGTGCCCGTGGCCGGGGCAGCCTCACCTGCAGGCCGGTGAAGACGATGTCCAGGGCGGGGAAGAGGAGCTCCAGCTGGGACTTGCAGTGGATGTGGCTCACGTCGTAGCCCACGCGGAAGACATTAAGGCAGACGGTGCAGCTGCCAAAGAGCAGCAGGGAGCCTGGCTGGGCCAGCGGCCATTGGCGCCTCCCTGGGACGCTCCGCGCCCTCCCCCCATCCACCCGGCGCCCCCATACTCACCCCGCACCCACACGGGCCCCGCGTGGGGGTCCCGGTAGAGCACGGCGTGCGGCCGGCGGGCAGTGCCCGCCACGTAGCAGAGGAGCCAGAGCAGGGCGAGCGCCTTGAGCACGGCCAGCAGGATCCACACGTCGCCCAGCGTGACGGCCATGTTGTTGAAGATCATGCTGCAGATGAAGGCGCCGCCCAGGAAGGCCACGTTGAGGGCCAGCAGCCCCGAGAAGAGCTGGCCGGCCTTCTGCGCCTGCCGGTCCCGCCGCAGCAGCAGCGAGAAGTGCCGCACCAGCCAGGACTTCCGGCGCCGCGATGCGGGCGCCCCTGTCTCCTCCGCCTCCATGTCCACCAGGCTCTCCCTGGCCGGGGCCGCTTCGGGGTCCTGTGCTCCCGTGGCGGCCGCCGCAGGGGCAGCCTCAGCAGGTGCTGGGGGAGGAGAAAGGGTCCTGGTTGGCTGCCGGGCTGTCCTGGGCTCAGGTCCATCTCTGCCCCTGACTACTGTGTGCTGTGAGGCAAATTAAGCAACCTCTCTGGTCAGCAACCATCTACCTTACAGGACCCTGGCGGTCCCAACAGACCAGGGGCTCTCTGAGCTCTACATTGACGCAGACCATTCCCACGGGCTTGAGGGATATCCCCCCACCCCCACCCCCAGCGCCTGACCTGAGATGGAGAATAATGTCTGTCTAGGAGCCAGGGGCACCTGCATGGCGCCTGGCCCCCAGGCAGTCTCCAGGGCTGCGATGCTTTGCCATCAAAAGGCAGCTCGTGCCCCACTGGCTTCTGGGAGGAAGTTCACTCCCGAGTGAGAGAGCGAGTAGGTGTCCTCTCTGGCTCGGACTGATTCACGGGAAACGGGCACCCAGAGTGTTGTGTTGAGAGGGCTCTTGGGGCCGAGTGTGGGCTTGGTGGGAAAGAGCGCTGTGGCTGGAAATAGTACCCTAGTATGGATACGAAATCCGTGCACAGTTAGGGGCCCTAGCGGCTGCCGGTCAGGGCCTCCTTTTGTTCCCTGGTGTTCAGCGCACATCATAGCCTGTGATCAAACTCCCAGTGGGTCGAACTCCCAAGGGGACTTAGCTTTGCATATTAGGCTTTTATATATATAGATGTGAGTGTATATGAAATGATGGCCTCTCCACCCCCATGTTTTTCAGTAGAGAAATGGGCATGCTCCTTGCTTCTCCCCTCACCAGTCCTCCTCTCAGGCCCCAAGCCTATTCATTCCAGCCCACGAATTGCTCTTAGATCTTTCTTGACTCGACCACTGCTCTGCGCCAGGCCCCCACCCTTGATCCCGAACTGGTCTTTCTGTCCACCGGGCCTCTCCCCCACTGTGAGCCCTGCAAAGCCACGTGTTGCCTTCGCAGACAGTCCACACTGCCTAGCGTGCCCTCTCACAATGAAACGAGGCAGAGTGTGTGCGGTGTGAGCTCCTAGCGCAGAGAGCTCGAGGCAGGTAGCTGCTGCCATTTCCCAGCCTGGCCTTGACTTCCATCTCCAGCACTGCCCTCGGACTCACTGGCCCATGGGCTGTGCCATCCTGCTGCTGTTCCCAGAATGCCCTGCCTTTGCTCACCTCCCTGACTGCCCACACCCCACCCTAGGCTCATAATGCCCCCTTCTTGCTTTGTAGCTGCCTGCAGCTGCCCTTCAGGACTCAAAAGAGCCACAACTCCTGTAAGTGGCCTCCCCTGACCCCCCTCCCCCGCAGCACTGGCTTAGGTGCCCACTCTTGGCGCCCCCACCGAGCCCCAGGCTTGTTTCTGGAGCCTCGCCTCTCACACTCCATGTAATTGGTTGTACTTTGCTCTGTCTGCCCCTTTGAACCTGGAGCTTCAGAAGCTTCAGGTTTCCCCACTCTGACCACCAGAGCACCCTCACCTCATTTGGCTCTAAAGCGCCCCCATTCCCCCCTGCACAACCTGCTTGGTATCTATCCCTCTGCTCCTCTCTTCTGGGGCAAATAGAACAACCAAACGTGGGTAGCGGTTGAGGTCAAGAAAGATCTGAGAGCAATCTTAAAGGTTCTACAGGATTTTCTCCCCCTTCCCCAGTCCTTCCGGTCACCCTCGCTCCGCTTCTGCCCTCTCCCTGTCCTGCCCCCCCCCCGTCACACTCCCCACACCTGCCCCCCACGTCCCTCCATCCAGAGGGATCCGCATTTGTCATGTGGTCTCCTGCCTCCCACCATTGCTCCTGAAGCCCCTGTGCTTCCTGCCTCCCCTGCTTCCCTCCACGTGGCTCTCACCATCCTCACCACCCACCTCAAGGCCTCTCCTGGGAAGCTTCTCTCTCTGCCCAGGAGTGGGTGTGCATTGCTGTGGGTGTGGCTGGCTCCCCTCAAGGCCGGGACCTCCTCCAGGGCAGAGACCAGCCCCTTCTTAAGCCAGAACCCCCCCCCCAAACTCGGCACAGCATGGCATTTAACCAGTGTTTGGTGACGACTCTGGCATTTTGGGGGAAACTTTCAGCACCAGAGCCATGGACAGAGACCATTCCCATGAAGTCTTTCCCGTCTTCGCCCCGACAAAGAGATTTTTCAGACGATCTTTATCTTCCCTCCGAGTCTCCTCCGCCCAGGTTGAGCAAGCCGGAGTCCTGGGGACACACCTCACTGCTCCTTTCTCCCAGGCCTGACTGCTCCATCTCACCTTTCCCAGAGTCTCCCCCATCTTCCCCGAGGCCTGAGGATGGAGAGCCCCGATTCTGACACCTCCTACCTGTGTGATCTCAGATAAACTACTTAGAGTCCCTGTGCCTTGGTTTCCCCATCTGTAAAGCAGATATGCAACTATGGCATATGCCTCGTGTTTAGTAGCTGTTCAGTGACAATTTCTTGAATGAATAAATGAAGGAATTAATGCATACTGCCTAGGCCACAGGGGTTCATAACAATTAGAGGATTTAATTTATGCAAATGAGTGCAGATCAGTGTCTGGCACACAGAAAGCTCTCAGTGTTAGCGAGGCGAGCATTTTCTTCCAGTTCCTTTGAAACCCTGGGGCGGCTGGAAGGGTCGGGGTTACTGGTGGGTTTCAGCGGACCGCAAGCATAGAGGGGACCCGGGATTGGGGGTGGGGTTGGGGACTGAAAGGGGCCCTCTTGGGGACAAGATTGGGGGCCCTCTCCTTCCAGGGTCCTCAACCTACGTCCTAGCCCTCCGCCCGCAGGGTGCAACCCTCCGCCGGCCGCTAGAGGGAGCCCTCCAAGCGGCGGGTTCCGTCCGCCCCCGGAGAGGGTGCGGGTGCCGGGTCCGCGCAGAGGGGTCGTGGGAAGAGGGCAAGGGCGCCCGGAACCGACCGGGAGGAACACGCCACCCGCTGGCACGCCCTTCGGCGCGCCGCCAGCCCCAGGGCGGGCCCGCGTGACTGGTTTGTGGGCTCGGTCGGGGCAGGTGATGAAAGCGGCGGCCGTCGGGGCGCGGCGCCCGGCCTGGAGCGCGGCGCCCGCTCCGGGGAGGCCGCTGCGCGCGGCCGGAGCTGCGGGATCTCTGCTCGAGCCTTTCGGGGGGCGGGGGGCTGGACCCGCTCCTCAGACCCGGCGCCCAGGCAGCCCCAAACCCCGCACCCTTTTTCTGGCCGTCCTTCGGGTTTCCGCTTCTTCCTGCTCCCCTTTCGGCTGCGCGCACCGCGGAGAGGAGGTGGGGAGCCGGGATTGGGGTTGGGGTTGGGGACTGAGAGGGGCCGGCGCTCCAGTGGGTGCCTCGCCCCCAGTCACCCTGCCCTCCCGCCCAGTCCCTGCAGCCCAGGTGTCTGAACCCCGGGGCGGGGGCGCAGAGGAGGAGGTTGGAGTCTGCGGGGGGGGCAGGGGGCTCGCCCCCAAGTCCCGCAGGACATCCAGGGGCGCCGCCAGGCGGAGGCCTTACCTGAGGCCTGGGCAGCCATCGCTGCCGCTGACCGCCGCCCGGGCCGCCGCACCGACAGTCCTTCCCGGCGAGGCCCCGGCGCCCGCGCGGACAGACGCCCCCGACGCCCTCCCCAGGGGACTGCGCAGCCGCGGCGCGGGCTTCCCGGCCCATCGATTTTCCTGTTGACTTTGGGGCTGTCATTAATCCTCCCTTAATTACCCGCCAGGGGCCCGGGCCCGCGCGGCAGCCAATGGCGAGGCGGCCGGACGGGCGGGCGGGGCGGAGGCAGGGCGGCGCCGGGCGCAGGGTCAGGGGACCCGCCGGCCACCGCCCCCTCTCTCCCAAGTCAGCGGGAACTTGGGGCGAAGAGACCCCATTCGGACAGGGCAGGAGGCGGGTAGGGTGAGAAGCTGCTCCTCCAGCCCTCTTCACGTCTGCGGTGGCTCCTGAGACGTGTCCCCCTCGTTCTGCTGGCGGGCATTTCCTCTGGACCCCCCCCCCCCAGTCCTGCTGGTCCCAGATCTCCTTCCACCCAGCCCCACCCTCGCCTGTGGCCCCCTGCTCCCGGCTCAGCTGGCCGCCATCCTCCCCCTCCTCCAGCTCCTGAGCCTCTTTCCCTCCGTTTGCGGTCTCAGCCCCTCTCCCTGCTGAGCCCGTCTCTCTACCTTTTGTAGAGGAGTCTCAGGGCCCCCCGGGGGTGGGGGTGCTGAGGGAGAGGAGGCCGAGGGGGTGAAGGTGTGTATCCCCAACTCCTGTTAAACTAGAGCAGCCCTACCCATCCCATGTGAGAAATGTAGTTCCTGAGATAGTTCTGCGGTGTGAGAATTGCCATTCTTCTAACAGGCTCTGGCCCCCTAGCTGTGTGACGTGGGCCAGCCCCATGGCCTCTCTGGGCCTTAGGCTCCTTCTTTGTAAAACGGCGGTGGGCTGGGTCCACATTCCTAACCTTTCCTGTGTTGGGGGACACGTGGAAAACGTGTTCCCTTGAGGGTACAGGGAAGGAGGGGGCAGCTCGGGGACTCTGTCCAGCCTCCCAGGTCTGCAACTCAGACTCGGTTCAACCACTGAGAAGCTGAAGGCCTGAAAATCTCCAGGGGCCCTTCCAGCTCGGACCCCCAAGACCCTCTCCTGTGATCATGCCACATGGGGAGGCTGACATAGGAAGTGGGGGGCAGGGGGCGAACTGCAGGTTTATTGGTTGCCAGCACTGCCGGCCAGCGCACCGGGCCGGTCACAGGGCTGGGATTAGGGGCGGGGCTGGAGCCACGGACACTTCCCGATCTTGCCCAGTTCTAGAAACGCTTCAGGGAGAGGTGTCCCAGCCCCGGGGCCCCATGCACCAGGGTCACGCGGGGGTGGCTGGGCGTGTCCTGATTGCAATTTAAAAACATCCTGAAAAAATAGCTTTTGTGAAAACCCCGCTCAGGGGCCAGCTGGGGAACGGAGCGGCGATGTGCCCGCCTGGGGCTCACTCCCAGGGTCTCGGGGGGCACCTGCGGAGTCCCCGCCCCGTGCCTGGGCCTCAGGCCAGCACGTACACCTCCAGCAGGCTGGAGACCGCGTGCATGCGGTAGAAGATGCCGAAGGGCAGGCAGATGTTGACGATGGCGGCCCAGAGGGAGTAGCCGTAGAAGTCCACCTCCACCTTGTTGCTGAAGTGGGGGCGGGCCCCGAAGGCCGGCATAATCCACAGCTGCGGGGAGAGGGGGAGTCAGGACCCGGCCCCACTGGCCACATCCGTGGGCTTTGCTGGGGGCCCCAGCCCTGCATTTGGGGGGACGGCAGCGCTGGGTGTTGCTGAGTGGGGACCTCCCTCTTGGGGAAGGACTGATGCTCTCTAAGGAGTTCAGGGAATGTGCCCCACTCAGCGTGCCCACCCCATAGGACGCCCCCTGTGGTCACAGCTGGGGTGGGGGGGAGCCCCGCTTGTGGGGCGGAGAGGGAGAAGAGGTCTCAGAGGATGGAGAGCTTGATGCGCGTTTAGAAATGGCTAAGTCAGAGCTGGAGAGATGTGTGGCCAACCAGGCCCAAGGCAGGCGGGGCGGGATCCAGCCGGAAGGTGCTGGTGTGGGCTCCGAGGCCAACAGCAAAGGCTTCTGGGCTAGCCGCACCCTCCCCATCCTCAGGGAGCTGTGTCATTGGCACATCGCGCCCTTCTCTCCGCCTGTTTCTGTCCCATAACACGAAGCTCTCGGAGCTGATCCAGGCTCAGATACCTGGAGCGAAACAGCCTTCCCACAGGTGACTCCCAGCCAGGGGGCGGGGCCAGGGCTGGGGGCGGGGCCAGGGCTGGGGAGGGTGGGGCCAGGGCGGGGCCCGGCTCAGGATACTTTCCCCGGGGGTGGGAGATGGCCCATCCCTCTTTTTCTAGGGACTGCCTCTAGGACGGGCCCTACAGACGGTGGGGACTTCGCTAAGAACGCACCTCAGTTAGGATGGGTGGTTGTTCTCTTTTCTTTTAAATGTTATCCCTCTTCTCCTGTTGGTGTTTCTCATGGGGTGGGATCTCTCTGGAGATGCTTTACCTTGACACACCCACTCAGGGCTGTTTCTCTATATGAGTGTTTTTTCTATTGCAGGAGGCAGCTGGAAGAGCTATATTCGTATCGAGTGAAATTCCTCTGGAGGAGTGTCTCTCCCTGGGATGCACTCACATGGCACATGTCTCTGTGTCAGAGACTTCCCCTGGGGACTAGGTCTGACCCGTGGGGTGGTAGCTACTTGAGGGGTGCTCCTCTATTGGGGTGCACGGTTGTGAGGGGAGTTCCCATGCACGGCGCCTATTTGTGTGGGTGGAGGCTGCTGGGCTCCAGAGGAGTTGCCCTCAGTCGGGGCTTTGCTGAATCACAGAGCTCGCACTCACACCGCTGCCTGCGCTGCCCGGTTATTCTCAGCAGCCGGCTGTCACAGGTTCCCGGGGGCAGTCACACCTCCCGCTGAGGGTGAGGGCCCCCACTCCCCGCATTAGCTCCCACAGCTCCCTCTCCTCTCGCCCCCCCCCTTAACCCTCCCCCAGCGTTCCCTGGGCTGCTTCCGGCTCCTGTGGTGGCTGCCTGGATGCCAGGATGCCAGGACTTCGCCCTCTGGGTGCCGAGATGCTGTTGCCCGGCTGCACCTGACCCTCTCAAAACCTACTCCTTCCCTAGACAGACCCGGATTCTGCAGTGGGCGGGGCCAAGACGGAGAAGGCCACGTGACTAACCCTGAAAGAACCTCCTTCCTGGCCTCCCCCCCATGCCCAGCCCCCATGCCTCCCCCCACTACTCACGATGACGTTGCCGAGCAGAAGAAACAGGGAAATGTCCTTCAGGCACCGGCGTCTCCAGTGGGCCCTGGGGGCTGGGATGGTGGCCGTGGCTTCCTGAGGGCCCTCCAGGCTGGGGCCCACTGGGCCGGGGGTGGGCGGGCAGGCTGGCAGTGCGTGGAGGGCGTCCGGGTTGGCGAAGGTCAGGCAGGGCTCTTTGGGCGGGGCGTCGGGGGGCTCGGCCCCCGGCGGGCCCCGGTGGAGGCTCTCGATGATGAACACGTTCTGGAAGGTGTGCTGGGCGATCACCAGCAGGGAGTGGGCCAGGCTGAGCGCCCCCAGGGTGTCCCGGGGCACGCCCACCACCACGGCCACGATGGAGTAGTAGGAGATGGCGTACTGGCCCAGGGCGGCGCCCATCAGCAGCGCCACGTCCAGGGTGCGCGTGGGGTTCTTGTGGTGGTCCATGGCCCGGCGGTCAAAGCGGTAGATGACGGAGCCGCTCAGGCTGACCAGGGTCATGAGCCCCAGGCAGGCGATGTTGAAGCCGTAGTAGGTGACCAGGGCCTGCTGGGTGTGGCCCCCGTCCCCGCTCACCTGGACCTCATAGACCACGAAGACGGCCAGCCCCACCAGGAGGAGCGTCAGGCCCAGCACCGGGCCCACGAAGAACGTCTCCCGGAAGAGGCTGAGCCGGGATGCGGCGTGGCCGTGGCCGTGGCCGTGGCCGTGGCCTGAGCCCAGCAGCCTGCCCACGTTCTTCCACATGACGTAGAGCATGGTGGAGGCGAAGAGGCTGTACTCGATGTTGAAGGGGTACAGGTAGAAGTAGCCCTGCTCGAAGATCCGGCACACGGTCGTGGCACAGGCGCAGTCTCCTCCGGCCTGGCTGCCCGCGCGCTCCGCTGTGGGGAGAGGGGCCCGGAGCTGTACCGCCCAGAAAGCCAGCTGCTGGGCTTAGGTCTGGCCCTGACCCCGTCACCTGGGCTGCGCCACACTAAAAGGACCCTGTCCTGATCCCAGACCGTGCTTTGTAGGGTGCCTGGGGCCTTGGCAAACATCACTTTCGACCCTAGCATGGAGCCAGCTGGTTTTGCAGATGGAGAAACTGAGGGTCCCGGAGGTAAAGTGTCTTGTGATGGCAGAGCCCGGGGTAGGTACCTCTCCAGCGGGCCTCTCTGCACCCCGCAGCCCCAGCACGTTCCACTGGCTGCCTCCCCAGGCTGGCTTTTGCCACCCTGGGACCCCCCCCCCATATGTAAAAGGTGGCCCTTTGTCAGTCCTGCTGGGCTGGGCTTGGGGCGGGAGTGGGGGGCAGGGGAGCGGGGCTGGGCCCACACATTCCCTTCCTGGACTCTCCCAGCCTGGGGGTGTGCTGTGTCTTCAGGTCAAGTCCAGATGGATTTAGTCATCTAGTCTGGTCCTGACGAGCAGGGTGTGTGTGTGTGTGTGTGTGTGTGTGGCTTAGAGAAGCAGGACCAGAGGGACGGCACCCCATTCTTCCTCGGATAGCATTTTGGTTAAAAGCAAAGATAGACCTGAACACTGGCTGCCCGATTTCAAGCTCTGTGGCTTTGGACAAGCTATCTGCCCTCGTATAGTTCTTCACCTGGGAAGTGGGATGCTAATATTCCCGTCTCGCAGGGAGGCGTGAGGGCTGAGGAACATGGAGGCTAACACACTGGGCACGGTGCCCGCACGCAGAGCCCCGTGATGGCCACCATCGTGGCTGTTCTTTCTGGCGTCTCCTTGCGGGCTCTCGGTCTGATCCCCCGCTTCCGCCATCAAGAACGCCTGCTCCCGGGGCTGGTGCGGCCAGGCCCGGAGCATCGGCTGCCAGGCTGGGAGCGGCCAGGCCCCGGGGAGCAGGCGGGTCGGGTGCGGCCAGGCCCGGAGCAGCGGCTGCCAGGCTGGGAGCGGCCAGGCCCGGAGCAGCAGCAGCCAAGTCCAGAGCAACTAGGTCGGGAGCGGCAGTGACCAGACCCGGAGCAGCTGGTTGTGGAATGAACCAGAGCAACAGAGGCCAGGCCCTGAGCAGCCAGGCCCAGAACAGCTCGCTCCTTGCCTGCCCCTGCCCCACGGCTCCTTCTCAGACATGGCTGGAAACTTTCGTGGGAACTTGAGTGTCTGCTGAATCAAGTGATGAAGGCTTAGATCTGGATGTGTTGAGTTAGTTTAGGACTGGGGTGTTGATCTGTGAGTGCCTTGGGTGGGGCCTCGATGAGGCTGGTTGACCTAGTGGGAAATGTCTTTTGTGTGAAGTGTATCATTGGGCATGTGGAGGTATTATTGATATGAGAAAATGCTAAGTAACTGATTTACTATCTGAAAAGGGATTTACTATTGGGGAAATTGAGGGAAGAAGAGACTGAACATAAACTGTGCACCTATGGATGAGGACAATGGGGGATGGGGGGGGACGGAGGGTGGGGTGGGAACCTGGTGGAGGGGGGAAGAAATGAGGAACCTTTGTAATAATATGAACAATAAAGATTGCTAAAAAAAAAAAAAAAAAAAAAAAAAGAACGCCTGCTCCCTCCCCCGCCCTCCAGTTCCATCGGCTTTGCCCTGTCTTCCTGTCTTCCGGGAGCCCAAGCTGCTTCTTTAGTGGAATGGGGACCTGGGCAGAGGGACCAAGGCTGTGTTCTCCAGGAGGACAAGGTGCCCCCACGCTGGGCCCTCCCGTGTCACCTGCGCCCACAGGTCAGCGTGAGAGCCAGAGCCCGGAGCAGGAGGGGGCACTCTACAAGCCAACGAAGCCCCAGCCCGAGGCCCAGGGTCACGGGTCAGGGGCACCTGGCGTGGCACTCACGGTCAGGAGCCAGGCGGGCGTGGCTGGTGTTGCTGTGGGAGCCGGCCTGGTGCACGGACTCATCCACCACGGCCGCCATCCAGATGGCCAGGTTGGTGCTGAGGGTGAACATGAGTCCACACCTGTTTGGGGGCGAGAGCCAGAGGCCAGTGACACCCTTGGCTCGTCTTGGGTCGCTGGCAAGATGGAGAGAGGGTCGGGAGCTACAGAGGCAGGTGGTGCTGAGACACAAGGAAGCAGCCAGGCCCCCCGTGCGAACAGGAAGCTGAGTTTGGAAGAAACAGCCTGGCGGGATGCAGGGATGCAGGGATGCAGGGATGCGGGGGTGGGGGGTGGGGGTGGAGGCACCCAGGGGCTCAGGCCACCCTGCTCCCTCTCCTGGGGAAAAGGACGTTTAGTGCATTGCACAGCCCATCCCGCCAAAGCCATGCAGGCGTACACACGCGCACACACACACTCACACACACGCACACACACACGCACACACACGCACGCACACACGCATGCACACGCACGCACACATGTATGCACACACACACGTGCACACGCACACCACTGCACGGGGGATGGAAATGGGAATCAGGCTGCATAAGGGACAGAGAGAGGCCCCAGGCCCAGGTTGGCAGCCCTCATCTCTCATGCAAGGTGAGCGCCGGCATGCATGCAGGGCCAGGAGCGGGGGCAGGCCCTCACCGGGTCAGGTCCAGGTGGACGTGAACACAGTCCTTCGCCGAGACCCAGAGGAAGTAAGTCTGCGGGAGAGAGAGTGGTGCGGTCACTACTCTGCAGAGCAAACACAGCTGAACTCAAGTGCCCACGCCCATGCCCAGCAAATTCTTGCTGCCTCTAAAGCCCTCACACCGAGTTATTGAGTTTATTTTAGCTCCCCCAAATGCGGCCAGGAACAATTCACATAAAACAGTGCCCTGTTCTTTAGTAGTTTGTAAAATGTCACCCGTGAGACCTTCTGGTCCTCGTGTTTGTTTTTTGCAGGGTCGCGGCCCGGCAGAGTTTGAGTGTCTGGTTATTTATTCCCGGGAGCAAGGCCAGCCTCAGGCTAGGTCTCGTCCGGGGTGGAAAGACTCTTGGTGATGTCTCACTGGCTTTGGCAACACCCCCTCCCCACCTTCATCCTTGGTTGCCCTGCGAGGCCTCGCCCTCCTCTGGCTGCCAACCAGTCCTTGCCCTGGTGGGGTGTCTGTGTTTCCCTTTCATCCCCAGTCTTCTTCAAACCCACAACATGTGAAAGACTGAAGCGACATGAATGTCAGTCAGAAGCTGTGGACAGCTGTGTTGGGCTGTGGACAGCTGGCCCAGGGGAGGAACCATACCCGGGGTCCTCCTGGTCTGACAGGGCTGGGTCCGTCTGGTCCCGGGAAAGGCCAGTCCTGCCTCAGCTTGGTAGGAAGATCTTTCAAAGTGTTATAGGTGTGATGAAGAAAATAATATATCTGAACATCTAGGAAAACCCCCAGGCACAGCATATGCTGTCTCCTGAACAAAGACACACTTTAGGGGTCTGTGCTGAGGCCAACCTGGCCATGCTCGGAGCGGGACGACCTGGGCAGAGACTGATGCCCTCCATGGGCACCCAGGGAGGGCAGGCTAGGTTCTGGGAGACAGGGTGGCTGCCACACTCACTCACACCTCCCCGGTGTGTGAACTGGTAGCGCTGCTCAGGGCCCCGGAGTGGGCCTCACATTTGGGTATTACTTCATTGTCGAGTGCTACCAAGCGCCTCATGATCTCCCAGTCCAGCCCCCACACTGTCTGGCTGCTCAGGGTAGACTAAGAGTGGAGATCAGCTCTCCTGACCACCGCATTCGAGGACCCTCCCCCCACCCACCTACCTGGACGATGACAAACACAGCCTGGGTGAGAGGGTACAGAATCTTGATGGCCGACTGGCACTCGAAGAAACTGGAGTAGTAGCCCGTCTTGAAGACGTCCATGACCAGGGTGCAGACCCCAAACAGCACCAGCCCGCCTGGAGATGGGGGGAGGAGGGGTGGATCAGAGAGGCGGGAGAGGAGGCTTATGGATCTGAGGAGAGGTGACTAGATGAATGGCTGGTTGGCTGGCTGGGTAGATGGATGAGTGAATGGGTGTAGAGGTGAAGGGATGCACTGAAAGGTGAGGTGTGGATGGAAGGATGAGGGTATGATTGAGTGGGTGGATGGATGGATGGATGTCCCATTAAGTGCCCCTCTCTTTAGAGCTAAGTAGACAGGGAGAAGGGCCCTCCATGGACTCCTCTGGCTGCGGCTGTCACCTCTTCTCATCCCCACCAGAGGTCTCCCAGGACTCCCCTTAATTGATCTTTAGACTCACCCCCTCGGGGACCCTCTCCCTGCCTCTTCTCCCTCCCCCGCAGCCCACCCGCCCTCAGACACCTAGTCTTTCCAGGGGAGGGAACATCTAACCCTCTCCCTCCACCCCCCCCCCCAATCCCTCGGGGAGCCCCAGCTTCCAGCCCCTGCCTGGCCCGCCCCGCACCTCGCAGCCAGATGGGGCCGGCGTGCGCGTCGCGGTGGGGCACGGCGCCGGGGCGGCGCGCGGTGCGGAGCAGGTAGAAGGCGGTCCAGAGCGCGGCCAGCAGCATCATGGTGGTGAGCAGCGCGAACACGTCGGTGTCGTACACAGCCACCTTGTTGAAGGCGCCGCCGCTGACCAGCGTGCAGGCGAGCAGCAGCACGTTCACCGCCAGCAGCACGGACAGCAGGCGGCCGCCCTTCTTCCACACCTCGCGGGGGGCCCGCGGCCGCTCCTCGGGGCGCGCGGCCGGCTCCTCGGACATGGCGGGGGCGGCGGCGGGGTCACTGCGGGGAGGAGCGGACAGGCCCCCAGGTTCGTTCCCCCCAGCGTCTCCCTGGATTCGGGACCGGGACTTCCTGGCTCGGAGGGGATTGGGGGGGTGGGGGGTGGGGGGGTGGAGGGGGCGCAGAAATGGAGGACGCGCCGGGAACGGGGAAGAGCCAAGGCGGAGACTGCGGGTCTCGAGCGGGGGCAGCCCCGTTAGACCCCGTCCAGGTCCCCGCTCCCCAAACCCGCGCGCCCCCGGCCCGACACCCACCTGGCTGCGCCGGGAGCCCGCGCGGAGCTGGGGGTCGGAGGGTGGCGGGCGGCGCCTCTCCGCCGCGCCGGGCTGGGCGCGCGCTTTATAGCGGGGCAGGCGGGGTGGTGAGTTGCGGGGTGATTTACGGCGTCCGGAGCGCCCCTCCATAAACCTCTCCGTCCTGCTCACACGATCCATCTTCCCTCCGCGCTGCATTTGGGGAAGAGCGCAGGAGCCAGATAAGGGGAGATTTATAGTTATCCGGGAAGAGGCGCCCCACCCCGGCTGCCCAGTCACCTCTGTGGGGCAGGGTGCCCTCTGGGCACCACGCCCTGGCACCCGGGAACCCTGAGAACTTATGTTCAGGGGATGCCCCAAGGACCTGGGGGCATCGCAACGTCCTTGGTGCGCCCTGTGCCTTTGGGCTCCTCTGTTGCTGCCCCAACTCCGGCCCCTCGCGTCCCTTTCCCCGGCTCCCTCTCAGGGATCTAAGTCCCCCCTCCCTCTTTCCCCTGCCCCGCTTCCCCTGCCCCCCTTCCCCTGCCCCCCTTCCCCTGTCCCCCTTCCCCTGCTCTGCCCGATGCGCCCACGCCGAGCTCGGATCCAA
This sequence comes from Pipistrellus nathusii, assembly GCA_963693515.1. Lineage (NCBI taxonomy): Eukaryota > Metazoa > Chordata > Mammalia > Chiroptera > Vespertilionidae > Pipistrellus > Pipistrellus nathusii. The sequence goes on along the minus strand of OY882873.1, from coordinate 45,411,846 downwards.
GTTCTCCCGCGGCACAGCGTCCGCGCGGCTCTCCAGCGCCCCCTGCCGGAGAGAGCCTCGCTGCCCCGCGGGTCGGGCGGCGGGCGGCGGGCGGGACCGCCGGGCTCTCCTCGCTGGCGGCCCGCGGTTGGTGCTATAACCCTCTCCGGCCCCCTGTCCTGGGGCTGGGGCTGCCGCTGACACCCCTCCCCGCCCTCGGCCCGAGCCCGGGACTCGTGGGGACGCGGGAGCCGCGCCCGGGCTCCAGTGGGGACAGACCTCAGACCGCCCCCAGACAGGTGCCCCCTGCGCACGGAGCTGGGGTGGACGTTTTTGGGGAGAGGGCAGGGCCTCGCCCGGTCACCCCGGTGCTCCGGGCCCGGGTGTTTAGGACCCAGGGGCAGCCGGGGCGGCTCCCTGGCCGCGGGGGATCCTCCCCCTCCGGCCGGTGCCGGCTCAGATGTCGGAGCGGCGGCGGCGGCTCTGCGCTCCGCACCCACCGTCTGCGGCAGCGGGGCTGGCGGCCCCGGCCCCGGCCCGGCCCCCTGCCCCCACCCCATGCCCCAGTCCTCACCCCGAAAACCTGCCCCGCGGGGGGCCTTTCCCCGAGCCGCCGGCCCGCCCCGTCCAAGCCGGGAGCCATGAACGACCAGTACCACCGGGCGGCCCGGGACGGCTACCTGGAGCTCCTCAAGGAGGCCACCCGGAAGGAGCTGAACGCCCCCGACGAGGATGGCATGACCCCCACGCTCTGGGCTGCTTACCACGGCAACCTGGAGTCGCTGCGCCTCATCGTGAGCCGGGGGTGAGTGCCCAGCCCGGCCCCGCGGGCAGCGGGCAGAGCGCCCCGCTCTCAGCCGCAGCCCCTCGGGGCCCCCTGCCCCTCTCCTCCGAGCCTCTGCCTTCCCTGGGGCGGACCCTGGGCTGGGGCCTTGGGGCCTGGCGGTTGTGGGAGGGAGGGGGACACCGGCGGAGGCATGTGACACTTGTGACCTGGATATGGGGATAGGAGAGGAAGGCTAAAATTTGGGGGTTCACGATTATAGGAGGGGCTGCAGAGGGAGGGGGAGCGGGGAGAGGTCTCCTGCGTGGGTGGCACCTTGCAGCAAGTGTGAGAGGCGCTGTGAGAAGGGAGAGAAGGTGCTAAAGCCTCAGAGGGAAAAGGGGGGGGGCTAGGAAAGGAGGGGTTCCCGCGGCCCACCCAGGCTGGATCTGAGGGCTTGCCCAGCGGGGTGCCCCCCCCCCCACACAGGCTGGGCTCACACTCTCTGGCCTCACTGCCAGGATTTATGGGCATTGCCCACAGCACCAGGCGTCACTGGGTTCAGGCACCCCACAACTCCCCTGCACCCCTCCCCCACGGGAGGGCCCTCTCCCTCCCTTTGGAATTGTTTAGGGGGGCAGGGGGAGCACAGAGCCCAGGCCTGAGTGCCAGGGACGGGGTTTGGGGGTAGCCATTGAGGAACGTGGGGTTCAGGGACACGGAAGGGGGCTCCCGGGCTGAATGGCATTGTGGAACCCCCCCTCCCCCAGCAGATTTATAGAGAAGCCAGGTTGAACGGACAGACACCAGGGCAGCCAGGACAGAGGGAACGGGGAGGAGATGCCCAGGAGGGTCCGGGGACGTGTGGAGGGCCCGGGGTTGGCCTGTGGCCTGATCTGTGGGGAGTGGGGAGCCCCTTGCCTCCCCTGGGGGGCTGTTCCCGGGCCCAGCAGGCGGAGCAGCCCCTAAGGCCAGGCAGCAGAGCCACGTCCCAGAAGGCTGAGCCCCTCCACACCCAGAGGGCACCGTGATCCTGCCCTCCTGCCCCTCCCTCGGAGGGGCTCATTCTCCCCCAGCGCCCCCTCCTCCAGCAGAGGGCACGGTGGTGTCTGGGTGTGGGCACCAGATGCCAAGCAGCCCTCCCCTCGTGGCCCTGGGGGACTTGGCAGCCTGGAAGGGCCGTGAGGAGGGGGCTGCTCAGGGAGCGGTGGTGACAAAGGGATGATTCTTCCTCCAGCCCCGGGGTGGCCTTGTGGCCTCTTTAGCCTGAGGCGGAGGCCCTGAGCTGGGCTCCTGTGGGAGGAGGAGCCTGCCCCGCTGGGGGGACACCGGCTGGTGTGGAGGGTGCTGCAGGGCTGGGGGTCCTGTGGACAGGCCTGCCTCGCAGGGCTCCTAATGATGGGGCAGCGGGGCCGAGAGGGCGCTGGGCCCCGGGCAGCCTTCCCTCCTCCTCCCTCTAGTCCTGGCTGCCCCCACGCTCCCCTCCTGGCCCAGGCCAAGACCCGACACCTGCTCTCACACTCGGGCTTGCCAGGCCTGGCCCCGCTCCCTGCAGACATGGCCGTGCCCGCCGTCACGCAGGCTCACACCCTCACGCACACGCACTGACCCGGGACTCGGGCCCAGCACACACCACCCCTCAGCCTCCTACGATCACCCCCGCACACGCCGCGGGGCTCCCCACCGCGCCTGCCCAGAGACCCAGCCGCGCCCTGGCCCACCGCCGCTCCGGGCCAGCTCCCCACCGCGCCCCATGAATAATTCACGCCTTTCTCTCTGGGCATCAATTATTCAGCCCCTGAGATTCCCAGCCCTCCGTGCTCTGGGGAAAGCCCCGCCCTGGCCCCGCCTTCCCTGTCGCCCCACCTCCTGCCCCCGGGGCCCGGCTACGTCCGACTAGGGGGGGCCCCTGGGCTGCGAGACTTCTGGAACCAGGAGAGATCGCAGGCCCCCGGGTCCCCAGGGGTGACCGTGGGGGAGGCTGGGAGCTCCCCACGCCCGCAGCCCCTGCCAGACTGCCCGCCGTCTGAGCTGCGACGGCTCACCACCCCTCCCCACGTGTCCCCACCGCAGGGGCGACCCGGACAAGTGTGACATCTGGGGCAACACGCCCCTGCACCTGGCCGCGTCCAACGGCCACCTGCACTGCCTGTCCTTCCTGGTGTCCTTCGGGGCCAACATCTGGTGCCTGGACAACGACTACCACACGCCGCTGGACATGGCCGCCATGAAGGGCCACATGGAGTGCGTGCGCTACCTGGACTCCATCGCGGCCAAGCAGAGCGGCCTCAACCCCAAGCTGGTGGGCAAGCTGAAGGACAAGGCGTTCCGCGAGGCGGAGCGGCGCATCCGCGAGTGCGCCAAGCTGCAGCGCAAGCACCACGAGCGCATGGAGCGGCGCTACCGGCGCGAGCTGGCCGAGCGCGCCGACACGCTCAGCTTCTCCAGCCTCACGTCCAGCACCCTGAGCCGCCGGCTGCAGCCCCTGGCGCTGGGCGGCCAGCTGCCCTACTCGCAGGCCACCCTGCACGGCACCGGCCGGGGCAAGGCCAAGATCCAGCGCAAGCTGGAGCGGCGCAAGCAGGGCGGCGAGGGCACCTTCAAGGTGTCGGAGGACGGCCGCAAGAGCGTGCGCTCGCTCTCGGGCCTGCAGCTGGGCAGCGACGTGATGTTCGTGCGCCAGGGCCCCTACGCCAACCCCAAGGAGTGGGGGCGCTCCCCGCTCCGGGACATGTTCCTCTCCGACGAGGACAGCGTCTCCCGTGCCACGCTGGCCAACGAGCCGGCCCACTCGGAGGTCAGCACCGACTCAGGCCACGACTCCCTGTTTACCCGCCCGGGCCTGGGCACCATGGTGTTCCGCAGGAACTACCTGAGCAGCGGGCTGCACGGGCTGGGCCGGGAGGACGCGGACGGCGGCGCGGGCCCGCCGCGGGGCCGGCTGCAGAGCTCCCCCAGCCTGGACGACGACAGCCTGGGCAGTGCCAACAGCCTGCAGGAGCGCAGCTGCGCCGAGGAGCTGCCCTGGGACGAGCTGGACTTGGGCCTGGACGAGGACCTGGAGCCCGAGACGAGCCCGCTGGAGACCTTCCTGGCCTCGCTGCACATGGAGGACTTCACCTCCCTCCTGCGGCAGGAGAAGATCGACCTGGAGGCCCTGATGCTGTGCTCGGACCTGGACCTCCGCAGCATCAGCGTCCCACTGGGCTCCCGCAAGAAGATCATGGGGGCCGTGCGGAGGCGGCGGCAGGCGCTGGAGCGCCCGCCGGCCCTGGAGGACACGGAGCTGTGAGTGCCTGCCCGCCCCCCCACTCCCATCCTCCCCCCTCCCCCCGCAATGGGCGGGGAGACAGGGGGAGGGGGAGGGGATCTGCTTTTCCCGGAAGTGAGAGGTAATTCCGCATTTCATTCACCCCAGTCCCCACCCATCACATGAAGCCCCATTTATTCCCTTTACCCCCAGTTCAGAAAAAGAGGTGCCAATTTGGTGAAACCTTATCATCGCGAATGGACAGTGCACCTTGGTTTTGGGCAAATCGAAAAGTGGGGAAATGAGTGTCTTAGTCTGGAGGAGACATGGGGGTCACAGTCATCACAGCCCTCCCAAGTCCCAGCTCTTCCTTGCACTTTGTCCTTTCATTTCATCCTCCCCAGCTCCCCAGCGCAGGGCTGGATCACCCCCATTTTCTAGTGAGCAAGTGGGGGCTCCGTGGGTTTGAGTGACTCCCCCCGAGGGCCTGCTGCTGCCGGGGCAGAGCTGGGCTGGCTCCCTGTCTGTGACTAAAGCCTGGGGACAGGCAGCGTGGTCACTTGCCTTCAGGAAACCTCAGGGCCGGAGCTCGAAGCTGCTGCCACACCAGCTGAGCCGGGGCCCATCTCTGCCCCGACCCCCCACCCCCCTCGCCCGGCAAACCACAAGCCCTGTTGGTATCTCTACGTGTGTGTGGGCAGGGGTGGATGTGGGGAGGCAGCCTGGTTTAGAGTTTGGGTGTGGGGTGGGCGCCCCTAGGCAAGTGTCCCCATTCCTGCCCATCAGCCTGCCCATCGGTAAGTTGTCAAGTGTCCGAATGGCTGGTCTGGGTTTAACGTGTCTCAGAGGCTCTTCTCTGAGCCTGCTTCCGTCTCTTTCCCCGCAGGTAACGGCCTTCTCTCCAGACCAAAGTGAATTGCAAGTTGCCACAACCCACGGTGGGGCCACAGTCTCCACAGTTGCCGGCCCTGCAGCCCAGGCCCCTCCCCAGGGGCAAGGACGGAAGCAGAGGGCATGGCCGGAGGCACCCAGAAGGCTCCGTTGGAGTGGCCCGAAAGGGCATGTGGGTTTGCAGGAGGCCCGGGGACCACACAGCGTGCCCATGAGAGCGGGTGCGAGTGGCTGTGTGGGTGGGCGCAGCCTGTCCCAGGGGCCGCTGCTCCCCATCCCTCCTCCGGGGACCCCGTTGCTCAGGCTGGACACTTGCTCACGTCCTATTCCTGGGAAGAGGAGAGTGTGGGCTGCCTCCCCTCACACTCCAGAGAAGAGGTCCGAGCTCGACTCTCAGCCAAATGCCCTGACCTCAGTCCCCGCCGCGCCCCTAGCACAGCCCCCTCTCCTTCTCCCACCGGCCATGCTGGGGAGTTGGAGTGCCAGGCTGGAGAGTGTGTGTGTGTGTGTGTGTGTGTGTGTGTGTGTGTGTGTTGGGGGGGAGGGTGACTGGTGCCCTTCCCAGCTTACCCTGGGGCAGAGCCCAGCCTGACTCTGCCCTCCCTACCCTGTCCTCCTCCACCTCCCCTCTCCTTGGCTGTGTAGCCTGGCCCCCCGGGGACCCCAGAGGGTCAGGGCAACAGATGCAAGGTGCTAGCGTAACCGGCTGCAGTATTATGGCCCCAGGCCTGAGGCAGGTGGAGGCTGGCATGGCAGGGAGTCCAGCCTGGTGTGGGCAGGCCACCGTGCGGACACTGGAGCAGCCTGAGGGGGTGGATAGTCTAAGCTGCTGATTGTCCCAGGGCTCTGCGTGCCTGTGTGGGGGCTGGTTGGTGGTGGGTAAGCGAGAGCTGGAGAGCTCGCGGGAGGAAGGCCAGCCCCTTCAGGTCCTCAGACACGTGTTCTCAGAGCTCCCCAGCCACACCGAGGTCACAGATATGGGATGGACCCCATCCCCGACCTTCAGCTTGGAAGCAGCTTCTGCTGGGAGCACTGCCACAGCCTTGCCCCCACTACTTCCCTGGCTGGGGCAGGGAAAGAGAATCCCCAAAGAATGCCACGGCCTCCCTTTGGGTGTCTGGGCCCTGTCCGGCCATGCCCAGAGCTGGGGGTGTGATGGAGGTGGTCGGTAGTGCCTGGTCCCACCCGGAGGGCTGGGCCGCCTGCCCCTGCCACCTTGAGCCCATCCCAGCCCTCCTCCCTGTTCTCGGCCTGAGCCTGGGGCCACCCAAGTGCCGACTAGATTCCCTCGGAGCCCCAGGGAAAGCTGCCCTTTCTCCCCTGCGCCTGGCTGCGCGCTGCCCCGGCCCCTCCTGTTCCCCCGGGCGGGGCGGCGGGCTCTGTGACTCCCCCCTGTGCACAGCGCCCCTCCTGCAGGTCCATTATACCTTTTGCAGAGTACGTTCTGCGTCACTGTCATGCCTGTGTCCCGTTCTTTAATCACGTGGGGGTGGGGGAGGGGTGGGATGAAGAGGGCAAGGGGGTGGGGGAGGAGAGGGAGAGGGCCTCTTTGAGCCTTCGAGGACTTGGTCCCATTCCTCGGAGGAGGTCTTGGGGTGGGCGGCTGGGCACTCCTCCCTGGGAATCTCTGCGGGGCATCCCCTCCCCTGGGCCTTCCCTGCTCCCTGGGCCCAGAAATGGGAGCTGATGGAGAGGGTGGGCTCAGGACTGGGGTGAGACAGCCCCCAGCAGCCGAGTGAGGAGGCAGCCCAGGAGCCAGGCCTGTCCCCAGGGCCTGCAGCTGCTGAAGGGAGAACCACACTTTCTCCCCTCTCACCCGGGTCTGCCTGGGCTTCTCCAGACCCGGGCAGAAGCCGAATCCCAGCACACTGCCATCCACCACTGGGCCCCATCAGTCCAGAATCAAGGCCCCAGTCCCCCTGTTTGGAACCCTCCTTTCCTCCAGCTCCCCCTTCAGCTGCAGACAATGAGCTCTGTTTTCTCAGCCAAGTGTGGGAAAGGGCTCTGGAGTTTTGTTCCATTCCCTCAGAATGCTGGTCCAAGTTCTCTGCCAAGGGGAGTTCAAGACTACCCCCTCCCTCGGGCATCAATCAGAAAGGTTCCCGGGACCTCAGGGCTGGAAGGTTGCCTAGCAACCATCTAGGGGTTCTAGGCCACCCCCCTCCGCTTTACAGATGAAAAAACTGAGGCTTGCCAAGAGGAAGGTCCAGACCCAGACACAGGCCTCCTTTCCTCACCCTGCGTCTGTCAAGGGAGCCAAGAAGACGTGAGATCCTGCCTCCCATGCTCAACGGGGTTCGTCAGCCCAGCGACCCCTACTGGCCGTCCTGGCCACTGCACCTACCTCTGGAAAGACGGGCCTTTCGGGGCAGCGAAGCAGGTCCAGGGAAGGACATGGGGATGAAGATTCTCAGTGACAGAGAGAGCATCAGAGGGTCAGCGTGGAGGCAGAGACTAACCGGAAGCAGTGGGGGCGGCGTCTCCAGGGGTCAGTGCGGCTGAGGGTGGAAGCCCGGGGTGAAGAGCTGGTGGCTCCAGAGGTCTGGGGGTCACACAGAGTGAAGGGGAGAATTTTACACCAGACTCAACTTTCTGCACTCATTCCCCTAAAAATTGAGATCGAGTTAGGGAGATTCTTTCTGAAAGGTTAGGGCAGTGGTCGGCAAACTCATCAGTCAACAGAGCGGCAAACCGGGGTTCTCCAGCCACATGTGGCTCTCGCGAGCCGCAGTTTGCCGACCACTGGGTTAGGGTAACCAATGATGCTTAGTGTTGGGGATTAGAATCTGATGGTAATATGGACACTTCCCCTGGAAAATGCACATCGGACACACACACACACACACACACCCTCACTCAAGTGCACTTTCATTCACAACTTCAGGCCGTTCACCGAGCCCAAGAGGCTCAGGGCCAGGTTACGAGCCGTAGTTACCTGCTGTGGAGCGTAGGTAAGTGTGATCACCGATGGATGGAGATGAGGGTGGGGAATGAATCAGAGGCAGAAAAGGCCTCCGGGTATGTGGCTCACGGCCTCATTTTTACAGACGAGGTTAACCGAGGCCAGAGGGCAACGGACAGGCTGAAGGCCACAGAGCAGCCAAGTGGGCAAAGTAGTCCCAGGTTTCCCGATGCTTTCCACGGTGCCAGCTGCCTCCTGTGCCCTCCTTAGCCAGTCCCGGACAGCGTGACCCTCCCGGTCTCCCAGCCCGCGCCTGCCCGCGTCACCTCCTCTGAGGTAAGCCTGGGCTTATGGGAGGCAGCAAGCCTCAGGAGGCAGCCAGCTCTGGGCAGCAAGACCATCTCCGCCCCTTTCTAGCTGTCTGGCCTGTCACCCCCTCTTGAGTCTGTCCAATAGGTATTATAATTTATTATAATAACAGTGTTACTCCCATAGGTCATTGGGGAGGGTGAGATGATAATGGGGTAAAGCACTCAACGCACAGCAGACAATAACGATCATGCTTATTGGCAGCCTGAAACAGACCCCTGTTCCTGTGGTCCCAGCCCCACCCAGCTGGTGAGCCCTAGGCAGTCCCAGGGGGCAGCTCTCTTGAGACCGAGCCCCTCCCCCACTAAACACATAGAGGCAACCTCATCTGACCAGCAGGGGGCGATGACAACCCAGCCTGACCTGGTGGACAGGAATCTGGAGATGAGGAGGGCTCATGGGCATCCCTGTGCCCAAGGCAGGGAGAGCTGACATGCTGGGTGGTCTCCAGACTCCCCTTTCAATGCTCCCCACACCATCTACACAGTGTGGTCATACCACACACACACACACACATACACACACAGAAAACATGGGCAAGAAGGCGCGGGAAATAGGCAGAGTGAGCATGTGCAGGCCCTTTTCTTGCTGGAATCGGAAACCACGTTTTATTATCATTATCTATCATTATCATCAATATCAAAGGGTATCAGATTTAAATTATATCAATGTTCCACATAACAATAATAATTACAATTGCACGAGAACTGTCATCAGTGATAACTGTATCTACCACCAGCACTTGCCCTGTGTGGTCCATTGGCATCCATTCTACAGAAATGACCTTTTCTGGCTGGTGTGGCTCAGTGGTTGAGCTTCAGCCTATGAAGCAGGAGGTCAAGATTCTATTCTCGGGCTCAATCCCCAGGAAGGGGCGCGCAGGAGGCAGCCGATCAATGATGTTCCTCTCTTACCGATTTTTTTTTTTTAATTTTCTCTATCCCTCTCCCTTCCTCACTTTCTAGAAATAAATAAAAACATATTGAAAACAATAACAACCAAGGAAATGATCTTAATACGCTCCCCAGAGAACTGTTAAGGTAACTGGTATCGCCTTCATCCACTCCGAATCACCCTCTCAGGAAGTGACTTGCCTAAGGTCACACAGCAAGGACGGGGACCTGGTGTGTCTGAGTCCCAAGCCTCGCTCTACACACGGTCCTCGGCCTCCATCCTGTGTGAGGACCCTGGCTCTCCCTCCCGCCCTGGCACCAACCCCACCAGGCCCAACACACACCCTTAAGGTGAACCCATATCTGGAGTCGCCGGCACACACCGGACTGCGGTGCCAACCGGACTCAGGGGGAGCAGCCAGGTGCCCCTTGGGGAGCCTCACCCGCCTGGGGGTTCCAAACACCCCCAGCCTTGGCTGCTCAGGGACCTAACCTGCTATGTATGTTGGAAAGGCAGCCTGGGCCTCCGTTTCCTCTCCTGTAAGGTGGGGACAGGCGGACAGCCCCAAGAGCCTCAGCGGGGTCCCCAGCAGCACTGGGCTGGCCCTCTCCCCCCACCTCCCACTCCCTGACCTGTCTCCGGGCCCTCACCAACCTGGCGTGGTCCTTGCAGGATGGCTGGCAGCTTGGGAGGGCGGGCGGAGGCTGCGGGCAGCCGGGGCAGGCCAGGGGTCCAGTCCTCGGAGGTGAGGCTGGGCACCCTGTCGATGTGGGCCCGCCCTGCTGGAGCCAGAGGAGCTTGGGGTGCCAGTCCCACTCTCAGCTGACCAACATCTGAGCCAGAGGCCAGGCTGCTTCTCCCCACTCCCTGCACCCCACCCCAGTGAATAATGCCGCTTGCCTCACGGAGCGGGGCCTCCAGGGCTTTGATGCCTGGGCCTGGGGTGGGCTGGGCTGGGGTGGGGTGGGGAGGGTGGCGTGCTGGGTGGAAGACAAGAAAGGGTTAAAGACCCAGCCACCCAGGCTCAGAGCACAGAAATGGTCCTGTTGCTGGGAGAGGTGTCCCTCTGCCTCCCAGGTCTCCCAGCTCTCAGGGTCCCCCTCCGAGCCTGGGGTCAGGGCAGGGCTCCTTCCCACCCCAACCCCAACCCCAACCACAACCACAGCCACAGCCACAACAATAATTAACCCGGTGAACCCCAGCAAATAAAGATCTGAATCACAAAAAGGAGGCGTCATCGCTGCCCCAGGGTGGGGAACTCCGAGGTCCCGGAAGGCCAAACCCAGTATCCTGTGACACCCCAGTCCCCACACACTGCTAGGCCCGAGGGCACCCCGTCCACTGGGGCCTGGGGAAGGGCTCACCTGTCTTGGGTTTGGACCAGAGAGAAGATTAAGAATAAGAAAAATAAGAAATAAAAATAGAAAACTGTACAAGTCTCTTCCCTGAATTTTCTAGTTTGTCCCAGGGGGAGGGGCTCAGTGTCGAGATAGGAAAGGGGAAAGGCACCACCCCTTGTCTGATTTCATTTTTAAAATATATTTTATTATTTTTTTACAGAGAGGAAGGGAGAGAAATAGAGTTAGAAACACCCATGGGAGAGAAACATCGACCAGTGGCTTCCTGCATACCCCCCACTGGGGATGTGCCCGCAACCAAGGTACATGCCCTTGACCAGAATCGAACCGGGGACCTTTCAGTCCGCAGGCCAGGCCGAGGCTCTATCCACTGAGCCAAACCAGTTTCGGCAATTAAAATACCATATTTTCCGGCGTATAAGACGACCCCTAATTTTACAGTTAAAACAGGTTTAGGCCTATCTTCGCTGTATAAGACTACCCCCCACTTCCGAGGCAACCTCTCTGACTCTGGCCAATCTGAGCGGGCTTTTTACTAGAACACCGTGTAGCTTCGGGTACAGAACATGCACACTGTGTTCTAGTAAAAAGCCTGCCCAGATTGGCCAGAGTCAGAGAGGCGGTCTATTAAAAAAAAGAACTGGTGTTGCCTCGGAAGTGGGGGGATAGTCTTATACAGCGAATACAGGCCTACACCTGTGTTTTAACTGCAAAATTAGGGGGTCGTCTTATACGCCCGGTCGTCTTATATGCCGGAAAAACACGGTATATATATTTTTAAAAATCACTGGACGGGTGGGCCAACTCTCCAGGGCCAGGTGTCCGCCAGGCGCTGCTGAGAAAGACACTCGGGCTGCGGGTAAAGCCCTGCCACCGGAGCAGGTGCGGGACGGGCGGTGTTTGAGGCCAGCGGTCAGGGCCCGGAGGTGTCCGCGCGTCCCCCTGGCCGGTCCCCTCCGCTGGGGCGGGGGCGGGGGCGGGGGTGGGGATCTCGCGCCGTCTCCTCCCCGCCTCCCGCATCGATCCTCCCGGGGGAAGTTCCGCGCCCGCCCGGGGCCGGCGAGCAGCACCGGGGCGGGTGCCAGGCGCGTGACTCCGCCCCGCCCGCGCCGCCCGCGCCCTGCGCCTCCCGGGCCGCAGACGCCGCGTCCGCCCGGCGGTCCGTCCGGGGCATGGAGGCCGCGGCGCGGGGGGCGCCCCGGGGCGGCGGGAGCGGCGGGGCCGAGGCGCTGCTGGGCGAGCTGGAGGCGCGCGTGCGGGCCGTGGTGAGCGCGAGCTCGTGGTGGGAGCGCCACGGCGTGGACTGCTCCATCCTGGCGCTCAGCCTGCTCGCCCTGCCGCCCGGTGAGGCAGCGGGACCCGGGACCCGGGGACGGGCGACCAGGGGCCCGGCGGGGCGGAGGGTGCGAGGGAGGGGATGAAGAGGGCTGGGGGTGGAGTTGGGGAGACGCTGCGTGCTGGGGACCCCGAATCTGGCCGTCTGTTTGGGGTGTCCTGTCCTGTGTCCTCAGAGGACCTGGGCGCGGGGTGGGTAGGGGGGGGCAAGGGGGGAGAGACCAGGCATGAAGGGCAGAGGTGAGAGGGATGGGAGGCTGGGAGGGGTGAGGACCGTAATCCAGGGGAGGAAGTTCCGTGGGACCACCAGGATGGGGTGAAGAGGGAGGGGGTTCCCTGGTCCGGACCCCCCATGCCCAGCCGTTGCTGCTCTGGCCGGGTCGCCGGACCAAGGCTCCTGGAATCTCCTTGAGGAGTCACGGGGCTGTTTGTCCCCAAACCCTGATGAGAGAGCCACCCCCTCAGGCCGCAGGGGGGGCCCAGTGCTGGGCTCGCTTTGGTCTGGGCTCCCCCGGGTTTGGGCCCAGATCTTCAAAAGCTGAGAAAAACCTTGCTCTCTCTCCCTCCCTCCCCCCTCCCCCAGGGTTCCTGTGCCTGCGCTCGGAGCATGGCCTGGTCTTTGTCCTGGGCATCACCATCCTGGGTGTGTGCCACTACACGCTCACGGTCAAGGGCAGCCACCTGGCCACGCACGGTGCCCTCACCGAGTCCAGGCGCTGGAGCAAGATCTGGGCACACTTCTTCGTGGAGGTGAGCCTGGGAGAGGGCGAGGCAGCTGCTGGGCCGGGCGGGCATCCTCCTGGCTCGGTGCCAGTGTGTAGGTGTGTGCCCACGGGGCGGGTGGCTGCAGCTGCTGGGAAGTGGGTCCCGGTGTGCAGCCTGCTCCACGGTGTGTGTCTGTGGGTGCCCTGGAGGGGGGGGTACTGTGGGGGAGAGGTGTGGGGGGGATGCACGGGCATCTATGACAGTGGACTCGGCCTGGGTACCCCTGCTGCTCTGGGGGCACCCGCTCAGCTCTCAGCAGCACCAGCCCACATGGTGACTCCTCCTCCTCCGGACACCTGGGCCTGGCAGGTCTCAGCTATAGCCTTGGGGCCTCCTGGTTTTGCAATCAGGGCTTACAATGTGAGCCAGGGACAGAAGGGGGCGGGGAGGAGGTGCCGGGTGTCACAGTGTCCCAGCCCCAGAACACGTGTCCCTCTGATCCTGGTGACGCTGAGCCATCCTGACCAGGCCCCTCCCTGCTCCCCAAGTCTGCTCCAGCAAGGTCCCTCCTCTCTCCTGCCCCTGCGCCCCCTCTTCCTCCCCCCCTCCCCCGCTTCGGCCTTCTCACCCCGGCCCTCGGGCAGGCAGGGCCAGGGAGGCAAAGGGCTCTGGCCAGGCTGCCGTCTCTCTGGCCCGGTCTCAGGCCTCTCCGGTTCCTCTGCGGGACTTGTCCCCTCCTCGCCCGGACCGCGGCCTGGCAGCCGGGCAGGAGACGGCGGAGGGCACGGCCTTGGGAGCTGCCCCTCCCGGTGCGTTCCCAGCCCCACTGGCCGCCTGACCTTGGGCACGTTATCAAGTCCAGCATCTAATGTTCGCTTCCTCCTCTAATGAACGGTGGCCGCAGGGCCTCCCTCCAAGCCGGGTGGGATTCCCCGGGGCCTGCTCTTCGGGGCTGGCTCCTGTTGCCTGTGCTTTCTGTCCTCCGGAGGGCGCCTGCAGCAGCGGGAGGGTCAGCGGCTTTTGTTGTTTGTTTTGAACAGAAAGGTTGATGCATTTATGCAAATATCAGAAGACAGGTGTGTGTGTGTCTGTGTGTGTGTGTTGGGGGCCGTTGGCTGTCCTCTGCGTTGCACAAAGGACCAGCTCCTGCTGCCCAGGACCCCCCTGAGCCCCCGCCTGTCCACTTCTCCCACGTCCTGCGGTCGCCCTTCTTGCTGGGTGCCTGGGTCTCCCATCCTTATAGAATAATCTAGTCCTCCCCTCCGCAGCCTTCCGTGTCAGCTGAGTGTCCCTGGCTTTCCCAGGGCACCCCGTCTTGCCAGGTTCAGCTCAGGAGCTGCTGGCTCTACAAGGGGGTGGGCAAGGACCTCACCCCCTCTGACCCGCTCTCCCCATGGGGGAGGGGCAAGTAGCGACACTCCAGGTTGTTGTTTCCCCACTAAAATGTCCCAATCAGCCGAAGCCGGTTTGGCTCAGTGGTAGAGCATCAGTCTGCGGACTGAAAGGTCCCAGGTTCGATTCCAGTCAAGGGTATGTACATTGGTTGCGGGCACATCCCTGGTAGGGGGTGTGCAAGAGGCAGCTGGTTGATGTTTCTCTCTCAACGATGTTTCTAGCTCTCTATCTCTCTCCCTTCCTCTCTGTAAAAAAATCAATAAAATATATTTAAAAAATAATAATAAAAAAAATAAAATGTCCCAATCATCCCCGCACCTCCCCAACCCAGCCTCTCTCTGAAGACCCACTTCCGGTCTACAGGAGAAGGTTCCATCCTCCCTGCCCCCCTCTGACCCTCTCTCCAGCCCATGGATAACCTGCCTTCCCTGCAAGAGCGCCTGCTCCTTCCTGTTCCTCCCTGTCCTCCCTGCCCCTCTCTGTCCCTCTCTGTCCCTCTCTGTCCCTCCCTGTCCCTCCCTGTCCCTGGTGATGCCACAGGGACTGCTGTGAAGGGCCACAGGGAGGTGGGGGAAGGTGGGGGGAGGTGGGGGCAGGTGGAGGAAGGTGGGGGAAGGTGGGGAGAGGTGGGGGGAGGTGGGGGCAGGTGGAGGAAGGTGGGGGGAGTGAGGGCAGGTGGAGGAAGGTGGGGGAAGGTGGGGGAAGGTGGGGGCAGGTGGAGGAAGGTGGGGGAAGGTGGGGAGAGGTGGGGGGAGGTGGGGGCAGGTGGAGGAAGGTGGGGGGAGGTGAGGGCAGGTGGAGGAAGGTGGGGGAAGGTGGGGGGAGGTGGGGGCAGGTGGAGGAAGGTGGGGGGAGGTGGAGGCAGGAAGAAGGTGGGGGAAGGTGGGGGGAGGTGGAGGAAGGTGGGGGGAGGTGGGGGCAGGTGGAGGAAGGTGGGCAGCAGGGGGGGCCATATTAAATCCTGAAGCTCAGCCAGGATTAACTCCGGAAATGAGAGGGACCTTAGACACTCCCCTCCTGTCCCTGGTGGATGCTCCCCAGAGTGGAAGGGAGCAGGCTGGGCCAGGTGCTAAGCTCCACTGTTTCTCAACTTCCGGGGGCGGGCGAGTCCCAGCTGCTCCAGAGCCAGCACCGCCCAGCTCTGCCCCCAGGAGTCTCACCCACGGGAGGCCCCACCTTCATCCAAGGCCTTTGTGGCGGCGGAAACAGAGCCAGGCCACAGCCTGGTCATAATTCTCAAATATTCTCTTCCCACGAGCTCAGTGTGGCCATCAGCCTCAGGGCTGCACAGCCCGCTCTCTCTCCTCCTGTCCACGCCTGCTGCCCTCCGCTCCCATGTCCACCTCCGGAGCGGCCCCGCCATGGCCCTGGCCCTCACCTGGAACCCTGGCCTTGACCCTGATTCCTCTCCTCCCCCAGCCCTCACCTTTCCCCCAGATCCTGCCTCCAGGCCTGCCCACCGCCCTCACCATCTCGCATCTCCCGACCAGCAGCCTCTGGCCGCCACCCTCCCCATCCTGTCCCTCCCTTCCAGTCTCAGAGCGTGACCTATTTGACACCCAACTTCGGTTGTGTCATAATTTTATAATGACGGTGTTTAATCCTGCAAAGCATTGTCTGTTTAAGAGATAAAATAAAAGGAAATATTAGAAGACACGTAAGGGATTGTGAGCCTCGCTTACCCCCTCGGGCAGCTCAACCACTGAGCCACACTGGCCGGGCTTCCTTTTAAAAAAAAAAATTTATTTCCACCCCCAAACCCCTTCCTCTTTGGCCACCATCAATTAATTCTCTGTATTTTTTAGTCTGTTCTGCTCTGGTTATTTTGTTGTTGTTGCTTTAGATGCCACACATCAGTGGAAGCGTGCGGTAGTTGTCTCTCTGACTGACATATCACTTGGCATGAAGCCCTCTAGGCCATCCGCGCGGTTGCAAGTGGCGAGTTGTCAGCCTTTGCGGTGGCGGAGTCACCGTCCCCTGTACGCACACACTGCTTCTCCTTTACCCGCTGCTCTGCTGACGGCACTGGGGCTGCTTCCGTGGCTGGGCTATTACAGACAACGCAGTGAGCATCGGGGTGCATAGATTTTTTTCAAATTCGTGTTTCTGTTTTCTCCGGATGAACACCCAGAAGCCGAGTTTCGGGGTCACATGGAGGTCTATGTGTAATGTTCGGAGGCACCTCCATCCTGCTTTCCACCGCGGCTGCACCGGCGTGCACTCCCCCCACAGTGCCCAGGGTCCCCTCTCCTCCATGTCCTCGCCGCACCTGTTATCGGCTGGCTTATCGGTGATTCCGCTGGCATTTCTTTTTAAAAATATATATTTTACTGATTTTTTTTTTTTTTCAGAGAGGAAGGGAGAAAAATAGAGAGTTAGAAACATCCACATTGATCAGCTGCCTCCTGCACACCCCCTACTGGGGATGTGCCCGCAACCAAGGTACATGCCCTTGACCGGAACCGAACCCGGCACCTTCCAGTCCGCAGGCCGACGCTCTATCCACTGAGCCACACCGGTCAGGGCTCAGCTGGCACTTCTTGATGAGAGAGGCAATGCAGGAGGCCTGGCCCTGGGAGCGGAAGGGCACAGAAGGCGCAGTTACAATCAGTTGCTTCTCCCGCCTGGGACACAACTGTGAGCCTCAAAGCCGCTGGCTGAGCCCCCGGTGCCCACCGCCAGGCTCCTGCCATTAACGTGACCGAGCCAAGAGCCCAATGGGCGCGTGCTCTTGAGCAGGCGGGTCCTTGGAGACCAGCAGGCCTGGGAGAGATGTCTCTTTAAGCCACGATACCCTCCCACCTCTCAGGTTCTGTCCCTGTTGCGAGGTTACAAGAACGTGCCCTGGGGGTTGCACCACCTGAGAGCAGTGCAGCCGGCCTGTCTCCGGGGGCTCCGCAGCAAGGCTGCCACAGAACTGGCATTGCCCCCCCACCTCCCCCTTGCCCTCTGCCTTCTACGGACAATGCCACATCTCCTGTTGCTGCTGTAATACTGCACGGTGCCATCACTACCCGTGCTCCTCAGCCTCATTTATTTATTTATTTATTTATTCTTTTTCTTATTGTTTTTTTAAACACTATTCTTTTGAAAAAATATATATATTTTATTGATTTTGTACAGAGAGGAAGAGAGAGAGGGATAGAGAGTTAGAAACATCGATGAGAATCATCGACCAGCTGCCTCTTACACACCCCCTACTGGGGATGTGCCCGCAACCAAGGTACATGCCCTTGACCGGAATGGAACCTAGGACCTTTCAGTCCCCAAGCCGACGCTCTATCCATTGAGCGAAACCAGTTTCGGCATATGTTTTATTTATTTTAAAAAATATTTCTTATTTAAAATATTTTTTTTTTTTATTGATTTTAGAGAGGAAGGGAGAGTGAGAAACGTTAATGATGAGACAGAACCACTGATTGGCTGCCTCCTGCACGCCCCCTACTGGGGATTGAGCGCACAACGTGGAATGGAACTGAGACCTCCTGGTTCATAGATGGATGCTCAACCACTGAGCCATGCTGGCCAGGCCTCTGTGTCCTTTATTTTTTAATTTTAAAAAATATTTAAAAATATATATTTTATTGATTTTTTACAGAGAGTTAGAAACATTGATGAGAGAGAAACATCAATCAGCTGCCTCCTGCATATTGTCTACAGGGGATGTGCCTGCAACCAAGGTACATGCCCCTGAGCAGAATCGAACTTGGGACCCTTGAGTCCACAGGCTGAGGCTCTATCCACTGAGCCACACCGGTTAGGGCCACAGTGTCCTTTAGAAGGAGCGTCTGGCTCCATTTCGTCTCGGCACAGTGTGGGGACAGTGTCCTCCGCTGTCTTCCGTCTCCGCCTGGCTTTGCCTGGACCCAGAGCCGGGGCCCTGCTCTCTGGAGTGAGCGGCACGTCTCAGGGGTCGTGTGGCTTATCTGGGCTGAAAGCTGGGTTCAAACCCCACCTCTGCTGCCCACATCGAGACTGAGCTGGCTGGTCACGTGGCCTCTGTTTCCGCTCCTGTTGACAGCGGGTGACCACAGCCCTGACCCTGGGCTGGGGATTAGCCAGGCGTGCAGAGTGCAGAACGCTGTGTGCTCACCGAGGCCTCCCGCTGCCTGAGGGGCTCAGTGACTGGCTTCAGCACAGTTAGCAGCACCTCGGGGCCTGGATAAGACGCGGGAGAGGCTGCCCTCTGCATGCTCACCTGCAGCCTCCGCCTGAGAAGCACTTAGCCCCTCTGTGCACCCAGAACGGCCGCTCTAGGCATCAGAGAGCGACTGCCCAGGACCGGCTGTGGAGGACCCCACAAATGCCACAGAGGCGCCACCCCGGGGAGCAGTGCGCCCGGCACCCTCACCCCAGATGCCACCCGCGTGGACAGCCTAGGACACGGCCTCCCTTCACCCCTGACTGTGCCCACACCGCCCCTCCCTGCGCGGGCTCAGGGCGCAGAGGAGAGCTCTGAAGGCACAGATCTTTCCGAGATAAACACGCACCCCAGAATGGCAGCCGGATGCCAGGAGCGGGCCCTGCTCCTGGCTGGCAGGCTGTCCGGGTGGTCAGGGGGCAGCGTGGCAATCGGGGGTGGCCTGGCGCCCCTCGCACGCTGCAGTGCCACCCCCGGTGGGCACGGTTCCTCGGACCGGCTGCCCCTCTGCGCTCAGGACACCCGAGAGCTGATGGTCAAGGCCGATTAGCTGGGCTGAGAGCGAGGCAGGGAGGCCGGGAGGCTGGGGTGCTCTTGAGGTCCTCAAGGCCCTGCTGGGCTGGGCTGGGCTGAGCCGGACCGGGCCTCTCTGGCTCCCCCTCCAGGTGTGCACGGCCTTCCCCGCCGAGGACGCGCGGCATGGCCACGTCAAGATGCACCACGGCTACACCAACGTGCTGGGCCTGGGCGACTCCAGCACCTGGCGGCTGCCCTGCCTCAACCGCTACGTCTACATGTTCCTGGCGCCTCTCCTGATCCCCGTCATCACGCCGCTGGTGGCTGTGGGTGAGTGTGCGGGCCTGCGGGGACCTGGTCTTCCCTTTTCCTCCCCCCTCCTCGCTCTCGGAGGCTGCTCTGGAGGAGGGGAGGAGCCCTGGGCTGAGACTGGGCAGGAACGCTCTGGGGCAGCCAGGCTGGGTGGAAAGAGCCCAGACCGGGCCAAGCCTGGCTTAGCTGTGTACGGGCTGGCGACCTCAGGCAGGTAACCTAACCTCTCTGAGCCTCGGTTCTTCCCTGCCCCGCATTGTTACCTCATGAGGTCATGGATGTTAAAACGGTTTGAAAATGCCTCGCACGGTATTGCACGTTGGACTTTTTATTTTTATAAAAGAAACTTTTAAAAGAGTGTTCGTTGATTTCAGAGAAGAAGATTGATTTCAGAGAGAGAGAGAGAAACATCAATAATGAGAGAGAATCATTGATCAGCTGCCTCCCAGTGAGCCTGCAACCCAGGCATGTGCTCTGACTGGGAATCGAACCATGACCTCCCGGTTCATAGGTCAATGCTCAGTCACTGAGCCAAGCTGGCCGGACGCATGATAGAATTTATATATATATAGATTTTTTACAGAGAGAAAGGGAGAGAGATAGAGAGCTAGAAACATCAATGAGAGAGAAACATCGACCAGCTGCCTCTTGCACACCCCCTACTGGGGATGTGCCCACAACCAATGTACATGCCCTTGACTGGAATCAAACCTGGGACCTTTCAGTCCGCAGACCAACGCTCTACCACTGAGCCAAACCGGTTTCGACTGCATGTTAGAATTTTTTAAAATATATATATTTTATTGATTTTTTACAGCGAGGAAGGGAAAAGGATAGAGAGTTAGAAACATCTATCAGCTGCACACTCCCCACTGGGGATGTGCCCGAAATCAAGGTACATGCCCTTGACTGGAATCGAACCTGGGGCTTTTCAGTCTGCAGGCTAACGCTATATCCACCGAGCCAAACCGGTCAGGGCAGCATGTCAGAATTTTTAATATCATGGGAGCAAATCCTCTGGTGGAAGGACAGGGGCTGGGGCGGCAGACCTGGATTCAAGCCCGAGGCCGCCATCAGGGTGACCCGGGCCAAGTTGCCTATTGCCCCATTTCCTCACCCGCACTGTGGGGGAGTGTGCTTTCGGGGTTGAGGGCGATGACCCAGATTGCCTGGTTAGCACCACGGGGCCAGCAGGGAGCCGGCTGGGAGGCGAGCCGTGCCACCCCGCTGTGTTCTTGCCCCGCAGAGCGGCTGAGGAGGGCGAAGGCCGGGGCGGCGCTGCGGGCGCTGGGCCTGATCGCCCTGGGCCTGTGTTCCCACTACTGGCTGCTCCGGCACGTGTCCGGCTTCCGGAGCCCGGCCTCGGCGCTGGCCTGCATGCTCTGCACCAGGTCCCTGCTGGCCCACCCGTACCTGCACGTCAACGTCTTCCAGGTGAGGCCTCCCGCCCGCCCGGCCGCTGGGGACCCCGGGGTGCCCAGGCCACACCCCTCACTGGGGACCAGGGTGTACCCAGGCCACGCCCCTCACTGTGGACCACGGGGTGCCCAGGCCACGTCCCTCACTGGGACCCCGGGGGTTCCCAGGCCTCACCTCTCACTGGAGGAGAGAGGCCCAGAGATGGACCAGACTGGGCTTGGGGCTCAGCCTCTTCACGCTGATGGGATTGAGGGGGGCGAAGGGCCCGCTGGTCCCCGGTGCCGGGTGAAGACCCGGGCGGGGTGGGGGGTGCAGGAATGGCTCAGGCCTTGCCGCGCCTCTGTCACAGCACATCGGGCTGCCCATGTTCTCGCGGGACCAGAAGCCCCGCCGGCTCCACATGATGAGCCTGGGGGTGCTGAACCTGCCGCGGCTGCCCGTGCTGGACTGGGCGTTCGGCCACTCCATCATCAGCTGCCACGTGGAGCACCACCTGTTCCCCAAGCTCTCCGACAACATGTGCCTCAAGGTAGGGGGTGCCGGGGGCCGGGAACCTCAGCATCACCTGAGCCCGCGTCCCCCCACTGACTTCCGGTCAGAGACACGTGGGTTTCTTTTTTTTCCTTTTTGTATAATTTTTATTGATTTCAGAAAGGGAGGGAGAGGAAGAGAGAGATAGAAACACTAATGATGAGAGGGAATCATCGATTGTCTGCCTCCTGCACGTCCCTCCCCTCCCACTGGGGACCAAACCTGTAACCCGGGCATGTGCCCTTGACCGGAATCGAACCCAGGACCCTTGTGTCCACAGGCTGATGCTCTACCCAGTGAGCTAAACTGGCGAGGGCGGGTTTCTCATTAGCAGTGGCCTCAGCAAGCTCCTGGGCATCCCTGAGCCTCAGCTTCCTCCTATGACCTGGGCAGGGAGGAGCGCGCAGTGCTGACATCCGCAGGCCTTGCGCACGAGGTGGAGAAATGGCTCTGAGAGGCTGGGCACACAGCAGGTGCTGCTAAGAGGAGCCGAGGGTTGTGCCCTCTGTGCCAGGAGGACTGTCCCTGGTTGGGAGCCCTGGTGTGGGGGTTGCTGCGGAGAAGCCCGCCCCCTGTCCCTTGCCTGCTGGGAGCGGAGGCAGGAACTCTGCAAGCCCCGGGCTCCCCGGAGCCTGTGGAACTGGGCAGGCAGGGTCAGCGCCGGAGGCGGGAGGGCCTGGGGAAGGGCCGCCTGCAGGCAGTCCCAGGCCGCTCAGCGCCTCCTCCCGCCCGCCTTCCTTCCGCAGGTGAAGCCCGTGGTGTCCCAGTTCCTCCGGGAGAAGCAGCTGCCTTACAACGAAGACACCTACCTCGCCCGCTTCCGGCTGTTTCTCAGCCGCTACGAGGAGCTCCTGGTGCACGCCCCTCCCATCACCGAGCTGGCCGGGCTGCAGTGAGGGCTGCCGGCGGTCCCGCTCCCGGCCCGGCCCAATCCCAATCTTTTTCTGCTTGTCACTCCCTCCCCGGGGTGTGTGGCTGGGCTGCTGGTGGGGACCTGCAGCGCCAGGCTCTGGCGGGCAGGGAGCTGGTGTTTCTTGGCTTTGCGGGGTGCAGGGAGGAAAGGACTAAAGGTGGGCTTTCCAGGCAACTTCATCTCAGGACTACACAGCTGGGTCCTCCCGACGGGGCCTGAGCCTCGGTGGGGCTGAGGGAGGCTGACCCGGCTAGGAGAGGCCTGTGCAGGGGGCAGGCAAGGAGGGGGCATCGAGAGAGCAGGGCCAGCCCTCAGCTGGGGTCTGCCTCGCCCTGGGAGCGTCCTGTACGCAGCAGGGCACTGCCTCCCCCGCGCCCAGAGCCTCCTGTCCTCTGCGGAGCCCTCTCGCAGGGACCACGGGGCGGGGATTGGGCAGGACCTTCCCGGCTTCCCAGCCGGAGGCGCCTGTGCCGGACACGGGCTCAGCAGCTCCCGGGAGCGGGAGCCGCAGCCACAGGAGGATCAGGGAGATCAGAGCGTTTGTGCTTTATAAATAAAGAGGACATTCCGGGTTCCGGAAGTAAGGGGAGAAAGGGTATAAATAGCTTTGAGCATGATCTTGGCTAGCTCCAGAGGAAGTCTGCCGTGTTCCATGGCATTTAGGAGAGGACCTGGAAGAATTTGAGAGAGAGAGAGAGAGAGAGAGAGAGAGAGAGAGAGAGAGAAGGGGGGGTGGTAATAGGCAGGGGTGATGGCACAGGGTCTGGGGGGCAGGCACTTTAGAGGGAAGGAAGGAGGAGGAGGAGATGGGGTGCCCACATAAGAGCTGGGAGTCCAGGGTTGGGCTGGGCTGAGCGAGCATCGTCTGCAGCCCGAGAGCCAGCCTGCATGGGCAGACCTGAGAGAGGGCTGGGGCTGGCCTGGCGGGGCTGGAAGAGGAGGTGTGGGAAGGGCCCCGCTGGAGGCGGGGGGAGGAACAGAGAGGGGCCGGAGCAGCCAGGTTCACCAGGGCCTCTCCCCGTCCTCTGAGGCACTCGGCCGGGAAGGCTTTGTTGACGGGCCCGTGGGTGCATCGCAGGGTGCTCAGCAGCCCCCCTCGCTTCTTCCCACTACGTGAAAACCACCCCCGGCCGACAGCAGGAATCAAGATCTGAGTGCAGAACCGCCTTAGTTTCCAGGGAGGGCCTCGGGCTGGGGGGGGAGGCATACGGACCCTGCTAACGGGCTGAGTCAGGGGCTGGGCGGAGGGTGAGAGGCAGGTGGAAGGTGTTCTCTGCACCTGGTCCTGTCAGAGAACCCACAGGTGTGGCCTGAGATGGCTCTGCGGGGGCGCTGCCATCCGCCCCGCCCCATCCTACCCCCCCCCCACCTGTCTGTCACACCGGCTCCTGCAGCTACAACTCTCACCGCCTGGCAACAGCCCCTTCCATCGCTCCTTCGGGGCCTGGGGCGGGGGTGGCTTCCAGCGGTGAGTAGCCCAGGGTGCTTCACTGGCCCCTCAGTCCTGCTCACACCTCTGCACAAGGTTCCTTCAGCGAAGCCTCTGCCAGTGGGCACTGCCAAGCGCGCCATCTGTTTCCTGCCGGGAGGCTGGCGGGCCCAGCAGAGCTTGGGCTCCAAGCAGCCCTCGTGGAGGGAGGCGGGCTTGGCAGCCTCCCCAGCCGCGGCGGTGATGCCTTTCCCGCTGCTCCTTTGAAGGCTCAGTAGCTAGCGGCGGCCTTCAGGTCCAGCGTTCCGACTCACCCAACTGCCAAAACCCGCGTGAAAAATGCAGCGTCAGAGGAGGCCCCGATGCCGGTCCTGGCTGATGATTAAAGCCATCCTAATCCATCACCGATGACTCAGGGTTATTGATCTGGGCCTGAGTGGGGCCTGGGCAGCAGCGGGAGGCCCTGGAGCAGGCTTGGCTGTACCACAGGCGCCAGAGAACAAGCCACTCGCTCCTTCTGAGGCCGATGTTCCGTGGCTCAGAGAAGGTGGACTGGGATGCCTGGCGCTCGCGAGGGGAGGGGCGGCGACAGGAGGGAAGGGAGCCCTTCCTGGGCTCTGCGGGGACCTAAGCCCTGGTTTACACAGGCCTGTCAGAGGAGGTAATGTTGATAATATTGATGAGGATGAGGATAGTTGACATCTATTCAAAACATAAGGCACTTTTTTTTTTTTTTGTAAGAAACATTTATTTACTGGTAAATCACAGAGGCAGAAAAAGTAATTCCTAGAAGAAAGGGGCTTAAGAAATGAGGTGAGGAGGTAAAGGAAGGGCCCTTGAGCTTGGGAGTGGGAAGCAAATGGTAATGGGCCTGGGGGCGGCGGCGGTGCGGGTGGGAGGGGAAAGGCTCCAGGGAGGGAGAGGCACTGGGTCCTCCATGCTAAGGGTTTTTGTTTTTTTTAAATTATGTTTTATTGATTTTTTACAGAGAGGAAAGGAGAGAGATAGAGAGCTAGAAACGTTGATGAAAGAGAAACATCGACCAGCTGCCCCTTGCACACCCCCCACCGGAAATGTGCTCCCAACCAATGTACATGCCCTTGACCGGAATCGAACCCGGGACCTTTCAGTCCACAGACCGACGCTCTACCACTGAGCCAAACCGGCTTCGGCCCATCCTAAGGGTTTTAAGGGCGGAGATTTTAGGGACGGCTCAGGGGTGAATCCTAATAGAATATGCAGCAGCTTTCCAGGTGTGTTCACTCAGGACTGTGGTCTGCACTGATTGGGCGGCGGGCATTGGGGCGGAGGTCATTATTCATTGCAGCTGGGCCTGAGGCCAGCCATGGCTGGTTTTGCTGTCTCTCTGGGCCGGGAGCTGACGTACAACTGAGGCCTAGCTACTATCTTAAGGCACATTTTTACCTGTCCCGTTTAATCTTCACCAGCACTTGATTCTGTTTTTCCTAACGGGTCGTGTTGTGAGGATCAGTCTCGGAGGGATTACATTTCTCAGCATCATGTGGCTGGTAAATGGTGGGAGAAGGATTCGCACCTAGTGTCCAACTCCAGCCTCCCCGCTCTTACCCACCAAACACAGCGCTTCTGGGAGGGAGCCTTAGAGGGCTTTCAGTATATCTGATCCTTCCCTTCCTCCCATGGAAGGAAGAATAAATGATTTGATCCTTAAGACAAACTCTTGCCCTAGCAGGTTCGGCTCAGTGGATAGAGCATTGGCCCGCAGACCAAAGGGTCACAGGTTCGATTTCAGTCAAGGGCACTGGTCCAGCCCTGGTCCAGGCATATGCAGGAGGCAACCAATTGATGTGACTCTCACATCGATGTTTCTCTCTGTCTCTCTCCCCTCCCTTCCAGTCTCTCTAAAAATCAATGAAAAACATCCTCAGGTGAGGAATAATAATAATAATAAAGACAAACTCTTTATGAACATCTTTTATATGCCAGACACTGTGCACAGCTCTGGGGATATAAGAGTGAATGAGATTGGGCTCCAATCTTCAGGAGTTTACAGTCCAGTGCGGGAGTTAACAAATTTTTTGGAAAGAACCAGATAGTAAATATTTTGGGCTTTGTGGACCATGTGGTCCCTGTCACAAATACTCAAAAAATTTTGTGCCATTAAAGTGTGAAACGGCTATAGACATACGGAAAGAATGAGCATGAGTGTGTTCTAATAAAAAATTTTGAACTTGCGTAATTTTCATGTCACAAAACATTACTCTTTATGTTAAAACAAAACAAAACACTTGAGAATGTAAAAACCTGCCCTGGCAGGTTTGGGTCGGTGGTTAGAGCATTGCCCTCGCACTGGAGGGTCTCTGGTTCAATTCCCGTTCAAGGGCAGGTTCCTTTGCTGGAGCTTGTGTGGGACGCAGCCAATTGATGTATTTCTTTCACATCGATGTTTCATTCTTTCCCTCCCATTGTTTCCCCCTCTCCTCCCTTCCCCTCTCTCTAAAAATAATCAATGAGAAGAAAATATCCTTAGATGAGGATTAAAAAAAAAAAAGTGTAAAAGCCATTAGCTTGTGGGTAGTACAAAAACAGGTGTTGGGTAGGGGTTGGCCTGCAAGCCATAGTTTGCCCACTCCTGTCTGGAGGACAGGCACAAAATGCAACGGCTTATCAGAAACAGGAACATTAGGAGGGAGGGGGAAGAGATGAGAAGGGGCACCAGGGGCTCGGGGGGTGCTGGCCAAGTTCTACTCTTGATCTGGTGGTGGTTACATGATAACATCTTGTGATAACTCATCAAACAGCACAGTTCTGATTCATACACTTTTCTGCTTGTTATACTTCAGTTAAGAATAAAAAGACAACATAATAAGTAATAATGGGGTGGAGTGTTAGAAGACAGAAGGGGCCCTACACCACCTTGGGGAAAAGGAAGCGGAAGCTGGTATTAGGCTTGCTGGGTCAGATGGGACCACAGATCCTGTCATTAAAAATATACTTTGCGAGAGAGGATCCAAGATGGCTGCTCGGGTAGACATCTAGCCGCGGAAGCACACAACAATTTCAATGGAATACAACTAAAATGTAGAGTGGACATTGCCCAGAGCTACAGGTAGTCGACTGACTGAAATTTCTACAACAAGAAGGAAAGAGAAAACCAGAAAGAAAATCAGAGGAGCTGAAAAAAAGCCTAAGGTACGGAGACATGCTGCGCGCGCCTGCCCGCCCGCACGCGCGCACGGAGAGGTCGCAGCCGGAGAGGCGGAGAGGGCGGGGAGCTGCCTTTCCTTCCCTAGCAGGAAGGAAATAAAACCCCCAGCCTGGGCTGGACCCCTGAACCGGCAGCGCTGAGCCCCCCCGAACCGGCAGCGCTGAGCCCCAGTTATGGGCCAGACCCTGGGGACCCAGGCTCCGGCGGGAGGAGACAGGGCCGTGAGGCTGAAAAACGGCGAAAGGCAGGGCCCCGGGAGTCGCGCGCAATGTGCGCAGAGGACTGAATGTTGACTCTGATGCTGGGTTGCCCTAGCCGGAAGAAACAAGGCCTCCGGCGGCGCTGAGCCTCAGTCCGGACTGCTCCGAACCCCAGTTCTGGGCCAATCCCTGGGGACCCAGGCTCAGGCAGAGGGAGACGGGGCTGTGAGGTGGAGTCCGGGGAGAGCGGCGAAAGGCCGGGCCCCCGGGACTCGCGCAAACTGCGCGCAGAGGACAGTCTGTGGGACTCGCGCAAACTGCGCGCAGAGGACAATCTGTTGACTCTGATGCTGGACTTCCCTAGTGGGAAGGAGAAAAAAAAAAGCTCTAGGCTGGGGGAACGCGGAGGGGAGCGGAAGCCCCTGCCGGACTCCAGCCAACCGGGCACCAGCAAGGAGGCGGGCCACGAGGCCCATGGGGGCGTGGGTGCCCCTGAGCCTTTGACCACTGAGCTCGGGCAATGGAGCCAAGTCCGGGGGCTGCTTCCTGGGCGGCGCCGTCCCGGCAACAGGCTGAAGCAGCACAGGAGCCCGCGGAGAACAAAGGGGTGCCACAGGCCAACCTGCTGAAGGACAAGGAGGAAGAAACCAAAGAAGTTCTCAGGACAAGGAGGAAGAAACCAAAGAAGTTCTCAATGTGAAGAAATCAAGTGAGAGCAAAAAATAGTAAAATTACTTAAGAAAGAATACAAAGAAGATCTTGAAAAATCAAAGACTAAGTCAGAACTCAACTCACCAGCCAACATTGCAACATAAATGCGTTTTAAAAAGGACAGAATGTTGGAACAGCGGCGGCCAGGCCTAGAGTGGCCAGGCACAAGGCAGTGGCAGCCAGGCCCGGAGCAGCAACGGCCAGGCCCCAGAACAACAGCAGCCAGAACCAGAGCATCAACAGCCAGCACTGGAGTAGCCAGAACTGGGGCAGTGGCAGCCAGGCATGAGGCGGAGGCGGCCAAGCCCAAGGTGGCCAGTCCAGGAACACCCAGACCCGGAGTGGCCGGGCCCGAAGAAGCCGGGCCCAGAGCAGCCGGGATGGGAGCAGCCAGACCCAGAACAGCAGTATCCAAGCCCAGAGCATCCAGGTCGGGAGTGGCCAGGCTCGGAGCGGCCGGGCCCGGGGCAGCCGGGCCCAGAGCAGTCAGGTCAGGTGCGGCCAGGCCCGGAGCAGCAGCTGCCAGGCAGGGAGCGGCCAGGCCCGGGGGAGCAGGCGGGTCGGGTGCGGCCAGGCCCGGAGCAGCGGCTGCCAGGCTGGGAGCGGCCTGGCCCGGGGGAGCAGGCGGGTCGGGTGCGGCCAGGCCCGGAGCAGCGGCTGCCAGGCTGGGAGCGGCCAGGCCCGGGGGAGCAGGCGGGTCGGGTGCGGCCAGGCCCGGAGCAGCGGCTGCCAGGCTGGGAGCGGCCAGGCCCGGGGGAGCAGGCGGGTCGGGTGCGGCCAGGCCCGGAGCAGCGGCTGCCAGGCTGGGAGCGGCCAGGCCCGGGGGAGAAGGCGGGGCTGGTGCGGCCAGGCCCGGGGGAGCAGGCGGGGCTGGTGCGGCCAGGCCCGGAGCAGCGGCTGCCAGGCTGGGAGCGGCCAGGCCCGGGGGAGCAGGCGGGGCTGGTGCGGCCAGGCCCGGAGCAGCGGCTGCCAGGCTGGGAGCGGCCAGGCCCGGGGAGCAGGCGGGTCGGGTGCGGCCAGGCCCGGAGCAGCGGCTGCCAGGCTGGGAGCGGCCAGGCCCGGGGGAGCAGGCGGGGCTGGTGCGGCCAGGCCCGGAGCAGCGGCTGCCAGGCTGGGAGCGGCCAGGCCCGGGGGAGCAGGCGGGGCTGGTGCGGCCAGGCCCGGAGCAGCGGCTGCCAGGCTGGGAGCGGCCAGGCCCGGGGGAGCAGGCGGGGCTGGTGCGGCCAGGCCCGGAGCAGCGGCTGCCAGGCTGGGAGCGGCCTGGCCCGGGGGATCAGGCGGGTCGGGTGCGGCCAGGCCCGGAGCAGCGGCTGCCAGGCTGGGAGCGGCCAGGCCCGGGGGAGCAGGCGGGTTGGGTGCGGCCAGGCCCGGAGCAGCGGCTGCCAGGCTGGGAGCGGCCAGGCCCGGGGGATCAGGCGGGTCGGGTGCGGCCAGGCCCGGAGCAGCGGCTGCCAGGCTGGGAGCGGCCAGGCCCGGGGGAGCAGCCGGGTCGGGTGCGGCCAGGCCCGGAGCAGCGGCTGCCAGGCTGGGAGCGGCCAGGCCCGGGGGAGCAGGCGGGTCGGGTGCGGCCAGGCCCGGAGCAGCGGCTGCCAGGCTGGGAGCGGCCAGGCCCGGGGGAGCAGGCGGGACTGGTGCGGCCAGGCCCGGAGCAGCGGCTGCCAGGCTGGGAGCGGCCAGGCCCGGGGGAGCAGGCGGGGCTGGTGCGGCCAGGCCCGGGGGAGCAGGCGGGGCTGGTGCGGCCAGGCCCGGAGCAGCGGCTGCCAGGCTGGGAGCGGCCAGGCCCGGGGGAGAAGGCGGGGCTGGTGCGGCCAGGCCCGGGGGAGCAGGCGGGGCTGGTGCGGCCAGGCCCGGAGCAGCGGCTGCCAGGCTGGGAGCGGCCAGGCCCGGGGGAGCAGGCGGGGCTGGTGCGGCCAGGCCCGGAGCAGCGGCTGCCAGGCTGGGAGCGGCCAGGCCCGGGGAGCAGGCGGGTCGGGTGCGGCCAGGCCCGGAGCAGCGGCTGCCAGGCTGGGAGCGGCCAGGCCCGGGGGAGCAGGCGGGGCTGGTGCGGCCAGGCCCGGAGCAGCGGCTGCCAGGCTGGGAGCGGCCAGGCCCGGGGGAGAAGGCGGGTCGGGTGCGGCCAGGCCCGGAGCAGCGGCTGCCAGGCTGGGAGCGGCCAGGCCCGGGGGAGCAGGCGGGACTGGTGTGGCCAGGCCCGGAGCAGCGGCTGCCAGGCTGGGAGCGGCCAGGCTCGGAGCAGCAGCAGCCAAGTCCAGAGCAACTAGGTCGGGAGCGGCAGTGACCAGACCCGGAGCAGCTGGTTGTGGAATGAACCAGAGCAACAGAGGCCAGGCCCTGAGCAGCCAGGCCCAGAACAGCTCGCTCCCTGCCTGCCCCTGCCCCACGGCTGCTTCTCAGACATGGCTGGAAACTTTCGTGGGAACTTGAGGGTCTGCTGAATCAAGTGATGAAGGCTTAGATCTGGATGTGTTGAGTTAGTTTAGGACTGGGGTGTTGATCTGTGAGTGCCTTGGGTGGGGCCTGGATGAGGCTGGTTGACCTAGTGGGAAATGTCTTTTGTGTGAAGTGTATCATTGGGCATGTGGAGGTATTACTGATATGAGAAAATGCTAAGTAACTGATTTACTATCTGAAAAGGGATTTACTATTGGGGAAATTGAGGGAAGAAGAGACTGAACATAAACTGCACCTATGGATGAGGACAATGGGGGATGTTGGGGGGACGGAGGGTGGGGTGGGAACCTGGTGGAGGGGGGAAGAAATGAGGAACCTTTGTAATAATATGAACAATAAAGATTGATTTAAAAAAAAAAATATACTTTGCTCACTGTGTGCGTGCGTGTGTGTGTGTGTGTGTGTGTGCATTAATTTTGCTCTTTTAAAATGTTGCATTAAATAATTATTAATGTTGGTTTTTTGTACCCTCTTAAATTCTGCACTGGAGGCCAGTGCCTCCCTCACCGCACTATTCCAGCCCTGGGACAGGGTCAAGATCTTTGTCCACAGCACCCGGGGCGAATCACTCCTTCCATTTCCCCACCTATGTAATAGGAAGGGACGAGGCAGGACAAAACCTGTGTGGATGAAAAGGGGGTCCTACAGAGTGATGGGATCATAAACCCCTAAATGGGCAGTCTTGGTGGGCAGTCATGCCCCAGGCCTATAGCTTCTTCAGTAAAAGGTTTTGAAGCCAGCCCTGTCCGTTGTTTTTGTGCATATAGGTTAACACGTTTCTGAAATACCATAAGCAATACCTCTGTAAGCACCCTCTAGAGAGCACATAATCTCGTTAACTATCCTGTAGTCCAAAACCTACCTTGCTTTCTTCCATCTTCATAGA
Organism: Pipistrellus nathusii; assembly: GCA_963693515.1. NCBI lineage: Eukaryota > Metazoa > Chordata > Mammalia > Chiroptera > Vespertilionidae > Pipistrellus > Pipistrellus nathusii. The sequence goes on along the minus strand of OY882873.1, from coordinate 45,381,309 downwards.
ATCTTACTTATTAACTTCAAATGCATAAAAGAAACTGCAGCCGAAACCGGTTTGGCTCAATGGATAGAGCGTCGTCTTGGGGACTGAATGGTCCCCAGTTCGATTCCGGTCAAGGGCATGTAGCTTGGTTGCGGGCACATCCCCACTAGGGGGTGTGCAAGAGGCAGCTGATCAATGACTCTCTCTCATCGATGTTTCTAACTCTCTATCTCTCTTCCTTCCTCTCTGTAAAAAATCAATAAAATACATTAAAAAAAAACAAAACCAAAAAACTGCAAAACTTACTCTCAGGAGTATCTGAGATCTTGCTTCCTGGCAATTATCGTCAGTTTTGGCTCAAACACATTTTTATAGAAATTCTCTACAAATTTAGACGGTTCTTATGTGGGCATCTAGGTGGGGTCACACCTGACAGCATCCTGATAAGTGAAAAGCGCCTCCAAGGTCCAGGCGGAGCCCCTTTTAAAGGGGCTTCCGGGTTTGCTGGAGCTTACTGGTGATTGGCTAGCAGGAAACCGGCCAGGCAGGAAGCACGTATCAAAAGGGAAAGGCGCTTTGCGTCATCAGCTAGCGACGAGAGGCTAAGTAAATTCCTCTCTAATTGGTTCCCTTCTTCAATAGGGATTGAAACAGCGATGGGGATTTGTTCCTCTTTGACTCCGGACTTCAGATAACGGGAGAGAGTGTGAATACTGGGGAGCAATTTATTAAGTCACGCAGGGACCGGAAGTCTTGGGGGCGGGCCTTCAGGAGATGGGGGTGGATCCAAGGGCGGGCTTCTCCTCTGGGGGCGGGATTCTTTCCGGCATGGCGGTGGAGCAGCGACGCTGTGCTCTCCCAGAGCGTGGGGGGCGGGGCTGGGGGCGGGGCGGCACCTGGGGGCGGGTCTGGGGCGGGGCCAGGGCGGAGCCCGCGCCCGGCGCGGAGCGGGGCGGTCATCGCCATCAGTTCCGCAGGCTGAGTGCAAGCCCCAGCCATGGCTCCCCGCTGCTGGCGCTGGTGGCACTGGTCGGCATGGCCTCGGACCCGGCCGCCTCCCGCCGGGAGCACTCCGAGTAGGAGCTGGGCACTCCTGGGACTGGATGGGGACGCGGGGAGGAAGGCCTGCGAGCGCCAAGTGGAGGGGTTGGAGCCCGACTGGGGCAGAGCAGGAGAGGGACGAGAGAGGGGACTGGAGGCGTCCGCTCGCAGGGACAAGATGGGGTGGAGTACGGGGCAGATGGGAGCCTGTGGGCTGAGGTGCCTAGGGTGAGACCAGGGTCCACATAGGTGAAAGGGGGAAACCATGACTCCACAGGTGGGAGAAGGGGTGAAGGGGGGTGATAGGGAGGTCTGTGGGGCAGGAGAGAAGTCTGAGGCGGAACCGGGGTGGATAGGAATGAGGCGGTCTATTGGGGAGTGCGGGTTCTATGGAGGGAAGGGGGAGAGAGATCATTGGAGCCCTGTGGGAAGACCCACCGGGAGAGATTGGGTGATACGGGGTCCGTTGGAAGGATGCAATATTCTAGCTGGGTGGGTGGGTAAGAAACATGGAGTTCTGGGGGGGTTGTTGAGTTGGTCATCCTCTGCCACATAGTAAGTTCATGCGTGAAATGTGGGGTTCAGAATGAAGACACGGCCTTTGAGGCTCAGATGAAATAAGGAACCCTACCAACAGCAGAGCTTTGGCGGAAAGGAGGGACGCCTCGCCCCTCTTGTGTTCAGCATTGAAGCTGGTTTGGGAGTGGGAGGGCGTGCTGTCCTGACCTCCCCTGCCCCGTCCCAGGCTCCCGCCGGCTGCTCTCCACGCAGGAGCAGCCCCCCCAGATCTGTGTGGTGGGCAGTGGCCCGGCTGGCTTCTACACTGCCCAGCACCTGCTGAAGGTAAGCCACACCCCCGCCCCTCACCCATCCACTGCTGCTCCAGGGGCAGCCCTCCCCTCTGGGATCCCTGATGGGGAAGAGTCACCCCTCTCCCCCCTCATCTAGACAGGACACTTTCTACAAACTTTGTCACCTACATCCGGGGCTCCGCCTCTAGTCCTCAGCCATGAGAGAAGTGCTTGTGCTTCGTGATGATGGTCAGTGGTCAGTGGCAAGTGGTGGGCCATGCCTCCTGGGCCCAGCCCTCCAGGGAGCTGGTGCAGACCTGCAGGAGGACCTGATCCTGCCTCCCAGCTTCCCTCTCTTCTGTCTCCACTCTGCCCCCAGTGTCCTGCATCTCGAGGCGCTGCCCCTTCTTCTCCAGGTCTTCTGGAACTTTATCCACTTCCTGTGCCCTCCTCTCCCCATGCTGTTCTTTCAGCCTGCTCTGCACCCCCCTCCCCTCCCCCGAAGGCCAGGGTCTCAAGGCTTACAGTATGGCCTTGGTGGGCAGGGCCCCAAGGTTCCTCATTACCCTTGAGACTTTGCCAGACCTTGGACCGTGGTGGGAGGGAGGGAGGGAGGGAGGGAGGGAGGGAGGGAGGGAGGGAGGGCGAGCGAGCCATGGTGAGGCCTGAGGTAGGTGGGCCCAGATCCTGGGCCTCGGAAGCCGCCAGCCAGGCTTGGACGCACACTGCTTATCGTGGTGCTGCCCACCCCTCTCCCTCCACAGTCCCGTGTTAAAATGCACATTCCTGGGCCTAGCTCAGGCCTAATCAAACTGTCTGGAGCCCAGGAGTCAATGGTTTTAAACACCACCCCCCTTCCCCCGGGCAATCTGGTGCCCGCTGCCATGGTGGTTCCTTCACTGAAGGCTTTAGGGGCGGGACTGCCAGCACCCTGTTTTTTATTTGGGGGGTCTCTCTGCCTGCAGGGCAGACAGTGGGGTGGGGAGGCGGGCTGGTGGCTGGGAGGAGTCGGGGCTGCTGAGGGGCAGTGGAGAGGAGGAGGAGAGGGTGGGGAACCCACTGGACAGAGTGGAGAGCCCCAGGTCTGCGAAGCTTCCCCAGGGGATGTATGCCTACAGGAGACTGGGGGTCCCGGATTGGAGGAACCTCAGAGGAAGTTTCTGTTGGAAGGGGACAGACTGATAAAAAGAAAAAAGAAAAAGGGGAATGCCCTAGCTGGTGTGACTCAATGGAAAGAGCATTGGCCTGTGGACTGAAGAGTCCCAGGTTTGATTCTGGCCAAGGGCATATACATGCCTGGATTGTGGGCTCCATCCCCAGTAGGGGGTGTGCAGGAGGCAGCCGATCAATGGATTCTCTCTCATCATTGATGTTTCTGTCTCCCCCTCTCCCTTCCTTTCTGAAGTCAATAAAATATATTTTAAAGAAGAAGAAGAAGGGGGGCAGAGGAAGAGGGGATTGAGAAAGACAGCTGGTGCCGAAACCGGTTTAGCTCAATGGATAGAGCGTCGGCTTGGGGACTGAAAGGTCCCGGGTTCGATTCCGGTCAAGGGCATGTACCTTGGTTGCAGGCATATCCCCAGTAGGAGGTGTGCAAGAGGCAGCTGATCGATGACTCTCTCTCTCATCGATGTTTCTAACTCTATCTCACTCCCTTCCTCTCTGTACAAAAATCAATAAAATATATTTAAAAAAAAAAAAAAAAAAAAGAGAGAGAAAGACAGCTGGAGGGATAGGAGGGAGCTTGAAGGTCAGGGAGGAGGGGCTGCCTGGGAGTGGAGGTCGGCCTTGCAGGCTGACGCGTCTGGCAGACGTAGCTGTCTGGGCGGCCTGGGAGGGCCTGTGACAGGGAGGGAAGGACCCTGCCAGGAGGAACGGGAGATAACGGCCGTGTCAGGTGTCCGCCAGGCTCCGCAGTTTGAACTTTGACTTGTGGCACTGGGCAGCCAGGGAAGATTCATGGGCGAGGCCGTGACTGCCAACAACAACAGTAATAGTAATCCTAGCTTGGGCGGGCTGCACACTCACCGCGGTCAAGCCCTGGGTCTTTTTTTTAAAAACATATTTTATTGATTTTTTTTTTTAGAGAGAGGAAGGGAGAGGGATAGAGAGTTAGAAACATTAATCAGTTTCCAAGGCTCTAAGGCGGGGCGCGTGGAACGTCTGACCTGGGAGCCGAGGCTGCTCCCTGTCCCCTGCGGTGGAGGGGACGCTGACCACCTCGCCTCCTGTGGCCGAGGTCTCTGTCCCCTCGAGGTCTCCAGGTCTGGCCCCGGCGGCCCATTCCTCTGGGTGGCTCTCTGGGCAGCTGGGGAGTGAGGGGCCTCCTGTGTCCTCTGCCCACTGCTCTGCCTGGGAAGGGGGTCCAGGGTCCCGCGTCCCCGTCCCACCACCTGCCGCCCCTCCCCCCGCAGCACCACGCCCAGGCCCGTGTGGACATCTACGAGAAGCAGCTGGTACCCTTCGGCCTGGTGCGCTTTGGCGTGGCGCCCGACCACCCCGAGGTGAAGGTGGGTCTCCGGGCCCGGATGGCAGGGGTGGAGACATCGGTCAAGGCGAGGAGGGAAGGGATGGAATGACCCCGGACCCTGTAGATGCCACCGAGATCCCATCCCGGGGACACTGTGGGGCGAGGGTGGCACAAGCATGGCCCCTGGAGCTGCCGCCCCCTCTAACCCCTGCCATCGGGGCCCGGCAGAATGTCACCCACACCTTCACCCAGACGGCCCTCTCTGACCGCTGCGCCTTCCACGGCCACGTGGTGGTGGGCAGGGACGTGACCGTGCCGGAGCTGCGCCAGGCCTACCACGCCGTGGTGCTGGTGAGTGCCGTGGCGGGGAGGAGGCGGAGGCTGAGGGCTGGAAGGCAGAGGGCGAGGCCCAGGGTGGAGGGGCGGGGTGGGTGGGGGACCGGGGAGGAAGCCGAGGAGGCTGGCGCTGAGGGCCCTGGGTCTGTCCTCAGAGCTACGGAGCGGAGGACCACCGGGCGCTGGGGATCCCCGGCGAGGAGCTGCCGGGCGTGTTCTCGGCGCGGGCCTTTGTGGGCTGGTACAACGGGCTCCCTGAGAACCGGGAGGTGAGTTGGGGAGCACTGCTGCTGCCTCTCAGCCGGGGCAGGGGCAGCTCTTAGAGGCCGGAGCTGGGGGAAGAAGGAGCCAGGGCCGAGGATTGGAAGGCTCCCGGGAGATGAGAGGAGAGACATGAGGCTGGTGAGGTGGGAGGTCACCCATGGAAGAGAGGAGTGGGGCCAGGTGGGGTGGGAGGCTGAGTGGAGGCTCCGATGGAGTGGATTTCTCCAGGGTGGGGGAGCCCAACCAGAGCCAAGGCTAGGGACACCCTACCCAGACCTCTCCCCTCCAGCTGGCACCGGACCTGAGCTGCGACACGGCCGTGATTCTGGGGCAGGGGAACGTGGCCCTGGACGTGGCCCGGATCCTGCTGACCCCACCTGAGCAGCTGGAGGTGAGTGGAAGTGTCTGGTGTGCCTCAGGACCTTTGCACATACCACTCTCCCCGCTAGGAACCCTCTCAGCTCACCTCCTGCTGGTTCATCTTTTAATTTTTTTTAATTGATTTTTTTATTTTATTGAATTTGTACAGAGAGGAAGGGAGAGAGATAGAGAGCTAGAAACATCAATGAGAGAGAAACATCGACCAACTGCCTCTTGCACACCCCCCGCTGGGGATGTGCCCGCAACCAAGGTACATGCCCCCAACCGGAATCGAACCTGGGACCCGTCAGTCCCCCAGCCAACGCTCTATCCATTGAGCCAAACCGGTTCCGGCTGCTGGTTCATCTTTTAGTTCTTGCTCAATTGTCCCCTCAGGAAGCCTTATGCTCCCTCTCATAGACTTGTCTACTGTGTCACAGCATGTGACCTATTTCACGTCACATTTTTCATCAGTGAGTAGCTCACAAGTATCTCTTCCTCCATCGGAGCAGGAGCTCCGGGAGGACGGGCACCATGTTTCTTTTGTGCACCATTAGCACCGCCCTCCCCCTGCCCCTTGCATGGTGCCCTGCACATGGTAAACTTGTTGAGGGAGAGCATGCACCCGGTTTGCTACGAGTTTGAGCCATTTGCAGAATTGGCGACGGTGCAGTGCTCCACATGGCCACCAGGTGGGGGCAGAGGTACACTTTCCAGCTGTCCCCTCTCAGGCTCTGGGGAAGTGGAGAGGCTTAGTGTTGGGTGGGTTTAAGGCCCTCCTTTTGTGCCAGAAAACGGACATCACGGAGGCCTCCCTGGGGATCCTGAGGCAGAGCCGGGTGAAGACGGTGTGGATAGTGGGCCGGCGTGGACCCCTGCAAGTGGCTTTCACCATTAAGGTGCTGGGGCCAGAGAGAGAGGGGGGTCTGGGCCCTAAGATGGTCTTCCCTTGGGAGGAGAGCAGGGCAGAGCCCCTTGGAATGCTGCTGCCCAGGGTGGAAGAGGGGAGCCAGGCGGGGCCGGGGGAAGGGTGTCCCCTCCCTGGCCCGGGCTCTGGGGTGTGCTCAGGAGTGGATGTGCCCTGGGCCTGACCTCCTCACCTCTTCCCACCGCCACCCCCAAGGAGCTTCGAGAGATGGTTCAGTTACCGGGAACCCGGCCCCTGCTGGATCCTGCGGATTTCTTGGGCCTCCAGGACAGATTGAAGGGTGAGGGCCCTGGCCTGGCCCCCCGGCTCACCAGGGAGGGGATGGTCTAGGTCAGCAAGGGCTTGGGGAGGGCACGTGGGGAGAGGGCTGAACCCCGGGAACAGCCCTGAGGCGCTCTGTGTCGCCCACAGAGATGTCCCGCCCGAGGAAGCGGCTGACGGAGCTGCTGCTGCGAACGGCCACCGAGAAGCCAGAGCGGGAGGAGGCTGCCCGCCGGGCAGAGGCCTCCCGCGCCTGGGGCCTCCGTTTTCTCCGAAGCCCCCAGCAGGTGCTGCCCTCCCCGGACGGGCAGCGGGTGGCAGGCATCCGCCTGGCGGTCACCAGACTGGAGGTGAGTTTCCTGAGACCCAGAGACACCCCTGTTCCCCAGCCTCCTCACCCCGGCCGGGTGCTGCCCACACTCTCCCCACAGGGTGTCGGTGAGACCGCCTGGGCAGTGCCCACTGGCGACACGGAGGACCTCCCTTGTGGGCTGGTGCTGAGCAGCGTGGGGTATAAGAGCCGCCCCATTGACCCCAGTGTGCCCTTTGACCCCAAACTTGGGATCATCCCCAATACGGAGGGCCGGGTTGTGGATGTGCCAGGTGAGAGGGTGCAAGAAGGCCAGGCACCAGGCTGTGGCGGGGATGGGGAGGCGGCTATCGCCTGGGCCGTTCACATCCCTCCCTCCCTCCCTCCCTCCAGGGACCCGCCCTGGGAAAGGGCCTGAGCTGAGCCCGGGGTTTGGGCCCGGGAAGCAGCCCCTCCTCCTCCTGCCCCGGGGAAGCTCCCAGTAGCTCGATGCGCCCCTATGTGTGCTCCCTAGTGGTTCCATTTCCTGAGGGAGGCCTGGCGGGGTGAGGCCTGCACTCAGCGGGGTTTGGAGCCCCGTCCAGGGGCTTCCAGGCGGGTTAGCTAGCCACACACCAGCCCGGTCCTTCGGTAGAAGTTTACGAAAGGCCTGCTGACCTGGAGGCAGGCAAGACCTCGTTCCTGCCCCCAGGGACACAGGGAAAACAGGTTCCGCAGAATCCGGGAGATGGGGCTGTGGCCACAGCAGGCCCACCTGCCGGGGCTGCTGGGAGGACGTGGGGTGTCGGACGTATGTGCACACAGGTGTCCAGCCACCGGCCCTTGCTTTACTCCTCCATTACCCCCTTCCCCCCCTTCCCAGGCCTCTACTGCAGCGGCTGGGTGAAGCGGGGGCCCACGGGCGTCATCGCCACCACCATGACCGACAGCTTCCTCACCAGCCAGGCGCTGCTGCAGGACCTGAAGGCCGGGCTGCTGCCCGCCGGCCCCAGGCCCGGCCACGCGGCCATCGAGGCCGTGCTCAGCAGCCGAGGTCTGGGCCCCCTGAGAGCCCCAGGAGTGGGGTGGGCGGCCTGGGCCTTCCCGTTGGGAGGGGTGCCCTGGGCTGGGATGGAGGAAGAGGGGGGGCAGTGACTCACTCCCCTCTGCCTCAGGCGTCCGGCCCATCTCCTTCTCGGACTGGGAGAAGCTGGATGCCACGGAGGTGTCCCGGGGCCAGCGCACTGGGAAGCCCAGGGAGAAGCTGCTGGATCCTCAGGAGATGCTCCGGCTGCTGGGGCGCTGAGCCCGGACCCCAGCCCTGCAGGGAGGGGAGTGTGCGCAGAGGAGAGGGGCCGGGTCGGTCTGAGCAGGACTCTGCACACAGCTGCGCCCCCGGCCCGCCCTGGCCCAGCCTCTTGGCGGCCTCTTCCGGGGACCAATGAGCACGCCCTCCTGCCAGAAGGTCACCCTGGTCAGCGCGGGTTTAAGTCTCGGCGAGGAGATGGCCTCCGTTAGGGCGGGGTGCAGGTGCAGGCTGACCTCGCTCCCCCTCCCACCTCTCCTGCTGGACCGTGTGGGTCACCAGGTCCGGAAAATGCTGAAAATAAAACAGCTGCCACGGACAGCCAATGGCTGATGTGCCTGATTTCTTCTGGGGCCTGGGGTCACCTTCCAGCCGCAGCTCCCCTCCGGCCCCCAGGTGGCGCTGCAGAGCCAGCTCCCTGCTCTGGGGGCGGGGGGTGGGGGTGGGGGGGCTGGCGGTAGGTTTGGTAGCCAGGCCTGGCCCGAACCCTCCCTTTCCCTCCCGGGCCCTGCTGCTGTGGCCTGCCTGCCTTCTGCCCACACTCCAGGCACCCAGGCGCCCGGGCCTGCCTGCCCTGCTGGTCTCACCGGTCAGCTCAGGCTACAACCGAAACAAGAGAAAAACGGGAGCGAGGGGACTGGGCAGCGGCCTGCCCACCCGTCCTGTGCGGGCAGGTCCCTGCTCTGCTCCCAGTGCCTTCCCTGCGAGTCCGCTTCCAGCCAGTGCACAGCCGGCTGCACCAGAATCCCCGTAGCGCTTTGCAATTTGCAGTTTACAAAGCGTGTCCACCGTCTAAACGCCAGTCCCCACGGTGCTGCCTCGCTTTGCAGACGGGGGATCCTCGAAATGAACCGGCCCAAGGTCGCACAGCCGGTGAGCCGCGGGCTCGAACCCAGGCTCCGGGCTGGTGTTTGCTCCGAGGCTGCCTTGGTTTCCAGCCTCAGTCTGGAGACCCGACCCGCGGGCAGCCAGAGGGGGCGGAGGAGCGGGCGGGCGGCGGGGCGGGCGGGGCGGAGGCGCGGGCCCGGGGGAGCGCTGCCTCGGCCACCGCCGCCTGGGAGCCCGGGAGCCCGAGGGCGGCGCGCCCCCAGCCCGGACCGGGCGGCCGGAGGGGTGCGGGGGGGGGGGTGCGGGGGCGGGCCCAGCGGAGCCCAGCCCAGCCCGCCGGGTCCGGCACCGGCACCGGCCCCGGCCGCGCTCCCGGGCTCTGCGCTCCGGCCGGAGCCGAGGCGCCGGACGGGCTCCGCGGAGGCAGCCGCGGCGCAGGGCCGTCCCCGGTGAGTGGCGGCGGGAGAGCCAGGGCGCAACTTCGCCAACTCGGCTGGTCCCGGGGCGGCGCGGGCGAGGGCGGCGGGGGCGGCTGCGGGACCGCGGGGACTGGGCCGAGGCCGGGAGCCGGAGGAGGGGCGGCCGGGGAGCGGGACCCCGGGACCGGGCTGGGCTCTGCGCTCGGGCGGGAGGAGAGGAGGCGAGGAGAGGCCGAGGCGACAGGCGCGCGGCGGCTGGAGGGAAGGACGACGCTCCTCTCCGGGGTCGCCCAGCCCGCCCTCCGGCTCCTTCCCGGGCGCTGCGGCCGCCGGGGGTGGGGGTGGGTGGGCCGGTGCGGGGGCGCGGGAGCCGGGGCTGCGGAGCCCCCAACTGTTGCTGCCGGAAGGCGCCGGGGCCGGAGCGGAGCCGGGAGCAGGGACCGCAGGGACCGCGCTGGGTCCGAGCGGGATGGGCTGGAGCGGGTGGGAGGCAGGGGAGCCGGTGTGTGCGTGTGTGTGTGTGTGTGTGTGTGTGTGACTCCAGGCGCCCGCCTCCGGCTCCCGGGGGTCCACGGAGCGCTTACAGAGCCGCCTGCCTGCACCCCCGCCCGCACCGCCCCGAGCGTCCCGCCTCCCCCACCCCGCCCCGCGCCTCTCCCTCCGAGGCGGCCCTGGGCTCCCTCCTCGGACCCTGGCGAAGCAGCGTGGGCTTAGGGGTGGAGGGATCTTCCCAAATGCTGACCCTGCGCCCCCGGACCCAGGTTCTGTGCACGGGAAGGAAAGGGTGGCGGAGAGGCCCTGGGAGAGCCGGGAGCCCGGGGCGCTGGGAGCCCGCGGCGCCGGCCTTGGCCACCGCGCCAGCAGGTGGCTCTGTCCCCGAGGCCACGACCCCGATCCCCGACGGGGAAGGGAAGCCGGAGTCTCTGGGAAGGCGGGTCCGGGCTAGGCTCGGTGGCTGGGCCAGGGGCGTGCCAAGGCCAAGGCTTCCAGCAGACAGATCCCCGAGGTGCGTCCCGGCCCCTCCGGAGGCCCTGCGGGGCGAGCGAGGCGGGAATGGCCGGGCCCTGTGCTCACCGCACGGTCCACCTGGCTCCCACCCCGCCAGCGCGATGGGGCTTCCGGCTCCCCCCCACCCCCGGCCCAGCCCTCGATGGTGGCTCTCCGTGGCTGGGTCCGCAAGGCTGGGCCAGGGGGAACCGAGGGAAGGAACCCTGTCCGGAGCCCGTCTGGTTTCCGGCCGTGCCCGTCAGCTACGCACCTGTGTGGGAACTCCCTGCCAGGAACTGGCATAGGAACTTGGAGGGGCCCGTCAGGCCGGAAACGGGGCTCCAGGGTTTCCTCCCGGCCCTGGGCTGGCCCCGCTGTGCCCCGCAGAGCCCGCCTGCAGGGAGCTCCGAACCCCACCCACCCGCCCGCCAGCGGCTGCGGCCGCCACTCCGCTGGGGGAGAGGGAGGGGGGCCCGGGAACCGGACGCCCCCGTGGGTGGCGGGAGGCGGGGGGCGCGGGTGCGGGTGCTTGTCTGGCCGCCAGGAGGCGTGGCGCGGTCCCCGAGCCGGAGTCACCCCGCCGCCGCCGCCGCCGCCGCCGCATCGCGAGTGTCCTTGAGCCCGAGTGGCGGTAGCTCCCGCCGCTCCAGCCCCCTCCTCCCGACGCCACGTCCCTGTGAATTTTATCGCCGCTAAAAATACCCGAACTTCACAGCCCGGGTAAGAGATCCGGCCGATGGGCGGGGATGGGGACTGGGGGGGGGGGGCGGGAGCAGTGGAGGAGGGAGACCTCCGTGCGGGAACCAGGGCGGGGGGTGCAGGACCGGGGCCGCCTTCTCCCCGCCTCTGGGTGCGGGTTTGGCTCCGCCAAAGGGAGGAGGGAAACCCGACGGCAGAGCCGAGGCCGCTCGCAGGGAGGGAAGCAGCGCAGCTGGTGGCTCCTGACCCGGCGGAGGGGGCCTTCAGAGCCGGTGTGAGTGTGTGTGAGGGGGTGTGTGTGTGTGTGTGTGTGTGAGTGTGTGAGTGTGTGTGAGTGTGTGTATGAGTGTGTGTGAGTGTGTGAGTGTGTATGAGTGTGTGAATGTGTGTGTGTGTGAGTGTGTATGAGTGTGTGAATGTGTTTGAGTGTGTGTGTGTGAGTGTGTGTGTGTGAGTGTGTGAGTGTGTGTGAGGGTGTGTGAGTGTGTATGAGTGAGTGTGTGTGTATGTGTGTGTGAGTGTGTGTGTATTTGTGTGTGTGTGTGAGTGTGTATGAGTGTGTGAATGTGTGTGTGTGTGTGAGTGTGTGTGAGTGTGTGTGTGTATGTGTGTGTGAGTGTGTGTGTATTTGTGTGTGTGTGTGAGTGTGTATGAGTGTGTGTATGAGTGTGAGTGTGTGTGTGTGAGTGTGTGTGTGAGTGTGTGTGTGGGGGGGCGCACACATGCACAGGTCCGTGCTCGGAGCTTGCCAGAGACTGGGGGAGCTGGGGGAGCTGGGGGAGCTGGGGGAGCGGGTGGGGGAAGCGTCCTCCCGGGCCATGCAGGGGTCTGTTCACCAAACATTAACTTCTGCGTGTTCCGCGTGTGGGAGGAATGGCCGCAAGCGGGTGGGCAGAGCTCTCTACGACAGTCCTCTGTGGGTGGGGCAAGACTGAGGGGCAGTACCTGCCAGGGGCAAACGACAGGCGCCACCTCAGAGGCAGAGCCTGCCGCTCCCCAACCCCGGAGGTGTGTGTGTGTGTGTGTGTGTGTGTGTGTGTGTGTGTGTGTGTGTGAGGGGGCAGTGCACCTGGCCTGGAGCCCCCAGACCCAGGTCTTCTCCCCGGGACCAGAGCCTGCGTGGCCCGAGGCCGGTGCCGAGTGGGAGAGGGACGGAGGTTGGACTCCGGCGGCTCTGGAATCCTGCCCTGGAGAACAGCCTGCGGGGCAGCAGAGAGAGGCCGGAGAGGAGGCCTGGGGGCTGGCAGGGAAGTGGGCTCCGTGGAGGGGAGGGCAGGGGGTCAGGGTGAGTGGAGAGCTGTCCCTGGGCCCAGCTGTCTGCCTTCCTCTGTGGTGCTGTTGGAGGAGGGTGTTGAGGCCGGCGGCCGGCAGGGTGGGCGGAGGGGGGTGGAGAGGTGAGAGCCCGGGAAGGCAAGTGGCAGGTGGGATTGGCCAGGGCTGGGGTCCGCCCTCCTGTCTTGCAGGGGCGGGGTGCCACGGGGTGCCAATCTCCTGGAACCTTCCCGTTGCTGTTTGAAGCTCAGAGACTGGCTGCTCCCAGCGCCTCCCTCCGGAGTCTCTGTGATCACTCCCGGGGAGAGGCACCCCCTGCCTCAACTTCCCCTGCTCCTCCGCTCCTCCCTCCAATCCCGGCGGACATTTCCCCAGAGAGCGCCCCTGGGCCGTGCCAGGAACCGAGAGCTGGGGCGTGCTGTCCACAGGAGAGAACCTGAGGGCTGCATGTGTAATTAAAATTTTTCTCCTAGTCACCTCAGACAAAGTAAGAAGAAACAGGCGAATTTAATTAAGTTTATTTATTATTTTTAATTGCTTTTTTACAGAGAGGAAGGGAGCGGGATAGAGATTTAGAAACATCGATGAGAGAGAAACATTGATGAGCTGCCTCCTGCACACCCCCTACTGGGGATGTACCCGCAACCAAGGTACATGGCCTTGACTGGAATTGAACCTGGGACCCTTCATTCCGCAGGCCGACGCTCTATCCTAAACCGGCTAGGGTGTGAATTTAATTTTAATAGTATATTTTATTTAACTCAAAGCACCTGAAAGGGCATTAATGTGATGGACCTAAAGTGATCAGTGAGATATTTTACTTCCTTTGTTCTGACCACATCTTCCATCTCCATGTGTGTTTCCCGCCGGTGGCACCCCCGGACGAGCCACGATCCTAGTGCCCAAGCCCCAGGGGCGGCGGCTGCTGCACCGGTCAGCCCATCTCTGAGCTCGGAGCTGGCAGGCTGAGGCTGGGGGGGGTGGTACTTAGGGCTTCTCAGAGGTGGGCAGCCTGCGGGGACGGGCAGTGTGGGCACAGGTGGGCATGACAGGGTTTAACCTGCAATCCATCCCTGGTGGGTGATGGCTGGGTGTGGTGTGGGATGGCACCCTTAGGTGCCCTTCCCAGACTCACTGCGTCTCCGGGCTGACAATGGGCTAGGAAACCATACATGGAGGGCGGGGGGGATCTCAAGGGCACCGAAATGGAACAATATTCCCTCCCAGCCCCAGTCCTCCTCTCGGAGATCCAAGCAGGCCGGCCCAGTCGCCCTTCGGCGTCCCCCCGCTCAGAAGTCCCGCTGGGGACGTGATGGAGACGGAGAGGGGGCAGAGCGCTGGCCGGTGGCCAGCTGGGAGGGAGAGGACGTCAGCGGGCACCGCTCCCTGGCTTGGCTCTTGGTCGCAGCCCAAAGCAGTGGCATTCGTGTAGCAGGTGTCCACGGCAGGCTCCGGGGCCGGGCGTCAAAGGTCCCCGTAGCCGTGGTGGCCTGGGAAGCTCGTATGTCAGACTCCGACCCTGCCCTGCGCAGGCTGGTGGGGCCGCACTCCGCTGTGGCTGAGCTGCCGCTGATGGAGGCCACGGGGGAAGGGCAGGGATGGCCAGTGCCCAGGAGGAGGGGGCTCTGTGCCAGGCAGGGCCACGCAGAGCAAGGCCCCTGGGGGTGTGAGATTCGGTTTGTAATGGAGAATGTGGGGGGGATGCTGAAGGGGAGGGAGGAGGGGGCAGAGTGTCCCCAGAGCTGCCTTTCTTCACGGCTGAGGGCTGTCTCCTACAGGATGAGGATGCTAGTCACAGCGGGTGGCCCTCACACTGCTGGGAAGTAGGTCCTGTGATCAGTGCGGGCAATGGAATGTGGCTCAGAGAGGCTGAGCAGCTTCCCCAAGATCGCCCAGCTAGTAAGCGGCAGAACTGGGACTTCCACTTGGGTCTGCTCGACTCATATCCATGCACTGGGACACCAAACCTTCCCGGACAAGTTTCCAAAGGCCTGGCTTTCTGGCCAAGCGTGCTGTTTGCCAGCCGAATGGGAGTAATGGGCACGCATCCTGGCTCACGTGCTCTCCAGCCCCTGCCCTTCGGCGCTGGCCTGGGGAGGCTCAGCTAATCTCTGCCTCTTTCTTTCTCTGTGTCTGTCTGTCTGTCCGCCTCTCTCTGCCCTCTTTGTGGAGGGCTTTTCCCTCTTCTCCTCTATCCTCTGGATGTGTGTCCCTTTGATTCTGCTGTCACCTCCTGTCTGTCCATCTTTTTGTTCTGTGCCCCCCCCACCTCTCTCTCTCCCTGTGCCCCTCCCGGTCTCTCTGCAGGACACGCCCGTGGATATGGGTGGGGCCCTGGGGACAGCCCTGCTGCTCACTTCACTCCTCGGTGCCTGGGCAGGGCCGGGCCCGGGCCAGGGCGAGCAGGCTGTGACGGTGGCCGTGGTATTTGGCAGCTCGGGGCCGCCCCAGACCCAGGCCCGGCCCCGCCTCACCCCCCAGAGCTTCCTGGACCTGCCCTTGGAGATCCAGCCCCTCACCGTGGGCGTCAACAACACCAACCCCAGCAGCCTCCTCACCCAGATCTGTGCGCTCCTGGGCGCACGCGTCCATGGCATCGTCTTTGAGGACAACGTGGACACCGAGGCCGTGGCCCAGATCCTCGACTTCATCTCCTCCCAGACACACGTGCCCATCCTCAGCATCAGCGGGGGCTCCGCTGTGGTCCTCACCCCCAAGGTGCCCGTTCACGCTCATGGCCCCTCGTCCCTGGGGCTGGAGCCAGGCTGGGGCCGGGGGAGCAGGGCAGACTCCGGCCTCCGGAGTTTGGAATAGGGAGGTACAGAGCAAGGGTGTGACGTGGGGTTGGGAGGAGAAGGTGGGGAATGAATGTTCTAGAAGATAACCATGCTGGGCTGCTTTCACGTGCTGTTGCCTGGATGGGCGGTAGGCAGGTAGCAAGCCCACGTCTGGCTGCGCTGGCAGCCCGGCCTCTCTTCCCTCTGCTGCTCTGGCCTGCCTGGGCCGGGCTGTAGGCTCAGGAGGGGAGGGCCAGGCTGGACAGGGGGCCCAGGAGCTGCCCCTGCAGGAGGGAGCCTCCGGAGGCCGCCACTGTGTGAGGCATGGGGGAGGCGTGCCTCACAGAGCTTACGTCCGGTGCGGAGAACGTTCTAGGCACTTCATCTGCGGTCACAGCAGCATAGTGTCCTGGCGGGAAAACACAGGACACCGCAGGGGAGCCCGCGGGCCCATCTGGGCGGGGGGTTCAGAGAAGGGCTGTTCAGAAAGGGTATGGCCGCTCAGACCTGGAGGATGAGGGGATGGCACACTGTGTGGGTGGGGCGGGTGGCCGGGAGTGTCCCAGGCAGAGGCGGGGGGGAGAGGGGGGACCCCGAGGTGAAGAACAGAAAGAGGCCTGGAGAGGGAGGTGGAGTCTGACGCTGTGGGAGGATATTGGGGTTTTGCCCTAAGTGAGGAGCCGAGGAATGTGTTCAGGGGAGACTCACCTGAGTTGCTTGTCTCTATGATTATCTTTATTATGAAGCGTCTTGAGCACACACACAGGGAGCAGAGTATATTGGCCGTATGTCCCCCATCCACCTCTAATCAACCCTGCCCACCCTTACCTCCACCCAGGCCCCAGGGCGCCCTCTGCTGTCATTGAAGCAAAGCCCACATGCCCTGTTATTCCACTCGTAAATATTCCCCTGTGTATCTTCGCTGGACAGGGCTTTAAAAGAAACCACATCTAGAAAATAATAAAGATTCCTAACACCATCAGATAGCCAGCCATTGTTCACACCCCTGCCCCGTCTCATAAATGCCATGGAAGCCAAGTTTTGTTTGTTTGTTTGTTGTTTGTTTGCATCAGGAGCCAAGTTAGGTTCCCATGTGGAATTGGTCCATGTGACTTCCGAATCCTCGCTTTTTTCTTGACATTTGTTTGTTGAAAGAACTGGGTTACCTGTTCTGTAGAATTCCCCCACATTTTCTTTTTAAAGATTGGGACAGTACGGTGGAGTCTTGGAGGGGCCGCGGTGGCTGCAGGCAGCCCTCAGGGGAGCGGCTGGCATTAGCGTCAGAGCGTGGTTTGCACTGGCCGGGCTGGAGCCGGTGGGGCCCTGCTCACTGGTGGCGGCAGAGGAGGCTGGTCCTTTCCCAGGGACCTTTGGGCCCGGTGGTTCTCTACCCTCAATACTTTATTTTATTTTATATATTATATATATATATATATATATATATATATATATATATATATATATATATATATATTTTATTGATCTTTTACAGAGAGAAAGGGAGAGGTATAGAGAGCTAGAAACATCGACCAGCTGCCTCCTGCGCATCGACCAGCTGCCTCCTGCACACTGGGGATGTGCCCGCAACCAGTGTACATGCCCTTGACTGGAATCGAACCTGGGACCTTTCAGTCCGCAGGCCGACACTCTATCCACTGAGTCAAACCGTTTTCGGCCACTCTCAGGTCTTTAGCAAGACACTCCAGCCAGCGCCCCAACTCCCAGACTCCGATTCAGCTGGTCAAGGGGCTCCAGAGTCACCTGAAGAGCTGGTTGAAATGCAGATTCCCCGGGGCGCCACCCCCAGAGATTCTGACCCAGCAGGGGTTCGAGGCGCCCCAGGATGTGCATTTCCCACAAACTCCCAGGTGGCACTGGCGAGAGCATTTAACTCTCTCTCCAGGTGACCGGATGGGGCAGTGGTTAGGGACCACATCTGGGGCGGGAGGAGGGTTTTGCGGGGCAGGGCCTCCCTGGACTCAGCGCAAAGGCTGACCGAGGGGACCCGAGGCTGGGGCATGGGCGTGGGGCGGGGCCTGGCTCGCCCCGCCCACCCTCCTCAGGCCCCGCCCAGCCCGCCTCAGGCCCCCCCTCCCCGCAGGAGCCGGGCTCCGCCTTCCTGCAGCTGGGCGTGTCGCTGGAGCAGCAGCTGCAGGTGCTGTTCAAGGTGCTGGAGGAGTACGCCTGGAGCGCCTTCGCCGTCATCACCAGCCTGCACCCGGGCCACGCGCTCTTCCTGGAGGCCGTGCGCGCCGTGGCCGAGGCCAGCCACCCGGGCTGGCGGCTGCTGGACGTGCTCACCCTGGAGCTGGGCCCCGGCGGGCCGCGCGCGCTCACCCAGCGGCTGCTGCGCCAGATCGACGCGCCGGTGCTGCTGGCCTACTGCTCGCGCCAGGAGGCCGAGGTGCTGTTCGAGCAGGCGGCGCGCGCCGGCCTGGTGGGGCCCGGGCACGTGTGGCTGGTGCCCAGCCTGGCCCTGGGCAGCACGGACGCGCCCCCGGCCGCCTTCCCCGTGGGCCTCATCAGCGTGGTCACCGAGAGCTGGCGCCTCAGCCTGCGCCAGAAGGTCCGCGACGGCGTGGCCATCCTGGCCCTGGGCGCCCACGGCTACCGGCGCCAGCACGGCGCCCTGCCCGCCCCGGCTGGGGACTGCCGCGGCCACCCCGGGCCGGTGAGCCCCGCCCGGGAGGCCTTCCACAGGTGGGCACCTGCCCGGGGCGTGGGGTGCGGCTTCAGGGGACCTGGGGGGCAGTGAGGCTGCGTGCCTGGGACCAAGTTCCCAGTGTGCGATGAGAGTGGTGGCGGTCAGTCCAGGGAAACAGAGGAAAACACAGTAAATGCTCCCTGTTGTCAGGCGGAGAGGCAGATGGGCTGGGCTGGGGTGCGGGGGATGCGGGCGTGTGGGTGAGGTGGGTGTCAGAACCTGAGCGGGCTGCGGGCAGGGCTAAGGGAATGCCCACTTCTCTCCCGCTGCAGGCACCTGCTGAACGTCACCTGGGAGGGCCGGGACTTCGCCTTCAGCCCCGGGGGGCACCTGGTCCAGCCCACCATGGTGGTGATCGCCCTCAACCGGCACCGCCTCTGGGAGATGGTGAGAAGGGGGTGAGCCCGTGTTGTCCCCACCCCGACTGGTGCTCACAGCTGAGCAGAGTCCCTTCTGCCCCTCACCCAGCCCCTCGCCCCTGGGTCTCAGCTGAAACATCTCCAGGGGGAAGCCTTCCGGGTCCCCAGGTTGGGTGAGGCCCCTCAGCTCCGGGCTCCCACACACCCTGCCCCCCTCTCCCCACCTGCCACCTTATCACATAGCCCTGGCTGAGGGAGGGGTAACCTAGAGCTGTGCTGGCCCCGCTGACATGTAAACCAATAGGATTTGGGGAGATGGGGCTTAAGTAGGGGTGCGGGCAAAGCACCATGAGAGTAGAGAAGAAAGGCACGAGTTAGTTCTGCCTTCCAAGGAGGAAACTGGGGAAGGCGGACAGCAGGTGGGACATTTGGGCTGGGCTGTGGAGGGGTGAGTAGGAGCCCACCAGGAAGAGAAACTAACCTGGAATGGACACAGGAGCAGGAGGGTTTGGCATCTTTAGATGACGAGGAAGAAGAGGGGGCGACGGGTTAAGGACTTCATACAAAGGTCAGGAAAGTGAGTGTTGCAAATGAGTGTCAGACTCAGGTGGGGGCTCTGGGCAGGTGCGGGTGCCGGGAGCCGTGGGGAGGCTGGAGCGAGCCCTCCCTCTGGCCCATGCCCAGCCCCTTGCCCTGACCCTCCTGCTGAGCAATGCCCCACCCAGGCCCTGCTCTGCCCTGCTCCAAGCCTCTCGAGGTGAGGGGCGGGGGTTCGAGTCCCCGGTGGCCCCCCCGGAGGCCTCCCGGAGGTTGGGAGTCCAGGGCTGCAGGTCCCGGGCTGAGGCCGGTCGCCCCTGCAGGTGGGGCGCTGGGACCACGGCGTCCTCCACATGAAGTACCCGGTGTGGCCTCGCTACAGCGCGGCCCTGCAGCCCGTGGTGGACAGCCGGCACCTGACCGTGGCCACGCTGGAGGAGCGGCCCTTCGTCATCGTGGAGAGCCCCGACCCGGGCACAGGCGGCTGCGTGCCCAACACCGTGCCCTGCCGGCGGCAGAGCAACCACACCTTCAGGTCCGTGGGAAGGAGCGGAGGTGGGATGGCGGGCGGCGGTGTGCAGAGCCAGGCGGGGGGCGCCGCTGGCTCTGACTCCTGGCGCTCTGTGGCAGCAGCGGGGACACAGCCCCCTACACCAAGCTCTGCTGTAAGGGCTTCTGCATCGACATCCTCAAGAAGCTGGCCAAGGTGGTCAAGTTCTCTTACGACCTGTACCTGGTGACCAACGGCAAGCACGGCAAGAGGGTGCGCGGCGTGTGGAACGGCATGATCGGCGAGGTAGGCCTGCCCCACCCCGCCCTCCTCCTGAGCGGCCCACCAGCCCTGCTGCTCAGGCCCACCCCGCCCCCCTGCCCAGGCCCCGCCCCAGCCGCCCAGGCTCCGCCCCAGCGGCCCAGGCCCCGCCCCCACTCAGGCCCCCAGCTGCTCCTAGGGGCTTCCTCCCCTGTGGGGATCCTCTAGGGTGGGACCCCGGCCCAGCTCCCTAGGGCCTCCCGGCTGGCAGGGGGGACCGGGCTGTCGCCGATGAAGCCCCCTGGGGTGGTGAGCCCTGAAGGCAGAGCTCTGAGGGCCCCGGGGGGGGGGGGGCGGGGAGGGGTCTGACTCGGCTGGAGGTGCTGGAGGTGGGAGGGAGGGATGGGGGGAGGAGGAGGGGGTGTCTGGGAGGAGGCCATGGTGAGCGCTCCAGTGTGGAGCCCGCCTCCCCGTGCCCAGGTGTACTACAAGCGGGCAGACATGGCCATCGGCTCCCTCACCATCAACGAGGAGCGCTCCGAGATCGTGGACTTCTCGGTGCCCTTCGTGGAGACGGGCATCAGCGTGATGGTGGCGCGCAGCAACGGCACCGTGTCCCCCTCGGCCTTCCTGGGTGCGCTCTGGCGGGCAGGGATGGCCCTGGGGTGGGCAGGGATGGCGCCGGGGTGGCTGTGCGGAGCGTGGGTGGAGATGGGGAGTGAGAGGAGAAGTGTGGGGGGCCCCTCCGGAGTTAGCAGAGGAGGGAATCCCAGCTCTGCCCCTTCCTGCTGTGTGGCCCTGGGCAGGTCGCCGAACCTCTCTGAGCGGGGTACCTCTGCCCCTTCATAGACAGGCATCACCAAAGGAGCAGATGCTCCTGGCAGCAGTGGCTTCTGTCAGGGGGCTGACAGGATTTGTCAGAGCCTCAGGTCGGTCTCCCAGCTCCACGGGCCTTGGCTTCCGTGTCAGGAGGAGGAGCGAGACCTCCGAGGCCCTGGCGGAACAGCCAGCTCCTCCAAGCCGGGCCAGGGAGGGGCGCTGCAGAGCAGGAGTGCAGGCAGTGAGGCTGGCACAGAGGATGGGAGGACGGAGCAGTTCCTTGGGTTTGCCCATGTGGCTTCCCAGGCTGAGGCTGGGGGCGGGGGAGGGAAGGGGGTACAGGTGAAGGCAGTTGCAGGCAGGGGGATGAGCGGGGCGGGAAGGAGTGTGGGGATAGACCTTCTTTTCCTAAAAGGAAGTGGGGCGGGGGGAGCCAGGGGAGGTGTCCTGGGAGGGGGTGAGGGGACCTGCTCCAGGGCAGCTGGGATGGGAGAGCCTGACCTCCCTGGGGACCCCGCTCCCGGGACCCCGCTGAGGCCTGGGGCTGAGGGAACCTGCCTGGACCATGGGGACCCACTGTCCACCCGGTGCCCTGGGCTGTGGGGGCGGGCGGCGCCCAGGCCGCTGAGCCGCCTCCTGGCCCCCAGAGCCCTACAGCCCGTCGGTGTGGGTGATGATGTTCGTCATGTGCCTCACGGTGGTGGCGCTCACCGTCTTCACCTTCGAGTACTTCAGCCCCGTCAGCTACAACCGGAACCTCACCAGCGGCAAGAGTGAGCTGGCAGGCGGCCTGGGCGGAGAGAGCGGGGCCCCCAGCGGGTTGGGCTGCCTTGCCCTGGGGCGGGGATGGCCAGGGAGGGGGTCCCCACCCAAGACAGAGGGGGGACAGGTGCTGTGGAGCCGGGCGGGCTGAGACCTGGCCCCCCTGTGCTGGGAGAGGTGTCCCAGTGCCCACCCTGCCACCCCCAGAGCCCGGGGGGCCCTCCTTCACCATCGGCAAGTCCGTGTGGCTGCTGTGGGCGCTGGTCTTCAACAACTCGGTGCCCATCGAGAACCCGCGGGGCACCACCAGCAAGATCATGGTGCTGGTCTGGGCCTTCTTCGCCGTCATCTTCCTGGCCAGCTACACCGCCAACCTGGCCGCCTTCATGATCCAGGAGCAGTACATTGACACCGTGTCCGGCCTCAGTGACAAGAAGGTTCTGGGCCACGGCCAGCGGGGGCGGGGGAGGCCCGGGGCAGGGGCAGGGGCAGGGGCAGGACTTGGGTGGTAGAAGGTGACCTGGAGGCCAGAGCAGGAAGGAGCTGGGGAGCCTGGTGAGGTGAGGTGGGGGTTGGGGGGCAGGGGAGAGATGGCTTAGGCCCCCTGACAAAGTCTCTCTTTTTTTCTTTGAATGTATTTTATTGATTTTTTTACAGAGAGGAAGGGAGAGGAATAGAGAGTTAGAAACATGGATGAGAGAAACATCCATCAGCTGCCTCCTGCACACCTCCTACTGGGGATGTGCCCGCAAGCAAGCTACATGCCCTTGACTGGAATCGAACCTGGGACCCTTGAGTCCACAGGTTGATGCTCTATCCACTGAGCCAAACCAGTTAAGGCTGACAAAGTCTCTCTTTATCTGGCCTCAGTTTCCCCACAGGAGTGGCCTGAGCAGAATCTAAGACCATTCTGCTCCAGTGCAGACTTTGGGGCTGGGACGGGGGTTGGGGGTGGGTGGGAGGTGGTGCCGGGAAGGTTCGGGGGCGGGTCATGGAAGGCGGCAGCCCTCTGCCCGCAGTTCCAGCGGCCTCAGGACCAGTACCCACCCTTCCGCTTCGGCACGGTGCCCAACGGCAGCACCGAGCGCAACATCCGCAGCAACTACCGGGACATGCACAGACACATGGTCAAGTTCAACCAGCGCTCCGTGGAGGACGCGCTCACCAGCCTCAAGACGGGGTGGGTCCTCAGCCCTGCACTCCCCTCTGTCTCTCCCCACGGCTCCCCTGGCCAGCTCCGTCCCTGCCGGAGAGACCCAGGGGACAGTGGGGCTGGGCTGTCCTGCAGGACCCCTGGGGGCGGGAGGGGGCCGTCTCGGGGCAGAGTGAAGCTGGAAACAAAGACGGACGCCCCAGGTGGTCCATGTGCAGCTGTGGTGCTGGCCAGGGTGCGGCCGTGCCCTGAGGGGGAGGTTGTGACCTTCTTAGGTCTTAGGGGCCAGGAGGGCTGGGCAGGAGGGTGGGTGGGGACCCTTAGGAGGGTGGGTGGGGACCCCGAGCTGTGGGCGGGGCTCTTCTCTGCATCCTGGACCCCAGGGGAGCAGGGAGGCTCCCCCCCCCCATGCTGGCCCCGGGCCATCCTGCCTGCGGCCCCGCCCTCCCTAGGAAGCTGGACGCCTTCATCTACGACGCCGCCGTCCTCAACTACATGGCGGGCAAGGACGAGGGCTGCAAGCTGGTCACCATCGGCTCCGGCAAGGTCTTTGCCACCACCGGCTACGGCATCGCCATGCAGAAGGAGTCCCACTGGAAGCGGGCCATCGACCTGGCGCTCCTGCAGTTCCTGGGGGATGGTGGGTGCCGCTGCCGCCGGGGGCGGGGGGTCCAGGGTGGCCGCCGAAGCTGGCCGGGATGGCTGCTCAGTGGCTGTCAGCATCGCCACCGTTCTGAGCCCCCGGGGGACAGGGAGAGGCTCTGGGGTGAGAGGTTAGGGCAGTGTGAGTGAGTGTGTGTGAGTGAGTGAGTGAGTGTCTGTGTGTGTGTGAGTGTGTGTGTGTGTGTGAGTGTGTGTGTGTGAGTGAGTGTGTGTGAATGAGTGTGTGTGTGAGTGTGTGTGAGTGTGTGTGAGTGAGTGTGTGTGAGTGTGTGAGTGTGTGTGTGTGTGAGTGTGTATGTGAGTGTGTGTGTGTGAGTGAGTGTGTGTGAATGAGTGTGTGTGTGAGTGAGTGTGTGTGAGTGTGTGTGAGTGTCTGTGTGTGAGTGTGTGTGTGAGTGTCTGTGTGTGTGTGAGTGTGTGTGTGAGTGTCTGTGTGTGTGTGTGTGTGAGTGAATGAGTGTGTGTGTGTGTGAGTGTGTGTGAGTGAGTGTGTGTGAGTGAGTGTGTGTGTGTGAGTGTATGTGTGTGAGTGAGTGAATGAGTGTGTGTGAGTGAGTGTGTGTGAGTGAGTGTGTGTGTGTGAGTGTATGTGTGTGAGTGAGTGAATGAGTGTGTGTGTGTGTGTGTGTGTGTGTGAGTGAATGAGTGTGTGTGTGAGTGTGTGTGTGTGTGTGTATGGGGGGGTTTGGAGGGACTGGATGGGGACCTGGGGAAGCGATGGCTTCGCCGGGAGGGAGTGGGCAGTGGGGTGGGGAGTCCCTGGAGGGCGGGAGGGCAGGAAGGACTCAGGCCACAGCGGGTGGGGGTGGCTGAATTTCCTTTCTTAGTCTCGAGATGACCGGGTAGAGCCAAGGGCCCACCTGATCCGAGTGGAGGCCCAGCTGGCCTGGCACCGGGGCTCACATGTGTGAGGAGCCCGCTGAACCTGCTCCCCCAAACCCAGGGAGAGCTTGGAGCTCAGAGTCCAACCCTATGAGATAACGGATGGTCTGATTTCCCGTCAGGGCCAGAGAGCAGTGAGAGGAGGGACCACGGAGGTGTTTGTGGGTTCCTGGGGGGCCCAGGCCTTTGGTCTGTGCCAGCTCCATGGCTGGCATGTAGGGGCCAATACGTGTCCGATGAATAAATGAATGATAACATGGACCCAGCCAGCAAGCTTTTACTAGGCCTGAGGGGGGCGGACATGTCAAAGGCTGGCACTGCCCACTCAGCCCCGCCACCCCCCTCCCCAGTCCTTTCTTTCTGCTGTTGACACCCCGACCCCTAATCCTGTGCCTGCCGGGCCCTATCCCTGTGGTCTCACAAGGGTTGGCACCCTGGCTCCAGGCCCTTCCTGCTCAAGGCGTGGGTGAGCATTGGGGTGGGGGGGTCCATCCTGAGCTGGGTGTGCCCCGCACAGGGGAGACCCAGAAGCTGGAGACGGTGTGGCTGTCGGGGATCTGCCAGAATGAGAAGAACGAGGTGATGAGCAGCAAGCTGGACATCGACAACATGGCGGGCGTCTTCTACATGCTGCTCGTGGCCATGGGGCTGGCCCTGCTGGTCTTCGCCTGGGAGCACCTGGTCTACTGGAAGCTGCGCCACTCGGTGCCCAGCACGTCCCTCCTGGACTTCCTGCTGGCCTTCAGCAGGGTGGGTACCGCCCCGCCCCTGACAGCACCAGCCTTAGGGGCACCGGCCCAGAGAAGTCAGAGGGAGCCATGGCCCCATTCCACAGATGTAAAGACTGAGGGTCCCCGAGGTGGCCTGGCCTGTGGCATCCCAGCCCCAGGGGAGCAGAGCTGCGCCCGCAGGCAGGCAGCACCCCGCGGCCCGAATCCTCCGCTGCCCCCTCCCCGCGTGGCTTTTTTTTTAAAAAAAAAATATATTTTATTGACTTTTATTTTACTTACAGAGAGTAAGAGAGAGGGATAGAGAGTTAGAAACATCCACGAGAGAGAAACATCCATCAGTTGCCTCCTGCACAACCCCCACTGGGGACCTGCCCACAACCAAGGTGCATGCCCTTGACCGGAATCGAACCGGGACCCTTCGGTCTACAGGCCGAAGCTCTATTCGCTGAGCCAAACCGGTTTTGGCAACCCTCGTGGCTTTCAAAAGGGTTCACTGCTTGGTCCGCAGAGCGTCCTGGGTAATGTCCCGGCAGCACGGGGCCTGGCCCTGGGGGGCGCTTAACAGGTGTTAGCTGCTTCCCGGGACTTAGCGGTGCCCGGGCTGGTGCCTCAGACGGGAGGGGCCCCGGCAGAGGAGGGGCTCACAGCGGGTCCCCCCTCCCCCGCAGGGCATCTACAGCTGCTTCGGCGGCGTGCAGAGCCTGGCCAGCCCCGCGCGGCCGCCCAGCCCCGCCGCGTCGGCCGGCTCGGCCTCGGCGCAGGCCAGCGTGCTGCAGATGCTGCAGGCGGCGCGCCACCTGGTCGCCGCGGCCGGCGTGGGCAGCTCCCTGGACCGCGCCACGCGCACCATCGAGAAGTGGGGCGGCCGCCGCGCGCCCCCGCCGCCCGCCTGCCCGCGCCCCCGCCCGCCCACCCCGCGCCGGGCCCCCGCGCCGGGCTCCGGAGGGGCGCGCAGGACCCCGCAGCTGCTGGGCCGCCCCCCGACGCCCAGGCCGCCGCCGCTGCTCGACGGCTGCCGCGTGTCCAGCCGGCCCGCCTGGGAGGTGCGGTGGCCGGTGCGCACCCGGCGCTGCGGGCGGCATCTCTCCGCCTCCGAGCGGCGGGCGCTCCCGGAGCGCCCCCTGTCGCCCGAGCGCTGCCGCTACAGCTCCTTCCCTCGAGTCGACCGGTCGGGGCGCCCCTTCCTCCCGCTCTTCCCGGATTCCCCGGAGGAGCCGGAGGACCGGGCCCTGCTCGGGCCGGAGCAGCTGGCCCGGAGGGAGGCCCTGCTGCACGCCGCCTGGGCCCGGGGCCCCCGCGCGCGCCACGCCTCCCTGCCCAGCCCGGTTGGCGAGGCCGCGGCCCGGCCCAGCGCGCTGCCCGCCGGGTGCGCCCGCCCGGCCTGTGGGCGCTGGGCGCGGGCGCAGTCCATGTGGCTGCCGTCCTACCGGGAGGCCTGCGGGGACGGCGCGTGGGCAGGGCTGCCCGCCTGGCCCCGCAGACGGCACGCCTGCCTCCACGCCCATGCCCACCTGCCGCTCTGCTGGAGGGCTGTCTGCCCCCACCTCCCGCCCTGTGCCAGGCACTGCCCCTGGCTCGCCGCGGCCTGCGGGCCTCCGGGGCACAGGAGCAGGACCCTGGGGCTGAGCACAGGCTACAGGGACAGCGGGGGGCCGGGGGAGGTCAGCGGGGCGGCCTGTGGGACGCAGGGCTTCCTGGGACCTTGCACCTGGAGGCGGATCAGCAGCTTGGAGTCGGAAGTGTGAGGTGTTGCCTGCTCTGGCTCCCTCCCGGTCGGCTGGGTCCTCCACGTGGCACTGCCAGCCTTAGGGGTGGGCAGGTGTGGGCTTTTCTGACTTTTGCCACGAAACCCTGGCCATGGCGCCCAGCGGCAGTGTCCTCCATGGTCAGTTGAGTGACCTCAGCAGCCTCGGGTCCTAGTGTGGGCTCAGTTCTCGCTGTCCCTCATCCTGCCCATACCTCCCCCGGGTCCCGAGTCAGGGAGCAGCAGGGGTCGCCCTTCCTGCTGCCAGCCAGCTCTGGCTGTGAGGGGGAGAGGGGGGCTTGGTGTGGGAGCTCGGAGGCTGGGACTCGGGGATGGGCAGGGTTGTTCTGCCCTCTGCTCCACTGGCTGGGACATTAAACAAACCTTTTACAACCCACTGGTCCTGGCTTCCTCATTCTGCATCCTTGGGACACTAGGAGCATCATGGGAGTATCCCAGGAGGGGTGTCTGCCTAGAGCCATGGTTGGCAAACTGCGGCTCCCGACCCACATGCAGCTCTTTGGCCCCTTGAGTGTCTTTTCCACAAAATGCCACGGCCTGGGCGAGTCTATTTTGAAGAAGTGGTGTTAGAAGTTCAAGTTTTAAAAATTTGGCTCTCAAAAGACATTTCAATCGTCATACTGTTGCTATTTGGCTCTGTTGATTAATGAGTTTGCCAACCGCTGGCCTAGAGCAGGCGGGAGCTCCTTCTGGGCGAGTATCTGGGAGGAGAGGCCGAGGGAGGCTCCAGGGGCAGAGCCACGTGTATTCAGAGCCAGGCCCGCCCACCCGGGGCCAGGTGTGACCCATGCACTCGGCCAGGGGGCGGGGCCTCCGCTGGTAATGGGCGGAGCTTCTCCCGCAGTTTCCTTTAAGAGAGGCTGCTGCCAGGGCAGTGCGTGTCCTTCCTGCCAGGGGCGGGTCTGGGAGCCTGAGAGGGTCCTGGTGAGACAGCAGAGGGCGGTCTGTGTGTGTGTGTGTGTGTGTGTGTGTGTGTGTGTGTGTGTGTGTGTGTGGGGTCGGGGGAGGGAGCTGCTGGCATTCTCTCATGATGGGGTGCAGGCCATGATGGAGTGCAGGGCTCCACGCTGCCTGCTGGTCCTGAAGCCCGGCTCAGGGGCTTGCCAGGTTGGGCACGGGTCAGCCTCGCTGGCGCTGGGACTCCCCGGGAAGGAGGTCAGAGAACCGGCCCACAGCCTCAGTCATGCGGCTCCCGCCCTCCCTCCTTTCTCTGTCACATGTCATCGGCCCCGGACCCGGTGGCTCTTGCTTGCAATTCTCAATGTTTCCGCATCCGCGGTTCCATTGAGCTCCCACAATGGCCGTGGAGCGAGCGAGCAGGCCCTCGGCCTTCCATTCGTTCCACGACCCCAAACCCAGTGAGCGTGATGGTTGCTGCAGAGCTCACAGAGCCTGAGGCCTGGCCATTCTCCACAAGTTCAAGTTCAGTGAGGCAGGGCAGAGAGTAGCCCCAGGGAGTGGGGGAGGAGGCCGGGGAGGACAGATGGATGCCACCACCGTGAGCAGCCCCTGCCCAGTGCCCTTGCCCACACAGCTCCTCGCGTCCCGTCGTCAGACTCTAGGCTCCACGGCTGGGCCTGGGCCACGAAACCTGGCCACGTTCTGTGCGGTTTTTAGAGCTGAACCGGCAGCGTGTGGGATAGTGCTAATGCCTCCCATTCGTGGCTGGAGAGCCTGACTCCCCAGGATGGGTGGCGGGTCCGTCGCTGTCTGTCTCCTGTTCTCTGCCCTCTGGTGTTTCACGGACCCAGGCCCGGACTGGGCTCTGTCTCAGGCGGCGGGTACCGGTCCAGGTGAGTGCGAGGCCAGCACCTGGAAGGGAGCTTGACGTTGGTGGCAGCCACTGGGGGTGAGAGGGTTAACTGCTGGCCACCAGCCTGACCCCTTCTCGCCGGGGTCTGAGCACAGCTCTGGTGGAAGGCAGCAGCAGGTGGGGCTGGGAGGACTCACGAGGTCCAGGCCGCTCTCCGCTCGGTGCCCAGGATCATTAATAACCAAGAACTGGAAAGACGATTAAGGGCCGAATGTGGACCTGAGCCTGCTGTTGGCGGCTCCGAGGAGGTGCCAATCCTGCTGCTGGGGCCAGGCTCTTGGCCGCCTCGGTCCTTCTCTAGGAATGAATTCTGGGGACAAGCGAGCCATAGGGGAAGTAGGGGCAGGAAGGACGCTTCCTGCAGCTTCCGAGCTGGGCTGGGCTGGCTCCCAGCCTCTTGCCCCGAGCGTCCTGCACTATCAGGGGAGAGGACGAAGGCTGGCAGGAGGGAGGAGGGGCTGACCATGCCAGGGAGGCCTGAGATGTCCAGTCATCCTCATACACAAGGGCCACAAAGAGCAAGCTGCATCCGCCCAGACAGACACCCCAATGCTGGTGGGACCCCGGAGAGGCCCTTGGTCACTAGAGTCAGGAGTGGGCGTCTTCTCTCCCTCACCTGTTCCCTCCTGCAGCTCCGGTGCTGGGCCCTCCTCCGTCTTTCCTGAGCAGCTCATGGCCACGCCACCTTTTTCCTGGCAGCCAGGTGTGTGTGTGGGGGAGAGGGTGCAGAGTTTGGAAATCAACAGGCACGATGTCCTTGGTCAGGAGGCCTGGCTTTCTGTTTTTTAGCTTATTATTTTTAATCTTTATTGTTGAGTGTATTACAGTTGCCTCCTCCTCCTCCCCTCCCCATTGCTCCCCCTCCGCCTGGTTCCCAGCCTGCACCAGGCCTTCCCCATCTACTGTCTGTGTCCATAGGTAAGATCGGTTCATCTCTCCCCACCCCCCTACCCTCTTCCCTCTGAGATTCATCAGTCTATCCCATGCTTCCATGCCTCTGATTCTGTTTTACTCACCAGTTTAGTTTGTTCATTCGATTTCTTGTTTATTTTGATTTCTAGATTCGGTTGTTGATACGTGTTGCCATTTTTTAAAAATATGTTTTATTGATTTTTGTACAGAGAGGAAGGGAGAGAGATAGCAAGTTAGAAACATCGATGAGAGAGAGTCATCGATCAGCTGCCTCTTGCACACCCCCTACTGGGGATGTGCCCTCAACCAAGGTACATGCCTTTGACCGGAATCGAACCCGGGACCCTTCAGTCCCCAAGCCGACGCTCTATCCACTGAGCCAAACCGGTTTTGGCACGTGTTGCCATTTTATTGTTTGTATTTTTATTTCTTCTTCCTCATCCTCTTCTTAAAGAATACCCTTCAATGTTTCATGTAATACTGGTTTGGCGGTGATGAACTCCTTTTTTCTTGTCTGTGAAGCTCTTTATCTGACCTTCAATCCTGAATGAGAGCTTTGCTGGGGAGAGTAATCTTGGTTGTAGGTTCTCGCTATTCATCACTTTGAATATTTCTTGCCACTTCCTTCTGGCCTGCAAAGTTCTGTTGAGAAATCAGCTAACAGTCATATGGGCATTCCCTTGTAGGTAACTGCTTTTCTCTTGCTGCTTTTAAGATTCTCTCTGTCTTTAGCCCTTGGCATTTTAATTATGATGTGTCTTGATGTGGGACTCTCTGTGCTTCCTGGACTTGTAAGTCTATTTCTTTCACCAGGTGATTATTTCTTCAAATAGGTTTTCCATATCTTGCTCTCTCTCATCTCCTTCTGGCACCATCATGAAATGTTGGTATGCTTGAGGCACCTTATACTATCTTCACAGGCGCCTTACATTATCTTCATGTTTTTTGATTATTTTTTTTTTTGTTCTTGTAATTGGGTGTTTTTTGCTTCCTCATATTCCACATCATTGATTTGATTCTCAGACTCCTCTACTCTGTTGAATCCCTGTAAGTTATTCTTTATTTCAGTTAGAGTTTGCTTAGTTTCTGACTGGTTCTTTTTCATGTCTGTGACATTCTCACGAAGATCTTTGAAAGTCCCTGTGGGCTGTGTACACTGTCTTGTAGTTGAGCCTTGACGGCTGTTGGTGTCACCGGGAGGAACTGGCCGCTGTGAGGACCAGGTGCAGCTACAGTGGTAGGGCTGCTGTAGGAGACACCCCTATGGAGCAGGACGTGCTTCAGGGGGCCTTTGGTGCTCACTGAGTCTGCCTGTTGAGTGTGTCGCTGTAGAGCTGTAACCTGCTATGGTCTGAAGCTGTCCACGGGGTGCGCTGGCTCTAGGGCCTCCAGGGAGGTGCAGTCAGCCGCTGCCTGGGGCCACC
This sequence comes from Pipistrellus nathusii, assembly GCA_963693515.1. Taxonomy (NCBI): domain Eukaryota; kingdom Metazoa; phylum Chordata; class Mammalia; order Chiroptera; family Vespertilionidae; genus Pipistrellus; species Pipistrellus nathusii. Next base: position 45,351,027 of record OY882873.1, on the reverse strand, counting down.
CTGCAGGAGCATTTGTATTGGGCTTGGGGGTGCCCAGACGAGGCCCAGCTGGGAAGCAAGGCAGGCTGGTGCTGGTGCTGAGTCTTGGGCCTTTTACTAATAGGCTTGGGGCACGCTGGCCCAGCTGCAGCTTGTTTAGAGATTTTAGCAATCTGAGGCCGGAGCAAGGACAGGCCATTTATATGCAAAAGCTGCTACAAACAGGTTGGGTGAGGCTTCCAATCAGATGGGGCTATAAATTGGATGGGGCAGGGTCTCAGGGAATCACCAGGGCGGAGCAAACAGAGATGGCTGCCAGTCAGCCCTGCTACCTGGGAGGTCCCAGCGCAGGAACAATGACCTCTGGGAACATCTCCATCTGAAGAAAACTGCCCCCTCCCCCCCCAGACTCTCATCCTGGTGCTGGAGCTCAGAGGAAGCTGGACCTTGTAAGTTCAGCTCAGGCCCAACCCTTTAAAAGGAACAGCTGTCTCTAGCAGCCTCCATATCTCTCAGCCCCCAACGCCTGCTGGCTTTTATAGCCTGTAGTTACGAGGACTTTACTTCCCAGCTCTGGGAGCCAGGGCGGGGGGTCTGGTGGGGTTGGGACCCCTGGCTCCTTATGGGTGGTCTCAGCGTAGACAATCTTCCTCCCAATTAGAAGGAAGGTGCGTGATGGGCTGGTTCTGAGCCTCCGCCCCTCCGCTCAGCCTCAAAGTGCTTTCTCTTTTTCTAGTTGTGGAACTTCCTTTCAGCCAGCTTTCCAGCTGTTCTGGATGATGGTTGTTCTGTATTTTAGTTGTAATTTTTTTAAATTTATTTTTTAAATATATTTTATTGATTTTGTACAGAGAGGAAGGGAGAGAGATAGAAAGTTAGAAACATCGATGAGAGAGAGTCATCGATCAGCTGCCTCTTGCACACCCCCTACTGGGGATATGCCTGCAACCAAGGTACATGCCCTTGACCGGAATCGAACCTGGGACCCCTCAGTCCCCAAGCCGACGCTCTATCCATTGAGCCAAACCGGTCTCGGCTTAGTTGTAATTTTGATGTGGTTGTGGGAGGCAGGAGTACAGGCGTTTACCTACTACCACCACCTTGGTTCTCTTCCCAGCCTGCTCTTTGAAAGGAGGGGGGATCCCCTGGGGTTGGGGATCCAGAGACCGCCCCCTCCCAAAGCCCCCTGGATCCTGAGAATTCAGAGACCGTTTCTGAACTGTAGCTGGCAGGTGCCACCAGAAGACACTGGACCAATTAGGAGGCTATGAAACTAGGTGCCTGGGGACCCAAAGAGGATGTCTGAGTCTGGGGTCGGTGGCCTCCTGCAGCCCTGAGTTTGGTCTTGGAAGAGCTTTTTAGTGGCCTGAGCCAGACTGGGCCAGGCATCAGCCCAGCTCAGGAACCAAGCCCAAGGCAGGCCTGGTGTCTCCCAGCCCTAGAGCCTGGCACTGCTTGGTTCTTGCCCTCCGGCTGGTTTCCTCCAAGGGGCAGCCCCTGTCCTCATCTCCACGGGCTTAGCCTCAGCCTGTTGCTGGGCTGCTCCCAGCCCCCATGTGGCGAGAACAGCTGTGTGACTAAGGGCCTGGCAAGGTGCCCACTGCCCACCTCCCATCGCTCAGCAGTGCCTCCCGCCTGCCACCTGCCCCATCCACACGCCCGGAGCGGCCTCTCTGGCCGCAGGTGAGGGAGCAGCAGGAGCTGCTGGCACGGAGCTCCAGGGCTGCGGCAGGGGACGAGACAGAGTGCCAGCTCCCACCTTGGCCTGGCCTGACCTCGGGGCCAGTGGGCGTGAAGGCTGCGGAGTCTCCATTCTCCTCCGCAGGGAAGCTTGCCCCTGGGCCAGGCTGGGTGGCACCCTCTTCTGCCCTCCCATCACCGACCCCCTGGGGCCCTTCTATTAAGTGGAAACCATGACCCACCTCACCCAGCGAGGTGACAACAAACGTACCTGATGCACATAGTGAGCGAGCATCACCTAGGATGGTCCTCTCCCTCTACCCGGGCCCCTCAGTAGAGAGGTGACCCCATCTGACCTCCAGGGACAGACAGGACAGAGCCCAGGAACCCAGACGGTGGCAGTGGGGCGCACCCGGCCTGCTACAGTGATGTGGTCACCTCGGGCCAATTCCCTCCGGGATGGGGCTGCCTGGCGGGGAGGGGGCCGCAGCCACCAGACTCCACTGCTGTGGCTGATTGCCACATAAATCACCGGGGCCTTCTGATGCGAACACACTCCCATCCAGAACCCGTGAGGCGCCGGCAAGCAGGGCGACTTAACCTGCTCTGTCCTTAAGCAAAAGGAAACACACAGGAGAAGGTAAGTACGGATGTTTTAATCGAGTTGTCAGCAGCGAGGCAGTGCCAGGGAGGCCTGCACCTCCGGGCTGGCCGACCTCAAGGCTCTCCCTGCTCTGCCCCTCAGGCCGGGCCTCCTGGAAAGAAGCCACAGCGGCAGATGGAGGTGATGGAACCGATGACACACGGGGAGAGGAGAGCGGAAGACGTGGACACAGTGAGAAAGTGGGTCGCAGGCTGGGGCCGAAGGTGGGGGTAGTGCTGCCCGTGGACTCCCACGTGTCCTTCCGCCCCGAGACCACCCCGGACACCAGGGTCGCCACTCTGTCCGAGATACAAAGCTGGTGCATTGTGGGAGGCAGCAGTTCCCTCATGAGGGCTGAGCAAGGCACTGAAATCGGGAGAAAGGGCAGGGGGCCTGAGCCCAGCTCAGAGGCAGCTCCTGGCCCAGCTTCCGGGGCTCCGGGACCCCGGCCAGGGGAGGAGGGCAGGCCCGGGGCTGGGGCAGCAGGAGGGTCAGAAAGGAACCCAGGCCTGAAGCAGAAGGCACATCGAAATGCAGAGTTCATCCGTCACCTGCACCCGGGAAGGCTGCCCGGAGACGCATGCATGATGGTGGCGAGGCGGGGTTACGGGAGAGCTGGCGAGGTGGTGGGGAGCCGGCCCTCTCCCCGGGAACGGCCGCCTGTGCTCCACCTCACCCCATGGCGCCCAGGGACATGCAGTGTGTGAGCACCGAGCACCCACAGCCTGGCGGACAGGCGGGCCTGACTGCCTTCAGGGGAAACCACGAGGGCCATACACTACCGGCCGTGGCACTCCCACGTTGCAGCCGTGGTGGGTGGGGCTAGCTCCCCGTTACTGGCCCTATACACTGCCCCCGCACTGCAGGAGGCCCCAAGCCCCAGCAGGACCCTCCCTGGGGGCACAGCTCTGGACTCTACATCTGTACGGCTGCTGCACCTGCGGGAGGCTGCTCCGTGTTGCCACGGCTCAGGAGCCCCACAGCTGGCGCCCACAGCAGGGTCCTCACAGCCCTGGTGCCCATCAGCACCTCCTGTTCTTCCATCACGAGGGGAGCCCCTGGCAGGCCCTGCAGGGAGGGGACTGGGGCCGGGGTTCATCCTGAAGAGGCAGCGTCTATGAAGTGGGTTTCCCAGCCAGGGTGCCGGAGGGCTGGGGGAGCAGGGGACAGGTGCCCGGTATAAACAGTGGCAGTGCCAGCGCTGCGTCTCCAGAGCAGGGAGCGGAGCCCGCCCCGCGGTGGGGCGGTGGGGCGTGTGCGTAAAGCAGGGGGCTGATTCCGGAGCCGGCCCTGGAGTCTGGGAGAGCCCTGTGCGGCGAGGTGCAGGCTGGGTGGGGACAAGATCCCAGCTACTGTGCAGGGTCCCCGCCCGGCGCTTGGCCACCTGTGCCCTGTGGAGACCTGGGAGGCACCCAGACGCGGTCTCTGCAGGCGGGGGGACGAGGCCCCCACCCCTCCCGTCGGCGGACGCCTGCCCTCAGGCCTTGGTCTCGCTGAGGACGATGTTGGCGGTGACGAAGAGGAAGCAGGAGAAGGCCCAGAGCAGCACGAAGCCCACCCAGAAGGAGTGGTGGAACGGGGACCGGTGCCGGTTGGCGGCGCGCGGGCCCAGCGCCAGCCGGGCGTCCTTGCGGCAGAGGTACACCAGGCAGGCGGGGACCACGTACTGGATGCCCGTGCCCGCGTAGGCGCCCGTGATGCCCACCAGGGACTCCAGGTCGTGGGTGCAGAAGGCCACCAGCACCGGGGGCACCAGGGTGAGGGTGGGGAAGGCCACGCGGTCCACCACCCAGGGGTAGGTGCCACCCTCGCGGTGGAAGAGCGTCTTCCAGTTGTTGCGCAGCGTCACGGCGATGATGGGGAAGTTGGTGCTGATGGTGAAGACGGGGAAGAGGCCCAGGAAGAAGCGCACGGCGGCCACGCTCACCACGTCGCAGCGCGCGAAGTTGAGGGTGTACATGTCCAGCAGGCTGTCGCCGCGGAAGCAGAAGATGGCGGTGAAGGAGAGCAGGCTGTAGAAGGCCAGGATGAGCACGTAGTCCAGGAGGACGAGGCCCGTGAGGTGGCGCTTGGAGGAGACGGGCGTGAGGAGGGACGGCAGCGAGTGCTGGCACATGAAGGAGTACACGCACACCCCGAACAGGTTCCGGACGCCGGAGAGGTCGGCCAGCGGCGGGTGCCCTTCCCCGTGCCCGCGCCCGATGCGGACCAGGGCCAGCACAATCATGATGGAGAAAGCTGCAAAACCAACGAGAGGGTGTCAGCGGCAGGGGAGACAGCCCGCCCGACAGTGTCTGGTCTGGGGACGCCCCTGAGGGACTGGAGCCTCAGAAGCAGGAATTGTTCCATTCATACGACCCTGACGGCCACGTCCTGGAGCGGGTCAGCAGGTGCTATGGATCTTGTGAATGCACTGGGGTCCCCTCCCCATGTCCCGTTCACCCCCACCCCAGCTGGCAACGCTCACGGCGACACCTGCCATTTCTTGGTGAGTGACAGGCATACGGGAGCACTGAGCTGCCAGCTGGCCCCTCAGGGGCTCAGGGCTCCCCGGGGTGGAGGCTGGGGGTCTCTGCACTGCCCCCTTCAGGCCACATCACACCAGGCTCCCTTGGCCTGGGACTCACAGGAAGCCAGGGTCCTCCAATGACACGACAGGGACATCACCTATGGCTTTAAATCAGAGCTGCCTGACACCGCCGAACAGTGGCAGTGTCAGCGCCGCCGAGGACAGGAGGGAAGGAGGGGGCGAGGGGACAGGCCTGTGAAAACTGCCAATAAATAAAATGATTTGTTTTGGACTCTCAGCCCACCTCTGTCCCTGCCGCTCACTCCTGCCACTGAGGGCCTGCCGCCCCAGGGACACCACAAACCCGCCAACTCTGGTCAGTCAGGGGGAACGACAGCCACTCCTCTCTACTGGTCGCAGCCCAGGAGCTGCCTCTGGCTTAACCCTCCAGGGGCCTGGGGGGCCTGTGACAGGAGCACCCCTTGGGGCCTCCCCGCTCCACAGGATGCCCAGGACCCTGGCAGTCTGCCTCGTAGTTCCCAGGGGTGCGTGTAGGGCCAGGATGTGGGGAGAGGGTGGAGGTGGAGTTGCCTGTGCCAGGAGTCTGTCCTCAGCGAGGAAGGGTTGTAAAGCTGAGCTGGGCAGGCAGGCGGGCGGCTGCAGCGGGCAGTCTGGGGGCTGGGCTGCCCGGTGATTAGCTACCAAGGGGCTGCAGCTGACGCTGCTGCCACAGTCAGGGCAGTGGGGTCAGAGCGAAGGGGACAGCCGCTGTAAGGGGAGATTCAGATGCTGCTGTGCCTCTCCCGTCTCGGGGTGCCCCTCAGGACCTGGTGCTCCTCCCGGCCGGGGCCAAGGTCGGCCCAGATTCAGAAAGAGGCAGTGCAGAGCCTCCCGGTTCCTGCCGGCTGTGGCCTGGGCCGGGAGAGGTGGGAGCGGCTGTCGGATGTGTCTCCCCGTCACGCTCTCCGGTGGGGTGCTGGCCGTGCTTCTCGGCCTGAATCTCCAAGAGGCTGTAAGCGCAGGTGGAACTGGCCGGGGGCTGTGGGCAGCCTGGCTGGGCTCTGCTTCTGGCAGACAAACCGGTTTAGGAAGCAGATTCTGAAGATCTTCAGAGATGGCTGCTCTCACTGTATCACTAACTCACCGAAAGAAACCACCTGGGTTTCTGCTGAACCTGACCCTCGGTATCCCGTGCTGGGTCCGCCCTGTGGCTTCGGGAGGGCTCCGCTCCCTCCTCCTCCCCCTCCTCTCTTCACCCGGAAGCAGAGGAGGATGCTGCAATGATTAAGCTGCAGGCGGAGGTTCTCTGCGGCTCCGTGATTTATCCGGAAGGACTCGGAGCCTCCTCTCCCCTCCGAGGTGCCGGGGAGGAGGCTGCTGATGAAGGGCAGGCGCCGGCGTCTGGGAGGCAATCAGGTCTTACGCAGGGAATCAAGAGTTTGGGCTCTTCATCCTTCAACTCCACACCGTGGCCCGAGGTGCCGGGAGGGGAGGGGAGGGGGGGGGGTCTCCATCTTCCATCCCCAGCTGCCACAGCCTGCTCCGTCTGTCATCACCGAGAGATGGGCCGAGGGGCCTTTGGCCGCCACCGACTAATCTTCCGGAGATTGGACGCTAAACCCCGCACTGTCACCTCTCCTGAAGGCTGTCAGCGGCGCCTCTTGTTATGAACGGTCTCCCCACAATTTTGTGTCGAAGCTCTGACCCCGGTGACTAGAAGGGGTAAGGCAGGTCGAGTGAGGCCATAGGGGGCCCTAATCTGACAGCACCGGGGCCATGAGAGAAGGAAGAGACGCCAGCTGCTCTCCCCCTGCACAGAGGCCACAGCGAGAAGGTGGCTGTCGACAAGCCAGAAAGAGGGGCCTCCCCCGACACCAACCCTGCCAGCCCCTTGATCTTGGGCTCCCAGCTTCCAGAACTGAGAAACTTCTGTTGCTGAAGCCGCCAGCTGTGGTGGGTGTGATGGGGTCCCGAGCTAAGACGGCTCGTAGGCAGCCGCTGGATCAGAGAACGCAGGGAGAGGGGGGTGAGGAAAGCGGTGCTAAGAGAGCGGCCTTTGGATTCTCGAGCTGAATGTAAGTTCCCAGGCCCCGGCCTGCTGTGGGCCACGCTGGCTCTGCAGACGTGTGTGGCTGCCGGACTCTGTCCGAGGCAGCAGCTGCCCGGGCCCGTGTGGAGCCCAGCGCGGCAGAGGCACCCCTGCACCCACTGTTGGTCAGATGCCTCACCCCATCAGCTCTGGGGCCTTATCTTCCCTTCCCTCGCTGCTGTCCTGACAGCTGGCCTGCCAACTTCCCGGGCGGAGCAGTCCTCCTCCCCCCATCATGCATGTCTCAGCCACTCGCAGAGGAGCTGCCGACAACCAGGGCTGCTGGAGGCGGGGAGGGGGAAGGGGGATGCCAGGCAGAGCTCCGAGGCCGGTCCTGCCACCAAGGAAAGAGGTCACTTGTGGCACGTGGCTGACTCTTCACCAAACTTCAGTTACGTGTCTACTCGACCCCGAGAGCCTTAAGGCAGAAACCCCAGCTCAGAGAGAACTTTCCGAAAACCAAGAATACAATGAAGGCCAAGGTGAAGTACACACACAGAGGTTTTCCTGGATCTCCTCCCTGGGCTGTGTGACCAGAGACGCAGGAGAGCCCTGGATGGTGGGCCTGGGGAGGGGGGGCAGGCGGGCCCAGAGGGAGGCCTGCTCAGAGGGGCCGGTGGGCATCCTCACATTGGAAGGGGGCCCTTCCCGCCCTCTGAGGAGCACGCGTGCAGGGAGAGGCTGTGAAGGAACTCGTGCACCATGCTGGCGTGCGGAGCCAACAGGATGGGAACAGATGGCCCCGACAGAGACCCGGCGGCTGGTGGTGGCAGCTCAGAGCAGTCCCACCAGGAGATCCTCAGGGATCTGCAGGGGGGGGGCCACAGATCATTCTGGGGACAGGTGAAACCGGAGCCCTTATGTTCCCTCCTAGGTGAGGTCTCCTCCTGGGGACCTTCTGCCACTTGGGCCACCAAGTCCCCCCCTCTCCCCACCACGGGCTAGAGGACAAATATGGGGCGCCTGCCAGGGCGGGTGGGGAGGGCAGGGCTGAGGAACTTCCCGAGGCAGCTCCGGTGGATCTGCGGACGCTCGCAGGCTCGGGGGGAGGACGCCTGACCCACTTGGAGTGGAGGAGACGGAGGAGACGGCAGCGTGCGTGGTGTGGCTCTGAATACACAATCAGAGGGCAGGCAGCCCTGTGGGTCCCAGCGGCTCAGACCCAGACCGAGGAGGGCAGCCACGCGGCAGAGCAGGGCTTATTAGAAAGAATCAGTGCTTTCGTAACGCCAAATGGGGCGCCCTGAGCAGAGCCAGCTGCCTGTGTCCCCAGCTGGGAGGCGTCTGCTGGCGTTTCGGGGGGAGTTGGGAATGGGGGAGGGGAAAGTGTCCCAGGCGGGAAAGGTCTACACCAGGCATGTCAACCTCGAAGGCTCACACCGGCCCAGTAAACGAGGCATGCTGCCCGCGGGCCGGGCTTGACACGCTCGTCGACACTCATCATTTGAGTGGCTTGGGGCGTGGGCTCTAAAGCCACAGCTGCTGGGCCTGGGGGCCTGAAGGACAGCACTTGGGGCTGCGTGTCTCTGGGTGAGCCTGGTCCGAGGGCCGCTGACCGGGAGAGAGGAGGACTACAAAGGAAGCCTCCGGCGTCCCTTTCTCTGGGGCTCAAGCTCCTCCAGGGCAGGGGGTTGCCTCGGGACCAGCACTGGCCTGTCCAGGAAGCGCACACAGGGAGGAGGTGCAGAGGGAGTGGCTGGGAGGTGTGGCACCCGGGCCGGGGCCCATGCTGTGTGCTCGGGAGCCTGTGGCTGACCCGAAGCAGCCGCCGGGGGTGAGTGGCCGCATGGCTGCCGGAGCCCCTCCTTGCATGTGTGAGTTCAGAGGCACCTGCAGCCTGGGTCTGCCGGACTGACCGGCCTGGTCTCTCCAGGACTTGCTTGGGGAGCAAAAGAAATGCATCAACGCTGTATCCGTCCTACGTGTCCTGACACGTTCCCTGACAAATGGCTACTCGAAAAGGCCATCCAACCCTCCCCATCCCATTAGGCAGCGCGAGGGGCTTCCGGCTGACGGGGGAGGGAGGGCGGAGGGTGCAGAGACAGCGGGCTGGCCCTGGGCTCCTGGGCCTGCTCCTGCAATCCTCCCGGTTTCAACAGATGGCAGAGCAAATTCCTAATTAAGCTCAAGCACGCTTCCGGCTCAGCACATCTATGATTTTCCAGTTCCTTTGCTGCTCATTTTCCCCTTTTGTTTTTCTAGAACCCGAGCCAGCTTATTGCCACCCTGACTGCCTCACTCGCGGTCGGACGCCTGGGCCCCGAGACGGAGAGGGAAGAGGGGGAGTGAGCTGGAGGGTCACGGGGTCACGGCACGCAGCTGCTCTTCAAAGGCAACGTGAAAAGCAAGTTCGTTACAACTGACAACGTGGTGCCCACGTGAGGACTCGTGCTCACTGCCTTTAAGGAGTTCTAGAAACTTCACCTGGGTGCACCTGGGCCAGAGGATACACCCTCCACAGCCCCCCCTTCCATCGGCCTGCAGACACCCAGCCTCCCCTTCCACCAGCCTGCAGACACCCAGGCCCCGCCTCCATCGGCCTGCAGACACCCAGCCCCCCCTTCCATCGGCCTGCAGACACCCAGGCCCCGCCTCCATCGGCCTGCAGACACCCAGCCCCTGCCTCCATCGGCCTGCAGACACCCAGCCCCTGCCTCCATCGGCCTGCAGACACCCAGCCCCCGCCTCCATCGGCCTGCAGACACCCAGCCCCCGCCTCCATCGGCCTGCAGACACCCAGCCCCCGCCTCCATCGGCCTGCAGACACCCAGCCCCCGCCTCCATCGGCCTGCAGACACCCAGCCCCCGCCTCCATCGGCCTGCAGACACCCAGGGCGCAGGCAGCCCCTCCCACAGCGGGACGGCCTGGCCAGGGTGCTTGGTGTCCCCGATCCCCCTATGCCACGCTGCTGCTCCCACCAGCTCCACAGAAGTGCCCCGGGGCTGCAGTGCCCGCTGAGAACGGGCCCCTCGGCTGACCCCTCGCTGGGCTGCATGCTAGCCTAGCCGGGCGATCTTCTCTCAGTGAGGGTTACTATCTGAGCCCAGAGGCCCGAGTCTCAGAGAAAGAGGCCGGTGCCGGCACCCAGAGCCGCTGGAGGACAGGCTGGCCGACTCTCTCCCGGATCAAGGGGAGAAAGGAGGCAAATGACTTGCAGAGACGGCGACATCCAGACAATGTCATCTCCAAGCATGGGTGTGGGTGACCTTCACGGGCTGGCTCCGCCCCCACCCGCCTGCAGCCCAGCGCCTCTCCAGGCCACTGCCCCGGCCGTGCTGCGCTTCAGGGGCTGCCTCCCTGGGGGGGCCGGGGCCTCCAGGCGGGGACCCCGAGGATCCCCACTGTGTCCCTGCTGCTCGGGGGGAGGGCCCCGGTTGGGAGAAAGAGAGGCGGACTCACCGACCCAGCGCATCAGGGAGGTCAGGATCTGCAGGTACTTGGTCTTCTGGACGTCAAAGAAGGTGAAGGGTCCCAGGAGGAGAGTGAAGACAGCCTGGGCGACAAAACAGGAGTGAGGGGGCACCGAGGCCGGCCGCACTGGGCGCGCCGTGTGAATGTGTGTGTGTGTGTGTGTGTGTGTGGAGCATACACCATTCACGCGGCCTCTGCCCAGGGCCGGGCCAGTCCTGAGCGCACCTGGACTGGCAGAGGCTCCTGGGGTCAGACGGCATCCGTGTGATTTTCCCGTATCATGGCCCAGGAGCCAGAGCCACGCTTCTCTGCCCGTCCTCCACTCTCTATCCTGAGGCTACCGGAAAGGGGTTTCCAGGCAAGTCCCAGGCGACACCCTGGGACCATGACCCGTTCACAGCAAACACTGACGAGGGGGGCACAGCCTGGCACTGAGTGGGCATGGGCGTGGATCAGGTACCGGACGGCAGGAAGATGAGGGTGAGAAGCAGCACCAGCCACGCCTCGGGCACGCAAGGCCTCCTGGGAGGAAAGGACACGGGAGGGGAGGGGGCGCCTTCTGAAGGCTTCAGAGGAAAGGCTCAATCAGGATGTCGTTAACCAGTGATGTTTTGGGTGGGTTTAAAAAAAATTTTTTTTTTAAAATTGATTTCAAAGAGAGGAAGGGAGAGGGGGAAAGAGAGAGAAACATTAATAATGAGAGAGCATCACAAATCGGCTGCCTCCTGCACACCCCCTACTGGGGATCGAGCCCGTCACTGGGAATCGAACTGTGACTCCTGGTTCATAGGTTGATGCTCAGCCACTGAGCCACACCGGCCGGGCCACGAGCCATGATTTCACCTGACAGAGGAGGGGAAGCAGGGAGAGCAGAGCCAGTGGCTCCCGGGGCAACTCCTCAGAGAAGGACCCAGCCCCAGAGGAGCAGGGCTGGGCCTGGGGAGGTGGGGGGTGGAGTGGGCGTGGAAAGTCTGGGAGTGGGAGCCCGGCCCGAGGGGGCACTGCGGGCTCCTCGGCCCTCTTTCTCTTTGGAGAACAGGGGAGAGTGCATGTTTACTTTGAAGAAAAAAGAGAAGAAATCCAAAGCCTGCCTCAAACGGGAAACTGGAATCCTCTGAAAAGAAGATGGGGGTAAAGCGGCGGCGCGGAGCCTGGGGCCGGGAGGCGGGGAGCGTGGGTTTCCACGCCAGGCCGGGCGCTCGGGGAGAGAGGAATTAAGCGCCGCTGGTTGGCGTGGCGCTGATGGCACCATTTCCAATCTGCCACTCGTAAGCGGCGGCGCATCAGACCTTATTAACATTTACACGGTGCCATTTCCCCACGTTAATGCTGATGACACGCGCCGGCGCAGCCCGCCCGCTCCCGGGGCGAGTGTGGGGAGCGGCCGCCCCGGGGAGCCGGCGGGCAGCTGCGGGGTCTGCCCTGTGCCAGGCAGGCGGGGGCCCCACAGCAGGGGGGCCGAGCCCGCCCCTCCCCGCCCCCCGCCCCCGGGCACGGAGAGCAGGATGTGGAACAAGCTGTGACCTCTTATCCAAGTCCATTATCACTGCGCGCACCAATGACAGGAAGGACGCAAGTGGCGGCTTGAGAAGCTCTAATTAGCGGGGTCCAGGGGCCTGGGGAGAGCTTTCCGCTGGGGCCTAAGACCTGCTTCTGTTGGAGGGGGTGGGGGGGACAGAGTGATTCATCAGGCCAGGGAGGAAAGGAGGGAGGAAGGGAGAGGGCTGGGGGCCCGGAAGGGGCAGATTCACTCCCGCTTCACCGAGCAAGTCTGAGTGCAGCACCGCCAGCACGTCCTTAGGGAGAGGCCGCTGCAGGGAGACCGTCCCCGATGAGCTCCCTTCGGAGGGATGGGAGAGGGGACGTCACGTGGAAGACACAGGGGAGGCCACTGGGCACCCAGCTAGGGAATGGGAGAGCCCACGAGGAGCTCCTTAAGAGCCGGATCTGTAAGTCAGGGCTCTCAGCTCAGACCTGCCGAGACGGAGCTGCGTCCCCCTCACCACCCCCAGCCCCCGCCTCCCTCCGACTCCTCCAGTGTTAACCCTGCAGCCCACCGCGCTTCGGGGGAAGGCTCCAGCCGCTCGGTCCTGCCACACACCCGGAGCCCAGGGCAGGCACACCCCGTGTCTTTGCACAGTTAGCTGCACAACGGGGGAAAGGGGGGGGGGCGCCTGTCAACATCAGCACAAAACCAAAGCAGATCGATGCCTCTCCCCCCATCCCCAAATTCCTCTGCATGTTCCCTGGTCAGAGGAACAAAGCGGAAACTTAAATTAGGAGCTAATCCCAACTGAACCCCAGCGAAAGGCTGCACACCCCCGGCCCCGTCTCCCCGGCGGCTCCTGCTGACCACCCGCCGCGTCCGCGCTGTCCCAGGATCATGGCGCTGCCCGGAGCGGCAGGTCCCCTCGTACCCAGTCCCTCTCCCCTCAAGGGGGCGGCAGCGCGCGGTTCTTGGAGAAAAGGAGACAGAGGAGGCGCTACACTGACAGCCACCACACAGGACAAATGTCCTCAGAACGGTAACCAATTACCTCTTGCAACAAGTAACCAACCGTGAGGGAATATTCTAGAAGACAGGACAGTCAGCGGGGGGAGTCCTCCCAGCCCGTCCCCTGACCTAGACGTGAGCCAAGGGTGATATCCTTGGGTGCCAAAGCCCTGCTCCCATGGTGCCTCTAACACCGAGGCTGGCCCTTGCCGGTTTGGCTCAGTGGCTTGAGCGCTGACCTGCAGACTGAGGGGTCCCGGGTTCAATTCCGGTCAGGGGCACATGCCCAGGTGGTGGGCTCGGTCCCCAGTGGGGGGTGTGCAGGAGGCAGCCGACCAATGATTCTCTCATTGATGTTTCTGTCTCTTTTCCTCTCCCTTCCTCTCTGAAATCAATAAGAATATATTAAAGATAAATAAAACTGAGGCAGACTGGGTCGATGCCGTTTTATTTCCCTGCTAAAGTAAAGGGTTCGGGGGTTTGTTTGTGGCTCCCGAGTGGTGAGATGGAGCCTCCAGGAGCCAAGAATTCAGGCTTGGCTTTCCCTTCACCCCCCCTGCCAGCCAGTCCCCATCCCTGGAGTTTTAGCATAAAAGGCCAGCGGGCCGCTTAGCGTCTCCCAGCTCTAGGCCGGGGGACTGGGTTTCTGTTAACAGGGCGGGCGAGGAAGCAACAAGTCTTGGGAGGTTGCGTGGTTAAGTGCTGACCTTCAGGGTCTGACTGCTGACTCCGGACACCTGGCGAGACAGGCTGGGGGTCGGGGCTAGCTGGGCGCAGAGGGCGGCGTGCGATGGCACAGCTGGGTGGTGAGGGTGTGCAGCCTGTTCGCCGGGGTTCAGTTACCACTCTAAGTGGTACAGGAAACTGCTGCCCAGATACAGGGCCGTCCTTGCGGGGAGCTGGGGGTTAAGAGCTAATTGGGGTTAACGGCAACTCAGCGGGGGCCCATCCCTCCTCCGGAATGAACTTTCCCCGCGCCCTTGAAGTGCCGTGAAGACACGTTCAAGGATTCTATTTTTACTTCTCAAGTGGCTCCGAACTTGTTGGTTGGGGAGCCTTTATTTTCCCAACCAGCGTGACAACGTCTGGGCTTCATCCAGAAGAAGGAGGCGAGTTCGGAGGCAGCGGGGACACGGGAGGGACAACGGCTGCAGGACCCCCTGCCCAGTCCCTCTAGGGGGCGTCCCTGCTGCCCAGAGGCAGCGAGTATGCCCTGGAGGGGGTCTACCCCTCCCCAGGCCCCTGGCACCGCTGCTGCCCCCCTGGCCTTCTCATTGGACAAGTCTGTGGGCCTGTGCTGTCCCTTTTCCAGCTGGAAGGCCAGATGGTGCCCGATGGCGGGCAGGATTCCAAGGATTTGATGCCCAAACTGCAACCTCCGTGGTCTGGGTGGAAAAGATAAATATTGTGGAAAACCCACACTGTCACTCACCGAGTGACTGTCAGCCACCCGGGGTGTATCAAGGACAGCGTGGCCCCTCACCGCGTGAGACGGAGTCCACACCCCGTGTCCAGGGGAAGAGACAGGCTGGACTTGAATGAGGTGGGCTTCAGGACCTGACAAGGCGCTGGGGGCGGGGGGCGAGGCTGTGGGAAGTGGGGTGGAACAGGTGGAAGGCGGGAGGCGGGGGGCTCTGCCTGGAGAGCCAGATCTGACACCTGCTCACCTCGCAGGCACAGATGTCAGAGAGACAGATGGGCGGTGAGCCCCCTCTACCTCCTGTCCCAGAGGCAGGGTGTCCCTAGGCCCCAGCTGAGGGTGGGTGGCCCGTCCTGCAGTGCCGAGCAGAGGGTGACGGCCTCCAGGAGAGGAGGGGCCGGCTAGACATGGGGTTTTCTGGCTGGAGTGGTGGCCGCCGGCTGCGATGAGCCCTGGGCGTGAGCAGGCCGAGGGCTGGCAGGCCATCCGAGGGCGGTCTTGTCCACGCAGACATTCCTCGCTCTCTCCGTGGGCTGAGTGCGCAGATGCAGACAGAAACTTCCTGGGACCGAGGCTCAGTTTCCTGGCTCTCACTTTCAGCCACTAAAGCCTTGCATGGAGAGACAAACTAGCTGTGTCTTGGTCTATTGGTGCAGAATGCCAGCCGAGGGAGAGCATGGGCATTGCCCCCCAGGGCTGCTCCTGGAGGGCTGGCCGGGGAGGAGGTGGGTGGCTGGCTCGCACAGAGAAAGCTGGAGGAACTCACCGACCCGGGGCTGGGAACGGCCTCAGGATGGGGGTCAGCTGGTCCTTAGAACAGGACTGGGGAACAGGCAGGTCGGAAAGCGCTCTGTACCCCACGGACTGAGTCATGAGTGATGGGCGGTGGGGAGCCTCAGGGCCATCAATCCTGCCCCTCAGTATCTTTGGGAAAAAAGCTCACCTACCCCCGCCCCTCGCCACCACCTGACTGCCCTGAATCGGCGGCTCAGACATGTTGGTGTGGGCGGTGTGGGCGCCCCACGGGCTCAGCCTGCAGGCTGTCTGTCTGCATCCCTCGCTTCCCGGAGGAATCTGATTGCTGTGGTGCCTGCGAGGAGGCAGAGCCATCGCTCTCTGTCACCTCAGCTGCCTGGTGCTGGAGCCGCGCGAGGAGAGGTGCCAGGTGATCACTGCAGATGCTCCGCTCCTTCCCGTCCTCACTCGCTCTGGCTCTACCCTGTCTCTCCGCAGGGAGGGGGTGCTGAGTGGAGCTGGGGGCAGGGAGGGAAGGGAGTCAGGTGCCCAGAACACGGGAGCCCAGCTGGCTCCGCCCCTTCCCCGCTGACGTGCGACCTGGAAATAGACCCAAACAGAGCGGGATTGGAACGGGAGGCTTTGCCGGCACTGGGTAACCTTGGAGGTGGGAGGCAGGAGACAGCACGCTGGGCTAGCTGATGAACTGCCCTGTGGAACTGGCTACAAGACACTAACCAACAGCCCCCGGCGTCCTCCCCTGTGACGGTCAGTGACTGGTGCACGGTGGACTGAGAGGAAGCCCAAGCACCATCTGCAGGGACCCCAGAGGGACGTATCGGTCCCAGGTAACAAGCAGCCACTGCAGAAGGGATGGTGCTGAGCCCTTTCTCTAGGGACACTCAGCCTGGAAGCACCTGATCAGAGCAAGCTTCGCTGTCTGCACCGAGTGCCTAAGGCACGGACCCGGGGTTACTAGTAACACCAGGCTGGAGACCCGGCCACCATCTGTACTGGTGGGGGCGAGGCCTCTGGCCGCTGCCTTCACAGACACACTGGGGCAGCCGTTCTCCAAGGGAAGCCAGGCCAACAGGACCATTTACACCTGCGAGGGGTCCTCTCGGGCAGTGGTCGGCAAACTCATTAGTCAACAGAGCCAAATATCAACAGTACAACGATTGACATTTCTTTTGAGAGCCACATTATTTTTAAACTTAAACTATATAAGTAGGTACGTTGTTATTAACTTAACTAGGATGCTCCTAAGCTGGCCTTTGTTACAAACTCAAGGGGCCAAAGAGCTGCATGTGGCTCGTGAACCGTGGTTTGCAGACTACTGGTCTAGGGGACCCTCCTCAGAACTGGTCCAAACGCAGATTCCTGGCCCTGCAGCCTTAGATTCTGCTACACTGGGCCTGGGTGAGACTCCGGAATCTACGTTTAACCCAGAGCCTGAAGGTGTTCTCATGCCAGTTGGCCCTGGAACCAAACTCTGAGACACAGAGGAGGCTCCTACTCCTGACCTGGGGGAAGGGCAGAAGCCGGGCGGGCTCCTGCTGCCGGTTACTGCCCGCACTGGGAGGAGGAAGGTACCAGAACTGCTTGGCTGCCCCAGGCTGTGTGTGTGCCCTCCAGCCCTGGGCAGCACCCAGCAGCTGGCCCCACAGCCTCTCCCCTGATCTTGTCACCGTTTCCAGAGAACATCTCAATCATACCTACAGGAAGTCCTTCTTCTGGCAAACTCGAGGTGCCCTGCTGCGCCCAGTGCCCCTGGGTTCACACTTGCCACAGAGCATCTGCTCAGCACTCCCCGCAGCCCCTCCCTCTGCATCTGCAGGCTTTTTAAAATGGACCCTGGTCTACTTTCAGCTAATCCGCACAGCATCCAGAGCTCATGCTAATTAATCAGCAATTAGTCATTAATATGCGCCCTAATTGCTCATCTCCACCTCATGCCCATCATGCCCGCGCCCCAGGCACCTTTCTGCCAGCTTCCGTAGACCCTTGGGGCTCTCCACTCCGCCGTGCCCTCAGGGCCAGCCTGCAGACGGGAGAACGTGCCCAGAGACACTTATTCTCTGCACGGTCTGCAAGGCAGGCTGCCGGCTGGGAGGCCAGCCCCGCGGAGGGGCATGGTTATTACTTTGGAATGAGTGCTTTATTTAATTAAACAATTACTGCGAGGCCCTGGGGCACCATCAGAAAGACACCAGATTCTGCTTCTAACAGACCCTGGAAGGCAGAGCATGCTGCGTTCAGGGAGCGGCGCAGCCCCAAGGAGCGCCGCAGGGCCTTCGCCGGGCCCGCACTCATCCAGAGCCGAGCGTCAGGGACACGGAGCCGGGGAGGAGAACGGCTTGGCATCGTTTCCATCCTAGTTAGCACAAACAGTTAAGGGCATTCTGGATGACTTAGAACTACGAAGAGGGTGCTGGGTTCTTTAGACTATAGCTTTTTCTGCATTTTGGGGAAAATAAAGCAAAAAAAAAAAAAAAAAAAAAGGGTGTGTGTGTGGAGGGGAGCAGGGGATCTAAAATCAACGACCAGGACATTTCCGTATAGAGTACAAAGCCATTTCTAGCTCCTGGGCCAGAAACGGAGGGGCCACAGCGTGGAGATGGCCGGGCGGGAGTCACCCTGGAGCAGCTTCCGTGAGGAAAAGAAGGACCACGCACGGGCCGACGACCAGGAGCACCAGGCTTGCACCCCGACGGGGCAACTCCGAAGGAGCGCTTGAGCCTCCAGCTCCGGGCTGCCTGGGGCTGGTGAGAATGGGGTAAAAGTGGTCGTGAGAAAGCTCAGTGCAGAAGGTCCCTGCACGGATGACGCTCCCCCCGAGACTGGTTTGGAAGCTTCCCAACCACACGGCCTGTGCGTGAGCGTGGCTGTGGCCGTGTCCTTTGGCTCCCGGAGCCCTCCCGAGCCGGGCGGGCGTGTGTCCCCGGCGCTCGCTCTCCTGCCGGCGATGCCTGTTTCTGCAGGGACAGGGCTCAGGTTTCTGCAGCTTCGCGCATGAACACGTGGATACCTCCCCAGACAAGAGCCAACTGGGCTTCCGAACGTCCGCTTTACAAAGGCTCCATTTTAACAGAATAACATTAAACGCACGAGGGGTGCTAGGTGCTGAAGAGGAACTTGGGGTGAGTCCTTCTGTAAAGTAAGGAATCATCTGGTAACAAATCATCGCCACCCCTGATTTGTTTTCTGCATCTGGATATTCATATAACGGGGTTTATTAGGTGCCCAGACGGAGCGGCAGCAGTGGGGGCGATGAGACAGTGGGGACTCATGAGGTCCCTTGGCAAGAGTGTGCTAGAGAGGGCACAGCGCAGGGGTGAGTGACAGAGCAATTGCAATATCATTTGGAAAGGCTGGGGCTGGGGCTGGGGCTGGGGCTGGGAAGCACACCAAGGAGCCACTCCTGGGACGAATATACAGACAGCTCCAAGGAGGGGGGAGGGGGAAGACAGAAAGAAAAACGCTCGCCTGCCTCTGTAGTATTGATTTTCTTGAAAAAGAAAGAGACCAGCTAATCCTTTAACGTCCATCATTTCAATGAGCGCCGGTCGCTGGTTGAAGTCCCAGTTCACTCATCATCAGTGGACTGTCTGGGTCGTGGGTGCACGCATTTTGGGGTGTGGGCAGGAATTCATTCTTCCTCGAGACCCAGGATCATGAGATGAAAGCAGAGGGTCAGCAACTGGGTGGGGAGGCTGTACACGGGGACAGGGGTCCCCCCAGAGGCCACGCCCACAGGGGCCAGAGGAGCTGGGGGAGACACTGCGCACCCCTGCAGGCCACGCTCCGGGGCTGGCCTGGCAGGCGCGTGGCCAGGAGAGCCACTCCGCTTGCCGCACCTGCAGGGGCCGCCCGGCGTGACTGGCATCTTCCCCCGGGCACGTGGGGAGAAGAGCGAGAGGCAAGACCGCACCGCCCTTCCGGAGCCCCCAGAACTGAGCGAGGAGGAGCTGACCAGAGTGCATTGCGGGAGGAAGGAACGAAAGGCCAGGAAACACGGCGGGCCTCCCTGGGAGGTCCCCAAACAGGCACCCTCCTTTGACGGGGGTGCTTGGATGCCCCAGCCCCTGTGGGCAGCACCCTCCAGCCCCAGGCAGCTCGGAATCTCCTCTCGACTGGTTTCATATGTGGGGTGGGTTGCCAGCCAGAGAGAGAAGCTGCCACCACTCGTTCACTGAGCGTAGGATCCTGCTGTTTCCAGACTCAGCCACCCCACCAGACGCCCCCCCTGTCCTGCCAGTCCTGCCAGCCTCCAGTGGGGGCACCTTTCTAGCGCACCGGGCTTCACTCCACTCCCAGTCCCGACACCGTGCAAACGGGGGCGGCGTTCCTGCCGTGTCCTGTGGAGCTGTGCTGGGGGCACCCGCCCTTGCAGGCATACAGCAGTGTCCCCGAGCCTCCCCGTCCTGGGAAGTCACTGCCGTTGCTGAAACCTGTTCCACCCGAACCTTCCCCCTCCCTGGTCCCGAGTCTCTAGGCCACCTCCTGCCCATGACAGGTAAGAAGACACATCAGTGATGGCAGCGGTGACCCACTTCCTAGCAGATGTCACAGCCCCGGGTACGGCGGCGCTGCTGAAGGAACAGAGGGAGACGAGGCAGGGAGGGATGCGTCCTTGGGAAGGCGCCTGTTAGTCCAGCGCCGCGTCACTATCTGGGAGCCGAGCAAGGGGCGGTAGGAGCGACAGCTAATCAATCCGGCGTGCAGGCGCGGATCACTGCACAGGCGTCTGCCCCGGGCGGCGGCGCCCCAGCCTCCACACACGTCAAGCGCCAAGGGCTGAGGCCCAGGTGCCACCGGCCCTTCCTACCTGGGCCTGGCAGGGGCTGCCCTGCAAGCTGAGCATCTGTGTCACCGGGGCCTTGGCTGAGGCCGAGGAGCCGGCCGCAGTCTCTGCCTCGGATCCGTGGCCCTGGGGGAAGTCACAGCCTCCAGCCTCAGCTTTTCCTGCTGTCAAACGGGGTAAGATGTCACGGACCTTCCTGCATGGCCCGAGGACCAAATCAGAAACGAGAAGGTAGCTGGCAATGTGCTACGCCAATGCAAGACAAACGCCAGCAGGAAGGACCAGTCACGGCCTGGCACACCACTGCCCGGTGCACTGCTCCCCCAAAGCATGTGTTCCCCTCAAACGGCACTGTTCTAGGAAAAAAACAGCTGGTGTGAAAGAGCAGACTGCACGCTGTTTTGAGGGTTGAAAGCGGACAGTGGCAAGTGTCGCCAAGTAAGAACCCAAGATGGCATCGGGGGACACGCTTCCTGGCAGAGAGAGAACCCCGGACTCTCAGGGAAGGCCAGGGGACCCTTCCGATGTCACCTGGGGCCGGTCCCCAGACTCTCTGCTCTAGGGAGTCCAGCAGACAGAACTCCCCCTCGGCCCCCAACACACACCCTGCTTCCCTCTGACACTGTGGAGGAGGAGGCAGTGACCGGGCCCAGGCCCTGGGCGGAGGAGGTGAAGGGCAAGCTGGGCAGCATGTGGGTATGAGGAAATGAAACAGGAACACTTGGCCGTGTCCTTGACTCTCAGGGACTACGACCCTTGTTCTGGTTCCCGAGCACGGAGCAGAGTCCGAGCCTGGGCGGGACTGACTGACGCACCATCCCAGCACTTCCCCAGAGTCCCCAGCCCCTGCTCCCTGGCGAGGGAGGAATGAAATGCTGAATCCTGGCTTTGTTTGCTACCAAGCCGCAGAAGCTCTGCAGAAAGCATCCCGAGACATCCCAGCCCGAGGCAAGGCTGCGGGCATGAAAGAGCACTTTGCTCGCTGAGCCTTCAAAGGAGCAGGAGGGGCGGCGGGGGGTCCTGAGACGCCGAGGCAGGAAAGTAGCCCTGATGTCAGTTCTCATGGGTCCTCATAACAGGGCCCAGGTCACTGCTGCAGCCACTTGCTGGGGCGCCCTGGGCAGCACACGGGCCCCACAGGACCCCCCACCTCCCAGCACCCTGTGATGCGGCCACTCTGAGGAGGGAGAGGGAGAGGGAGAGACTGACTCATGTCGGCCGCACTGCACTCACAGGACATGGGCAGAGGTCGCTGGGTGCGGGAGGGGAGGAGGAATGCTCCATCCGTTAAGGTCAAGGGCTTGGAGAGGGGACTGGGAGGTGCTGGAGAGAATGCTCCCTCCCTGTGTGTGGTCCTGACGCTGCACATGGAGTTAATACCCCAATATTCTCATTCTGCATGTGCACCGCCGCAGGCTCTGAGAATTAAACAGCAAAATGAGAGCCTGTACCTTTATCCCCCGGAACACACTGTCCCGGAATAGCAATGAAGAAGTGGTCATCGGGAGGCCCTTTCCAACACGCAGGCCCAGACAGGTGCACGTCTGCCCAGGAAGGGCGCTGTAAGTCCGCTCGCTGCCTTGCCTGACACTTGGGTGAAGCCTGCTGGCAGCAAAGTCAGAACCAGCTGGTAGAGAGGGGCACGGGCATCTCTGGAAGGGAAGGACAACCTCCTGATCAAGGGTGACCGGGGACAAGGGGAAGGGCGACCTGGGTCCCCCATGATCCAAAGAGGCCGCGGGGGAAGACGCCATCACCATGGGCAACAGAGAGCCCGGGACCCACGAAGGAAGCCACATCTGCCAACCCCCTCTCCGCTCGCTTTGCCCCTCCCATCTCAGAAGAAGGGATGCAGAGCACCCAGGACAGGGTCGGGAGACACTGTTCTGCAGCAGCCAGGGACCTGGGAGCCACACGCAAAGCTGGGAAGTGACTGCAGACAAAGGCATGGCCCACCCGCTGTGCATCTCTCCAAAGCGGGGGGGGGGGGGGGGGGGGGGGGGGGAACTGCAGAGCAGCCCCGAGCCCCGGCAGTGCGCAGGGAGGGAGGCAGCAGCGGCCCCGAGAGAACAGGCCGTGTCTGCTCGCCCTCCCAGTCCTGTTTCTGCAGCTTTTGCCGGCCTGGTGGCAATTAGCTGTAGGAGCTACAAGCCCGTATCTGGGCGGTGCAGGCAGTAATGAATGCCCGTCTGCTTTCCTGAAGGTTCCTTCTGTTCGGTCAGAGTTACTGAGATTCGGGGAGCGAGGCTTCCAGCATGTGGAGGGTTTACAGGAAGAAGTGAAGGAGCAATTGAGGAAGACAGTAACGATGCTTCTAAATAATTCACCCGGCCAACGGCAGCGGCCAAGATTCCCACGCTCCACATCTCCTTTGCTGGTGGAGGGGGCCGTACCAGGCGGAGTCTGCACAGAGGCCAGCGGCCTCCTGGGAAAGACCCACCAAGGGGCTCTGCACCGTCCCTCTGCCGGAGCGCGCCCGGGTCGGTTGGAGATCCAGATGGGCTGCTACACTTTCTGGTACTTTTGCTAACATCATCCATCACTGTCAGAGGCTAACAGACCTGGGCTCTCCTGGCTGCACCACCTAGTTTCTCTGCCCGGCCCCAAGGTGGGAAGGCGGGGAAGGGGGGTAGTAGATCAGTTCGCTACCAAATTACCAGCAGGCCTGCAGGAGGGGGAGCTCAGATACATTTCCCCTAAAAGATCAATTCCTAGCCAGAGCCGAACGTGGGAGAGAAGACACCGAGCACCCGCCAGCTCCAGAAACGCAGGGAAAAAACTCCTCCCTCAGGGTTTGGGCCACAGGACTCCTCCGGCAGGTCTCTGGGGTGGGGGTGGGGGTGGGGAAGGCAGGACAACCGTCCAGCAGCCCCGGGCGTTAACGAATTCAGACCCGAACGGCACAGCTGGCAGGGCCTGCGCAGACCTTCGCCAGGATAGGCATAATTAAGTTAAGAGGCCAGCTCCCCGAACTGCTCAGCTCTCTCCAAATCAGCTAAGTGGCCACGTGTCAAACGGTGTGTCACCTAGCACACCTAAATTTGTGTTGGGGCTGAGGACCAAGAGGAAGCAGAATATTAATAGATACTGCAAAAGGCAAAGAGAAACATTTCTGAGTCCCGCCCGCCAAGCAGGCAGAGATAAATAACTGTCTGGTTTTGTATCTTATTACTTCCCCTCCCCTCCGCCCCTGCCCGTGGCACAAAGCAATCAAGACGGAGCCTGGAGATTTATCATCTCCCCTTGTGGGGAGGGGGGGGAGCCAGCGGGGAGCAGGGATGACGGGGAGCTCAGAGGCAGGGAAGGCTGGTGGCTCAGAAAAGCCTCCAGGGTCCCCCTGGAGAGCCAGTTAGCACGGCTCAGTCCTGCCTGCCCGCCGGAAACCTGGTGTCCACCAGATGCTCCTGGGCTGGCCAGGAGGGAGGTCAAAGCATGGACTTCTCCAGAAAAAGTCGCCCTGGCACTCACTCCGACGGGCTTTGCTAAGACTGCCCCTCAAAACCCGAGCCACGTTCGCCACCAGGGAGCTGGCAATGATCGGAATGCCAACTCCGGACCGCACGTGACGGAGGCCTGGTCGCCAGGACACTCTGGGGCCAGAGTCTTAGTGATACGATCCGCTTTCTGCCCAGGATCAAGGCCCCAGGACTGAACAGAGTATGGAGCCACGCAGACCTTCCTCCCAGGAGGGCTGTGCCAGAGGCGAGAGGCAGCCGCACGCCCGGGCTGGGCGGAGTGCGGGCCGGCGCGGCCACTCACCAGGTAGATGCGGTAAACGTCCACGCGGCGCAGGCGCCCCCAGCACGGGGCCGTGTCGTTGTACCTGGTGTCGGCCTCCACCCCGCAGGAGTCGTTGCCAGTGGCGCTGCTGATAAAGAGAACAGTGGCTCAGAGTGGCCTCCCTGCCTGGCTGGAAGCACACAAGGTCACATTGTTAATCACCAGCAACCACTGAGCCCTCGCTCCCCCAGCTGCTTCTGGCCCAACAATCTGACTTTCCACAAACGGCATGTTCCTGGGTCTTAGGGCATGTATCACTGTTCCTGTCGCACCGCCAGGACCCCCCAGGGAACCCCCAGTCTCCTTCCCGGTGGGGCAGGGCAGGGCACAGCTGTGCAGTGGGTCTCTGAAGGACAGGATGCACAGCTGGATGGTCATGCTGATGGACTCACTCAGTGTTGTGTTTCTACCCTGAAAACCCCGGGCAGCCTCGTGGCGACAGGAGGGGCCACTCACCAGGACACCTGCATGAGGGAGAAGGGCACGGCGGCGGCGTAGATGGCCAGGTCCCCGTACAGGTAAACGATGATGCAGATGTAGAACAGGTTGACCCCCACTGGAGGGAACAAAGTCACCGGTCAGGCAGCCACAGGAGCGTCTGCATCCTGTTTGGAGGACTCAGCTTCCACCCCGCCCACAGAGTTTGGTTCTCCTGGCTCCTGTTCTCTCCAAAAGGAATGAGAAAACGACTCCAAAGCTACACTGCAATGCAGGCAGGAGACACATCTGCTCACAACTTTCACCGAGAGAGACTAAGTGAGGAGGGAAGGTTGGAGGCGCCAGGTGAGAGAGAGGCGTGGGCTGGCTGGGGAGGAACCAGAGGCACCTTCAGGCTCGGGACAGGGTGTGTGGGGAAGGGGTGGAGCGGGAGGGGGTAGAGGGGAGGGGAAGAGATGTCCTGGGTGAGGCCTCTGGGCCAGGGCTCCCTTTACAGCCAGGCCCAGGCACAGGGCCAGGCTCTCAGACAGAAGATGGCTACCAAGGAACTGAAAAGCAGAGAAGGTAACAGAAGGCCCAGCTTCTCAACTACAATCGAGAGGGTAAAAGCCCTCGATTTCCAAAGACCACTGGCCAAGCCCCTGATGGGGAGGGGGACGGTGAGGGGAGCCAGGCATGTGAGAGGTGCCAGGAGAGGTAGCGGCAGGAGCAGTGGTCCAGGTGAGCCACTCCCCTTATGAAGTGTCGCCAGGGAGGATGCTGGCATTGACTTGAGGGTTCTCTGTGCAGAGGCCAACCCTGGTCTCCTGTCCTGCAGCCGGAAGTGCAGGCTCTGGTCCTGATCCCACTGGTCTCACTTCCCAACACCCCGGCGGCCTCCAGTCCTGTACAGTGAGGACCCCACCCGCGCTCACCGCCCGCTGCGCCTCCAGCTATAAAGACGCTGAAGGAAGGCCTGGGCCTGAAGCCCCAGGGTCACAGCCCGACAGCCAGTCTCCACCCTCCGCTCAGACTGACGGCTCATTTTGATGTTACTGATCTCAAGCGGCTGGCTTCACGGGAAACAGAAAAATGAAGTGACAGCTCCCTCCTGACGCCGGTGGCTCAGAAAAGCCTGCGGGGCCCCCAGGGGAAAGCTGCGACACTCTCCTCCTGGGCTATCTGAGGTCAGCTCTGCTCCTAGGAGTCTGCGGGGGGATGGAAGGGGGGTAGACCAGGAGAAAACACACCTTGAAAGAGCCCAGAAGGGCCTCAGACAGCCTCACTGTCCAAGCTCAGCGGCCCCCACAGTCTGCCTGCCACTCACACTCCGGCGCCAAGGACAGCCTGTGCCCAGGTTGTCTTCTGCAGGGAGGACCCCGCTGCCCCCAGCCTCTCCTTCACCTGCCACAGAACCCGGGGTCAGCGCTGTTTATAAACTGCCACTGGCCCTCCCTGACCAGTAAATTTCATGGCTAGACACACAATGTTGGGGGATCAATGAACTTCCTGAGAGGACAGCAATGACGAGGCCCGGCATTCCTAATGGCAAGGGGTGAGGAGGGACTCATTGTGAGGAGGGTGGCGGCCTCTGGTGGGGGTGGTAGGTGACAGCCTGTAAATCGGGAACAGAGCAGACCAGTGGTCTTCAACGGGGGGCAACTTTGTCCCACAACCCCTATGAGGGACACCTGATGATGTCATAGCTGGGAGTTGCTGCTGGGGACTAGTGTGCAGAGGGTCTCTGATGTGCACTTTATTTCAAAAGCTCGCATTTGGAAGGAGACCGCGTACAGTTCCCGGGGAGACGTAATTATGATCGCTTATCTTAGTCTGGAGAGGTGGGGAGAGACAGAGACGGAACAAATCAACACAGAAATGGGCAGACACAACCAATCTGGTTTTCATGAATCCTGGAAACCCTCCGTGAGGCTGGCTCGGGGGACGGGAACAGATGCTCAAGCCACCTCTGCCTGCTGATGACAATCTTTTGGACTAGACAGTCCTATCACACCACCGGTGGGAAAGAGAACACTCAATGTCCCAAAAAGCAGCGAGAAGCTTCCAGCTTCTACAGCCCCTCCCCCTCCCCAGCTCTAAGTTATACAGCCACGTTCAAAACGGAAAAGAACGGGGGCCGATGCCCCAATCTGCAACCAGGGGCTCCCGCAAAGGGGCAAACAACCTCCCAGGGGAACTGCAAAGGCAAGGACTTCAGATGTGTCTGACTCTACGAAGGAAAAACAGGTCCGAGCATTAGAAAACAAAACTCTTACACTGCTCTTCTTCCAAAAGAACGAGATTTGCCATGGAGGTGTAAGATGTATCGGTGAAACACCCAACCAGCCAGCACCTGAGCCGGGTTAGATCCCGTGAGCTTGTAGCCAAGCCCCCGAAGGGAAGGGCCAGGAATCCCAAGACTTGCACAGGTAGCGAGAGGGGAGAGGTGCAAAGACGCTCAGATCCCGGATAGCAGCCCTGTGCGCGGGCTCCTGGCGCCCTCTGCTGGCCACCAGGAAGAGACAGAAACACGCAGCAAAGCCTCCTGCTCTGTGTTCTACACAGAAGAGTCCAGAAGCAGAGACAAGTCAGAGGCAATCAAGAGGCACAAAGTGACCAGCCGGCCTCCGTGAGTCCCTTCCTTGGGCAGCTGCTCAGGACTGCTCACCTCTATGTCCAGCAGGAGATGAAACCACATGAAGCTGCCCAGGTGTCTTGGCAAGTTGGCTCCTCGGAGCACTGGGAGCGGGTCAGTCATTGCTCCTCCCATCGCCTGCTCCACCCCACTGTCCAGGTGGGACCCGCATTCCAGGCGCCCCGGTCAGTAGGTGGCGCTAGCTCCCCCACCCTCGCCCACCTTGGAAATAACGAGTACCTTTACTGAAGAACATGGAGGCCATCTGTCCCATTTCCACCCGGTCTGTGATTTCAAACAGGTTTGGAGATCCATGTCTCTCTGTGGAGCCAGAGGACAAGGGAGAGGAGGTCAGTTCACTTGGCTTCTAGAAGGGGCTACGGAGCTCAGAATTCTCCATAATAATGAAGTCCCCGAGTTTTAAATTCTTGAGGAAACTGTTCCTAATGTTTATTGTTTGAAATATCTAGAAAGGGATCTCAGGGGGACGCTTAGCCCTTGTTCGGCCAGAGCAGAGATCAGACTTTCAGGCATATGCAGTGAGAGAGAGAAAGAGAACACGGACAGGAGGAAGGAGAGAACTCAGAGAGCCTAGATTTACTCGCACTTCCAGAGTGCACCAGCGCTGAAACAGGCACTGCATTATTTCAAAAACGCAGCAGAAGCGGAAGCTGGGGTGCCCAGGTCAGACACCTTGCCCAAACTGCAAGCGTCTCTAAGTGCTGAGCCTGCAGGGGAAGCCTGGGTCCTGGGCTCCAGAGCCTTCCCAGGCGAGAAGGGCCACGGGGTCTCTGCAGACTCCCCGGGCCTCTCCACGGGAAGTGCCGGCGGGCCGGGAACCAGGACTTACGCACAGAGAGGATGGGCCGCTTCTCCGCCCGCTCGTAGTTGTCCTGGAGGAGACTGTCGCTGTCAGAGGCCGTGGAGGAGTTGTCGTCATCTTCTTCCTGGGACGGGATGCGACAGGGAGGAGGGCAGCAGGCAAAGGAAAGGGAGCCCGTTACTGCGGGAAACCCCGTGACAACGGAGCACCCGCCTCCTCTGTTATTTCTTTCTGGAAGGGATCTGACCGGGAAGCTTCAACACGCCCACTCTGCCACATTAGAAGGCGCAGGCACACATCCTGGTGCAGACGCTCACCAGGACTGAGCCAGGTCAAGGTGGGGCACACGGGAAAAGGCGGAGGCTGCAGGCGTCCTGTGAGCTTAGGTGGTGGCTAAACTTCTGCTCAGGGGCAGGGTCCCTACTAGTGCTGTGGACGCGGGTCCTCCAGGCACCGGGAGGGGAAGGACGGGCCCGTGAGTGGCACACAGGTGGACGGAGGCCCTGCCCGAAGACCAGGGCGGTGGGCGCACCTGGTGGTTCTCCATCCTCTTCCAGCGGAGCTGCGCGTTGGCTGCGGCCATGGCCTCCACCACGAAGGTAGTCGTCACGAAGCTGCGGGGGAAGACCACCGTTCATCGCCAAAGGCAGGCGGGAGGGTTGGGGGAGGAACAAAGAGGAAAAGTCATTTCAAAGGCCTGATGGACCAACCACCTGACCAGACTGAAACTCTGTCCCTCCTTGGAGCCGGTTCCTGGGAAACCCTCATGATGGGTCTGGCCTGATCAAGAGTGTGTGTGTGTGTGTGTGTGTGTGTGTACACAGGCTGCCTCGTGTGCTTGCCTCGATATCCCTGTCCCCACGTAAAAGGTGTTTCAGAGACACGGGAGAGGCCACAGGGCCATGCAGTGCCGCACACCAAAAGGGGCCTGTTGGGGCAGGGGTGGGGGGCCAGACCCCGCCTGGGCTCCAGGTCAGGAAGAGCAGGCAGGTCCACGGGCCGGCAAGGTGCCGGGAAGGGCAGAGGCGGCCTCCGCTCTCCTCGCTGGGACACAGGCGAGCGGACGAGTCCCAATGACACGCCGAGGACGGACCTGGGCTGGATAATTGAAAAGGATCGCTTGGCTCCGGAACCCGTCCTCGCCGCCCTCTTTGGGGCGGTGCGTTCTGACTTTCCTAATAACCTGGCTGATAGGAAAATAAGCCTGCGTTTTTATGGCCTCAATCAGAAGGGAGGCCGGGAGGCGGCCCCAGACGTTTGCAGAGAAGTCAGACTGCGGTGACAAATCACCCTCTCTCTTCCCGGGAAGAAACCGGAGAGGCCCAGACGACAGCTGGGACGCACGGATGCTCCTGTCGGCAGGAGGCACAGGGGAGGCTGCCTTCCCGCCACAGGCCTGAGGGGGGGCTCTGTCCCCGCCGCCGCCACCTGGACAGCACGGCTCCGCCGCTGGACTTGACCCTGAGCCCTCCGACTGCTGTCACCTGCCCAGGCGGCCTGCTCAGCCAGCGGTCAGGTGGCAGGTGTGACAGGAGTTAAATCCATACCCACTCCGGGTTCGGAGCAGGGGGGAGGGGGAGATTCGGCAGCCGGCTCGCCTGCTCCTAGGACGGTTCCTCATTATCCTGCCTAAGTGACCATTTTAAGGCTTTAGATTTTCCCTTCTTTTTGGAAGTAAAACTGAAATCAATCTTAATTAAGGCGTGAAGAGGCTTCTCACGGTCGCACAAAGCCAACTCATTGATCATGTTCAAATATAAATGGGGTGAGCGAGGCGGGGGCATGGTGGCCCCTACCCGGGGCCCCCGATAATCACTCCCCACTCAGGCGGCTGCCGGTGCTGAAGGGCTTTTAGAGGGGACGGCGGAGTCACAGGAGGACAAGGGCTTCTAGGGCTCTGGCCGCCGAGGCTCACAGCAACCGCACCGAGGCTGGCCCCCAGCCCACCCTAAAGAAGACGCATGAACTGGAAAACTCGGCATTGTCCTCCCCCACGGGGCCTCTTCAAGGTCTCAGTCGGCTTCAACTACCGATGTTTCCTTCTTCCTCTCCCTCTCCCTGCCATCTGCTCCAATGCCGCCCTCCGTGACCCCCGAGCACCGACCTGCAACTGTGATCACCGCCTCCCTCCCCGCACTGTTTACGGGGTTTGGTCTCCTTGTTACCACATCACCTTCTGACTTGCTCTGCGGCTTATTTATTATCTACTGCTCACTGCCTGTCTCCCACCAGAAAGGAGGGTGCAGGGCAGGACTCCGTGCTGCTCAGCGGGGTTCCAGCACCTGAGAGCCGCGAGGTGTCCCCGCTCCGGGTGTTCACAGGGGGCGCCTCCGCTTCTTCTTTAGAGCTTGTGGATTGCGGCCCGGGGGAGAGGGCTTAGTCCCGGGTCCCTCAGCAGCCTGGGCACGGGCTCACCGGCGTCAGACCGCTGCCTGCACCCCACACGTGGCTCCGGGAGAGGACCCTGAGAGGCTGGGGGGCGCCGGCCTCCTGGGTGCTGCCGGGCAGGAGGGCAGCACCCGGCTACGCCCGTGCCGTGTATAGTTTACCGCTTACTCCATGGACTGTCTTAAGCAAATTCTAAACCCCAAGCTGATTCCCCCGCACCTTCCACACCTGCCGGATTCCTTTCCTGTGGCTCGGTGGCATTTTCTCAAGAACGCACACGAGGGCAGGCCCGGCCGGGGAGGAACCACGTGAGGCATTCCAGGCTCCCATTTAGCTGGTCCGGGCTGTGCACCGGCTCCACCTGCACGAGGCACTGGAGACCTTTGTATCCGCCTCCCCTCCCCCCACCCTCGGCTCTCCCCCCACCTGGGGCAACTTGAAGACTCATCACTGACATCTCCCTGCCCCCGAGGACCGAGGACGCTTCCCCACCTCCCAGCCTTCCTGGGCTGCTGCTCTGCTTGGCCCCGGCCCTGCCCCAGGGCAGCCTCTTACCTCATGAAGCCCAGGAACACGAGCAGGACCAGGCTGACGAGCCACCCGGCCGAGGCAAAGGCCTTGGGCATGGTGAGCGCGCCGGTGCCCACGATGAGGTTAAACATGTACACCAGTCCAACCTGGGGCACACAGAAGCGACAGTCAAGCCCAGACATCAGCTGACCTCTCCCCGCAACGGCGCCCGAGGACAGCCCGGGACAGCAAGACCACAGCGGCCAGGCGGCCCGCCTCCAGCCAGGGAGGCAGGGAACGGGGAGCCTGCCCCCCAGGTGCTCACAGGCCTGCTCTGCACCCGGATGTTGGAGACCAGATGCCAACACTCTGATGACGGAAGCCCCACATCCCATCGATCCTTTCTAGCGTCTCCGATGATCAGTTTTATCTCCATTTTTGCTGCCACCTCTCATCGTTTCATGAATCAGAGCTGCATCAGATGTTAGCTCTGTGCCCACCAGGCCGGGGTCTTCCATTTTTCCTAGCTCGCCGGGCACGCGGCCCAGGCCTCCTCTCCACCCATCCTGCCATCGTCCTTTAGGACCCCGACATTCCTGCTGTTTCCCCTTCCCTGTCTTCCTCCCCACACGAACCTCGGGTTTTTGTTTTTTTGTTTTTTTAAGTTGAGATAGGCCGAAACCGGTTTGGCTCAGTGGATAGAGTGTCGGTCTGCAGACTGGGGGGGTCCCAGGTTCGATTCCGGTCAGGGGCATGTACATGGGTTGCGGGCACATCCCCAATGAGGGGGGGGGGGTGTGCGGGAGGCAGCTGATCGATGTTTCTCTCTCATCGATGTTTCTAACTATCTGTCCCTCTAGCCTTCCTCTCTGTGAAAAATCAATAAAATATGTTTAAAAAAAAAAAAAGTTGAGATAGAATTCACATGCCAGGAAATCCATCCCTTTAAAACACAGTTCAGTGGTTTTCAGTGTATTCCTGAGTTTGTGCAGCCAGCATCACCCTCCAATCCCACCTCATCACCCCAAAAAGGAGCCTGCGCCCACCTGCAGCCACGCCCCTTTCCTGCTAGTCCCTGGCCACCAACTCTAGGGCAATCACAGGGTCACTGACGTCAGGGTTTAAACTCAACTCTAATTCACGCCAACCCGACTCCAGCTCCCACAACGATCCCTCATGCCTCGGGCGGCACACAGCCTCAGGACAGGAACCCTCATCTACGGATTCCAGAAAACAAGTTTGGCTCGCCTTCCACAGCGCCTGACTGGATCACCACACACCTCCACCGTGTGGCACCCCGCTGGGAGCCCTGGCGGGGGGGTTTGAGACCCTGAGGGTGGGGGCCGGTGAGGAACAGCGGGGAGTCCCAGAGCCGGCTTTGCAGTTACTCTGAGAGTCCGTGACACCCTCCTTTCCCCCTTTGCCGGCGACTTCAATGTGGGAGGCTGGTGCATCCCAGTGCGGGAACGAGCCCTTGGCTAGCTCAGTTCTGCTCATTCTCTCGTCTGCTCAGCCACTTCCCAGAGCCTCCCCTGGGCTGGCTCTGACTGGGAGTGGGGGCGAGGATACGGAGTCAGACACTCAGGGCCCTTGACCTCACGTGGGGGGAGAGGCAACAGGGGAACAGTGACGAGCGCCCTGCAGAAGCGCCCTGAAGGAGAGAAGCCGGGCACAGGCACCTGACAAAGGCTCATGGGGACTCTTTTAACTACAGGACGGGCTCGTGGTGACATTCAAGCCAGGACCTGACGGAGGAGAGGGAGCCACCAGGCCCAGGCCCAGGGCAGAACCTCCAGGTAGAGGCCTGAGGTGGGGAGGGAGGTATGGTCAAGGCAGGTCGGGCTGAGGCACGGCCAGGCAGTGGGACGGCGTGGGCCCTGGTGCACGTGACAGGAGCTCAACATCGTGCAGGGTTTTAGGACACGGACAGACCAGGCCCCGCTGATGGCCTAACATTTGATCTCCCGGAAACTTTGCTGTCTGTCACTTTTATAAGAAGCAACCCTTGCCCTGGCCGGTTTGGGCCAGATAACTGGAGCCTTGTCCCCTACACCCTTCTGTACGGTTCCTTATCCACTGAGCCCAGATCCTGCTCTCATCTCCCAGGATGGCGGGGTGAAGGAGACCTCAGCAAGAAGGCATGTCCTCTGCTCCTACCCTGGCCGCTAAGTCCTGGTAATGCCACCTCATTCTCAACACAGGCCTTCCCTCTCTACCAGTAGGATAAGAGAATACACGCAGTTGTTGATGGCAAATGCCTAGAGAAGGCCCTCAAAAAACCCTGAACTCATAGGAAATGAAAGAAAAATAAAAAATAAAAAAGCAGCCCAGCTGGTGTTGCTCAGTGGTTGAGTGTCATTTCATGCACCAAGAGGTCACCTGCTGCTTCCTGGTCAGGGCACATGCCCAGGTTGTGGGTTCGATTCCCAGTAGGGGGCGTGCAGGAGGCAACCACTGGGCGTATGTTTCTCTCTCTTCGATGTTTCCATCTATCCCTCTCCCTTCCTCTTTCTCTAAAATAAAAACAAATTAAAAAAAAAAAAAAAAAAAAAGCAGAACCCACCGAGGCCTTCGGGGTTCACGGCCCAATTTCCTGTGGCACACGCTGACATGTGAAATGATTACATTTCAGCGGGAGACACAAGAAAAGTGAGCTTATCAGGCTTTCCTTCCTCAAACTGTCGCAGAAATGACTCAGCTCTAACTCTCCGATGTGCCGAGCAGCAGCAGGGACCCCGGTGACTGGTACGGACAGTGCGAACACTTCCCTGCCGGTGCCGAAAGGAGGCTGTGTGCCGGGACACGGCTCAGTTCACTCCAGGTTCAAGAAAGACTCCCCCCGGCACGGCTGAGGCGAAGAAGGCTCCCTCCGAGCTGCACACAGAGGGCACATGCCAGCGGGAGGACCTGCTGTGGAGGCTTCTCCAGCTGTTCTCAGAGGTCCCTCCTCGTCCACACCACAGCTGGAGAGGCTGGGACGCTAACGGGAACAGAGCACTCTGTTCTCTAGAAAGAGAACTCTTATTTAAAAAAAAAAAATATATATATAATATATATATGTATATATATATTATATATATATATATTTTAAATAAGAGTTAAATATATATATTTATTGACTTCAGAGACGAAGGGAGAGAAAAAGAGATAGAAACATCAATGATGAGAATCATTGATCAGCTGCCTCTTGCACGCCCCCTACTGGGGTCAAGCCCACAACCCAGGCAATTGCCCTAGACTGGAATCGAACCCAGGACCTTTCAGTCTGCAGACCGACGCTCTAGCTACTGAGCCAAACTGGCTAGGGATGGAAAGAGGACTGTTGCTACTTAAGATGGTGCTGCTTTCCCTGGATACCTGGTAGCAAGGTGAGTCAATCCTTTGATTATTCCCACCCTCCAGCTACTTATTCAGACAAGAGCACGCCATGATATAAACCTGACCAATTACACAAAGAAGATAGACTGAGTGTGTGTGTGTGTGTGTGTGTGTGTGTGTGTGTGTGTAGGACCGGTAAGGGGGTAGCACAAACCCAAGATAGAGAAATCAATCATTCTAGTTGTTCTAATTACGGACTCCACCAACTGCAGCTGGAAGCATCTGCGTGCTTTCTCTGCCTCTTACGCCATCCAAGACTATAAAAGTTGTGCAACTTAAAAATTCAGCTGAAAATCCAAGAAGTTTCAAACCGCTGAGCTGAGCAAA
Source organism: Pipistrellus nathusii (assembly GCA_963693515.1). NCBI lineage: Eukaryota > Metazoa > Chordata > Mammalia > Chiroptera > Vespertilionidae > Pipistrellus > Pipistrellus nathusii. Next base: position 45,317,004 of record OY882873.1, on the reverse strand, counting down.
ACCCAGCCAACAGCTGTCCATCACTGTCCATTTGAAGAACAGACAGCACAGTGCGCAGGGGGTAGTGGCCCCGAGGTCAAGATGAAGAGTTGGCAAGTCAAGTTAGTTTTCCTGACCACTCTCTGATCCAATCTAAAACGTGAACAAACCTGCCCTAGCTGGTTTGGCTCAATGAATAGAGCGGCAGCGGGTCCTGGGTTCAATTCTGATCAAGGGCACATGCCTGCATTGGGGGCTTGATCCCCAGTAGGGGGCATGCAGGAGACAGCTGATCAATGATCCTCTCTCATCATTGATGTTTCTATTTCTCCCTCTCCCTTCCTCTCTGAAATCAATGAAAATATATATTTTTAAACAGGTGAATAGGCCTGAGTCTCATTAACCCTGAGCCACCCAGGCTGCTGCTGAATGGAGGTCCCCCACCCGGCTCTCCCCAGGGTCTAGGCACGCGCCAGGCCAGGCCACAGCGAGCAGAGCGCTTCTCAGAAGCCGGGGGCAACTCCTGTGGGCAAAACGGGTTCGGAAAGCAACACTCACGTAGGGGGAATAGAGCTCCCCGGTCTCCGTGATTTCACCCGCCATTTCCAAAAGCCAGGAAGGGAGCGCCGGCGGGGCGGGGCTTTCCTCCTGGCGGGGGCGGCGGCAGCTGCGGCTCCCTAAGGCGAAGAGCAACGTCAGCTCTCGGACGGACCTCGCCGGAGGTGGGGCCGGTCTGCAGACCCCCCTCCCCCCCAACTCATGGTCTCCACGTCGGTCACAGGCAGCCGGGTATCCGGGATGACTCCCACCTGGCTGCTGATTCCCGGCCGTGCAGGCAGGGACGTATCCCATGCCGCTCGGACCCCAAGTCATAGAAGAGGCCTTGGAAGCCACCAGCCTCACCCGCCCCCAGCGCCCCCAGCCACACCGGGACGCTCGCTCCCCACTGAACGCAGGGACAGCGGGCTCACTACCGCACCGGGCAGCCCAGTCACTGTCTGCCTCCTCCGCCTCCTTCCCCAGGCCGCCCTCCAACCCAACTCCTCGCCTCCAAGCCTCTCCTTGGAATGGGGCCTCCACTTGCTGCACCCCTGACCTGCTTTCTGCCCTCCCTGCCGTAGGGCTCCCCACCCTCAAGCCTCCCCCTCTTCTCAGGAGCCCCCGTTCCGAGCCTCTCCCGGACTTCTTCCTCTCTCCCTCCCTCCCTCCAGAGAGAACCCGGAATCCGCGCCGCCCCGGCCCACCCACGCCGCGCGCGGCCCCTTACCTGCGGCGTGGCGCGCTCCGGGCCGCCGCGGCCGCCGCCTCCAGCCCCCGGGCAGCTGCCGGCGCCAGCTGTCCCGCACCCGCGCCCACAGCGCCCTCAGCGCGCATGCGCCAGCGCCGGAGCCCACCTGGCCGGCGCGCGCCCGGGGCGGGGCGCCGCGCGCTGATTGGGCGCCTCGTGGGGGCGGGACCGGAATTGGGCCTCGGCGGCTGCCGTCTGCGTGGCGGAAGTGGGCGTGGCGTGCGCCCGGCGGCGGCCGGGCCGGGAAGCGGGGCGAGGGCGAAGAGGTGGCTCCCACGTTCTCCCAGGGACGCTTTCGTGGCGGGGGAAGTGGGTGTGAGCTTGGCCGCCCGGGGACCCCGGTGGCTGGGGTACGGGGTGAGGGTTCCGGAGAGTATCCTGTAGCTCCGCCCCTAGAGGAGGGGGCTGAGAACCGGAGTTCGCCCACCCTGAAGTGGCCTGGAGACCGGGCTTGGGAAGTGGGAGACGGAGGGCCGGAGGCCAGGAGGGTGATTGGAAATAGGTTGAAGGGCTCGGCTGGAAATTGATCCTGGGGCGGGGTCTCAGGACTGGGCGAGTGATGGGAGCTTTGGGTTAGAGGCCTCGAAGGTCTGGGAGGTGGGGCGGAAGGAACCCGCAGGAATGGCAGCCCCGTCTGGGCTCTTTAAGATGCCAATCAAGGATTGTTTCGCTATCTTTAGCCGGCCAGCTGCTTTCTCGCAAAGGGTTTAGAGCCCCTGTTCTCTGCAGTCTTTCCACGGAAAGGACATCTCGGCCCTGGAGGCGGCGTTCAGTGTGATGAGAGCCTGGGCTGAAGTCTTTGCCCTCCCCACCCTCAGGCTGCTACCATGAGGTTAAATCAGAACGTCTCGCTCCTGGGGAAGAAGGTGGTGCTGATACCCTACACCGCAGAGCATGTGCCCAGGTAACCTCTCCACCTGCCATGGGTGCCAGGTAGCTCTCCAAGATGCAGCCCCAATGTCAGAGGCTCTCCTCTGAGGAGAAGCATTGGTGTGCGAGGTAATTATGTGCAGAAAAAAGTGAACAGTGAAGCCAAGTTCCCTTTTGCCCTCTCAGCAAGGAATTAGTTAATGCACACTAAATGTAAGAACAAAATTGTCTTTCTCGCCTGATTGTGAAGTAGTGACATTCCTTTGGTGCCAGTGGAGATTCTGTTCTTGGAGACTTTAAGTTAGCTTGTCATACAAGCTGATGAGGTGGTTTGATGTCTCCTGTTTTAAAATACTGAGCTGATGAGGTGGTTTGATGTCTCCTGTTTTAAAAGGCTGGGACTGAGTTGCAGGGTGGGGCTATTTGGAAGGCAGTTGGGTAAGTCTGATAGACTGGAAGGGTGATGGTATAGGGATGTATTCTCTACTTGTAACTTTTTTTGGGGGGGATTCCCTGTGCCCAGCCTTTGTGGATATCTGTCCAGCCTTCTTTGCAGTGGTCGGTTTGCCATATTCTTTCCATCAGGAATTCGAGGAATGTTTGGCTTTATAGCACTCCCCACACTGACCCCCGAGACAGGATGGGAAACTGGACAGATAGAACTGACCCCTCCTGCTGCTCTGTTGTCGGTCTTGCCTGCCTCTAGGTCTTGGGGCTTCTCTGAGCCCTTGAGTAGCTGATGGGGTTCTCTTTTCTACCCTCTTTCTTCATCTCACAGTGTCAGACCCCGTGTTCCTGAATCAGTCCTGCCTGCTGAGGCCACCCCTCTGCCCCTGCAGGTATCACGAGTGGATGAAATCAGAGGAGCTGCAGCGTTTGACAGCCTCCGAGCCGCTGACCCTGGAGCAGGAGTACGCGATGCAGCGCAGCTGGCGGGAAGATGCGGACAGTGAGAAGCCAGACCCTGGGCTGGGCGGGGCTGGGCTGGCAGCGGGAGGGCCCCTCCCATTCTTTCCCAGCTGTAGCCCTGCAGAGACCTGGGAAAAGCCTGATGCCACTGAAGCTGGTCCCTGTGGCGGACACCCTGGGCCAGGCCTGGGAGGATTTAGAGGAAGTATTTTGGGCTGTGGTTGTAATTGAGGGCCTGCCCCACACATCCTTTGCTGGAAGCCCGGTGTGATTACTGCTCTTCTTGGAGTCCCCTGCTGTCTGAAAATACACTTTCTGTTCGGAGAAGGCCACCATTTCCTGCAAGAGGCAGATTTAGGGCTTTTTAATTAGCTGCTGGAAGCTCTGGCCCCTTTCTCCTGCCAGACTCAGCGACGCTGGTAGCTGGCTCTCTGGCGTGGGCAGGGAGATGGCCTCACGGGGTGTGCCCATGACCCTGTGCCTCCCTCCTCAGAGTGCACCTTCATCGTGCTGGATGCAGCCAAGTGGCAGGCCCAGCCTGGCAGCACCGAAGAGAGCTGCATGGCGGGAGACGTGAACCTCTTCCTCACAGATCTCGGGGACCCCACTTTGGGAGAGATTGAGGTCATGATCGCAGGTTCGTTTCCTCCCTCTGGGCCTTGGATCTGCTGAACCTTAAGGCAGCCGAGGCTGCCTAGGGGCCTCCAGGGCTCAGTGGGAGGCTCTGGCATTGGGGAGCCCAGCACCTGGCTGGGGCAGACTGTTAGCCTATGGGTCACTCTGTTCCTGTCTTATGCGTAGGTGTGAACCCAACCTTTGGACTTAGGGTCTTCGAACTTCACTCTGCCCTGTTTTGGGGGTGGTCTAGGGGATCCTCTAAAATAGTTGATCTTCCCTGGAGCATCTCCCCAGGCTGTGGGAGGAACCCCTCCAGTTTCTGTGTCCTTCTTGGTCCTTAGCCTTCTCCTAAGAGGCTGTGCGACTCCTCCTAAGGCAGCACGTTGAGGTTAAAGGGTCAGCTTTTGGGGTCAGGTTGCTGGGTGTCTCCACTCTGAGACCTTGGGCAAGTCATTTGCCTTCTGCGTGCCTCTGTCCCTCATCTGCAGAATGGGAATAACGTTCACGGACTTGGCAGGATTGTGAGGGTTAAATGAGATCCCCTGTGTCGTGCCTGGCACACAGTGACCACGATTGTCGTTTTCTCCTAGAGCCCAGCTGCAGGGGCAAGGGCTTCGGCACCGAGGCCGCGCTCATGATGATGTCCTATGGTAAGGAAGCCAGAGCAGACCGCGGGGAGGTGGCCAGGCCCCAGGCGAGGGCTGGCGCATGTTGGGAGCCAGGGGGGAGTGGGGAAGACGGTGACAGGCGCCTCACTGCACGCTGGGACAGGTGGGGCGGAGGGTGTCGGAGGGACCTTCCTCCTGCAGCTTGTCCCTTTCTGATCTCTGAGAGGAGTGACCAAGCTAGGTCTGACCAAGTTTGAGGCTAAAATTGGGCAAGGAAATGAACCGAGCATCCGGATGTTCCAGAAGCTTCACTTTGAGCAGGTAAGGATGAGGCTGGCTGGAGGTGAAGCCTGGGTCTGGGTGGTGGGGCCGCTGGTGCTAGAACTTGTGGCTGTAGCTTAGATCTCTCTGGCTGTCCTAGGTGGCTGTGAGCAGTGTCTTCCAGGAGGTGACACTCAGGCTGATGATGAGTGAGCCGGAGCGGCAGTGGCTTCTGGAGCAGACCAGCCACGTGGAAGAGCAGCCCTATAGAGAGGGGTCCTAGGAGCCGGCTGAGAGCCCAGCACCAGGAAGTGGATGGACTGGCCGGCCCTCTCCAGGCTGGGGATCTCTCAGGGCCCTTCAGACTCGGGGCAGGACTTGCCTTGACCTCCCCCCTCAGACTGGCAATGGGCCTGAGCGACTCCAGGGAGCCCCTCCTGGCCAAACCTGCACTTAAGACTCAGAACCTGGGGTGGACGGCATGAGTCCACAGGAAGCGGCGCGGCAGAGCAGAGCTGGAGATAACGGGGTGGGGAGGAGCCTGGTGAACAGGCCGGACTTCCCTTTTCCTGGAAGGCCAGCGGTGCCACTCTGGGCCATGGCCCTGGCCTGAGTAAAGTGCACTGCACAGCCAGCTTTCCGTGCCTCACTGCCCGCAGCCTGGGTGGAGGTGAGCTGTCAGGCCACCTGCAGCATCTGTCCCGTCCAGCACGGGAGCGACGGGGCAGCTCAGTCCTGTCATCCTGTGCAAGCAGGCTGGGTGTGGCCCTGAGAAATTAGGAAACGAATGAGGGTGGCCCTGGCCCTGTAGAAGGCCTAGTAAATGGGTGAGAATCCTTGCTCCCCTTCTCTTTGGAGCCAGTTTTGAGTAAATTAGTTCTGGGTACAGCTCCTTATGGCTGGAGGGCACCCCTCTGCTGAGTTTGAGGCCTGAAGGCCCCTGTGTCCTACCTGCCTCCGTCCCTCCACCTTCGAGAGCCGCTGCACCTGTCAACACCACAAGGGGGCGCCAGAGGTACCAGTTAGGGATGGCATGGCTGCCCGGCAACCTGTGCTTAACAGAGCTGGGTCACCTCAGAGCAACGGGGACACCCATTGACTTCTATCTGTGCCCAGGCCCTCCCTGTCATAATCTGCAGCAGTATCAAGGAAAGAGCCAGGTTTCAAAGCACAGTCATGGAAGAGACTCGGGAGGGCACGTGGGGCATTTTCAAGGGTAGGAGCCCCAGCGAGTTCAGACGGCTTGCCTAAGGCCTGGGCTTTGACGGCAGAGTCTGAACTAATGCTGAGGCCTCTCGGTTCGGTTCTCTTGATCCTGTAAAAATAGAACCTAAAACATACCTGAAACCGAGACAGAAACTCCACTTGCCGGGGCCCCCTTTATTACCAGGCCTCCAGCCCCACATCTCTGGTTCCCTCAGCCACCTGTCCCTAGGGTTCCCCACCCAGTAGGTGACCTAGCGGGGCAGTCCTCTGGGTCTCCACCGGGGGTCAAAGCGCAGAGGCAAGGGCGGGGGGCTGAGCAGGGCCTGGGGCGACTGGAGGGAAAGGATTTTGGCCCTAAACCCAAACAAGAGGACAAGATGGCCAGTGACCGGCTCTTCTCTCCACAGGCCCCCTACCGGGTTCACGGTCTCCCTCCTCAGTCCAAGGAGCCTGGCTTCGGAGGCTTCCTGGTTGGGTGGAGAGTTGCCTGGGGCCAACTCCCTTCCTTCTCTCTGAGCACCTGCCCCGGGAGCTCCTGGCCCGGCAGCCAGCTCTCTGGCCACCTGGCAGACCTCCAGGGCGCGGCTGCCAAAGCCAGAGGCATACTGGCCCTGGGTCTCCAGGAGGAACAGGGCCCTTCGCCTTTGGCAAGTCCATGCACCCACCTGCCACAGGGCATATCCTGGGGCCCCGGAGGGCCGTTTGTTTTCGCCTTGGCCTGGGAACTGCCCTCCAATCAGGGCCAGATAAGAGCATATTGGCGCCAGCTCAGGCCACTCCCGGGAATCCTGCACCCCATCGGCTGAGGGCGGGAAGATGAAAGCCATCGGCTTCCCTTTCCCAGGCAGGCCCCAGCGGGTCATACCCCCAAAGCTCCTGGACTCAGGAAGGCACGGCGTCCTCAGCACGTGTTCTGGGCCCCTAGTTCCTGCGACCAACATGCCTGTGCAAGCTGACCACCAGGGAAGCACCTGGAACTGGTGGGTGGGGCCACCAGACAGTTACAGACAGGCCCAGGCCCCTCCCTCAGCCAGAGGCCAGCCTGGGAACACAGGTTTGCCGTCTCAGGCCAGGAGGACAGCTCTACAGAAGACACGGAGGCTGAGGCGTTTGCAGAAACCAGTGAATTTCTGGTGGAGTTTCCTTACAATGGTGTTGCCTGGCTCAGGGCTGGCCAGGGAGTGGCCACACCCTCCCCCCACCAGCCAGGGCTTCTGCGGTGGGAGTAGAAACAAAGTTTAAGGCTGAGGCGCTGCTATGTCCTGGATGCAGCAACCTGGAAAATCATGTTAATCAGGAGACAAAAATCCCTCTACTCTGCACTCAGAACAAAACGAAACAAACAAAAATGAACAAAAATAAGATACCCAGCCCATAGCGCTTGAAATGCTGTGGCCGATGCAATCCCAGTCCTTGATCAATCAAAGTTATTGAGAAGAATCACATTTGCCAAGAGGCGGCTGCTGGTGCTGATTTGTTTGCCATTCGGGGGTCAGTGGGGAGGGGGTGGGGGGTGGGGGGTGCGGGCCCAGCCCTGCCAGCTCGCTGGGTGGCGCGGGGAGGAGCTCAGAGGTTACTGAAGAGTTCGTTTTTCTTGCTCCAGTCCATCTGCGGGGCCCGCTTGTTGCTGCGCTTCTGGTGGGCCCTCTCCTTGGCCACGGCCAGGGAGATGTTGAAGTCTGGGATGGGGTCGGAGGAGGAGGTAGATGAGGGTGCCGCGGAGTCCTGCTTCTTGGGGCTGTCTTGGGAGTTCAGCTGGAGGGAGGAGGAAGGCAGAGCAGGAGTCAGTGCCAGGCGAGGCGTCCGGGTCCTGCCTCGGAGAGGTGGCTCCTTGGGGCCGTGCCCGGGGAAGCCAGATCACAAGAACAGAACGTGGCTCAACATGTGACCTCCGAGGCAGGCTGGCGTGCCAGGCACCGGCGTGGCCCGAGAACGGGGTGCCACCAACCCAGTGCCGCCCGTTGCCCACCCGCCGGCCTACCTCTTCGCTGGTGTCACTGGAGGTGGATCGTGCCAGGGCTCGCCTGGGGCTCTCGGAGGCCACCTCGGCCAGGGCTTCATGGCTGTTCTCCTGGCAGAGAGGACAGGTATGGGTTGGTGGGGGGTGGGTTGGGGAAGTCCTGAGCAGGAAAGGGAGGTTCCAGGGAAGACAGGTGCCTGTCAGAGAACCAGCTACCCAGAGCCCAGGGCCTGAGCCTGCCCGCGGCCCCCGGGGATTTCCAATGTTACATTCCCCCAAGGACCAGAGGGGAGCCTGGGTGCAGGCTGGGAGGGCCACCCGGGGATTAGCTGAACTGCCCGTTCCCAGTCCTCCCAGGGGGGCCCTCAGGCCTGCCTGCCTTTTGGACCAGTGACCAAGGAGCGGTTCCTGGGGCGTGGGAAACCCCGTGATGCTTCTTGAATCTGTTGCCCACATCATTAGTTGGATTTGACCCAGTAATCTTAAAACTAACCCAAAGCAGCAAAAAGGGCTCTGGAGTAGGGAGTAAAGTGCATGAGATTCTACACCCCAAATGGAGTGACAGGTGGTCCAGGGACACCCTCCCCCGCTGTGCCCCTGGGCAGGGAGACTGAGCAGACCCTGCAGAGAGCCTTGGTGATCAGTGTACCCCAGAGCGAAGGCCTTGGCTAGGCCTTCAATTGGCGCTCAGCCGCTGCCTGGTTCCTGGGGCCCGGGCTGGCACCGGGCCCTGCCATCTCGGCTCCGGCCTCCACCGCCTTCCCTTCCCTTCTGCTTGGAAGGAGGAGGCGCGGGGGCTTTGTTCTCCCAGCCCAGACTGGAAGTAGCCGGGCAGCAGGCGGCCAGACACTGCTGCTCTGTTCTTGGGGGGAAGAATGGCCTCTTCTGTGTGGGGGACTTGGAGGCGGGGCTTGTCCCCAGGATGGCGGGGTGCAGAGGGGCGTGCCAGGCCTCTCCTTGGTCCCAGGCAGGGGTCGAGGGCACACAGTAGGTACACAGTGTGGACTCGGGAGGGAGTAGCTCAGAAATGAGTTAACCTGGGCCAGCTGGCTGTCCGCCCAACCACACCCCCTTCCCCCTCCTCCCGCAGCCCCAGCCTAGGAGCCAGAGAAGCAGTTAGGGGTTCACCTTTACCTTCTGGATCTCCCCATTGGTAAAGGGCTCGGGCAAGGGACCTAGTGAAGGGAAAAAGCAGAGGTGAGTCCAGATCTCTGGGCATGCGGGCGGGTGGGGCGTGGAGAGGGCGAGGAGCGGGGCTGGTCAGTCTCTCACTGTGAGCGCGGCCTTCTGGTGCCCGGCGCAGCCTGTGCAGGAGTGTGACAGGTTCCAAGACAACCCCACACCCACCTTCCCTCGGCCTCACAATGCTCACTGCCGTTTCCTACTCACTTTCCTTAGAAAGAATGTGCTGGGCTCTGCCCACTAAGCCAATCGCATGAGCCGCTGACGGAGAATCAGCTGCTTGAGCAAAGCATTGTCCCGGGATGGGCTGAGAAGGCCGGCGGCCGCCTATGAATCACCAGGGAAACCGGCTCAGAGTAATGGTTCAGGGCTCTGGCCCCGGAGCCTCTGGTCCAGTGGGGCCGAAGCGCCCGGGAATCGGGATGTTCCAAAGGCTTCCTAGGAGACGGCGGTGTCACCGGAACTAGCACCGCAGCCGGGCTGTGGTTAGTGCCTGGTCCTGCCTCAGCCTACTGGCCAGCGCGGACATGACAGGACCAAGGGCTCAGGCAGTGTCCCAGCCAGTGGGAATGGAGGTGGCCGGAGGGGTCAGAGGGAGCAGACGCTGCCTGGGTCACCCCCATGGGCTCACTCAGGCCAGAGGCCCCACGAGGCTGCCAGGGGAGCTGTGCCATCTCTGGGGACTGGTCAGCCTGGGTGGATATCTTCTGAACTTCGCTTAACGTCTGTGTACATCCCCTCACTCCCCGGACCACAGTCTGGGCAGCCAGGCATACCTGACCCTCCCCCTCTCCACCAACCATCTTTCCTGGGAGAAAACACAGAGCAGAGCAGAGCGCTGCTTAACTCCTCCCTGCCCCGCGTAGCAGCCCTGCCCCCACTTAGCAAGAGGCCTGCCAGGCTTGGCAGGGTGACCGTGGGGGTGGGGAGGACAGGGGCCCAGGGACTAAGGGGGACCCACTGCTCTCTCCAGCCAGCAAGCTTGGGTTTCCAAGACAACCTGAGAGAAGGGAGGGGAGGCACGGGGCCCCTGTCCTGGACTCTGATCTGACCAGGCAGCCGCCCCAGAGTTAACCCTTTCCTGGCACCAGCCGTGCCCTGGGATCGTAGTGGGGTAAGAGGCTGATTTCCTTTAGGGCTGCACTCTGGCCCAGGAACAACGGCTCCGGCCCATCTCACCGTCCCTGGTGCCAGCTTACCTGTCATAGGCCATCCTCAGAAACCCAGGGCCGGTCCCTGCTTCCTGTTGATACCAGCTCTGCCCCACTCCCTCCCCACCCCACCCTTGGCCTCCGCTGAAGGAGAGGGTGGGAGCATCGCAGCAGGAAGCTGTCACCCCTCACCTGGGACAGTCACGTCCAGACCATCCCTGCCCTGGGGGCCGCCCGCCACCCGCCCAGCTCACCCTGCAGGTGCTCCTGAGACGGGACCACTTTGCATTTCTTGAAGAACTCATCCGTCTCCTTGTCCACCACCAGCAGCTTGGTCTCCTCGCCGCCAGCCTTGATGGCGGACACCACGTCGCCGTGCTGCTTGCCCTCCATGCAGATGCCGTTCACCTGTGGGCGGGCATGGTTACCAGCACGGCCTCAGCTCTGGGGGCGCAGGGCGAGGAGGCACAGGCGGTCCCGTTCGCCCTCAGCCCGCTGGCAATCCAGGGACCCGGAGCCCCCCTTGCCCATGGAGTCCTGAACGAGGCAAGGGTCCTCCCACTGGATGGTCAGATGGGAGGCAGGACCCGGGAAAAGCCGGGGAGACTGAGCAAACAGCTGGGAAGACGGACGGGCGAGGCCTGGAGCCTGGCTGGGCCCCCGCTTCTCTGCGGACCTGCCCTCGGACTCCCGCTCTGGCCCTGGCCTGCTCCGTGCAAACTGAGAAGTCTCAGAGCAGCTCTGAGGCTCGGAGACTGAGATTCTGGAACCCGCCCGAGGCACTGGTTCACGTTTCCTCTCCGCCGCACAGCCTCCCCGGGAGAAGGATCTGGCCTCGCACCCCGTCCCTGCGCCTGGCGTGGAGGACGCGGGAGGCAGGAAGCTCTGGGGGTGGCCAGGATGTCCACCTGGATCGATGGGTGAATCGTGAACTGCCCAGTGTGTCTGCTCAGCGAAGAGGCACCCGGGGAGGAGGGGGCGGGGAGGAAGTCAGTCCCTTTGCCTACCCACCACCTCTCCTTCTTTCCTGCCCACCATCCCTCCCTCCGGCATCCACCCGTCAGGGCCAACCAAGGAGCCGCTGGGGCGATGGCGGCCCAGGAGCTGTCTGTGTCTGCGGGGAGGGAGGTCGCGGGGATGGAGGCGCCCGGGGAAAAGGAGAGGCATTACCTCAATGATCCGGTCCTGGGCCTGGAGCCCCGAGGCCTCGGCGGGCGAGTCCGGGTCCACGGACCGGATGAACTGGCCCGGCTTGGACTTGTCGCTGTGCAGGTTGAAGCCGTAGCCGTTGGGGCCCCTCTTCATGGCGCAGAGCCGAGGCCGCAGCTCACGCTGTGGGGACAACGCAGAGTCCATGTCGTTCCAGTGTCCTTGTCCCCACTGTCCCTGCCCTGTGCCTGGTGCCGGCTCCACCAGGAAGATCTGATAACAGGCAAATCTGCCGAGATCCCACCCCGCCCCGCACTGGGGAGAAGCTGGCCCAGGGCTCCGGGCACTGCGTGGGGAGATCCCCCCATGGCGGCCAAATGCCTGGGTGACCCCGGGGCTACAGGGCCCCTCCCCGAGCCTCAGTTTCCTCTTCCGCAAATGAGAAGTGGGGACAGAGTAGCTCAAGTCCCTACCCTTCGGACTTTCTGTGGTTAATCATTTTGATTGATACCTTGTCCCTCCTACCTACGGCTCAGCCTGGCCCTGCGGGGTGGGGGGGTGGGGGGGTGGCAGGCGGGTCCCTGGCCTCTGTAAGATGGGAAAACCGTTTTGGTGCCAGAGCTCTGCCCGTGCCCTTTCGTTCGTAGGTGGGCCTGGCCAGGCCGCAGCCACAGCCCTGGGTTCCTCCAGCCCAGCCAGCTTTCCAGGGCCCCTTCCCCTCCCAGCTCCTGTCTGCAGACGGAGGAGGCCGGTGTTTACTGAAAGCTGGCGGCATGTTTACAGTAAAGCCTATCCTCAGTCCCTCACACAGGCTCCTGTCTCTCCCCACCCCACCCCCTGCTCCCCCCAAGCCAAGTGGCCCCTCCAAAGGGAGCTGAGTGGCAATGACCACAGACGGGGGGGGGGGGGGGAGGCACAGCGGGGGTCCTGGACAGGATGAGAACAGCCCCCTACCCCCCCCCCTCGGCAGAGCCATGACTGGTCCAGCAGAGAACAGCAGAGCTCAGAGGTCCCGCTGGTCCCCAGAGCACAGACACCAGCTGGAGCCATCTCCCCTCCTGGGCCGCCTCAGGGGCTGAGCTCGGGGCTGCGGGCCCAGAACACACGGACCTGATGCAGGGAACCGGGGAGAGCGGGCAGGACGCTGACACCGAGTACCGGGGCTGACTTGGGGCTCCTCTCCCCCTGCTCCCAGGCCTGGGGCAGGGTCACTGCAGCCAGCCTGTGAGCTCTGGGTCCCCCCTGGACATCAGGCCAACAGCAATGGCTGAAGTCAAGGCCCTGGGCCAGGTTCCAGCTGCCCCGCTGAGACCTGGGGCAGTGGTCTCCTTCCCAGAGCCCCCGCTTCCTCACGGAGGCAGTCAGCACCCAGGGGACGCCCCACAGCGTACAGTCCCCGGCAGAGCAGACGTTCCCGCTGCCATGAACACCCACAAACAGCCGAACGAAAGCGAGATGTGAGACTCTGGGGAGGGGTGCCAGGTTGCTCTGAAACCCCGGTCGGCAGCTGGGAGTGGCGGTGAGGAGGGATCCCAGGCCACCTGTCCCTGGTGCCAGCCCGGGAGGCTCAGTCCCCACCCCTCACCCAGGGTGACTTTGCCTCTAAGTGCTGGGGCGGATCTTTCTGTGCTTCAGGATGTTGGTGGGGGGTGTGGATAGGCCAAGGCAGGAAGGAGGGCTGACAGTTAGGCCTGTGGGTACCCTAATCTGGGCTAGAGGCCTGGGCCCCCTTTCTCTGAGTCCTCCTCCTCTCCCGTTCTGTGGCAGGGCCCCATTGGCACGCCTAGCTGCTGCCTCTTACCAGGGCCAGCTCAGCCCTCTGGGATCCAGTGTAAGACAAACGCTTCTCCCCTCAAGCTAATCCCTCCGCTTCTCCCCGCAAGCTAATCCCTCTGCAAAGCTGCCTGCACCCTCCCCCAGGCGAGGTGAGCAGAACAGGTCTGACCAGCTGCCGCCACCTGGGCAGGCTCAGCTTTCTGCCCAGCCAGGCTCAGCTCAACTCCACCGAGGCCCTGAGAATATGGCGGGGGTGGGGGGTGGGGGGTGGGGGCGGGAGTGTGAGCAGCTCCCATGTCTCTGCCTCTCCCCACCTGCCCTCCCTCCAAAGAGCCTTCCCAGAGCAATCTGGCCCGGGACGGTCATCCCGGGCTTCAAAGTGGGGAAACTGAGACTCGAGATGCCAAGAACCCCAGCCCTGTCTCTCCCCCCCCCCCCATCTGCAGGCTGGCACCTGAAGACCCAAGTTCAGTCTGGGAGGGGCGCACCCCCTCCCCACTCCGGAGCTGAGGCCTCAGTGGGGGTCACAAGCACCTGAGTCCTCACCCCGAGGTGCCTGCAGCCTCGGCGGGGAGGGGCCTGGGAGCTGCTGAAACCACAGCCTTCCTTCCGGGTGCGCGAGAGGCTCTGGCAGCCAGAGCTCAGCCTGGGCCTGGGACAGGCGATGCCAGGGACAGTGAGCAGGCCCGGGCTGGGCCTGGGCGGGGAAGGGGGCAGCGTGGGTGCTCTCCAGGTTGGCACAGCGGCACGACTGCCCAGGGCTCTGTGTGGCAGGCTCCTGCTCCCCGCACTGAGCCTTGCCCGGTGACCTGTCCTTAGAGCTGGAGGGCCGCACTGAGCCGTGAGGAGGGGAGAAATAAGGGAGCCAGCTGGAGGGGCTCAGGGCCCTGCTGTTCTCTTCCCTCCACTGCCCTCTGGGCAGGCGCCAGGAAACCCCTTCTGAAGCGTCCCACACCCACAGAGCCCCATCCCGCACCCCCCTTCCCAGGTCCCCAGAGGCTCCTTCCTTCCCAGGGCCGGCTGCAGGCTTTGCATTCTTCCCGGGAGACTGGTGTGTCTCTCCCCGCCCCCCTCCGCCCCACCGCTGTCTCCAGGAGGTGTCAGCGCCAGCTGCTGAGTCAGCCCGGCACAGCCTGGGTGGAGGCTGGCGCTGACAGGAGCCCCCAGGGGCAGCCTCCCTGGGGGTTCTGGGGCTGGCTGGGACTGAGAAGGGAAGAGGGAGGGGTCAGGTGCCTGGAGCTTGGCCGTCGTGGCACTGGAGCCTGTATCCCAGAGCTGGGCAGGGCCTGGGGAGAGAAGAAGTGGCCAGGCCAAGCCATCCCCGGCCTATGGTGTGGCCCCAGGGGTTAGGGGGAGCCCTGTGCTGGTGCTTGAGGGCCCAGAGGTGGGGTGGGGTCATGACAAGGGGAACCTGGTCTCAATCAGATCTCAGTGAGGAGACTGGCAGAGACCCGCAGCCAGAGGAAGGACCACAAGGCCATGGTGGCCAGTGGGCTGGGGCGGCGTGAGCCTGAGTCACTTCCAGACCCACTTTCCGGAGAGGACCCTGCCCGGAGACCTGCCTCCAGACTCACAGAGCCATCAGGAGCCCTCAGGTCCTCCGGCTGCTCCAAATTCCGTCCAGCCCCAGCCCGAGTGGCCGCCCAGTCACCTCCACCCCCGCAGGCAGCCCAGGGAGCGGATGGCGGGCACGGAATTCAATAGGCACCACAGCAGCCACCTGGAAAGCTGCGGAAAGTCGATACCCTAATCCCAGTGCCTGTCTCTGGGGATCAGGCCCAGGGGAGGAGGGCTGGGGGGCCGACGCCCCGCTGGGCGGCCCCTCCCTGGCCGGTGCCTTGGAGAACAGCCCAGGTAGAACAGCCAGGCAGCTTCCTGCAAGGGGCGGGCTGCGGAGGGGAGACTACCAGGTGGCTGGGGAACAATAGAGGTGACCCTCACCTCCCAGGGCCGCCCATCCCCCCACCCCGCCCAGCCCCACCCAGCCCCTGGCTCCTGTTTATGCACCTAACAGTGCCCAGCTGCCTCCCGCAGAGAAACAAGCCCCCCCCACGGGCAGTAGAAGGGCCTGGCTGTCCGGGCAGCAGGCAGAGGGTGTGCTGGGCTGAGGAACCCTGGCTGCTCAGTGCTCTTTTGGGTGACGTGTGACGGGGAACATGCGGGCACTGTCCTCAGGGCAGGCCGGGGAGTGGCCAGGAGCTCGGACCACTGGCCAGTGTCCACAGCTCCAGGCTCCCGGATTCTCTCCTCCCCCCAGGAGCGGAGAGGCTTGGCTGCCACTCACTCCTGCCCTGAGGTGGCTCCACTTCACCCCACAGGACCTCCCGTCTGAGGAATGCCGGACACCTCCACTTGCAAAGAGCCAGCTGCTCCAAGCCCTTGACTTTGAACTTCCTGCTGTCTCTCCACGGAGAGGAGCTTCTCCGGAGCGCAGCAGAGTGGGGTCCAGCGGGGAGACAGAAGCTAAAGCAGCGGCCGCTTCCCCGACGCCCCCCAGGAGGGGCCCTGAGCCAGATCCCCCTCTGGCTCTTTCTCCCACTGCCGTCCAGGGGCCCGTCTGAGGGTGAGGTTGGCTCAGGTCTCTCCAGGGCTGGGCAAGGCTGGGATGGAGCAGGCTGGTACGTGGGCTGCTGCCTGGCTGGCCACCGTCCAGGCTGGCCACCCCATGCCCGCGGCCCAGCAGGCACTAGGACTTCATGCGTACTTTCTTGTTAAAACTCAATTGTAACCCTGCAAGGGAGGTGTTCTTGCCCTCATTTCACAGGTGAGGAAACTCAGGTCCAAAGAGAGCAGGCTCCAGGCTCAGATCCAGACCAGCATTATCCAATAGGAATACAATGCCAGTCATCTAGGCGTTAGTTACGAAAAAAACATACCACAGGCCCAATATGGCATCACCCATGCTAATAACCACGGCACCACACCTAGACACACCACCTGGTCTAACTGCAGTTTCGACCTCTCCGAGAAATAGAATCTTAATCAATCAGTCTGGATTTCCGTCACCTGGGCCCTCTCGAAGAGGCAGCGTGCAGGATAAAACCCTTCCCAGAGAAAGGGTGTAGGGCCCCAAATCACCCTTCTTTTGCCAACAGCTCCTTCGCCCCGTCCTTCTTCCTATGAAATCCTTCCCTTTTGCACGGCCCCTCAGCGAGCCTGCCAGCTGCTATTGGGATGAGTCGTTTTATTAAGTGGATGCATTGGGGTTACACTGGTTAATAAATTTGTATCGGTTTCAGGTGTATGTTCGTATAACACGTCACCTGCATACAATTGTATTGTATTCACGACCCCATAAATCACTGAATAAAGCCAGTTTGACCTTCACATTTATTTGGTTGAGTTTTGCTTTTTGACATAGGTAATTAAAAGTTTTCTACGAGCCACATTAACAAGTAAAAAGGAACCAAGAGAAACGAGTTGTAATACCTTATTTTACACATTTCAACACGTAATCCGTTTAAAAGACGATCAATGGGCTATTTTACATCTTTTTAGCTGTACTAGGTCTTCAACACCTGGCATGTGTGCTCACAGCGCCTCTCAATGGGGACTAGCACGTTCCATGTACTAGGAGCCACACAGAGCTGGTGGCTCTGGCCACGGCCTGCTCAGATCCTCACCCATGTGGCTGTCAGCCCCAAACACTTCCAGATCCCCACCCGGGACCTTGTAACAGGGCACAGGGAGAGATGGGAGCTCGGTCGCACAGCAGAGAGCAGCACCTGAGCCTGGACCTCGGGAAAGCCTTTCCTAGGGCAGGAACCTAAGCATTGACTAAGGGTCTGGGGACGCGGTGAGTCATCCGATGCCAAGCGATGGGGAAAGGAAGGCCAAGGCCAAAAGTCAAGACCAGCCTCTGGGGAAGCCCTTTGTACTCCTGGACGGCCCAGAGATAGCAAGGGTGGATTCTAAGGGCCTAGGGTGAAGGTAGAGACTTAGTCACCGGAGGAGGGATGGATGGGTCCAAGGAGTCTGCCCTTTCGGGGCGAGGTGTTCCGTCAGGTGCTTGAAGGACACTGTTGGGGACAGGAGCACCTGGGAGTCCTGGCCCAAAGGGCTCAGCTCCCCGGACCCTTGCAGGGAAGTGGTCCAAGCAGCCTGGATGTGTCCCACTGTGATGGGCAGACACCGCTGGAGAGACAGGCCCCTGAGCACAGCCCAAAGGTATGGCCAAATGGATATGCAGGCGGATGCTGGGATCAGAGTAAGCTTTGTTCCAAGACACTCCCCTGAAAGTAAGAGCCAGGGGCTACCCTAGTGGAGAAAGAGACCCCAAAAACATGGCCTAGAAGGAGGAACATAGACAAAAAGGTCTCACGCCCTGACCATTTCACACCCAAACCCGGTCCCGTCCTCCCAGAAATGAGCAGAGGCTGTGAGGCTGCCAGAAAATTGTGCCCACCCCCCACCTTGTCAGCTGGGGTGCCTGCACCATCTTTGCCTCTGAGGTCAGGGTCAGGTCTGGTGGAAAGCACCCCAAATTGGGCTCTTACACAGCCACACCTCCTCTCAGGGGCTCCGGGTGTGCGTCCCATCTCAGAGACGCAGATGCTGAGGCTCACGGGGAACAATGGACAATCAGGGGCCCGGAGCCAGTGGGCTGGCAGAGCGGACCCCAAAGCCCAGCCCAGACTTCCGGTGTCCTGATTTTAAAATGGAAGCTGCTGGAAGGCAAGAAAAGGGAGTGGGGAAATTCTTCTGGAATTCCAATCTCTGGGTGTGTTGGAGGCTTTGAGGCGTCAACAGGCCCAGGTGACTGGAGTGAGATGACTTAGGACAAAGGTCCCTGCTGGCTGTTAGGCATTTATTCACTAATTCAAAAAATTTGATTGAGCCCCTCCCTGCCCTGAGCACAAGGCTGGGACAGAAACAAATAAGGGCAGGCGTGGCCCGGGGCCTGGCCACGGGGCCTGGCCACGCAGTGATAGAGATCGTAAACAAAGCACCTTCGGAACCTTCGGAACGTGATGGGCAGGCGTGAGGACAGGAGTGGGAGGAGGAGAGGAGAGGCTCCGGGGAGGCCAGTGGCCTTGGGGAGTGTGCCCTGTGGCGAAGGGGCAGGGGGACCAGGCCTGAAGGCTCAAAGGCCAGGCGAGCATGGTGTGCCGGCGGGGAGTTTGGACCTTGGGGTGGACACCGCGGGGAGTGGGGGGAAGGCTGCTTGCCAGGTGGTGACGGGCTGTGGAACGTGATTATCCAACAAGAGACACCCCTACGTGAGCACATACTTGGTGCCAGGTGTGGCTGCCGCTGCCCTTGCCCAACGAGGGAGGCTGATCCAGGGCTCGTCGCCCCATGGATGGGGCAACGATCGCTGTGGAATATTTATTAATTCACACACCACCCACTCGGTGCCAGGCACTGAGCTTAACACACACCCGTAAGTAATCCCCGCAACCCTTCGAGGCAGTTGCTGTCGCCCCCAATTTACATAAGAGGAAGTGGAGGCTTAGGGAGGCTGAGCGGCTGGCGGCCCTGCCAGCACAGAGGAGCGGCTCAGGCCTGCCCGCTCGCCGAGGTGGGTCCATGTGCCCGGCGCCACGCGCAAGGGGTTAGGTCCCATCCTGTGACTGCCCCGCCCTGTGGGTGGAGGGGGAAAAGCCACCAACGAGGGGGGCAGAGCTGAAAGCACACCTCCGCCTCCTTCCACACAGAGCGACAGCCCCCTCACCCTCTGCCCCATCACACGTCCCCTGCCACCCACTCCCCTTTCCACCGAAACGGCCCCACTGAGAGGCCTTTTGGGAAAAATAAGTGAGGATGTTCATGTCACAGTTTTGCAGTGACCGGGTGGGTCAGCTCTAAGTCCACCATGGCAGATTTCATTTAGAAAGTGCTGATTGGCTGAGCACAAGGCTTAATGCCTGGGCCTCAAGGAGCTCAATTCAGCATCCCACAAAGGTGCAAGCACTTCCTGCAGAATACTAGAGGACAGGTGTAATCCAAGGCCCCCATTTCACAGGTGGGAAAAGCAAGGCTCAGGGAGGTTCTGATTGACTTGCTGACCTGAAACCCCAAGGGGCCTGGTGGCGGTGTCCCCAGGACTGGGGACTGGTTCTCCCCGCTAACACGGTGCCCGCAAACCACCTGGGGGACGCGGGTTCTGGGCTGCCCTGAGAGCAGGAAGCCGAGCCTGTGCTTTTCAGATGGCACGGGGGAGGAGGGGCGGCGTGTGCTGGGCCCTCCCACACCCGGGGGCAGCAGCACCAAAAAGGTATTGGGAGGAGCTGGACCTGATGCAACTTCGGGGGTGGGGGCTGCAGGGCGGCGGGTTCCTTGTGCGAGTGCCAAAGTCCAGAGAAAAGGGAATGGCAAATCGAAGCACTCAGCAAAGTGGATTTCTGCCTGGGGCCAGAGGTCACGGGCTCCAGCTCCCGAGTGTCTGACCCCGGGCTGGGCTGCTCCGGCCCCTGCCCCACCCCTGCCAGTGCCTCGCTGGTAATGGCAGGAAGTGGGAGCCTGGTGGCCCTGGCATTCTTGGCACTGCACTCCGCTGGACAGGGCTCTGCGTGACCTCACTTCCGTTACTTCCACGGAACCAGTTGGTCCTCTCTGGCTCCACCTTCTACCTTTAGGCTGAACTGTGCCCTTTCTCTGTCCAGGGGAGGCTCTTGCTGGCACCACCAACACCTGTGCCACATGCTGCCACCAGCTGGAGAGCCACCAAACGTGCCCAGGCCCTGCCCCCCACCCCCCCTGCCAGTCTGCTCCCCAAGGCCTCCCCCTTCTGTCTCTGGGGACAGAGCCTGAGCACAACTCCAGTTTGCCACTGCCCATGGTGCAGCTGAGCCAGGCTGGGATGGTTTTGGGAAACTCTAAACATGGGTTAAAAACAACCAGACTTCCTGCTGTTCCGGGGACGGAGTGAGGCGGCTGCCTGGGCAGGACCACCTAAACGAGGTTGTTTGCTGGCCCCTCCTGGCCCAGAGCCACGGACCACTCCCTCTCCTCCCTCCCCCAGCCCTCCTCCTCCTCCTCCTCCTCCTCCTCCTCCAAGATCCTCCCTCCCGCGCTCAGATACCAGCTAGCGCTTACTCCTCACATTCCTGAGAATCATAAATCCTAGGAGGCAGATCCCCAGAGAGACCTCTGCACCTCCTCCCCGAACCCCACCCACAGCGCCCACGGCTGGCGGGGCTTCCGCGGTTTTCTTAGAAGTCACACCGGACTGCAAGGGGAGGATGAAGTCCAGCCGCTGCAGTTAATGATACACATACCGGGGCTGGAGGGGGGCGCGGAGACGGCCCTGCCTGCCACCCCTCCTCCCCTCCCGTCCCCTCCCCGGGTCCCACCTGCTTCATCCCAGCTCGTCACCTCCCACGGGGCTGCGGAGGAAGCGGGCACCTCGGGGCAGGCTGGGAGCCGGATGGCTGAAGAGCCGGCCCCGGGATGGGCGGGGCCAGAGGTTTCCCAAAACACGGAGCAGCCGCCTCCAACCGAACAACGACAGAGGGACAAGGGGCCTGGGCCGCCCGCCCTCCTCCCTCCCTCCCTCCCACGTCCTAAGGCCAGAGAGCAAGTGGCAGAGAGAGCCGAGCCCGGTGCGGGGAAGGGGTGGGGGCGTGGGAAGCGGCCCCAAACCTGCCACCGCCCGAGCGCCCGGGAGGCGGGCGGAAGCAGCTTCCCCCGCGAGGATCGAGTTTCCAAAGACCCGGCGGGCGCGGGGCTGCGCGTCCGGGCGCCCGGGTCTCTCCCCGGCTCCCCTCTCCTCGCCCCGTGGCAGACTCAGGCTCCCCCTCCACACACACACACACACACACACACACACACACACACACACACACACACGCACACACACACACTCACCCGCTCGGGACGGCTCTGGTCGGACTCGCGGGGTTCCGGCGCGGCGGCCTGCGGCTCACTTTCGCCGCCTGCGCCCTTCGCCTCGACGGCGGCCGGCGGCTCGGCCTGCGCGGGCCCCTCCTGCGCGCGGAGCAGCTCCTCCCGGATCGGGACGCCCAGCTTCTGCAGCCGCTCGTCCGTGTCCGGGTCGACCACCAGCAGGCGCACGGCGCTGAGCGAGGCGCGGATGCGGCTCACCACCTGCTGGTGGGTCTCCTTCTCCACGTTCTCGCCGTTCACCTCCACCAGCCGGTCGCCCGCCAGCAGCCCCGCCGTCTCGGCCGGCGAGCCGGGCTCCACCAGCCGGATGAACTGGCCCAGCTTGCCCTTCTCCCCGTGCAGGTGGAAGCCGTAGCCGTTCGGACCCTTCTCCAGGCAGCAGAGCCGGGGCAGGGGCGGCCCGGCCGCCGCGTCCGCGCTCATCTCGCCCTGCGGCAGCGGCTCAGCGGTTCGACGCGGGGTCCTGAGACCGGACGACCCAGCCCTTTCCCCCCCGCAGACGAGGAGGCCGGAGGGAGGACTCTCCGCGCCGGCGGGACGAGCAGCAGGTGGTCCGCGGGAGGCAGCCGCGCACCTCCGGGAGCCCAACTGCGAGCGCGCAGACCAATCCCCGCCCGCGCGGCGTCTGAGCTTCCCAGCACCCGGCCCGACCCCTTCTCCTAGCGGGCGGGGCCGCGCCGCGGGTGTGGAGCACCCTGAGCCAATCAGAGGCCGCGGGCAGGGGGCGCTCTGGCCGGGTGAACTTCGCTGGCCAATGGGAACGCGCGGGGGCGGGACCCTGCGCTCGGCGCGGCCCTCGGTGGCGGGAGAAGAAAGAGGCTCAGGAAGTGGAAGTGTTTGTTACCAAGTGGCCGAGTGGAGGCGGGGGCGGGGCGGGCGGGTTCCCGGTCCTGGGCCGGAGGGCCCGCCGGCTCGGGTCTGATCTCTCCCACCCGTGGGTGGCGGGGGTTGAGGGGAGCTCATCCGGGACCCTAACGTTTGAAACAGCTTTTAGCAGCCAAAACCTGGGTGCAGCTTCAATTCAGGGGTTTAGGAGGGAGGGCGGGCGGGGGGGAGGGGGAGTCACTGTTGCTGGGGAAACCGATCCGGTTCCGGAACGAGGCTGCGAAGTCGCAGCGGTTTTACAAAAAAAAAAAAAAAAAAAAAGACCGTGATCCGCCTCGGACTCCACAGTTGTTTGAATAACAAGTCTTCGCTTGTGGAGTCACTTGTGCTGCCACCTGTTTATAGGTGCATGCTGTGGTCCTCCCTGGGGCGGCGTGAGGACTCAGGAGAAAGAGGGGCTTTGCCGACTGCCCACGGGGAGGCCGGCTGGGACAATGGCATGGGCACTGGCCTCGGCGCTTGACGGGAGCATTGGGGTGGAGGCAGGCAGAACAGACTCAGGTAACCAACGGCAGGGAAAGGAGCCCTGGCTTTCTTCAATAAAGGAAACATGATTAGGACCCTACGGTGATAAGCCTTCTTTCAGCTCCTCACCGAGGAGGGGCCGTCTGTGAAAGGGTGGGGTGACCAGCTGGGGCCACTGGAGCACCAGGATCAAATGATTTTGGCACTTGGGGGCGGTTCCTCCAATCAGCAGGAACCCTCCTTTCAACATGATCCCCGCTCCCCTGCGCATCTCAAAGAAGCCGTGGACAGGATGTACTTTCCAAAATACTGCAATTTAATTCTGAAAAAAACAAAGTGCCAGCGGCCCAGAGCAGCCCGATGACTGGATCCCCAGTGACCTGCCCTGGGCAAGGTCAGGCTCCTCCCTGCTCGGCCTGGGAGAGCTTCCTTATCAGGGCCCACGTCGGAGCTGCTGACTCCGCTCTCGGACCGCGAGATTTCTGCCTTGGAAGCAAACGCAGTGGCCTCAGACATGCCCGGTGCACACCTCATTCTCGCCCCAGAGCGAGGGCGCCTCTAGGTTGGGACCTGCGTGCCTCCTGCCCCCTTCCCGTTGCTGGGGTCAGGGCTTTGGGAGACGTGTGATTTGCTGTCCCTTTCCCCACCACAGCCTTCCCCACGCGACCTTGTGTCGCAGACATTCTGGTTAACCCAGACACGGGGGCCTCCCCTCCCCTAGCCTGTCTCAGGAGGAGGGGAGGGAGAGCAGTTCTGGCCCTGGGGCCTGTTTGAGAGGCAGCACTTGGGTTGGCACGTGGGGCGCGGTTTGCTCAGGTTTGCTTCCCACCTGCTCTGGCGTTAGGGGTTTCCCTCTCACCGGCCCTTTCCCCGGGAGAAGCACTGCAGCTGTAGCCTGCGGACTATTGGGATCTGAGAATCTACTCTCCCTCACTGCGACTGCAGGTGTGTGCAGCGGCACAGCGGAGAGGAAAGTCCGACCAGGGGTGCAGGGAGGCCCAGAGAATAGCAACCGAAGGCTCCGAGCGCCCCGTTGTGCTTGTGCACAGGAGGGGAAGGGCTGCGCCTCCTGGAGGGGGCTAAGGCCAGAGGTAGCCAAACAGACCCCGTCTCTGCTACTCCCCTCCCCCTGCCAGGCCGGGAGCCAGGCCCTGCCCAATCTCCACAGCTCTTATCTTCCCTGATAAGAGACAGGCTTTGGTCTAGCTCCCGGCACAACAGCCCATCTTCTGGGGGAGACTGGCCCCTGGGGAGCTGGAGGAAATGAAGTCTGGGGGCTGCTCAGCCTCTCCCCAGCTGCATTGAGGGTGGGAACAGGGTCCCTGCCTGCCCTCCCGCCCCACAAGCGCATGCTCCTTGGTAGCGAGCTGGAGCCGAGCGAGCGTTACTGCCTCGTCACCGCTAGGAGGGAGGCCCAGCCCCCGAGTCCTAGTATCTACCAGAAGGCTAAGGCCACCAGGTCCCTACCTTGGCTTTCTGGTACCCCTGTGTGTGTGTGTGTGTGTGTGTGTGTGTGTGTGTGTTGAATTATGTTTCACTAAAGTGAAATACAAATAGCTGACCCTCCCTGGCGATGCAGGGAAGCTACAGGAACTCAGGTAGGGGTGGGGGTACAGCCTCCAATTGGGAAGAGGCTGTGCACTCGGCCCCCAACTCTCTCTCCCCATTGGCTTAGCCGCTCAGAGTCAGCAGATCTTGGGGAGAAGGCTGCGTCCCTGCGGGCCCCGGGAACCGTCTCTCGGCCCCTCGGTTTCACAGGAAGGAGCAGCAGCCGGGCCGCTTCTTCTGGGACTCCACGTAGTCTCGGATCTGGAAGCTGGGCTCTCCGGCCTGCTGCCCGGCTCTGTACTTCAGCTCCCTTGAAGAGGAAGAGGCAACGGGCTGGGCAGCGAGCCAGCGGGGAGCACCCTCCCCTCTCCATGGCCGGCCCGCCGGGGGCAAAGGGACTTCCCAGTGCAGGTGCAGTGGGGGCTTCCTAGGTTCCCAGAGAACTCCCCCCCACCCCCGCCCCGCTCCCTGCCCCGCTCAGCTCTCACTTGGCAATGGCCAGGAAGGCCAGCTCCACATTCATGCCGGTCTTGGCGCTGGTCTCCAAGAAGGGAACTCCGTACTCCTGCCAGGGAGAGCGTGTCCTCAGGGCCAGCTTCTGGTTGCCCCCGCCCGTCACCCTGCCCACACGGCAGCCCCTTACCCTGGCCAGCGTCTCTCCGTCTTCTGAGCGAATCACCCTCTCACTGCTCACGTCTGCCTGCAAGCCCAGGCGGGTCACTCTGGGGAAGGAACCAGCCCGGCCCTCTCCTGCCCCTTCTGGCCCATCTGTTGCCCCAGGACCCTGGTTGGCAAACGGGCTCACGAGCCACACGTGGCTCTTTGGCCCCTTGAGTTTTTAGCAAAGGCCAGCGTAGGAGTACCCTAATTAAGTTGATAACAATGTACTTGTAATAACAATGTACTATATAGTTTAAGTTGAAAAAAGTTGGCTCTCAAAAGAAATTTCAATATTTGTACTTTTAATATTTGGCTCTGTTGACTAATGAGTTTGCCGACCACTGCCAGGAGTAGGCACTGTCCGCCCTCTGCTGGTGGCCTGTGGGTCTGCGGGCAGTATGATCGGCACTGGGCGGCAGGGTTTCCACCTGGTTCAGGAGGAGTTTCCCAGCGCCCTGGAATCTCCCTCCCTCTTGGGGAGGTGGGTAATGCTCCTTGGCAAGGCCGTGGAGACCCAGCCTCAGAGGGCTGAGAGTAGTTGGGGCTAAGCTTTCTGCTCTTGGCTCTGCATCCGGGACCCTGGTTACCATGACCTAATAGGGGCCAAGCAGCTGGGCAGCCTTGGATCTCACAAGCAGCAGCTGGCGCTTTCCCCACAAGGACCATCCCAAAGCGTAAGGAGGACAGAGAAGATGGGCTGAGCTGCCAGGACAGTCCGCCCCCTGAACCGGAGGCGGGGAAGAGTCCTTTGCTGGACGGATGGCCGGCTAACACTCGGGCAGTGATGAGGCTGGTCGCAGGGGAATGCTGTGGCAGTGGGAGAGGACGTGCAGGTGGGCTGGACCTGCCGTGGACCACTCACCTTGTTGCCTAGCAGCATGATCACCACATCCCTCTGGGCGTACTCATGAATCTCCGTGAGCCAGGCCTGTGGGAGAGGGTGAGCTGAGCCGGGTGCAGGCTGAGCACCAGCCAATCTTCCCCTCCCTTTTGCCCTTCCTTCGTCTGTCCTGTTTGATTATCCTGGGCTACTCACTGCCTCCTCCAGCCCTGATGCCCTATTCACTCTCATATCTGCATCCTTGTTCTGGCCTCTCCAGTCCTGCGTGGCTCAAACCCCAAACAGCGCGACTCCTATTTCCATAGAAATGGCAGAAGCTTGTCTCAGCAATCAGTTGGTAGCCACCAGCGATTTCCTATTGAGGATTCTATGGCCACATAAGGGCTCAGTGATAAAAAATACTATGATTGATTAGTAATGTCTGCCATGAGCATGGGGTTGGGAGTGACAGTATGAGTACCATTGTCTTTTTTTTTTTTTTTGAGTTTAGAGAGGGAGCAAAGGAGAGAGAGAGAGAGAGAGAGAGAGAGAGAGAGAGAGAGATATCAATTGGTTACCTCCCATATGCGCCTGACCCGGGGAGGAACCCGCAACCTACGTATGTGCCCTGACTAGGAATCAAACCCACGGTGTGCGGCAGGATGCTACAACTGACTGAGCCACACCAGCTGTTTTATATCTGTATGTCTTGTTCCCCACTTTGCTCGTCGGCCCCTTGAGGTCAGAGAGCATGGGGGACCTTTGCAGGGTTACCCTCGGGGTCAGTGCTTATATTTGGTGAGTGATCGCCTGCTTTCCTCAGTAGTGTGGCGGTGAGGACAGAGCCACGCCCTCTGTCTGCCTGGGTCACTGTCTTGCCGCTTGGACTAGGTGTGAGGACAGGCTTCTCTGCTGCTCTCCCCTGGGCCCCGTGGCTAATTGTCCAGGGCGGGGCTGGTTACTTTCTGAACTTGTGTCACGGCGCGAACGCATGAATCACCGTCGGGCTGAGCGTTGCCCGGTCTCCATGCCCACATGCCCATCGCATATACCCAGAGGCGGCTCATTGCGCCTGAGTCACAGCTCAGGTATGCTGCCAAGGCAGCCGTGTTCCGGGCCCCACTCCTCCCCCCCAGAGCAGGGGGCAGCCCTGAACTCCGCAGCCCCACCGTGGCTGCTCCGGGGGCGGACGGAGCGACCTACCCGGATGTTTTCGAAGGAGGCCTTGTTGGTGATGTCATACAGCAGGAGCAGGGCTGTGGGGGAGAGAGCGGTCACACGGGCCCGGGGCGGGGTCCCAGGGGGGCTGGGGAAGGAGGTGGCGTGCGTCAGGGCCTTACCTTGGGCATCTCGGTAGTAAGCGTGGGTGACACTGCGGAACCGCTCCTGCCCGGCGGTGTCCCAGATCTAGGAAGGGACGGGCACAGGGTCAGGAGGAGGCAGGCGCGGGGCGGTGGTGGGCAGAGGGCACCCGTGTTGTGGTGTGAAAGCTGTGTGGGTGGGAAGGCGGCACCCTGGCTCCTCTGCTTCTCACGGCTCCTGCACACCTGCTGACTCCTGCCTGTGACGGGGCCCGGGGCCTGAGGCTCACTCAGTGCTGTGGCCCCTTCCCCAGCACAGGGATGGGAGCCGGGAGGCAGGGAGGAGGGGCCGGGGAGGAGGGAGCAAGCCAAAGCTTGTCTGAGGCACTGGAGCTGCCTTTGCTAGAAGCGAGGGTGCCTGGGAGCTTTTGCTTTTGCTGCAGACATCAAAGGAGCAAGAGCCGCTGTTTCTTCTTTCGGCCCCACAGGAAGTTGCCCCAGGCTGAGGGCAGGGCCAGGGCCACAGCCTCCTGCGGTTCTGGTAAAGAGCAGGTTAGGCCCTCCGCCCCTCCTTTTCCTCCCCAGCCTCCCACCAGCCTTTCTCTCACCTGCAGCTTCACCCTCACGCCGTCCACGGTCACCACCTTGTTCTGAAAGGGAAAAGGCACACAGGTGGCTGGTGGGCAGGGCACCCCGGCTCCTGCAGATGCCCTCTGAGGACCGAGCGTCCGGTCCTGGTGGCTCCCCAGGATTGGAGGGGGGGCGGTGACCTCAGAGCTGGCCCAGCCTGATCACCCCATCAGGGCAGTGCGCCCCTGTTCCCCAGAGACTCCCCCTGAGGAGCCCTCTCTTCTCCGTCTGTGCTTCTCACAACACGTGGCTAAGGGGAGCCTGAGGCCTGAGAACTGGGGATCCCGTCCCTCCCCGACTTCCGCCTGCCTCTCCAGGAGCTGGGTCCCATCCTGCAACCAAGCTTAGAGAAGATGCCCCAGCATCCCGGGGACCTCCCCGCGCTGCCCCCCAATCCTCCTAAGTGGACTTCCTCTCCCCTCCTCCCCCCAGGAGGGGGCACCCCACCTCTGGTGGACCCCTGCCAGGGTGGGGCCCTCACTCCCCTGACCCTTTGGGTGAGCAGGGCTCAGAGGCCTCGGTGTCCCGATGCAGATTTGTGCAGAAGGACCCTGAAGGTGAGAGGAGGGCCCTGGCAGGCTGCTCTCTCCCCGCTGGGCCAGCCCAGCTCCTCCGCCTGGTGGGCCGTGCTGCCCGGAGGCCAGGAAAGCCTGGCGGAGGCCTCGCCCGGGGGCCCAGGCGAGGGGGCACCGAGCAAGGGGGTTGAGGGCAGGAAGCTGGGCTCACACTGTCGTGGCGTGTGTCTGCCCCACCGGGGGCTGAGCTTTAAGACTCAGTCTCTCCATGTTCGTAGTCTGCAGCGGGCAAGGGGCCAGGCCCGGCCTCCGCACACGGGTCCACTCTCTGGTCCCTTCCCTGGGGCAGCCCTGGTGCCCTCTGGGCTGTGAGCCACCGTCCTGCAGGCAGGACAGGGAGGACAGGGCAGTGCCCGGGCCTGAGCCGCAGCCCGGCTGGCTGCGGGAGGCAGAGCCTGTGGCCACCTCACCCTGAAGTCTATGCCGACGGTGGCTAGGAAGGTCCCGGACAGGAAGGCCCCGTCTTTGAATTGGATCAGGAAACAGGTTTTCCCGACGCCCGAGTCTCCCAGAAGCATCACCTAGGAGATGGGGGCAGAGGCAGTTAATGGGGAGCTGGGGCGCAATTCTGGGCTTCCAGCGAGAGAAGCCCCCGGACTGAGGGCAGAGGGCGAGGGGAGGATGCTGGCATGGCGGGGGGGAGCATCTGCTGCTGGAAGCCCGCCTCTTCCCTCCACGCTCTGCCTCTTGGCTCTCCCTCTGACCTGGGTCCTCACCCACCCAGCGTTCTGGAAGCTTGCGCTGAGACCTCAGCACCATCGGGTCCCCAGATGTGTCCCCGGCCCTGGAATCTCCCCATTTGTCTCAGACACGTCTGCCCTGCCCCACGGGCCCACATCCCTCGCACAGCGTGTTCCAGCTGTGCCTGAGCGCATGCATGGGCAGAGAAGCACGCAATAAACATTAAAAAAAAAATCAGGAAGTGTTAATACTTGGGACAAGATTCCCAGCCAAGGGAGGTGTCAGCCTCTGCTGGGGGCGGGGACACCCCTTTTGCAAAGGCCCGTTCTCAAGTTACTATGGTTTTGGTCACCACATGTATTTGGAAGTTTCTGATGATGTGACATGTTGTTTTTTTTCTTTTCTTTATTTGATGTTACATGTTTATAAAAAGGTTGCATGGCCTGGCCAGTGTGGCTCAGTGGTTGAGGATCAACCCATGAACCAAGAGGTCATTGGTTTGCTTACTGGTCAGGGCACATGCCCAGGTTCCAGGCTGGATTCCTGGTAAGGGAGGTGCTATAGGCAACCAGTCGATGTTTCTCTCTCATCAATGTTTCTTTTCTTTCTTTTTTTTTTTTTTTTAAAAAAAATATATTTTATTGATTTTTCACAGAGAGAAGAGAGAGGGATAGAGAGTTAGAAACATCGATGAGAGAGAATCATCGATCAGCTGCCTCTTGCACACCCCCTACTGGGGATGTGCCCGCAACCAAGATACATGCCCTTGACTGGAATCGAACCCGGGACCTTTCAGTCCGCAGGCCGACGCTCTATCCACTGAGCCAAACTGGACCCGGCTCATCAATGTTTCTCTTTCTCTTTCTCCCGTCCTCTCTCTTTAAAATTAAAAAAAATTAAAAAAAAAATACATTGCAGTGGGGAGACATTCAGTCTGAAGTTCTTTCAGCCAAAACCTCAAAGTGGGACAAATGGCCACAAACTGGGTCACTGGAGGGCAGGGAGTGTGGGCCAAGGGGTGTGTCCGCCCCTTTATCGCTGGCCCAGTCTCCGCTGGGGAGCAAAGGGGTCGGGAGGCAGCCTCCTGTCAGGATACGCCTCCATCGTGGAGAACAGAGGTCTGGGCCTCAGCTGGAACTTTCCCAGCAGGCCCATTAGAGGCTAATGGGTTGGAGAAGGACGAGGCCCGCGTCCTTCTTGAGGTCTGACCTTGACAGAGGCTTTCCTGCTGTGCACGTGGGACATGGGGATGCGCTGACTCTGCAGGGAGGGAAGGGGCTGAGCCGAAGGCGGATGAAGGCCGGGGTCCTGGCTTGGGAAGGGGCTTTGGAAAGATCCCTGGCCTGTGGCATGGCGCCCACAGTGGCCAGGAGGATGGAGGGGGACTTCCTTTGAGGCCTTTCTAGAGCCTGGTAAGGGCCAGGACCAATCATGTTGCATGAACCACCCAAGACTTCCAAAGAGTGGGTGCAGGTGAGTATTGCCTGCTGCACCCCCCTTCTAAGGCAGCCCCGGGGGCTCCTGCCAGGCTGTCCTGGACCTAGTCTCCTGGGCAGGCCTGCAGGCTGGTGGAGCCGCTTGGCCCGGGGACAGATGGAGACCTGGGAGCCCTCTGTAGGCATCCCCCAAGGAGGAGAGGAGAGCGAGCGCCTGTGTGCTTTACAGACTGCAGCTGCCCTGAGCCAACGCTGCCAGCCACCTACACTAAACACAAACAGCTGCCCAACCTGGCCACCTCCTGGGGCCTAGGCCCGTGGTCGGCAAACTGCGGCTCGCAAGCCACATACGGCTCTTTGGCCCCTTGAGTGTGGCTCTTCCACCAAATACCACGGCCTGGGTGAGTCTGTTTTGAAGAAGTGGCATTAGAAGTTTAAAAGTTTAAAAAACGTGGCTCTCAAAAGAAGTTTCAGTCGTTGTCCTATTGATATTTGGCTCTGTGGACTAATGAGTTTGCCGACCATGGTCCTAGGCAAACAGCTCATTGGCTTGTCCTGCAAGGAGGTCACGTCCCCCCCCACCCCCAAGCCTGGGGCTGGCTCTCCCAGCTGCCCTCCCACCGAAGGCCCAGGGGCCCATTTCCTGCCACGAGCCCACACAGGACGCCTATCTCAACGGCTCCGGGCGGGTGACTTGCGGAGTGGCTTCCCCTGAAACCGTGGGGGTGGAGGCCCCAGCTCCTGGCTAGAGTGAGCCCCGCATGGGGGGAGGAAACCAAGGCACAGAAAGAGGGGTCTCTTCCAAGGCCGTGCATCCCGAGACCAGACACCCGCCTCGCCCACTTGGCGGCGGGCCTGGGAGGCTGAGTGCCCTTCGCATCTCTTCCAGAGGCCCTGGTACCTGCTGCTCCCAGGGCCTGGCAGAAGGGCACCCAGACCAGTGTCCATGGCCACCTTCACCTGCTGTGCACGGGCCACCCTGAGCCCAGAGAGCAGCCTGGGCTCTCCCAGGTGGGGCCGTGAGCATCACTGAGCTCTCACTTAGGCTCTAACACCCCCAGGTGGCCTGCGTCCTGGGAGGAGGTGCGAGGCAGCAGCAGGAAGGGAAGAGGCAGAACTTGGGGGCGGCTGGAGTTTGGGGCCTAAGGAACCCCTGTCAAGTCTCAGCTGAGATCTTAGCTGGGAAAAGGGCATTCACCCCGTTGCTCGTCGCCAGGGGCCGGCTTCTCTGGGTGTCTGGGCACCCAGGGCGGGTGCCTGCGTCCAGGAAAGCCAACCCTTAGCCAGGAACATGGGGGTCCCCGGGGGCTCAGCCGGGGTGGCAGGAGAAAGTTGGGGGAGTCACTTCCCAGCTTCCTCTCCCGGGGCCTGGGCACAGCCCCCCAGACACCTAGAAGTTGGGATGGGCCTAGCGGCCGTGTCTCGACCCTCTCTCTCTCTCCGGACCCCGGCGCCTGGCTGGGGGGAAGGACTGAGCAGCCAGCAAGGCGCAGGGGCCCGGGAGCCCCAGGGTCTCAGGTTGGAGGGCGCGGGGAGGGGTGGCCTCAGTACCCGCACGGGAGTCCCCAGCGCGGGACGCAGTGCGCACCCACCTTGAGCGCGAGGTCGTAGCTCGGGCTGCAGGGCGGCGAGCGCTCGGGGGCGTCGCCATCCCGGGTGGCGGCGGCGCCAGGCGTGCCCGTCATGTTCCCGGAGCGGAGCGGAGCGGGGCCGCGGCGCACCGGGCAGGGACAGCTCCACCCTCGCTCCACCCACTCCTTCTGCCCCCCGCCCCCCCGCCAGGCTCCGCCCTCTGCCCCCGCCAACCCGCACACCCGCCAGGGGGAGCGCCCGAGGGGCAGCGGGACCCCGAAGCAACGTTGAAGGATGTCAAATCCACCCCTAGGACGGGGTTCCCAAAGCCGCCAGCCGTCGGGGTTCAGTTCCCACGGGTAGCGGGAAGGTCTGGCATCCTTGGGGCCCGCGCACCGGCGCCGGGGTTTCCGCTGTCGCTGCGCAGCGCGGCCAGCAGGCGGCGCCCGAGCCTCGCCAGCAGGCGGTCCACAGGTGGCCCCGGGTGCGGGGTCGGGGAGAGGATGGGGCGCCCTGGACCTGCGCGGTGCTGGGTTGGAGAGAGGGTGTACGTCCAGAGGAAGTAGCGCAGGCAGCCTCACGGTTACTGACGCAGCCCAGCCCGAGCTCGCGTGATTATAATTTTAGTTACTGACCGATATGCACTTTGCAGACCGATATGCACTTTGCAGACAGATATGCACCTTGCAGCACACAGGCCCTCGTTGGTTGGTGCTTGAACTTTGACCCTTAGTGTGGAGCGCCTCTCATTTCTCCCTCACCTGTTGGGCTGCGTCCAGAAGGTCCCATCACGGGCCCTCCCTGCCCTGAGAGGTGGGCTGGTATGCCCGGCCGGTTCTGAGGGCCTCCCCTCCCCGCCCCTTTGCCCTCAGACCCTGGGACTCCCCGGATGCAGTGCCTTTGTGGCTGTGTCTAAGCTGGCGCTCCTGCAGGCAGGGCTCTGGCCTTCCCACGTGGCCCTCCACCTCTGACAATTAGGAGGCCCTGAACCTTTGGTATCGGACGAATTGATGAAGCTGTGAAGTGTTTTGAGCAGAGTCTCCGGGACATCCCTGGAAGGCCTGTCCTGTCTCAGGCAGCGTCCGGCTCTCAACGGAACCACATACCTCCTTCCTTCTCCCAGGCGGGGGCAAAGCGTGGAGGCCCCACCTGCGCATCTGTGGAGCGTGAATGAGAGTCTGTGCACCCGTGGCCACACCCATGCCCAGCCACACTCTGCCCTCTGAGTCTGACCGGTGGGAAGAGGGCGGGGTATGGAGTGTGACTATGAGGGCATCGTGTGCCCTGTGTGCTGAGGGGGCAGGCGGGGCATGTGCCCGGGGTGGGGGACGCCCAGCACCCGACAGCCTGGTTCCCGTGGTGGAAGGCCCCAGGCGCTGTCAGCATAGCCCCATCCTCCTGGATTCCGCCCTGCGCTCCGGAGCCCAGCTGCTCCCAGTGGCAGGGAGCTGAGGGCACTGGTGTGTCAGGTTGGATTCTGGGCTCCGCACGGGGCTGAGCTCCCGTTTCAGCCTCACTCGGAAGCCCTGGCCTTCCTCCCCGTGGCCCGGACGTCCGAGGTTCCCCTGCGTCCGAGCGTCCGAGGTTCCCCTGTCTCTTTCCACAAGCGTGACTGCTGGTCCCAGCTGCGTAGCCTCAGGCTGTACGCTGTGGTCCCAGAGGCTGGCCTCCCAAACACCCATGCCGCCAAGCAATTCCACGTGCTCCTCCCGGGACCCAGAGACCCCCAAGAAGGGCCTGCAGCTCCTGAGGATAGTCCAAGCCCAGAGCCAGTCCCCCCCAGAGGCCTTCCCAGGATCAGGGTTACTGAGAGCCCCAGTCCCGGTGAGAGTGGACAGCGGGCAAGGGCTGGAGGGAGGCCTTCTGGGCGCACGAGGGGCTGCGGGTTGGGAGCACTTCCCTAACCTGCGCTGCCCCCGTGCTGTGTCCAGGGAGAGACTAAGTGCTAAAAAGAACTTTAACCTTTGCCCTCCCAGCGCCCTAGGACCACAATGCCAGGGCTGGGCTGATTTTTATCATTTTAAGCCACACCTTTGCCTCTCAGGTTCTTATTGCCTGGGGAGGTGCGCATGAGTCATCTGTAGCAACACGTGTCCTTGTTTTTCCGGCTTCCGGTTGTGTGCCGTCAATGGGGAGCCTCATAGGACTGGGGGGAGCAGGAGGAGGGCAGTGTGTGGGGAGGGTTACTGGGCTTTGCTGGTTTCCTCCACTGATGGTCACACTCCTGCCCGCCACCCCCTGCACGCAGCCCTCTTGGTCCCTGGGTCTGTGCTGGTTCCCTGCTCT
This sequence comes from Pipistrellus nathusii, assembly GCA_963693515.1. Classification (NCBI taxonomy): domain Eukaryota; kingdom Metazoa; phylum Chordata; class Mammalia; order Chiroptera; family Vespertilionidae; genus Pipistrellus; species Pipistrellus nathusii. The sequence goes on along the minus strand of OY882873.1, from coordinate 45,283,340 downwards.
CAGCTCTCTTAGGCTGGGGAGTGGGTCGGGATGGAAGCCCAGTAACAACCCCAAACACTGCTCCATCCCTCCTGGCTTCCCAGCTCCTCCCTACGCCTTGGTCAATGGTCTGTTTATTAAACCTCCTGGAAAGATCCAATGTGAGTGACCACCTGCTTCCTGCTGGGACCCTGACAGCCAACAGGGGCCCCGGGGCGGGGAGCACTCACCGTGAATCCGATGCCCACAGTGGCCGAGAAGGAGCCGGGGATGAACTTGCCCTGGTCGAACTGGACCAGCAGAGATGTCTTCCCCACGCCGCTGTCGCCCACCAGGATGGTCTGCAGGGAAAAGGAGAGGCGGGAGCTGCAGTGTGATGTACGTTTCTGAGATGGTGTTGTGGCTGGGACGTGTGTGCACATACAAAACCCACACACAGACATATTCACACAGATGAACACAGATGCTCACAGGGACAGAGGGTATGCACATACATACAACATGTACAGAGACACACTCTTACACGCAGATACACATAGATAGGGTGCACACACACACACACAGAGACACACTCATACACACAGATGCACAGTCGCTGAAGAAGGCAGGAAAGCATGGAGGGAATGTTGTTTCACCCCAAGTTAAGAAACATCTAAGGTGCTGAAACCGGTTTGGCTCTGGATAGAGCGTCAGCCTGCGGACTGAAAGGTCCCAGGTTTGATTCCGGTCAGGGGCATGTACATTGGTTGTGGGCACATCCCCAGTAGGGGGCGTTCAGGAGGCAGCTGACCAATGTTTCTCTCATTGATGTTTCTAGCTCTCTATCCCTCTCCCTTCCTCTCTGTAAAAATTTAACAAAATATATATTTTTAAAGAGTCTATTAAACAACAACAAACACACACACACACACACACACACACACACACACACACACACACACACAAAGAAAAAAATCTGAGGTGACCAGGAGAAGTTGCCTCTCAGGCTCCTAACCTCAGGGGCATAACTGCCCGCTACCTCCCCCCCCCCCCCCCCCCCGGCCCTGCAATCCACCATTGGTGTGTTTGCACGGAGGCCACTTCACACAGGCGATACAGCCAAAGGCGGAGCGGGGCAGGGACTCAGAGGCAGGTTTGTTTCTGGGGATACAGGACCCCCTCGTGACTGCTTTTGGCCTGGAACCCCCTCATGATTTTATAGAACCGTCCGGAGACTGCCTGGCGGCCTCTGTCCTTCACTTGGGGTCAGACCATGGTCTGAAGGCTCTCTCTGCCTCTCCTGGTTTCTCCCTGGTGTTTCCCCTAACACAGTCCCTGCACAGTGAGTTCCCTTTCCACCCTGCTTCCTGGGAGATCTGGACTGGCACAACGACCCTCAGTAAGGGGAAGTCTAAAACAAGAGTGTACAGCCCTAGCCAGTTTGGCTCAATGAATAGAGTGTTGGCCTTTGGACTGAAAGGTCCCAGGTTCGATTCCAGTCAAGGGCACTTGCCTGGGTTGCGGGGCTTGATCCCCAATAGGGGGCATGTAAGGAGGCAGCCAATCAATGATTCTTTACCATCATTGTCACCCCATGCAGCCTGCTGTTCAGAGGTTTCTATCTTTCTCTCCCTCTCCCTTCCTCTCTGAAATCAATAAAAAAATTTATATATATAAAAAATCAACAAGAGTGTACAGGGACGATCAACATGTCAGGCCATATGCCGCGGGAAGAAAGAGTTTGCACTTGGCCCTGGCACGAGAACATCTCAAAGAGAAGCAGAGTGTGGGAAAAGGGGGAAGGACACATTGTACTGGGAGGAAGAAGGGGAGAGAATTAGCGTGGAAGTTCAGGTGCTAAATAATTAATAAACAACAGTACAAGAATAAACTCTGGTCCTAGCCAGTTTGGCTCAGTGGATGGAGCATTGGCCTGTAGACCAAAGGGTCCCAGGTTTGATTTTGGTCCAGAGCATGTACCTCAGTTGCAGGCTCCTCCCCGGCCCAGGCTCTGTGCAGGAGGCAACCAATTGATGTTTCTCTCACATCAGTATTTCCCTCGCTTTTCCATTCTTTCTAAAAATCAATAGGAAAATATCCTCAGGTGAGGACTAAAAGAAAAGAATAAACTCTGTGTTTTGTGTACTCACAACTGTAAACCTACTTTTGCCCCACCCTGTACACACACCCAAGGGCTGGTACCCAGCAGTCTCTCAGTGGGTGAATGAAGGGACAAGTACCGTAAATGAGTGGATAAATGCCTTAGTTTCAAAATGGACAACAGTTACTTTACAAGGCCAGCATTCAGGGGAAGAATAACAATGCACTAAATATAGTTCATTCATTTTCCATCAGTTATTTACTGAGCAACTACTATGTGCCAATGTGGTTTTAGCCACAGGGGATACAGCCCTATCATCCAGAGTGGGAGAGATGAGACTAACGGGGCTCTGTCACCTATGGACAGATTGGGTTCTGATAGCAGATGAGCTGTAGTAGGCAAGTCTACACTGACCAAGAGGGATGTGGGCTTGCAGTTGCTGTATGCATTTCCACCAAGATAAATATCTTGACAATATTTGTTTATCAGACATCTTTCCCCAAAGTTGACAACAAAAATCTATTGAGTAATGAGTGACATGAACTCATGTGACACCTCAGTGACTCTGCTTGATTTCTGAAATAATCATGCATTTCGTCAGGAAGAGATAAAAGATGTTAAAAGTGATTATTTTGGGGTGGTGAGATAAGAGGCAAATAAAACTTTTTTTTAACCTTATCTGTGTTTTCACAATTTTAAAAAAATCTCTCAATTTGTTTATGTGATGTATCTCGTTTATTGATTTGCGAATACTGTACTATCCTTGCATTCCTGGGATAAATCCTACTTGGTCATGGTATATGATCTTTCTGATGCAATGCTGGATCCAATTTGCTAGAATTTTGTTGAGGATTTTGGCATCTATGTTCACGAGGGATATTGGCCTGTAGTTCTCTTTCTTTGTGTTGTCTTTATCTGGTTTTGGTATTAGGGTGATGCTAGCTTCCTAGAATGACTTGCAAGTGTTCCTTCCTCTTGAATTTTTTGGAGTAGTTTGAGGAGGATAAGTTTTAGTTCTTTTAATGTTTGGTAAAACTCCCCTGTGAAGCTGTCTGGCCCCGGGCTTTTGTTTGCTGGAAGCTTTTTGATGACTGCTTCAATTTCCTCCATAGTTATCGGTCTATTGAGATTTTTAGATTCTTCCTGGTTGAGTTTTGGGAGGTTGTATTTTTCTAGGAATGTGTCCATTTCCTCTAGGTTTGTTGGAATAGAGTTGTTCATAGTGCGTTTCACAATTTATCTTCCTAACATGAACATGGATTGCTTTTGTAATTTAGACCAACTTCTTGTTTTGAATCACAAGCCACAGATGGTTCTAGTGGTCTAAGTGATACAACTGTATTTAGATAATTAGCTAGAGTTTGTTTTTTCACAGTGTAAAATTTTTATTTTAAGAATTAGGCAATGGACTCGGGATAGATGACCCCAATTTTGTTGTCAACATCCAAAGCATCGTAGCCAAGAGCCAGTCGAACATATGCCTTCTTCTCGCCATCAGGCCTGATCAGTGTTGACCTTGGCCACATCAATGTCCTAGAGCTTCTTCACAGCCTGTTTGACCTGGTGCTTGTTGGCCTTGACATCCACAAGGAACACAGTGTCTTGCTGTCTTCTAAGTTCTCCATGGCTGACCCAGTAGTCGGGGAGTTTGATGGTGGCACAGTGGGCAAGCCCAGGAAAATCTGGGAATACATAATCCCCTACACAAAGAAGTTGGTTCTTGTAACTATTGGCTCTTGTTGCTCTAGGCTTCCTTGCATTCGCCTATATGGCCCATCCCTTCTTTTATGTGGGATCCACATGCAATGGACTGATGGGTGCAGGGGGAGCGCGAGCTAAGCCTGCCTGACTCTGAACTGCACTGCATGCACCCTGGAAACCTGGACACCAGCCTGAGGGAAGCCACAGCTATGCCTCTTCCTTGGTGGGACAAAGGGAAATGAGACCTTGGAAACTCTGGGAGTTAATTCCATGCAAATAAAAACCACTCATTCTCCCACACAAGTCTCAGAAAATGCCTTTTCTTGGGATATTGTTAAAAAAAAAAAATCCACTCCCATGAGCAATGAGGGGAGACGAGGACCTCTCCCCACCGGTAACACAAGGTCTGTTCTCTTCTGAACCACATCTGAGACAGAGGTGTGGGTGGGGGTCATCCTTAAGGAGCTGGGAGGGGAAGTTAAAGGGGCAGAGAGCAGCTGGGTGGATGGAAGCCAGGGGCAGCTGAAGGGGTTCAGAGTGGAGGCGGCTGCTGGGTCTAGGGGCGAGACTAGGTTTGGTAGGGTCTTCTCTACAGTTTCTGTTGCCACAAGAAGGCTGCAATGAACCGCCCTAAACACAGGGGCACAGAGTGAGTCTGTGAGTGAGCAGTTGGATCTGGGTGGTGCTTCTGGGCTCGGGCGGGCTCCCTTGGGTGTTGAGGGTTGGCTGGCTGCTGTCTGGGGCAGCTTGGCTCTGCTCCACATGTGTCTTTCTCCACCCAATGCTAGCACTAGCCGTGCTTCATCACGGCAGAGGAAGAGGTGAATGAGAGCAAGAGGGAACGCAGGAGGCCTCCGCGAGCTGAGTCTGCCACTGGTGCACCGTTACTTCTGCTGGGTTTCCTTGGGAAAGTAGGTCACAAGTCTGGTCCAGGCTCAAGGATGGGATGGGGGTGCGGCGGGGAGGGGATAGAACCCCACTTCGGTGAGAACAAAGGTGGAGTAAAGAGCAGAGGGTGGGGCCGTCTATCACGGGTCTGACGCCTACACAATGATGAGGCCACTTTTTAGGAAAGAGGACCTCCATCGTGAACACAACGTTGGGTACAGGGCTGTGAAAGGAGCCGATCCGGTGAGGGTGCTGCCGGTTAAGCTCCATCAGCCTCAGGGCACACCTGCCTCTTCCTCACTTTCGCAGAGAAGGGGGCAGCTTGAAGGCCCAAGGAGCAGAGCTGAGAGGGGGCGTCACACACATGCACGCACACAGACACGTAGGTGCGCACAGACATGTAGTGAGGAGGACACTCAGATGGCCTGTTCCATCCCTTCTTTTATGTGGGACCCTGGGAGCCGGTGGAGGTCACTGACTCTGGTGGAAGTCGATGGCCAAGCCCGAACTAGGGCTGCAAGGGGTCTCTGAGGACACAGTCGTCCCCCCCCCCTCCCCCCCCCGTAGAGCCCGCTTCTCCTGGAGTCCCCAGAGGCACTTGTTTAGAGGAGCACATTTGAGATGACCAGATAATAATCCCGGCTCTGGACTCCAAGGGCGGCCTCCTGGGGTGGCCGGGGTGGGGGTGGGCCACATACAGAGCCCTGAGCAGCTCCGAGTGGGTTCACTCCTGTGCTTATGCCCAAGAAAGGCAAGGCGCCTGCCCCTTGGTTTCTCACCCCCATTTGATAGTTGATCTTGTGAAAGGCGGGCTCTGGCCACTTCCTGGAAGAGCCCTGGCTAGTCAGCTGCTGCTTTCTCTGTGCAAAGAACCCCCCTGCTCTCCCATTTGTTCCTGATTCCGAAGGAAGGCCTGAGGCCTCCCCTAGGGACTCAGTGGCTCCTCACAGGGTGTGTGTGACACGGCAGAAGTGCCTCCAGGAGCAAAATATGAGAAAGGCTTTATCTTTTCCTAACCTCTGAGCCCCACCCTGAGGGCTTGCTGGGATCCAGTGGGGGAGGGAGGAGGAGGAATGGGCACAGAGTTGTAGGAGAAAGGGAGTAAGACCTGCAGAACCAGTGCTTTTTCTCTCTACATCAGCAAAATAGGTTTTATGGGGCAGGAGGGGAGGGGGGAGGTGGTAAGGATTGAGGGAGAAGTGCAAAGTGTAATGAGCTGTTTTCTTTTCTTTTTTTTAAAAAAGATTATAGATTGATTGCTGAGAGAGAGAGAGAGAGAGAAGCGAGAGAAGAGAGAGGAGAAACATTGATTTGTTGTTTCATTTATTTTTGCCTTCCCTGGTTGCCCCTTGTATACGCCCTGACTGGGATCAAACCCGCAACCCAGGCATATCAGAAGTACCCTCCAACCAACTGAGCCCCCTAGCCAGTGAACAATGAACTGGTTTCTTCATTAAGGAGCCCTTGGCATTACTGACAAGTTTCTGGAAGATTCAGGCTGGGCTTGATATCCAGTGACAGTGAGTTTCCGGGATGTCCTCAGGACAGAGCCCCCTTGCTCCTTAAACAGCAGGGGCCCTGTCTTTGAGCCCCTTTCCCTGCAGCCTGGGTTTGATAGCCCCTCGGTCTGATCTTCATCCCAATCTCTGCTCCAGAATCTCTCCCCTGACTTTCTGACATTGGCCCCAAGTCCTCCTTCACCCGGTTGAACTCCTGACCTTCTGGGCTCCTGAGAATCTGGCTACACCTGAAATTCCAGGTTCAGGATGTTGTGTCCAATGCTGGGCTCTCTGTTGGGAGCTGGGTTCCCCGCCTCCAGGGTTGAGTAAGAGCCAGCCTGACCTGGTGGGTTTGCGCCTGCAATTTCTAGAAAACGAAGCAGCACTGCAAGCTCTCTTTCAGTTCTATTCACCGGGGGGAAGCGAGTCTGTAGGTTGCGCTTGCTGACTGGCTAGACCCAGCGGACCGGTGTGAGGATGAAAATGTATCTGTTGATGGTCTTCCCCCCCTTCTTCTTGTATCCAGGTGAGTGGTATCTGGATCTGAACTCCTGGGAAAAGCTTATGGGCAGGAGGAGATGGCTGGCAGCAGGAGAAAGGGGCCCAGAACGTGTCCTGCTGAGACGTGGACCCCATTTCTAAGTACTTCCTCCAAGCCGTGAGCCTGTGCGGTTCATCCACTCAGCTCAGCACCAGAGTTTCAGCGGCTGCAGTTGCCAATGAAGAAACACGCAGCATGGCTTTCCCCCTGAGCCCAGCAGAAGGCATCGTTCCTCACCCTGGGGGCTGGCAGTTCCAGAAGCAGAGGAGCTCTGGCTGCTCAGGAGAGCTGGTGAAGCTTGCTCCTGGACCTTCGTGAGGGTGTTAGGAGCAAGGCAGGCTTTGGGAAAGAAGTGAAGGTGGAAGATGCTTGAGGGAAGGAAAGCAGGAAGGTTGCCAGACAGGGAGAGGGAGGTGATCCCAGGTCTTTGAGGTCGAAGGAAGTAGCAGAAGTAGCCGAGGGACTGGAAAAATCCAGAGGAGGTAGCTTGGTGGGGTGAAGAGGAAAGGAGGGGGACAGAGGGCTGAAGTGAACTTGAAGTTGATGGATACCAGCGGTTTGATTAAAAATTAAAGGGATTGTCTGGAAATGTTGGAAGGCCTCAGGGTCTGGCCTTTGGGCTTCTCTCTGTGGAGTCACTCCCTTGTTGATGTCCTGTCTTCTCTTGGCTTTAAATGCTGTCTGTATACAGATGACTCCCAATCCTGTATCCCCAGTCCCTGGACCTCTTCCTAGATTCCTGACAGAACCTTCTACCCAGTTGCCCATTGAACAGCTCCACTCAAATGTTGACATTTCAAATGTGACCCGACCACATTTCCCCCTTGAATTCCCTTCTGTCCCACCTTTGTGTTGGAAACCTCCATCCTTCTAGGTGCTCAGACAAAACTTGGGGACATCCATCTCCTCTCATATCCCATAATGACCCTTTACACTGTAAGCCACATTCTGTCTCTCCTCTAAGCCAAAACGTTCCAATGGCCTCCCATTGTAAAAATCCAGCTCCTTACTGAGCTACCAGGTGCTCACCATCTGAGTTCTTCCACCACATCATTGCTCTGGTCTCTTCTCTATTCTGCTCCCCCTGGTTCAACCACTTCAGCCCCACTGGCCTCTTCGATGTTCTTTGAACATGTTAGGCACACTCCTGCCTCAGGGCCTTTGCACTGCTATTCTCTTGAGCCTCAGGTTCCAGTCCCTCACATCTTTGCTTCTCATGGAGGCCTTTATTGATGACCTTAATTACAATAACATTTTTTTTTGCATCATTTTTCTCCACTATCTGTCTCCTCCCTTCTTCCACCTTGATTGAATATAAGCTTTAGGAGGGCAGGGATTTTTGCACTTATAAACATACCAAGTACAGATTAGACAAATGGTGAGTTGAATGAGTGAATGTATCTAATGGCAATGAAGCTATGTGACTGCTGAAACCACCCCACCTCTAGACTAAATTTTTATACTTTCACAGAACTGAACTATTGAGACTTCTTAACATTAATTAGAGAGGACATACATTGCTCATGGGTATATAAAATGGTGCAGCCACTTTGGAAAATAATTTGACATTCTTGAAAATGCTAAACATGTGGTTATCATGTGACCCAGCAATTCTGCTCCTGGGTAAATACCCAAGAGAATCGAAAATATATATCTATGTAAAAAGTTGATGCAAATGTTCACCCCAAATAGCCCTAAAGTGGGAATAAATCACATGTGCATCAACTGATGGATCAATAAAATGTGGTCTGTCCCTGCAATGGATTGGCATGAGAATAGACAAAGGGACCAATGGGTAAGCAAGGAAAATCTATAAGTAACTCACCCATTTACTTTTTGACAAAGAAACCAAAGCAATTCAATGGAGAACCTGGGATCAGTGTGATATGGATTCCGTAGTTGACATCACTGCTTTGGTCAAGGTCAAAGGCCCTGCAGCCAGGGTGCTTCTGTGTAACCATTAGACCCAGTAGGAGCGGCCTCTGCACAGCCAGGGGAGCGGGTGCAGCAGCTGGACCTCCTGAGGCCACCAGCGCAGGTCAGGAGCAAGCACACTCGTGTGGAAACGGGTCCGCTGGCGCTTCCTCCCCGAGAGACCAGCTTAACACAGAGATGCTGCAAAAGGACAATGATTTAGGAGCCACAGGGAGCAGGAGGGAGTGACTTATAGGAGGGAATGATTGGTCAGAGTCAATGCCTTTGTTTCCTTGAGCTCTGCAGTTGCTCTGAGCCAGTGGCACTTTGAAGGACAAAGGTCTGCGTTGTGGCTGGTGAATTCCTTCTTTGACTCTGTCCCACTCATCAGGCCTTGGACTTGTTGGTGCTGCTCACAGTGCAGAAGGCTGCCGCCAACCCTCGAAGTGGTGGTTGGGGAGGTGACAGATACATGGATTTGTGTTTTCCAGATGCATCATGTACCATCTTGGCACCACAAGAAGTGCGAGGCCAGGAGTGGCACTCATTGTCCCTGCAGTGTCACTATGACAGAGGGTGGGAGACCTACAGGAAGTGGTGGTGTCGTGGGGATGGCTGGTATAGCTGTGAGCTCCTTGTTGTAAGCGATGGATCAGAAGAGGTGAAGAGGAACCGCGTGTCCATCAGGGACCATCCGAGAAGCCTCATGGTCACGGTGATCATGAAGGACCTCAGGCGAGAAGATACAGACACTTACTGGTGTGGGATCGAGAGAAGTGGATCTGACCTTGGCGTCCCTGTTAGAGTGACCGTTGACCCAGGTAAGAGCACATGCATGTGTGTCTGTGTCCTTTCAGGGCCTGCTCTGCCCTGGTCCCTGAGGTCCCTCTCCAGTGACTGAACTCACTCAGATGAACTACCACACAGGGGGTTGATCCTGAGGTCTCGGGGAACCCCGGCTGCTCACGTGGGTTGGGAGGTGCAGGGCTTCTCTTACATGCTCTTGGGGCTCCCAGGACCTCCCCAAGATGGGATCAAACTTTTCTGGGCACGTTTTTTTCTCTGCACAGCTTAGTACCTGAGACTCTTCCCCATAGAGACCACTGGGATGGCCCCAGGTTTAGCTCATGGGCAGAAGGAAGCCTCTTCTGTGGGAGCCAGTTCCTGCCAAGGCTCCCCTGGCACTTCTGGTGCCCTGGTGTCCCTGCTCTTCCTGAAGGTTGGGGCCCCAGGCTCATAGCTGCTGTTCCCACCCCTTGTCCACATCTGATCTCAGGCCTGGGTAGCTGCCAAGTGCAGCACGTTCCTTGGCTCACGGGATCTCGAGAAGGATCCTGAGAAGGAGCTACCCCATCACAGAAACTTAAAAACTTGTCCAAAGAAAAGGCTCTTCCCGAACATGTATTTGCTCAGGGCTGGCCCTGACCTGAGATGTCATAGCTCTTGGGTATGTGAGTTACCTGGCACGTCCCCGTTCTGCTCTCGTCCTTGCTGGATAAGTAAGATGGGGAGGTGTTGGCGGAGGCCCTGCCATAAACAGCGGGAGTGTTTAAAGTTTAGCTGAACTCCAGTTGCCATTGCCCTGAGGCAGTCCTGGGCCCCCTGAGCCTCCCGGGGCCTGAGTGATGACCCCTTGGACCTGTGCCCAGGTCTCCTACAGCCAAGGAGGCATGAGTGGTCCAGCTGGAGGCGCCTTCCCGTGGCCCTGCCCAGGCTCTGCAGGCCAGGGCAGGCACATTCCTCCCCGGCTCTGAGCTACGTGCAGGGCTGCAGAGGGAAGGGGAAAGGGGGGAGGGATGCAATTGGGGTTTTGGGGGGAGATTAGCAGGAGAGTGGAATGTAACCTGTTCTGTATGACAAGCAACAACTACAGTGCCGACCCCCACCCCCACCATCACCTCCATTGCCAACGTATTCACAGTACCAGACACCCCAGAAGACACCACAGGCTTCCTGAATGGGACCAGCCACCACTCTGATGGCAGGTAAGTCAGCTTGGATGCTGCTATTCTCTCTGGCTTCCTTGTCCCAGACTTCTCCATGTGGGGACCCTTTGTAGTGCCACGTCCCAGCCAGGATACCAGGGGCCCTTCCACTTGCTCTCAGACCACACAGTGTCCTTGGTGAGGTGCACCACACCTCCCCCTTCCCCTTTCCCCGGCCCCCATCCTGTGTCCTGGAGCTCAGTGCAGTTCGGAGGTTGTTGGTTCATTCATGCATCCATCCCACTTCCACTGAGTTAATTCCTACTTGGCTGGGACTGTTAAGCTCAGGTCACACAGACATGGAGCGTCCCCGATGGAGCTCAGAGTGTGGGAGATGGAGGAGCAGGCAGTCAGGGCAGAGGGCATGGCCAGGGTGTGTGGGCACGGGGTCATGGGGCCACAGTGCCCCCAGGTCCAAATTCTGGGAGAACAGGAAGGACTTGTGAAGCCCTATTTCCGTTATGAATTCTTTTTTACTCTTATGGCAACAGCGGAGATCCCGACAATTCCTGGAGTCTCTCAACCACCTGGCAGCTCACTTTCTTGTCTAGTTTTCCCTTTTCTGTGGGTCTGTGTCCCAATCTCTTTTTCTTCTTATAAGACCCTGGGTCATTTCCTTCCCAGAAGAGCAAGCAAGGGCGAGAAGAGTAAGAAATGAGGAGAGCGGGTGGGGGTTGAGGGGCAGTGGAGGCCAATGCCAGCCTTGGCATTTTCTTGGAATGAAGTGGGGCTGTTATGGGATTTTGAGCACAGGAGGGAGGTGCTGGAACTTTGGTTAAAAGCATTCCCTGGCTGCTGTGCTGATAATGAACTGTAGTGTGTGGTGGTGGTGGTGGTGGTGTGTGTGTGTGTGTGTGTGTGTGTGTGTGTGTGCGCGTGCGCGCATGCGCGCGCTGGAGAATGTATAAGTTTCCTGTGGCTGCCATAACGAAATAGCACAAACTGGGTGACTTAACACAAGACAAGTATATTCTCTCATAGCCCAGGAGGTCCATAGTTTGAAATCAAGGTTTAAAGAGGATTGGCTCCTTGGAGTTCACGTGTATGGGCTGATGGCAATGAACTTAGGCCCATTTCGGGTGCACACCTCAGTGAAATTCCTATGGTTGCCAAGGAGGCACTGAGCTGATGTGGGGGTAGAATCCATCTCATGCCTCTCTGCTGTTGGTGGCCGGCAATCCTTGGCATTCCCTGGCCTGTGGCTGAATCACTCCAATCTCTGTTGTCACGTGGTATCCATGACCAAGTCCCTGTTGCCCAAGTTTTCCTTTTACAAGGACACCAGTCATTGGGTTAGGCCCACTCCAATCCAGTGTGACACCATCTTGATCACATCTGCCAGTGCCCGTTGTCACACCACCTCTCTTAGGCTTCTAGACCCATTGAAACTACCTTGTGGAACCCTCTTCTCACTTAAAAACAACCACCATTTTTGAGGGCGCCCAGGAGTGGGGGTTCCCAGGCAGGAAATGGCAAGCCGGAAGGTGTGTGGCCCTGTCTGCTCCTGGGTGGGTAGGAGAAGGCCCAATGGCAGGGGGCGAGCAGGGTTCACAGGTGTCTTCTGTTGTTTCCAGTGGCTTCCCCATGAAGCTCTGCATCTCCCTGCCCCTCTTCATTGCTCTGGTGCTGCTTCTCTTGGTGACAGTCTCGCTGTTGATGTGGAGAGAGGTGAAGCGACAGAAGGAAGGTGAGAGGACCTGGCTGGGGCTGGGGCTGGGGCTGGGCTGGGTGGAACTGTGTGGGCCCATGTCGACAAGGTTGGCTCCCTGGAGCTCAAGTGTGTGGACCAACCCCAGATCAGGTGTGCAGATACTTCAGTGAAATTCCTATGGTTGCCAAGGAGGTACTGAGCTGACATGGGGGTTGGGAAACACACACACACACACACACACACACACACACACACACGAATGTGCACACACCTGCATGCTACACAACACACTGCACATACACACACAGATAACACACAGATGTGTAAATACAGATTACATGTATGCACACACATGCGTGCATACACACGGGTCTTACACAGAGTCCTCTGTTGTGTTGATTGAGACTCCTGCTTTTGCTCATCCTCCGCCCCAGCCATTCACTCACAAGCCAGCATCATCCAACAGGGGACCTGGCCCCAAGCAAACCCTCCTCCTGTCTGGCTCCCCTTCCACATCCTCACATATGGCACCGCCCCTTCTCAGCGCCCACTGGGACTTGCGCTCTCTCTCATGGGGTCCTCTCCAGCCTCCTCCCTCCCCACAGCCTGGGGATCTTATAATCTGGGAGGAGAATACATAACTCTGCTCATCATGTTTCCTCCTAAGTGCATTGTCCATGACGCATGTTGAGGGTATTCACTGTGCTCCTCAGTATCTAGACTTTTGAAACTAAAAATCTGGGGGGGAAACATTTTGTTCCTTTGTTGTCTCTAAAGCTGGGAGGCGGGGGCAGGGCCACAGGACAGACAGAAACGGGAACCAGCGAACACTTGAAAGCAGGTCCATCCGGTGCTGACCCAGCTTGAGCACCTGGGTCTCCACAGATGACACTTACGGATGGGCACCCGTGTGTCAGGCACAGCCAGGCGCCGGCCATGCCAGGAAGGGCAGGCTCAGCCACCCAGTAGCCCTCAGCCCACAGCCCAGAGCCCAGAATTCGGTGGGACACAGGCAGTGAGACGGACATACATCAAGTGCAGTGAGAGCTGGGAGAGGGGACCAGGCAGCTGGGCGGCTGGGAAAGGTCGGTGTGAGTGATGGATGAGATAGCATTACAGGCAGTTCTGGTTGACATTACAGGATGATCCCGGGGTGGCAGTGAGGAAAACAACCCCAGGACGCTGATGGCTAGCTGGGCCCCCCAGCCCGTTGATGCCACAGTTCTGTGATGAGGGGAACGGAGGAGCTGAGAAGTGGAGGCCCAGAGAGGGGGACGCCCCACGTCACAGACTGTGTCATCTGCAGAGTCAGGATTGGAACCAGGTCTCCCTTCTGGAGCCTCTTTGTTCACCTCTTTTCTTTTTCGGGGGACCCTCCCACTCTCAGGATGAGCTTTCTAATTCTGGTTGTTTTTGTCTTTTAGCTGCTGGGATACCACCACAGCAGGTAAGAGAGTCCCTGGGGTCAGACCGGATATACCAGACGCACATTCCCCCTCTGTTCTTATTTTCCGTCTCCCAGGGGCCCTGAGGTTCAAATGTGTCAGACAGACCATGTGCCCAAGTGTCCAGATCCTCCCAGCTGCCAGGCCTGGATGAACAGAGGGGTTGCTGGAAACAGCCAGGAAGGAGGGGCAGGTGTGGGAGGCTGAGAGGTGGGGCTGCAGGGGAAGCTGGGAGAGAGGGGGGCAGGGCAGCAGAGGGACTGGTGACCTTCTGCAGAAGAGGGACCCGGGCTTCCTCTTCCAGGTGCTCCAGCCCGCGGAGAACAACGTCTGCTATGCCAACCTGCCCCCGAAGCAGACAGGAATGTTGCCCAGCTCCTTCAGGAAGAGGCCCCCCACCCAACCCTCCTCCTCTGCCCAGAACAACCCGGGGGAGGTGGAGTACATCACCATGGTGGGTACTTGGTGGGGCTGCTGTGGGCCTTGGATACACCATCCCTGCTTTGAGGATGGACCTTCTCCCGCCCCTGTGGGCACAGAGGAGAGTGGGTGCTGGGCAAAATCGCAGCCATTGAAAGACTTGCCTGCTGAGCTCCCCAAGGTGCTCCCCAAGGTGCTCCCCAAGGCACTTGGCCTTGGGAAGTGTCTCCATATCAGGTCTCTGCATGGGGCACTGGGAGCCTGGTCTGCGGAGACCCGGCCTGGCCCAGTGCCCTGGGACCACACGCAGACCGCGCTGCCCTGGCATGGAGTGGAGGGAGAGTCTCTGCTGTGGCTGCAGCTCAGGGTGCCCTGCAGGGAGGAGGGAGGCGGGGCTGGAGGGCCTGGGAGAGGACTTCAGAGTTCCTGAGGGGCGTGTCCCCCAGCTTCAGGGAGGAAGTCAGCCTCCCTGACCTGCGTGCGTCTTTGTTACAGGCCCCCTTTCTGGTGACGAATGTTTCCTATGAGGCCCTGTCTCTGGACACCTTGGATCAAGACTCAATCTACAGCAACACGCAGGGCCTCGTCACCCCCCTTTCCAGCAGGAGCCAGGAGGCGCTCGTCCAATACAGCGTCATCAGGGAGCCTTAGCTGTGCCGAGGGCCCCCGGTCCGACCCCACAGGAAGCCCGTCAGCACGTTCCTGCCTCGTCTACTTTCTGCTCCCAGGCCTCTCATCACCCCAGCCTGAAACTGGGCTCCAAGCCTGGTCTCAGGAGGCTTCTGGGAGATAGAAAGGGGTCTCCTCATATCCCTTCCTCTCCCTCATAGCTTAGGAAGAGACTGGGGCTACGGTCTGTGGCAGCTGAGGGAGGATCATGACAATAATATGATGATGATCATGGCAATAATAGTAACGAACCTTTATTTGTTGCTGCCGTGTGCGGTGGGCTGAATAATGGTTCTATGTGTGCTCATCTCCAGAACCCGTGAGCACTGGCTTCCATGGCCATAGGGGCTGGGCAGATGTAATGACACGAAGGACTTGGAGAGGGGGGATTATTCTGCGTTATCCTGGCAGGCCCTAAATGGAATCACAAGGCTCCTCCTTACAAAAGGGAGGCAAGAAGGTCACAAGAGAAGGCGCTGTGATGAGGGCAGCAGAGGTTGGAATGCTGTGGCCAGGAGCCAAGGAAAGCTATCACCTCCAGAAGCTGCAAAAGTCAAGGACGGGATCTGTCAGAAGGAGCCAGCCTGGCGGAGACCCTGACTCCAGAACGTAGGAGAATCAATGTACCGCGCCTACAGGACGCGGCAGCATTGGACACAAATGCCCTATTGCGGCAGGCGCTCTTTCCTATGTGCTCCCCCCACAGTAACTCGTTCCATTTTCACAGCCATCCTACCAGGCGCCTCCATACTGCCCATCCTACAGTCCTGACACGTTCAGTGACATACTGAGTGTTTTCACCTCCCTGTGGGCGCCAGGGAGGGTTTCTCTGGCTTGAGCAGGGAGGTGGAGACAGGGCAGGCAGGGTAAATTTAGAGCCACTTCAAGTGTCCGCCCAACACTTCCCCTGCAGGGTGCTCACCTCTGGCTGTTTACCTCCAGCCAAGCTGGGCTTCCTGCCCTGAAAATGGAGGAAGTCAGAGCCCTTCCCCAGAGCAGCTTAGAAGAGGAAACATCAGCACACCAACCGTCATGCGTTTCAGGAACTTTCTCACAAGAGGCCCCAGGGACTCTGCAGAGAGGGAAGCCTGCAGAGTGTGGAAGTGATGCTGGGGGTGGGTCTGAGTCACCCTCCTTTACTGCTCAGACTGTCCAGGGGACCAGCCGACGCCACTCCCCTTGCCAGCTGCCTGCCCTGGGGTCTGGGCAGGACCCACAAGCCAGCAATGACCAGTGACGTAACCTGCACTTCATCTCTTTATCTGAAAGTCTCCCAGCTCACCAGCAAGAGGCCAACAAGCTGCCGGAAACGTTCCACAGGGCATGGAGCCGCTCACTTTCTGGGCTTTCCACCATCTAGCAATTCTCTCCTGGCAAGTTTCCGGGACTATTTGACACACATCTGGCTGCTCTGTCAAAACATGAAATGATTCTTCCTCCTCCATCATGGTAACCTCCAGGGAGGAAGAAGGAGGGAGTGTGTGGGACGGGGTATGTGGGGGGAGTTCTGGGAACCTGGAAGGTTCCAGCTCTTTATCTTGGTAGTGGGTTGCTCACTGTGATAATCCATTAGGTGTACCTGTAGGATTTGAGCTTTTCCTGTGGTTGCTAAACTTCAATAAAAAGTTTGTTTAAGCCGAAGCTGGTTTGGCTCAGTGGATAGAGCGTCGGTCTGCAGACTGAAGGGTCTCAGGTTTGATTCTGGTCAAGGGCATGTACATTGGTTGCGGGCACATCCCCAGTCGGGGGTGTGCAGGAGGCAGCTGGTCAATGTTTCTCTCTCATCGATGTTTCTGGCTCTCTATCCCTCTCCCTTCCTCTCTGTAAAAAATCAATAAAATATACATTTTAAAAAGTTTGTTTAAAAACCGTTCTTCCTAGCAACTATGACTGGAAGGAATCCTACATCCCATGGTCACTGCATCCTAAAGAAACAGCAGGAATTGCTATGCAGCAAAATTAAAAAATAGGACAAATGCGTTGATACCCTGCCCCTTTTACAAATGGATTTTTAAGCGGATGAAAAAAAGCCATGCACAATAGTGAAGTAATATTAGGCGGAGGTAGTCAGCATTGTCATAAGAAGAAAAACTTCCTACCCACATATGGCACTCTGTTGGACACCCAGAAGGTTTAAAGCCAGATTCTTCTCTCAAGATGCTCCACACCCTAGCTGAGAACACTGGGCATTTACTAGCAGTTTATTGATCTTTCTTGATGTGCTGATCTGTAAGTTCTCATGGGCCCCATCCCCATTTCATCTGTGAGTAACTGAGGTGGGAAAAACCGTGCTTGATCAACAATTTAAAAACTGTGACCTCCACATCTTAACCTTCCGAAAGGAATACTTCTATCCTTATAAGATGGCCTAAGCTTGGACCCATATATCTACTCACGAGGATGCTTTTGTAATCGGCTGATAGTTATGTTCCTCAGCTTGCATACACTGTCTATAAAGGCTAGACTCGCAACCTCAAAAACCATAGATTTGATAAGCATTTACTTCAAACTGTAATGGTTTTTAAATTTTCAGACTGGGGCAGTTGTTATAAATTCTTCTCTTCTACGCCCCACGGGTTCAGAGGCCTGGAGGGAGAGTCACGTGGACTGTTCAAATCTACAGACCTGCTCCCTCTACTAACCGATCCTCCGTTATCTGTGTCAGATGTAGCCAGCATGGCCCAGGGCTGAGCGTCTGACACTTTAATGTGCATATGTGTTTCGTAAGGATCCCGTTAAATTACAGATGCAGATGCAGCAGCCGCGGGTCAGGTGGGAACTGAGGTTCCAGCTCTCTAACAAGCTCTCGGGCGATGCTAACGCTGCTGCTCCATGGACCACACTTGTACAGAGAAGACATGTTAGACACAGAGTCAACATTCCTGGCTTCTAGCATCTGCTCTGCCATTTTCTACCTGGTTTCCTTGGACAAGTCACTTTGGCCCTCTGGACTTCAGTTTCCTCAAATATAAACTGTGCAATGAGGGAAGAGGGTGTGTGGGTTTGTGTGTGTGTGCATCAATGGAATCTTCAGAAGGGCATTTTGATTTTTAAAAAATATATTCTATTGATTTTTCTTTTTTACAGAGAGGAAGGGAGAGGAGATAGAGAGTTAGAAACATCAATGAGAGAGAAACATCGATCAGCTGCCTCCTGCACACCCCCTATTGGGGATGTGCCTGTAATCAAGGTACATGCCCTTGACCGGAATCGAACCTGGGACCTTTCAGTCCACAGGCCGATGCTCTATCCACTGAGCCAAACCAGTTTCGGCTTGATTTTTAATAACCTCCAAGTACAGAACAATGTGCAGCCTCTCCAGGGACCAACGAATAAAGTGATATTAGCAAAGTAGAAACGGTAAGGATGGAATAAGGAGAGATGAGGATGCACAGTGGCTTCTTGCAGCAAATAGAAGGTTCTGGTTCTTTCAAAGCAATGGGTGGTGGATGAAAAAGTGTTGCCTAGAGCGAGGCTGCCACTTTCCTCGACAATCACTTCCAGAGTCGACCTACCTTACTGAGAACTGAGTTGCATAAGGAACTTGAATGAGGAAAGCCACGGACAAATAGGAACTTAGAAATGAGCAAACCGTTTCAGAAGGATATGAGCGAGGTAAGGCTGGAGGGCAGGTTTCTGGAGTCACCAGGGAGTCTGGTTTGAAAACAACAATTTTTTTTCTCCTGCTGCAGATCATTTCTGTGTCTAATTTTAGCCAGTTGGCAGGAATTGAAGTCTTTTGATCACAACTATAGGATCTGACGGGGCTGGAGCCTAGGTAGGAAGACAAAGCGCCTCCCCAATGGTTACACGGAAGTTCTAATGGATCAGAGGCAGGAGGGGGAGGATGAGAAAGGGACACGGGGCGATTTAAATGAATGAACGAAGCTCCTGACAACCTGAGCCTCTGGTGGCGGCCCCTCCCCCAGAGCACACGCATCTCTGGTTTGAGCAGAAAACAGGATCCAACAGAAAAGGCTCCCTAGGCTCACAGACAGGGGCGAGTTTCTTTGTAAGTCCCCAAGCCAAGTCAGGGGAACAGACAGAACTCCTGGTGAGGGCGCCAGCGTTGGGACGGGGTGGGGGCCTGGAGGGGAGTCTTACCTTATGCAGGACATGCTCATGGAAGTCAGGGCCAGCTCCTCCCCCCCTCCCCCCCGTAGGAGCTGAGGGTCTGCAGGTCCAAGTCCGGCTCCGAGCCCGCTGATCCTGCGCTCCCTCCTTCTGCATCAGAGCTTCGAGAAGCTGGGTCCAGCTGGGTGCTGCAGGCTCGGGTCTAAGTCCCATGGGCGAGGCCGCATCTGGGTTCAGCACTGGACAGCTCCCCCGGCACCTTGGAGGTTACCTGGAGCGCAGGTCTGAGACCTTGACCTTTCAGCACAGCGATGCCGCCCTTGTGTGCCTGGGACCCGACTTCTGACACCTGGTTGGTCTGTCTCGTGACTCCAGGATGCGGGGAGGGACGCCAGCTTTCAGCCTAGCCAGCGGCCCGTGCGCATCTTATTCAGCTATGGGGTTTCCGGAGGCTCAGCGACTGGCTGCATTCGCAGGGCATTGCGGTCCGGGAGCTCACGGTTCCTGATTCTCAGTGAACGATCATCCCAGTCACACCACACAGCTCCGCTCTCCCCCAGGGTTTGCAGAGGCGAAGTCCTGAGATACTGGCGCCGCTTCTGTTCTCCCCAGACATTTGGGGCCACTTCCCTAATCTCAGCGGTCTCCGCGCTGTGTCCAGGGGGAGTTCAAGGGTTAAAAACGGAACTTTAACCTTCGACCTGCCAGCGCCCTAGGACTACAATACTATGATTACACCCAAACGGATAGATCAGTGGCTGGCAAACTCATTAGTCAACAGAGCCGAATGTCAACAGTACAATGATTGAAATTTCTTTTGAGAGTCAAATTTTTTAAACTTAAACTATATAAGTAGGTACATTGTTTTTTTTAACTTAATCAGGGAACTCCTAAGCTGGCCTTTGCTAAAAACTCAAGGGACCAAAGAGCTGCATGTGGCTCTCAAGCCGCAGTTTGCCGACCACTGGGATAGATGATCTTGTGAAGTGAAAGGTCGGCTCTGGCCACTTCCTGGAAAAGCTCTGGCTGGTCAGCTGCTGCGTTTTTCTGTGCAAATAACCCCCCTGCTCTCCCATTTGTTCCTGATGAGGGTAGGAAGGCAGCAGGTCTCCCTCGGGACCCAGTGGCTCCTCAAGACGCCACAGGGTGTGTGTGACACAGGGCAAAAGTGGCTCCAGGAGCGAAATATGAGAAAGGCTCTCTCTTTTCCTAACCTCTGAGCCCCACCTGAGGGCTTGCTGGGATCCCAGTGGGGGAGGAAGTTGGGGTATGGGCACCGAGTTGCAGGTAAAAGGGAGTAAGACCTGCAGAATGTGTCTTAAAGGAAGCAACAGCAATAGGTTTTATAAGGGTGGGGGTGTGAGGGGGTGGGGGTGTGAGAAGTGAGGGAGGATGGCCAAGATCAATGTGCTGGTTTGTTTTCCTTTTAAAAAAATTATTTATTGATTGCTTTTGAGAGAGAGAGAGAGAGAGAGAGAGAGAGAGAGAGAGAGAGAGAGAGATTTCAATTGAGTCAATGGCCAGGGGCACAATGAACTGGTTTCTTCATTAAGGAGCCCTTGGCATTACTGACAAGTTTCTGGAAGATTTAGGCTGGGCTTGATATCCAGTGACAGTGAGTTTCTGGGACGTCCTCAGGACAGAGCCCCCTTGCCCCTTGGACAGCAGGGGCCCTGTCTTGAGCCCCTTTCCTTGCAGCCTGGATTTGATAGCCCCTCGGTCTGATCTCCATTCCAATCTCTGCTCCAGAATCTCTCCCCTGACTTTCTGACATTGGCCCCAAGTCCTCCTTCACCCGGTTGAACTCTTGACCTTCTGGGCTCCTGAGAATCTGGCTACACCTGAAATTCCAGGTTCAGGATGTTGTGTCCAATGCTGGGCTCTCTGTTGGGAGCTGGGTTCCCCGCCTCCAGTTGAGAGGATTGTGCAAGAGCCGGCCTGATCATGTGTCTGCAGTTTCTAGAAGATGGAGCACCACGGCAAGTTCTCTCTTTAGAGAACACTCGTGGCTCTGGGCAGGGAGGTATTACTTAAAATCTTATTCACAGTAACTATGAAATCTTGCCCATCACACCTACTTCCTCTTTTAGTTCTATTCACGCCTGGCAAGTGGCTGGAGGAGGAAGTGCAAGAGTGACTGTGAGTGAAAGCAGAAGGGCTGGAGGATGAAGGAGCCGAGCCCGTAGTTTGATCTTGCTGAGGGGCTCCACCGAGGGGGACCCGTGCGAGGATGAAAATGTACCTGCTGCTGCTCTTTCCCCTCCTCTTTTGGGTTCCAGGTGAGCGGGATTGGGGTCTGAGCTCATGGGAAAAGCTTATGGCAGCAGGAGAAAGGGGCCCAAGAAGGTGTTCTGCTGAGACGTGGACCCCATTTCTAAGTACTTTCTCCAAGCCATGAGCCTGTGCGGTTCATCCACTCAGCTCAGCACCAGAGTTTCAGCGGCTGCAGTTGCCAATGAAGAAACACGCAGCATGGCTTTCCCCCTGAGCCCAGCAGAAGGCATCGTTCCTCACCCCGGGGGCTGGCAGTTCCAGAAGCAGAGGAGCTCTGGCTGCTCAGGAGAGCTGGCGAAGCTCCTCCTGGACCTTCGTGAGGGTGTTAGGAGCAAGGCAGGCTTTGGGAAAGAAGTGAAGGTGGAAGGTGCTTGAGGGAAGGAAAGCAGGAAGGTTGCCAGACAGGGATGGGAGGTGATTCCAGGTCTTTGAGGTCGAAGGAAGTAGCAGAAGTAGCCGAGGGACTGGAAAAATCCAGAGGAGGTAGCTTGGTAGGGTGAAGAGGAAAGAAGGGGAACAGAGGGCTGAAGTGAACTTGAAGTTGATGGATACCAGCGGTTTGATTAAAAATTAAGGGGATTGTCTGGAAATGTTGGAAGGCCTCAGGGCCTGGCCTTTGGGCTTCTCTCTGTGGAGTCACTCCCTTGTTGATGTCCTGTCCTCTCTTGGCTTTAAATGCTGTGTGTATACAGATGACTCCCAATCCTGTATCTCCAGTCCCTGGACATCTTCCTAGATTCCTGACAGAACCTTCTACCCAGTTGCCCTTTGAACAGCTCCACTCAGATGTTGACATTTCAAATGTGACCTGACCACACCTACCCCCTTCAACTCCTTTCTGTCCCACCTTTGCGTTGGGAACCTCCATCCCTCTAGGTGCTCAGACAAAACCTGGGGACATCCATCCCCTCTCATATCCCATAATGAACCTTCACAATGTAAGCCACATTCTGTCTCTCCTCTAGTCAAAATCTTTCAATGACCTCCCATCTTAGTTGGAATATTACTTAGCTACTTACTGAGCTACCAGCTGCTCACCACAACATCATTGCTCTGGTCTCTATTCTGCTCCCCCTGGTTCAACCTTCTTTAGCTACAGTGAATTTTTAGATATTCTTTGAACATGTTAGGCACACTCCTGCCTCAGGGCCTTTGCACTGCTATTCTCTTGAGCCACTGTCCCTCACATCTTTCAAGTCTTTGCTTCTTATGGAGGCCTTCATTGATGACCTTAATTACAATAACAATTTTTTTTTGCATTATTTTTCTCCTGTTTGTCTCCTCCCTTCTCCCACCTTGATTGAATATAAGCTTCAGGAAGGCAGGAATTTTTTGCACCTACAACCATACCAGGTACAGATTAGACAAATAGTATGAGTTAAGTGAGTGAATGTATCTAATGGAGAGGAAGCCATGTGATTGTTGTAACGACCCCACCCCCAGATCAAATTTTTCTACTTTCATAGAAATGAACTATTGAGACTCTTAACATTAATTAAAGAGGACATACATTGCTCATGGGTATGTAAAATGGTGTAGTCACTTTGGAAAAAAATTTTGACATTCTTAAAAATGATGAACATGTGATTATCATGGGACCCAGCAATTACACTCCTGGATAAATACCCAAGAGAATTGAAAATATATGTCCATGTAAAAAGTTGGATGCAAATGTTCATGGCAACATTATATCTAATAGCCCTACAGTGGGAAACACTCACATGTGCATCAACTGATATATAAATAAATATAATGTGGTCTGTTCATACAATGGAATTTTTTAAAGCATTCTTTTTTTTTTTTTAAATACTTTTTATTGATTTCAGAGGGGAAGGAAGTGGGAGAGAGAAACATTGATCAGCTGCCTCCTACACACCCCCTACTGGAAATCAAGCTCAAAACCGGGCATGTGCCATAACTTGGATTGAACCATGACCTCCTGGGTCATAGGTTGACACTCAACCATTGAGCCACACCAGGTAGGTAAAGACTCATTAAATTTTAATAAAAATGAAAATACTACATATTAAAACTTAGGCAACATAGCCAAAGCTGTATTCAAAAGTAAATTCTTAGGAAAAACTCTAACAGTTGTCTGAAGAGTTTCAGAGTTACCCTGTGAACCAGCAATTGCATTTCTAGGAATATAGCTGAGAGAAGTGAAGACTCACATCCAAGCAAAAAATATATATGAGCGTTCATAGCAGCTGGACCTCCTGAGGCCACCAGCGCAGATCAGGAGCAAGCACACTCGTGTGGAAATGGATCCGCTGGTGCTTCCTCCACATGAGACCAGCTTAACACAGAGATGCTGCAAAAGGACAACGATTTAGGAGCTACAGGGAGCGGGAGGGGGTGAATTATAGGAGGTAATGATTGCTTAGAGTCACTGCCTTTGTTTCCCTGAGCTCTGCAGTGGCACTGTTAGGTGATTTTGAGGTGGCTCTGAGCCAGGGGCACTTTGAAGGACTAAGGTCTGTGTTGTGGCAGGTGAATTCCTTCCTTGACTCTGTCCCACTCATCAGGCCTTGGATTTGTTGGAACTGCTCACAGTGCAGAAGGCTGGGGCCATGGTCTTGGGGTGATGATGGTGACAGGTACATGGATTTGTGTTTTCCAGGCTCATCAGTTGACATCTCAGGTCCAAAAGCAGTGAGAGGTCTGGAGCGAGGATTGCTGACTGTGCAGTGTCACTATGACCCATATTGGAAGGCGTACCTGAAGTGGTGGTGTCGAGGGGCTATATTGAGCAGCTGCAAGATCCTTGTTCAAACCAATGGATCAGCATTTGGGGTGAAGGAGCGTGTGTCCATCAGGGACGATCAGACAAACCACACGTTCACTGTGACCATGACGAAGCTCAGGCGAGAAGATACAGACACTTACTGGTGTGGGATTGAAAGAACTGGAACTGACCCTGGGTTCCCTGTTAGAGTGACCGTTGACCCAGGTAAGAGCACCTGCATGTGTGTCTGTGTCCTTTCAGGGCCTGCTCTGCCCTGGTCCCTGAGGTCTCTCTCCAGAACTCACTCAGATGAACTGCCACACAGGGGGTTGGTCCTGAGGTCTCGGGGAACCCCGGCTGCTCACGTGGGTTGGGAGGTGCAGGGCTTCTCTTAGATGCTCTTGGGGCTCAAGATGGGATCAAGCTTTTCTGGGCACATTTTTCCTCCGCACAGCTCATCGCCTCAGTCCATTGCCCTTAGAGACCACGGGGATGGCCCCAGGTTTAGCTCATGGGCAGAAGGAAGCCTCTTCTGTGGGAGCCAGTTCCTGCCAAGGCTCCCCTGGCACCTCTGATGCCCTGGTGTCCCTGCTCTTCCTGGAGTTTGGGGCCCGGGCTCATAGCTGCTGTTCCCACTCCTTGTCCACATGTGATCTCAGCGGGAAGGAGGCCCAGCACGGGTGGGGTGCTGTGGTTCACTCCTGAGGTCTGGCCTCCACAGCCAAACAGTTGCATTCTGGGTGCCTTACACCCATTATGAGCCATTAATACATCTGGGCTCAGAGATGCTCTCTTCTAAGATCTTTTAGAATAGACGCTCCTGGGAGATCCGGGTGTGAGCAAGTGTATGTGCTGGGCTCTGCTCCTGCCCACCCTCAGACAGCCAGCACCAGCTCACAGCGCACTTATGGCCGGGAGGGAACACACTCACAGCGCCCCCACCACACCTGGAACCCGGGAGGCCTGGGTAGCTGCCAAGTGCAGCACCTTCCTCTTCTCACGGGACCTCGAGAAGGATCCTGAGAAGGAGCTACCCCATCACAGAGGCTTAAAAACTTGTCCAAAGGAAAGGCTCTTCCCGAACATCGTGATTTTGCTCAGGGCTGGCCCTGACCTGAGATGTCATAGCTCTTGGGTATGTTAGTTACCTGGCACGTCCCCGTTCTGCTCTCGTCCTTGCTGGATAAGTAAGGTGGGGAGGTGTTGGCGGAGGCCCTGCCATAAACAGCGGGAGTGTTAAAGTTTAGCTGAACTCCAGTTGCCATTGCCCTGAGGCAATCCTGGGCCCCTGAGCCTCCCGGGGCCTGTGTGATGACCCCTTGGACCTGTGCCCAGGTCTCCTACAGCCAAGGAGGCATGAGTGGTCCAGCTGGAGGCGCCTTCCCGTGGCCCTGCCCAGGCTCTGCAGGCCAGGGCAGGCACATTCCTCCCCGGCTCTGAGCTACGTGCAGGGCTGCAGAGGGAAGGGGAAAGGGGGGAGGGATGCAATTGGGGTTTTGGGGGGAGATTAGCAGAAGAGTGGAATGTAACCTGTTCTGTATGACAAGCAACAACTACAGTGCCGACCCCCACCCCCACCATCACCTCCACTGCCAACGCGCTCACAGAACCAGACACCCCAGAAGACACCACAGGCTTCCTGAATGGGACCAGCCACCACTCTGATGGCAGGTAAGTCAGCTTGGATGCTGCTATTCTCTCTGGCTTCCTTGTCCCAGACTTCTCCATGTGGGGACCCTTTGTAGTGCCACGTCCCAGCCAGGATGCCAGGGGCCCTTCCACTTGCTCTCAGACCGCACGGTGTCCTTGGTGAGATACACCACACCTCCCCCTACCCCTTCCCCCTGCCCCCATCCTGTGTCCTGGAGCTCAGTGCAGTTCAGAGGTTGTTGGTTCATTCATGCATCCACTGAGTTAAATTCTCTTTGGCCGGGACTGTGTTCAGCTCAGGTCACACAGACATGGAGCGTCCCTGATGGAGCTCAGAGTGTGGGAGGTGGAGGAGCAGGCAATCAGGGCAGAGGGCATGGCCAGGGTGTGTGGGCACAGGGTCATGGGGCCACAGTGCCCCCTGGTCCAAATTCTGGGAGAACAGGGAGGCCCTGGGGAAGTCCTGTTTCCCTAGTTACTGTTTTGGCAACAGCAGTAATCCTGATAGGCCCTCCTGTCTCTAGAGCCCCTGGCAGCTCACGGAGGACGTTCCTGTGTGTTATTCTGTTTGTACTTTCACTCTGCCGATGACTACGCACATTCCCATCCTCAGACTTCCCACACCAGGGACTCCCACCACACTTCTCTCTGGAGAGTTTCTTTCTACCGGACTGCTTTTAACAAGTAATAGCAAGGAGCTTCTCATTTTATGAGTCAAAGCCAGGTGTGAGTACCAGTTAGGACTTTTGTTCAGGGATAATGCATTCATTTATTCAACAAGTAGCTATGGAGCCCCCCTCATATCTGGCACCGATTTAGGGAACACAGGGGATAGGAGGGTGAACAGAACAATCAAGCTCTCTGTCTGCCCTCCAGGCACTTACAATCAAGAGATAGTTACTATACCAAATAGAGCTAATGAAGTAATTAATTGATGAGTCTATTTTACACATTTCTGTGAATTGTGATGAGTAAGAGATAATCCTTGTGTTTGTCAGCTTGGGTGCCATCACAAAGCAGCGTCAGCTTAAACAACTTTCTCACGTTCTGGAGGCCAGAAATCTCAGTCAAGGTGTCGGCAGGGTTGGTTCCTCCCGAGGCCTCGGTCCTTGGCTTATCGACAGCTGTCTCTTCCTTATGTCTTCCCATGATTTCCCCTTGTGTGTGTCTGTGTCCCAGTCTCTTCTTATAAGAACCCCAGGCATTTCCTCCCAGAAGAGCAAGCAAGAGTGAGAAGAGTAAGAAATGAGGAGAGCAGGTGGGGGTGGCGGGAGGTGGGAGGGGGCAGTGGAGGCCAATGCCAGCCTTGGCCATTTTTTTAGAATGAAGTGGGGCTGTTATGGGATTTAGAGCACAGGATGGAGGTGCTGAAACTTTGGTTAAAAGCATTTCCTGGCTGCTGTGTTGTTGATGAACTGTAGTGTGGTGTGTGTGTGTGTGTGTGTGTGTGTGTGTGTGTGTGTGTGGTGGAATGATGTATGAGCTTCCTGTGGCTGCCATACAAAATTGCTCAAACTGGGTGACTTAATTAACACAAAACAAGTTTATTCTCTCACAGTCCAGGAATCATAATCTGAAATCAAGGTGTTGATAGGGTTGGTCCTTGGGGCTCAAAGGGAAAACTGTCCCATGCCTCCATCTTGGCAGTTGGTGGCCGGCAATCCTTGGAATTCCCTGGCCTGTGGCTGAATCACTCCCATCTCTGCCCCTGTTGTCACATGGTCTCTGTAACTGTGTCCCTGTTGCCAAAATTTTCCTTTTATAAGGACACTAGTCATTGGGTTAGGCCCACCCTAATCTAGTATGACCTCATCTTGATTTCATCTGCAAAGATCTTCTTTCCAAATAGGTCATCTTCCCAGGTTCTGAGTGACATGCATTGTGGGGTGGGGACACTATGCAACCAGGCCAGAGGACCAGTGAGGAAGCAGGGAGACCTTGCCAGTGCCCGTTGTCACACCACCTCTCTTAGGCTTCTAGACCCATTGAAACTACCTTGTGGAACCCTCCTCTCACTTAAAAACAACCACCATTTTTGAGGGCGCCCAGGAGTGGGGGTTCCCAGGCAGGAAATGGCAAGTCGGAAGGTGTGTGGCCCTGTCTGCTCCTGGGTGGGTGGGAGAAGGCCCAAAGGCAGGGGGCGAGCAGTGTTCACAGGTGTCTTCTGTTGATTCCAGTGGTGTCTCCCTGAAGCTCTCCATCCTCCTGCCCATCCTCATTGCTCTGGTGCTGCTTCTCTTGGTGGCAGCCTCACTGTTGGTGTGGAGAGTGATGAAGCGACAGAAGGAAGGTGAGAGGACCTGGCTGGGGCTGGGCTGGGGCTGGGCTGGGTGGAAGTATGTGGGTCAATGGCTGGGATGGTCATCCAGAATGCAATGGTCCACGGGATTGCCCACGGGACTTGGAAGGGATATTTTCCCAAAGGCCACTGGTAGCTGAGCCCAGGAGGTGCTGGCTTTAATTTTCTGCTTTGCCTACCCCTCCTTGCTCTTATCTTCTCTCTGACCCATCACCTCCTTCTCTGTTTCCTGACTTGACTCTTGGTGGCAGAAGTGGCCTGACCACAGGCCCATTCTGGCAACCCAGACACTTCAGTGAAATTCATATGGTTGCCAAGGAGGTACTGAGCTGACACAGAGGTAGGGAGAAACACATGTGCAAGGAATATGCACACACGTAACAAAGTGCACACACACGAACACACATGTGCACACAGATATTATACATATGAAAATGCACATGCATACTTGCATATGCGTCACACACAGAGTCCTGGGTTTTATTATAAATGTTGGCTGAGATGCCTACTTTTGCTCCTCCTCCGACCCAGCCATTCACTCGCAAGCCAGCATCATCCAACAGGGTATCTGGCCCCAAGCAAACCCTCCTCCTGTCTGGCTCCCCTTCCACATCCTCACATATGGCACTGCCCCTTCTCAGCGCCCACTGGGACCTGCGCTCTCTCTCATGGGGTCCTCTCCAGCCTCCTCCCTCCCCACAGCCTGGGTATATTAAAATCAGGGAAGAGGGAGCCTGGCTCTGTTCACCAGATTTTCTCCCAAGTGTTTTGTCTGTGGCTCAGGTGATCAGTACCCTCTGTGTTCAGTAGTATCTAGGGTTTGAAACTAAAAATCTGACTGTTTTTGTCTTTTAGCTGCTGGGATACCCCCAGAGCAGGTAAGAGAGTCCCTGGGGTCAGACCAGCACGTTCCCTTATTTTCTGTCTCCTGGGGACCCCGAGGTCCAAAGGTATCAGACAGACCACGTGCCCAAGTGTCCAGATCCTCCCAGCTGCAAGGCCTGGGTGGAAGGAGGGGGTGCTGGAAACAGGCAGAGGAGTGGAGGCCTGGGAGGGGGAAGGCAAAGGAGCCTGAGAAGTGGGGGCTGCAGGGGAAGCTGGGAGAGGGGAGGGCAGGGCAGCGGAGGGACTGGCGTCCTTCTGTGGAAGAGGAACCCGGGCTTCCTCTCCCAGGTGCTCCAGCCCCCGGAGGACAACATCTGCTATGCCAACCTGAACCTGAAGCAGACAGGAGACTCGCCCAGCTCCCCCAGGAAGAGGGCCCCCACCCAGCCCTCCTCCTCTGCCCAGGACGACTCGGAGGAGGTGGATTACATCAGCATGGTGGGTACTTGGTGGGGCTGCTGTGGGCCTTGGATACACCATCCCTGCTTTGAGGATGGACCTTCTCCCGCCCCTGTGGGCACAGAGGAGGGTGGGTGCTGGCAAAATCGCAGCCATTGAAAAACTTGCCTGCTGAGCTCCCCAAGGTGCTCCCCAAGGCGCTTAGCCTTGGGAAGTGTCTCCATATCAGGTCTCTGCATGGGGCACTGGGAGCCTGGTCTGCGGAGACCCAGCCTGGCCCAGTGCCCTGGGAGCACACGCAGACCGCGCTGCCCTGGCATGGAGTGGAGGGAGAGTCTTTGCTGTGGCTGCAGCTCAGGGTGACCTGCAGGGAGGAGGGAGGCGGGGCTGGAGGGCCTGGGAGTGGACTTCAGAGTTCCTGAGGGGCGTGTCCCCCAGCCCCAGGGAGGCCTCATCTCATCCATGAGCACCCCTCCCCCCACCCACCCTCCAGCCTCCCTGACCCATGTGCGTCTTTGTTACAGGCCCCCATTTCAGGGACAGACATTTCCTACGCGGCTCTGTCTCTGAACACCTCAGCACAGGACTCAATCTACATCAACACGCAGGACCTCGTCACCCCCCTTCCCAGCAGGAGCCAGGAGGAGCTCATTGAATACAGCGCCATCAGGAAGCCTTAGCTATGCAGAGGACCCCCTGACCGACCCCACAGGAGAACCGTCAGCATGTTCCTGCCTCGTCTGCTTTCTGCTCCCAGGCCTCTCATCACCCCAGACTGGAACTGGGCTCCAAGCCTGGTCCCAGGGGGCTTCTGGGAGATAGAAAGGGGTCTTCCCATATCCCTTCCTCTCCCAGAAGCTAGGGCTACGGTCTGTGGCAGCTGAGGGAGGATCATGACAATACTATGATGATGATCATGGCAATAATAGTAACGAACCTTTATTTATTGCTGCCGTGTGCGGTGGGCTGAATAATGGTTCTATGTGTGCTCATCTCCAGAACCCGTGAGCGTTAGCTTCCATGGCCATAGGGGCTGGGCAGATGTAATGACACGAAGGACTTGGAGAGGGGGGATTATTCTGCCTTATCCTGGCAGGCCCTAAATGGAATCACAAGGCTCCTCCTTACAAAAGGGAGGCAAGAAGGTCACAAGAGAAGGCGCTGTGATGAGGGCAGCAGAGGTTGGAATGCTGTGGCCAGGAGCCAAGGAAAGCTGTCGCCTCTAGAAGCTGTAAAAGTCAAGGACGGGATCTGTCAGAAGGAGCCAGCCTGGCGGAGACCCTCACCTAAACCCAGAGGAAGGGATCTGGAACTTCTGGCCTCCAGAACTATAGGAGAATAAATGCACATTTTCCATTGAGCCACTAAATTGGAAGAAATTGATTACACAACATTGGAAACGGATACCTTATTGTGGCAGGCCCTCTTTCCTAAACGCTCTACCTATAATAATGTATTTAATCCTCACAACTGGGCGCCTCCATTACTGCCCCATTTTACAGATGAAGAGTCGGGGTCCAGGTTCAGTGACTTCCCAAGTGTTTCACTGGCAAGCGGATGAGTTGGAATTTGAACTTGGGCATTTTGCCTCCAAACTCTGGGCTATCACCTTGCACTATGGGTCTAGGGAGGAGAGAGAGAGAGAGAGAGAGAGAGAGAGAGAGAGAGAGAGAGAGAGAGAGAGAGAGAGAGAGAGAGAGAATGTAGGCACGTGCATTCACACAGGGATAGTTAGTGACTATTTTCAAACTCAGGACTCACCATGCTTCTTCTAGAGTCCCAGTAGCCCTCTGTCCAGAGCATGTCCTGAATCCTGTCCTAATCCCATTGTCTCCATGGTGACCAGCCTCATCCAAGCTACCATCCAGTCTCCGGCTGGAGTCCCTCTTTCCACCCGTGCCAGCCAGACCTGCTCACTCCCTGTTTATTACCCTTGGTGGCTTCTTCCACAGCCTATGAAGCCCCCGGGACCCATGGTCCCTGCCTGCCCCTCTGACCCCTCCAACTCTCTCTGCCAACTCTCCCTGGCCCTCTCTGCCCTTCATTCCCAGGGCCTCCCTGCTGTCCTTGAACATAATAAGGCTTGTTAATCCTCACCTGAGGACATATCTTTTTTTCCATTGATTTTCTTAGAGGGAGTTGAAGGGAAGAAGAGATAGAGATAGAGATTGAGATAGAGAAAATATCTACGTGGGAGAAACACATCAATTGGTTGCCTCAGGTTCAGGGGCCTACAAGTGTTTATCAGGCCGCTATCAGTGGGTCCTGCTCACTCCCTGCTTATGCCCTTGGTGGCTTCCTTTACCACCTCACCTCTTCCAGCTGTGGACACCTAGGGGCCTGGGGAGGTAGGTGGCCATCCCAGCGTGGTCGTGCTCTCACTCCCGGGGGAATTCCCTGGCATGGCAGGAGCTTTAGGATGGTGGGGAGTTTGCAGAGCCCTGACAAGCTTACGTATTCTTGGGCCGGTCATCTAAGCTGCTGGGGTCAGAGAGAGACTGTGTGACCCGGGCCGTTTTAGGACTTACACAGAACAGGAAGTGCCGACAGAGAGATCTTTAAAAGGAAAAGGTCAACGCCGAGCAAAACCAGAGTGAGTCAAAATAGAAAATAAAAGTCAAAATAGAAAGCCTCGGGCCAGGGCACCGCTGTGCCATGTTAACTTCTGCGTAGAACGTGGCTTTACTGCTGAGTTTTTAAGCAGCCAGCAGAATGCATAACTAGTGAAGATTCCTGCCATGGATCTTCTGACATAAACTGAGAAACTCCGGGGAGACAAGGATGTAGCTCAGTTTAGTGTGGCTGGAGGACTCTGCTTTTTTTTTTCTTTTTTCTGGACAGTGGATGTGGGCTGGAAATGGAAGTTTCTGGAAGCCTGGCTGAGCTGAGAGAAAATAAACCAGCTTAGAAAGACGGATCCATGTCCGGCTGGCATGGTTCATTGTTGAGCATCGACCTATGAACCAGGAGGTCACGGTTCGATTCCCTGATCCCCGGTATAGGGTGTGCAGGAGGCATCCGATCAATGCTTCTCTCTCACCATTCATGTTTCTGTATTTCTCTCCCTCTCCCTTCCTCTCTGAAGTCAATAAAATTATATATTTTTTAAAAAAGAAAGACATCCACCTTGACCCCTTTCAATTGCTTTATCCAAGCTTTTATAAAGGTGTCTACCAGACATATTGCTGGATTGGTGACTGTCTTTAAAGGGACCCTTTCATGTCCTCAGAGACGGGGTTGACTAGCCCGTGGCATTTGGGAAAGCCGCCCAATCCGATCTACAGTGGCACGGAGCAGACTGCGGGCTGTGGTCCTCCTGGGAAGCATCCTGGTCCTTTAGGGTGACCTGTCTGCAGGAATCGAAGCCAGTCCAATTTGTTCAAGCCAGAACTGGAGTTTAGACCGTGGTCTGGCGGAGGTCAGGGCCCGGGGTGGGGGGGGTGGGGGGGTGGGGGGGAAGCAGACATATGCAAGAGGTACGAAAGGAAGGAAGTTGTTTCGTAATGTTTATAGATTGGCATCTCGGTGTTGTCTCAGCCGTATCCGGCTGCTCCACCAATACTTTCAGGCAGATTTTAGGTGCTGGGCTAGCACCTTTACTTCATGCAAAGGAGGGAAAGTCCAGATTTGGTTCTTCTGGTCTGAGCGATGGTGGCATTTGCCATTTTGCAGTACGGTTTCTGGGAAAGCGCACTTCTGTGAGGGCAAAGTCCCCGGTATCTAACCACTCAGTTCTGCCAGAGTGCCTCATTAGTCACAGCCTGACTAATGCTCCTCGGGCTTCCCTCCTCTGGCTTTTGAATTATTAATATGTAAAGATTCTATTATACTTTATCCAAGTTGTAGGGTTTGGGCATTCTTTTGAGAATGATGTGCTTTCAGAAGTCTGAGTCTTTCTGAGAGTCAGTTGACAGAGAGAGGTATACCGGACTGGTAACCTTCAAAAATGCACGATGAAGACAAGTGTTGGATATTCAGAGATGGAGAAGCATCGATCAGACTGTCAAACCTCAGAGGGAAGGTAGGGGAGGGTGAGGGTAAGGGGGAAAGATCAACTGAAGCCTAACCAATGGACACGAACACCAGGGGGGTGAGGGCATGAGTGGGGAAGGGGTTGAGAGGTTAATGGAAGGATGAGGACACATATGTAATACCTTAATCAATAAAGAAATTAAAACAACAAACAAACAAACAGCAGCCCTTTAGCCTGGGGAGGACCAGGCTGCTGGACTAAGTCAATTTCACATAATCAACAATTTTTTAGAACCAGAAGGACTGATCTGGCCTTTTATTTTACCAAGTAGGTGTGTTTTTCGCCAATGTGATTGGAATTGGTAATTGACCAGTTCGTTGAAAGAGTCGGTTAAATCAGGGAATCATGAAAGAGGCATTCCTTTTCTAAATGCTTTGTCTTGACTCCACATATCTGAGTGTGTAGCAATTGGCCAGTAGTTTGCTGTAGACCTGAGCCATTCCCTTGCCTTTCCTTTCAGGGGCCGTTGCCAGTTCAGCCTGAACTGCACACATGTGTGGGGCTGGAGCCCAGTTCCAGTTTGTCTAATGTGGAGCAAGATGCGTGAGACACTTGTGAAGCAATAGGATTGCAAAACCCTGACTCATTTTCCTGTTTTTACTCAGGATAGTTCACAGTTCTCTCACTCATTCCTAATTTGATCGCATTAAAAAAAATGACGTGCTTCTATTGAGTCTTTTCAAAGCATTCCGTTTAGTTTTTGTAGAAATAACAGTTTTCTTTTGCTTACACTCTTTCATCAATGCTCTTTCTATTGATTCTCCTCGTTGATTAGCTTATGGCTGTAGGCATTAAATCACACCATTATGATGACTGCGCACGACAGGCCTAAGCAAGTTTAGGCCTGAACACAGTTGACTCTTGTTTTTTTCTTTCTTTTTTGTGTGAATATATTTTATTGATTTTTTACAGAGAGGAAGGGAGAGGGATAGAGAGTTAGAAACATCAATGAGAAAGAAACATCAACCAGCTGCCTCCTGCATACCACCTACTGGGGATGTGCCCGCAACCACAAGGTACATGCCCTTGACTGGAATTAAACCTGGGACCCTTCAGTCCACAGGCCGACGCTCTATCCACCAAGCCAAACCAGCTAGGGCCAGTTGGCTCTTGTTAAACGCTCACTTCAAGGGGTGAGAACAAATGAATCTACCCTTTGCCACAAGGACTGAGCCAGTATGTTCCACCAAGAGACTAAAGGGTGTTGGTTGAACTATTATAGTAAGAGTGGGATTGGCTAAGAAAGTTTCCCCTGAACCATCTGTTATGAACATAATCTCATAAGAGAAAGGACATTTGAGGACCCCAAGTCCGAATAGCCATCAGTGTTTCCCCAGAAAACATGGTTGGTGACTTTATGCCAATGTGGACTCAGTGTTGTGTGCACCTAATCTCCCAAGGGATGGACACGTTGTCAAGGGCAGGCGCTCACATAGGGACTCGGGATTGGCAGCCACGGATCTCATTCATACTGTTCTCTGGACATGATCCCCTCCAGTATGAACCAGCTGGTGTAGTCTAGCATTCCCTTCACGACCTCTCGTAACCCTGGGCGTCTGGATGCTGACTCAGGCTGTCAGTCATGAGTGCCCTTTGGCCCAATGCCAGACTCCCCCTGCCCAGCACAAGCCCTTCCCCACATGATTTCAGACTCACATGGCCCTGCCCTGAGGGTGCGGGGTTCTTGCATCAAGACAGGGTGATTGACTCATTGGTTTTCCCAAGAACCTCTGAGGACAGGTTCAGAATGAAGGAATGGGTAAGACTCCATTTCTAAGGTGCAGGAACAGACAAGGCACATGCCGAACCCTCGTGCATTAGAAAATCTGTGCTTAGCGGAGCGGAAGAGGGTCTTCTCTGTGTTCCCTGAAGGTCCCTGGGGAGTCTCTGAGGTCTCCTCCATCCCTTCCTGTCACCTTCCTCTCTTCTGTGCCACCAACCCAGATGGCCCCAATCCTACCACTTATTAGTTTATTAATTTTTCATTTTACTTTATAAAACATCTGATGCGCACTACATAATTATATGAAGTGTACACATGCTAGAAAGGATAGTGCTGAAGAAATGGAACATTACAAATACCACTGAAGCCACACAGCTCATTATGTGCCTTTTTTTTTTTCTTCCAAAGAGGAATATGGCTGCATAGGTAGCTCTAGCAGTCCATTGCAGCCCTTGACCCACTATTCTCACCTTCATGTTAATGGGTAAAGTCATCAGATGAGCTAGTCTGCATTCTGTGGTATTCTTTTTTATTTATTTTTAAAATATATTTTATTGATTTTATTTTTACAGAGAGGAAGAGAGAGGGATAGAGAAATATTGATGAGAGAGCACATCAATCAACCCCCTCCTGCACACCTCTTACTGGGGATGTGCCCACAACCAAGGTACATTTTCTTGACTGGAATCGAACCTGGGACCCTTCAGTCCACAGGCTGATGCTCTATCCACTGAGCCAAACCAGTTAGGACAGGTGGTATTCTTTTAAAAAAATATTTTTATTGATTTCAGAGAGGAAAGGAGAGAGAGAAAGGGATAGAAACATCAATGAGGAGAGAGATTCACTGATTGGCTGCTTCCTCTACACTCCACACTGGGGATCAAGCCCGCAACCCAGGCATGTGCCTTGACCGGGAATCAAACCATAACCTCCTGGTTCATAGGTTGGTGCTCAACCACTGAACCATTGGGCCAGGCTATTCTGTACTAACCTGACAAGTCTGTGCAGCTCCTGTCATTTTAATATTTTTCTTCCCTCGCCCCGATGCCTGATCATGTCTGTGTTGTTGAAGGACTTGGTGACTGGTTTGTCACTTGAAAAGCACTGGAAGGAGTTCCAAAGCTCAGCTAATGTTCTCATTTCAAATTTTACACAGTCTTTGTGGGACTAATGATCATAAGCCACAGAAGCGGAAGAACTAAGCCCAGAGACACAATGTCCTCCCGTGGAACACCATGCTGTCTGGCTCATGGCAAGTGAAAGCAGAACTGGGAGAGAAAGCGTTTTATCTTAAAATACAATGAGACAGAGAACAGATGTGAGAGCAGGTGATGGTAAAGTGAAGGAGGTTCTGCCCCGAGCATCCCCTGCCCCTTGATGTCAGTACATCTTGGCTTGCTTCCCTGGAGCTGTAATTCTGCAGTTGGGTTTTGATGGAGCCAGATTCCCAGGGGATAATGTTGCTCAGCTCCTAAGACCCAATTAAGGGTGACTCAGTGCATCAAACCTCCTTTGCAGGGACATCTGAGCAGCTCCGGGGCAGAGTCTTGAATCTGCAACGTGAACAAGTGTCCTCTGCTGGCACAGACTCCGGTGTTTGACCTGGGCCAGGCTGAGATTGTTGCCAAGGCTGTGCTAAAATTTTACGATGTCTTTGCATAAAAGTTATTAAGACTTTCAACATGGAGACCCCAGGGTGTTAAACCAATCAGGAGGCCCTTCTAAATGTGGGGCCCTGTGTGACACCCATGAAGGCACTCTTGTTTGGCAGGCATCCCCCTCACTTGTCACCAGCCTTCGTGTGACCATGGCTGCTTATGCCTTATACCCTCTGGAAAAACGCAGGCACCTTCACCAGCTCACCCTGGTCCCAAAAAGAGGAGAAAGAGCTTACCCTAATTCTAGCTGGAGCCGTCCCTCCTGTGTCCTCATCCCCTGTCCCCACATCAACCTTCTCCTTGGGTGGTTAAAAGTTGGGTCATCTATTCCCTCCACACAAAAGTCTGCTCTCACCCAAAGAGTGAGGTCTGGCTCCAGGGCCCCCATAAGTCAGTAATTTTATAGGGTGACATCAGCTCATTGCCTAAAGTCCAGTTATTAATAACCTAAGTCTGATTATGCAGTCTTTTTTGGGGGGGGGGAGGGAAGGGAGAGAAAGAGATAGAAAGAAACATTGATGTGAGAGTGAAACATATCAACTGCCTCCTGCATGCCCCCACGGGGGATCAAGCGTGCAACCCAGACAAGTGCTTAGGCTGGGAATCGAACCAGCAACCTTTTGGTGCACCGGAAGACACCCAACCAACTGAATCACACTGGCCAGGGCTGGTTATTCATTCTTAAATGACACCATGTGTGTGAGTCACAAGTAACCCAGCTGAAGTGAGAGAATGACAAGTTTATTTCTTTTTCAGTCACTTCTTACTGAAGACATAAAAATATTGGGACCCAGCCTCCCCCGTGATGACCCTGGGAGCAGCGACCTACAGCTAACACCACCCCTGTCTCTCTGGGAAATCAAGCTCCTCCACGCTCATCTCCAGGGCTGGGCATGTGACCCATTTCAATCCAATTAACATTGGATCTAGATTGAGAGACCCAGAGAGGAATACTCAGCCATTGCTCAGGTCACCAGATCTCACTGGCCAGCACCCCCAGGCATCTCAGTTGTGTGAGCCAATGAACTCTCTTTCTGCTTCGGATGGTTTCAGTTAGGGGGTTTGCTTTGCCTTTAAAAGGCTCTTAACAACAAAAGAGATGGAGGGACCGAGAGCAAGAACATGTCATCACTGGCCCTGCTTATACCTTGTGAAAGGAGATGTATGAGTGTGTGTGTGCGTGTGTGCGTGTGTGTGTGTGTGTGTGTGTGTGTGTGTGTGTACACAGATGGCAGCCAGAGGTGCAGAAAGCAAGAAGAATTAAGAGCTTAAACATGACTTGGTTCAAGACACCTAAAATTATACAAGTTATACAAGACATAGAAGCAGATGTTGTTAAACAACATCTCCACTTGGATGGGAAAAGCTGTCCCTGCTGAGCAGAAATGCAAATAAGAGGAGGGAACAGACGTGGGCATCAAGGTCAGGGCATAGGAACTCTGGAGCTCCACGTATTCCAACAATTATACCATTATTTCCCCTGGGAGGATGGACCCAGGCTGTGCCCAGCTGGGAAGGGCATTGCTGCCATCTCCACCCTCTCCTGTGTGCCCCAGGGAGGGCTTCTCTGGCCTGAGCAGGGAGGTGGAGACAGGGCAGGCCGGGTAAATTTAGAGCCACTTCCCCCACAGGGTGCTCACCTCTGGCTGTTTACCTCCGGCCAAGCTGGGCTTCCTGCCCTGAAAATGGAGGAAGTCAGAGCCCTTCCCCAGAGCAGCTTAGAAGAGGAAACATCAGCACACCAACCGTCATGCGTTTCAGGAACTTTCTCACAAGAGGCCCCAGGGACTCTGCAGAGAGGGAAGCCTGCAGAGTGTGGAAATGACGCTGGGGGTGGGTCTGAGTCACCCTCTTTTACTGCTCAGACTGTCCAGGGGACCAGCCGGCGCCACTCCCCTTGCCAGCTGCCTGCCCTGGGGTCTGGGCAGGACCCACAAGCCAGCAATGACCAGTGACGTAACCTGCACTTCATCTCTTTATCTGAAAGTCTCCCACTCTCCAGCAAGAGGCCAACAAGCTGCCGGAAACGTTCCACAGGGCATGGAGCCGCTCACTTTCTGGGCTTTCTTGCTTGTTGCTGAGCTGAGGATGGAGATGTGGCAACAAGTGGAGACACTGCTTTCATTTTGATTAAATATATTTTTTCTTAAAAAACAACAACAACCCACCACTTGCCCTGGCTGGGGTGGCTCCCCTGGCATGAGCTGTTTCATGCGTCGAAAGGTTGCTGGTTCCATTCCAAGTCAGGCACATGCCTAGATTTCAGGCTCAATCCCTGGTTGGAATGAGAGCCATTTATTATTATTGTTGTTGTTGTTGTTGTTGTTGTTGTTATTATTTGGTGTGTATGCGTTCTCTTATGATGCCCGGCATAGTTTCTCACACTTTGGAAATGCTTTGTACAGTTTGCTGAAGGAGGAGGTGAGGCACGTGGACTCCTGAGGGATGCAGAAATCACAAGGTGAGCAGTACAAGAGGGAAGTGAGGACAAATGCAAGAGAGAAGGGAGAGAAGTAGAGATGACCTGCTTGCCTTTCCCACTCACTGAGAGGACATGTTAGAGCAGAGCCAGAGGGAATGGAAAGCGTGTGTAGGACAGACTTTGCCGGTTCTTATCTCATCAATAATTCTTTTCCCCCCAACATGAATGGATGAATGGATGGACAATCTACATCTTTCTACACCCCCCCCCCCCCGCCCCAGGTGCTGGTCTTTCTGAACTGCTACTGAGGTGACTGATTGTAGCTTAGCAGTTGTTTGCCCCTCTTGGAACAAGACTGGCATGTGGGTATTCACCAGAGCACTGGGGATAGTGAGTGAGAGCTCTATTTAAAAAATATCTTCATTGTTTTCAGAGAGGAAGGGAGGGGGGATAGAAATATCAATGGTGAGAGGGAATCATTGATCAGTTGCCTCCGCCACACCGCCTACTGGGGACCGAATCCAAAATCCAGCATGGGTGCTGGTCAGGAATTAAATCGTAATCTCCAGGTTCATAGGTTGACGCTCAAACACTGAGCTGTACTGGTTGGGAGTGAGTTACAGCTTTTAAACGGAAGTTTCATTGTCCCGACTCACTAGCATCTGGGCAAACACTGCCCCCTGTCTGTGCTTCCTGTTCCCAGAGCTCACAGTCAAGCCTGGCACAGCAAGAACCCAACCCTTGTGTGGTTCCTGAGCCTCTAACTCACATTGTTGCCCTTGATGACTCTCCAGGCTGTACCGGTAGCAAGAGAGGGTGGGGCATCTCCGAGGGAAAGAGCAGCAAGGTTGTCCACATGTTTTAAATTATTTAGGTGCATAAAATATTCAGATTTGTGAGCACAACAGCAACTCTATTTAAAAACTCCAGACATGTGATGGATGAACTCAATGTTTCCAAGCAGTTCCCAG
Source organism: Pipistrellus nathusii (assembly GCA_963693515.1). Taxonomy (NCBI): domain Eukaryota; kingdom Metazoa; phylum Chordata; class Mammalia; order Chiroptera; family Vespertilionidae; genus Pipistrellus; species Pipistrellus nathusii. Next base: position 45,243,455 of record OY882873.1, on the reverse strand, counting down.
CTCCAGCTCACCCCACAGAAATATTCTAAGAGCTACTCAGGCTCATTTGGGTCAACTCCCAACTCTTGGGACCAGCTAAAGAGCAAGTGCCATACAGGGTGGATGATGTTTGGCATATGGTTTCATATAAGCACATTTTAATGAGAGGTTTTAGGGCATCCCCACCCCACCTCCTATATTTCCCAGAAAAAGGAAATACTCAACTTGCAAAACAAACCGGCAAACAACTAATACATTATCTAACATCTTCATTCCAAAAAACAATCAGCCAGGCATGATTATTTTCTGATTTGTGGGTAAATAAAGTAAGGCCCGCAGATGTTGTTCAAAGTCACATCAAGATCTGTCTGATTCTACCATATAGCAATTCTTTTCTGACAAGTTTCCAGGACTATTTGACATAAAATCTGGCTGTTCTGTCAAAACATGAAATGATTCTTCCTCCCTCATAATGGTAACCTCTGGGGAGGAAGAAGGGGGGAGTGTGTGGGACGGGCTATGGGGGGGGGAGTTCTGGGAAACTGGAAGGTCCCAGCTCTTTATCTTGGTAGTGGTTGCCCAGAGGTGCTCACTTTGTATTACTGATACTAATCCATCAGGGTGTACCTGTAGGATTTGAGCTTTTCTTGTGTTTATTTTTACTTCAATAAAAGTTTATTTAAAAACACACACAAAAAACCCTTCTTCCTAGCAACTAATGGTGGAGGGGGAAGGCTACACCCCTTAGTCAATGTGTTCTAATGAAACAGCAGAAATTCCTTGGGCTCTACTATGATACTTAAAAAAATAAGACAAGTATGTTGAGATCCTGCCCCTTTAAAAAGAAGGTTCTGATTCTTTCAAAGCCATGGATTTTGGATTAAAAAGTGTTGCCTAGAGCGGGGCTGCCACTTTCCCCAATACTCACTTCAAGAGGAGACCTACATTACTGAGGACTGAGTTGCATAAGGAACTTGAATGAGGGAAACCAGGGACAAATGAGAACTTAGAAATGAGCTAACAGTTTCAGGCAGCTGTGAGCAAGGTAAGGGCTGAGGGCAGGTTTCTGGAGTCACGAGGGAGTCTGGTTTGAAAACAACAATTTTTTTTCCTGCTGCAGATCATTTCTGTGCCTAATTTTAGCCAGTTGGCAGGAATTGAAGTCTTTTGACCACAACTATAGGACCTGACGGGGCTGGAGCCTGGGTGGGAAGACAAAGCGCCTCCCCAATGGTTACACGGAAGTTCTAATGGATCAGAGGCAGGAGGGGGAGGATGAGAAAGGGACACGGGGCGATTTAAATGAATGAACGAAGCTCCTGACAACCTGAGCCTCTGGTGGCGGCCCCTCCCCCAGAGCACACGCATCTCTGGTTTGGGCAGAAAACAGGATCCAACAGAAAACGCTCCCTAGGCTCACAGACAGGGGCGAGTTTCCTTTTAAATCCCCAAGCCAAGTCAGGGGAACAGACAGAACTCCTGGTGAGGGCGCCAGCGTTGGGACGGGGTGGGGGTCTGGAGGGGAGTCTTACCTTATGCAGGACATGCTCATAGAAGTCAGGGCCAGCTCCCCCCTGGTAGGAGCCGAGGGTCTGCAGGTCCATGTCCGGCTCCGAGCCCGCTGATCCCGCGCTCCCGCGTTCTGCGTCAGAGCTTCCGGAAGCTGGGTCCAGGCTCCGGGCTCAGCTGGGTGCTGCAGGCTCGGGTCTAAGTCCCCCCGCGGGTCGGGCCGGGCCGCATCCGGGCTCAGCACTGGACAGCTCCCGCGGCAGCCCTGGCGGAGCACCTGGAGCTCAGGTCCACGATCTCGACGTTTCAGCACCAGGAACAGCGGCACCGCCCTGTGAGCCCTGGACGTTCTGAGACCTGGTCTGCTCTGAGTCTCTGTCTTGTGACTCCAGGATGCGGGGAGGGACGCCAGCTTTCAGACTAGCCGGTGGCCCGTGTGCATATCTCGTTCAGCTATGGGATCTCCGGAGGCTCAGCGACCCGGCTGCATTCGCAGGGCATTGCGGTAGGTCCAGGAGCTCACGGTTCCTGATTCTTCAGTAAAGGAGCGTCCTCGTCACACCACGCAGCTCCGTTCTCCCCCAGGGTTTGCAGAGGATAAGTCCTGAGACGCTGGCGCCGCTTCTCTGTTCTCCCTGGGCAGTTCCCTCCAGCAGCTGTGAGACAAACAGCGGTGTGAAGCCTGAGGCTGATAGATGACGGGCTTTAGGGAGCCCCTGAAGACTCTGAAATGTTTTTGCAAAATTCTCCTTAACCCCCCAAAAGTTAAGAACAGCCGGCTTGGGAAAGGCAGAAGGGTGTTGGTTGAGAGCCCAGACTCCAGATTCAAACCTCGGCTCCGATAATGTGTAATTGTGCCAGGTTACTGGGCAAAATGTTTTATACATTATCTCATTAATCTGACCAATAATTCTATGAGATAGTTACTAGTGTATCCATTTTACAGGAATGGAAACTGAGGCTTCAGGGTTTTTTTTTTTTTTTTAAAGGATGTAGCTAGTTGGACTTGGAACCAAAGAATAGATGACTTCAGATTTCACACTTTTAACCAATACACTATTTTTATTCTGAAATTTTGAGTTGACTTTCATGTAGTGTTAATTGGCAGTTTCATTTAGGATCCCTAAGGAAGTAATCTATTAATCATCTACCAAATGGGAAACAAGGGAACTGCTAGGTTCAATGGATTTAAATAAAATATCCAGAATAAACTCTATGAGAATTTGATGCTGCATAAAATTATGAAATGGGGAGGTGAGATGGCTTTTCTTGCACTAAAACCCCAGCAACATCTCTCCTCCAGTGAAGGGCTTGGCACTGCTCCCTGGCCAGGCTCTGGGCTCTTGGCGTGAGTGAGAAGTACACAGGGGGGAACGAACAGCTTGTACATGCAGCCACCTGTCCCCCTCTACCCACCAGTGAAGGTGGTGGAAGCTGGAGCAGCCGTCTTCCACCCAAGATGCAAGCCAGGTGCTGAGGATCATGGAGCTCCAGGCTACAAGGGACCAGTGGCCCCTGGAGCCACCACGCCAGCCTTGGACTGCTTACCCTTGGATGTCAGAGCAAAGATACGTACATTTATATCGTGTATATAGCATGGTAATATTGGTTTTTAATAGAATAGCTGAATGGGTCTTCCAAATAGTATAGTTGCTATGTGTATAAAAAGTAAACACTCTAGCCGAAACCGGCTTGGCTTAGTGGATAGAGCATAGGTTTGATTCTGGTCAAGGGCAAGTACCTTGGTTGCAGGCACATCCCCAGTAGGGGGTGTGCAAGAGGCAGCTGATCGATGATTCTCTCTCATCGATGTTTCTAACTCTCTATCTATCTCTCTTCCTCTCTGTAAAAAATCAATAAAATATATATTTTTTAAAAAGAGTAAACAGCCGAAACCATTTTTTGGCTCAGTGGATAGAGCATCGGCCTGCAGACTGAAGGGTCCCGGGTTCGATTCCGGTCAAGGGCATGTACCTTGGTTGCGGGCACATCCCCAGTAGGGGGTGTGCAAGAGGCAACTGATTGATGATTCTCATCAATGTTTCTGACTCTCTGTCCCTCTCTCTTCCTCTCTGTGAAAAATCAATAAAATATATATTAAAAAAAATAAAAAATAAAAAAGAGTAAACACTCTACCAGGTAGTCAAAAGAGCAAAAGAGTAGGGAAGGATGGGAGAAATAGACTTGTCTGAATATGCAAAGCAGATGTGAGGAAAGGGTGAACAGGAAGAGGCAAGATAGGTGCCTAGGGACAGTCACTCTGAGGATCATCTACTAGTTTTAGTAAATACACCCAATGCCCCACTCTGAGGACCCTTCATGCCTTACGTTTTGTATCCTAGGTGCCTCTCTTGTAGTCTTGATCGTGGGAAGGAAAGGAGATGGATAATAGAGGGATGGTGGTAACATAGAATGAGAGTAGAGTGGGGATGAGGTTGGGTGGAATGGGGAGGAATTTTAGGTGAAGACAGGAAGAGAGGAAAGAGTCAAGGGCAACCTTCATGTTCAAGGTTCCACACGGAAAGCTTTTAATTAAGAGAGTATTTCTTACACCTTGCATTTTAGAACTGGGAACAGATGGGAGGTCTGAAAACCAGGCATAACTGGGGAGAAAAATTCTGCACTCAACAGGGAGAGTGTGACAAAGGACAGGGATGTGTGACAGTCAGGTGAGTGTCAGCAGCTCAACACCCCACAGCCATATTTAAAGCGAGGTCACCAGGCCATGGCTGTGGCTGGACTAGAGGGGGGACCTATTTCCAAGATAAGCTCTGAGGATGGGACTTTGGTCCAAGACACCTTACATTGGGAAGACCTTTATAGCTTATGTTCATTATCCTTTTTACTCCTCATGACATCGAAGGAGACACAGATTGTCGGTCCCATTTAACAAATGGCTAGTAAAAGTAAGAGTTAGAACTTGCACTGAGGTCTCTTTCTACTCTCAGATCCTTCCAGTGGTAAAGCCCTGTGATTCTCCTGCCACTGTGTAATAGAGTGTTCTTGAATACCTACTGTGTACAGGAGCTGGGCCCCAAAGGGGCTCTTACATGGTAGAGAGTCATTTGTCTGCATGTCCTACATCCCCACTAGATTGCTAACTCTTGAGAGCAATGCACAGGCTGGCTTCTTTGTTGTTGTTGTTAATCCTTACCTGAGGATATTTTTCCATTGATTTGTTTTGGAGAGAGTGGAAGGGAGAGGGAGAGACAGAGAGAAACATTGATGTGAGAGATACACATCGATTGGTTGCCTCCTGCATGCATCCCGACCATGACTGAAATTGAACCCAGAACTCTTTAGTCACCGGGCTGATGATCTATCCACTGAGCCAAACCAGCTAGAGCCATGCTGGCTTCTTTTAAAAAATATTTTTATTAATTTCAGAGAGGAAGTGAGAGAAGGAGAGAGACAGAAACATCAATGAGAGAGAATCATTGATCTGCTGCTTCCTGCACACCCTCTGCTAGCTTCTTTGTGGCCTTCCTTAAAACGCCCAGAACCTCCACTATCCTCTGGACAAACAATTACTGAATAACGTCACAATGACAGAGCACAGGAAACAAACACTCCCGCTATGTGTGGAGACCCACCCTGGATCTGAACCCGGCCTGGGCTGCAGAGAAGGCTTCCCTGGCATTTTTGTTTCTCCCCAAAGCGCTGGGCTTTGTTTTCTCTCTTATCTCCAGGGATGCTTTCCGCCTCGTGAGACACAGTCATCAATCAACAGTATGCTCTCCAGATACTGCCCCGTGCCAGACACCACAGGATGCGCTTTATCAGCCTCTTAATTTAGTTTACATTTCAGGTAGAAGCCAGACAAGAAAGATTTCCCCCATCCATCAATTCCTGCTTCTGCTGCTTTTTGGAAAAACAACCCACAATTCGAAAAATAAGTGTACCTGAGGATCATTTTCTTGGAGGTGGAAGGATAGTGAGAAATGAGCTGGCCCATGGAAAATGGTCATGATGAGAAAAGGGGACAATTGGTATAAGAAGAAATCAATTTCGGATGTAGACGATATATTCGGAATAAAAAGGGAAGCAATGTTATTTTTATTTTCTCAGTCTTCTGGAGCTTGCAAAATTTCTATAGTGAATATAGAAAATATATACTTAAGCCAGGAAACAAAATTTAGAAAAAAAACAAGAAATGCCCTTTCTTAAGCTGGGTGGCGGGCACACACAGGTGTGGATTTTGTTACTCTTTATCATTTATTTATAGGTGGAATAGATGTTTTGTATAAAGAATTTTAACACTATTTTTTTTTCAGTCATAGGACCTCTTGTTTAATAAAATTTAATCTGGAAGCAGTCTTAATTGAAGCAGGGGTTCCCTGAAGGCTAGCCTATTTATAATGTCCGCTTGACTCTTGCAACTATTGTTGGCATAAACTCTATTTTGTCTGATATGAGTATAGCTACCCTCAATTTCTTTTGGTTTCTCCTTGCATAGAATATATTTTTCCATCCTTCACTTTGAGCCTCTGTGTGTCCTGAAAGAATATCATGTAGGCAGCATGTAGTTGGGTCTTGTATTTTTATCCAGCAGCCAGTCTGTGCTTTATGATTGGAGAATTCAATCCATTTACATTTAGAATAAATATTGTTATGTAAGGACTTACATATGCCATCTTATTAATTCCTTCCTGGCTGTTTTCTATCTTTCATTCCCCCTCTCTCTTTCTGCTTATCTTTGTGAATATGCTGTCATTCCCCTCTCTTTATCTGTTGTGTTTTTGCCTTGTGATTACCAGGGGGCTTTCATAAAACATAGACAAAGCAGTCCATTTTAAGCTGATAGCAACTCAACTCTGATCACATACAAAAGCTTTACTCTTTTGCTTCACCCTGTTTATGGATTTGATGTCACATTTTACCTGCTATTTTGGGTATTTGTTAAAAGACAGTATATTTTTAATACTCCTTTCTTTTAACATTCTTGACTAGCAATTTTTTTTCTTTAAACATGTTGAATATACTATCCTACTTTCTCCTGACCTGTAGAGTTTCTGCTGACGAATCCACTGATAACTTAAGGGGTGTTCCTTTGTAGTTTACATTATTTCCTCCTCTCTCCCTGCTTTTAGAGTTCTCTTTCTGCCTTCAAATTTTAACAGTTTTATTATAGTTTGTCTTGGAGAAGCTCATTTTACATTGAGATAATGATAATCTATTAGCTTCTGGAAATTGAATGTACAAGTCTCTCTCCCCAGGTTTGGGAAGTTATCAGCAATTATTTCTTTGAATAAATATTGTCCTCTTCTCCCTTTCTTCTCCTTCTGCAATTGCAATTATTCTGATATTTGTACTTTGATGGTGTCCTATAGATCATGTCAGCTTTCTTTGCTTCCCCCCTTCTTTTTTCTTTGATCTCCTTTGACCAGATTATGTTAAAGTTCCTATCCTCTAGCTCACTGATACTATCTTCTGTTTGATCTATTCTGCTATTGGTGCTCTTTATAACATTAAAAAAATTATTCATTTAATTCTTCAGATCCATAATTTTTATCTGGTTTCTTTTTATGATTTATATCTCTTTATTAAATTTCTCATCTTGTTCATGTATAATTATCTGATTTTGTTAAATTGTCTTTTGTTGTGTGTGTTATTGAGTCCTCAAAACATTTATTTTGAATTCTTTATCAGGTAGATTGCAGTTTGTTTTTAAATATATTTTATTGATTTTACAGAGAGGAAGAGAAAGGGATAGAGAGTTAGAAACATTGATGAGAGAGAATCATCGATCAGCTGCCTCTTGCACACCTTCTACTGGGGATGTGCCCGCAACCAACGTACATGCCCTTTGACCCGAATTGAACATGGGACCTTTTAGTCTGCAGGCCGACACTCTATCCACTGAGCCAAACTGGTTTCGGCTAGATTGCAGAGTTTTATGTCTTTGAGTTTATTTACCAGATTATTATTAGTTGTGTTTTTTGTTTGTTTTTTGGTGTGTGTGTATGTGTGTGTGTGTGTGTGTGTGTGTGTGTGTGTATGTGATATCCTGGTTCTTTGATTCTTCATGTTCCTTGACATTTTGCATTTGAAGTAGAAGTCATCTCTTCTAATATTTATCAATTGGCTTAAGTAGGACATATTTTTTCATTGGTTTTATCGGTATCTGGAACTTTCTCTGACCTTGTATAAATATATCTGCTTTTTGCTTCCTCTCTTGGCAGAATTATTAAGCTTGTATATTTTCTCTCTACCTTACAATTTACTAGGGTGGCTGTTGGGAACCTCTTGTTTTCCAGAAGGTGGTGCTATAGCTCAAGTCTGTGGTTTTTCCTTTCCACAGAGCCTGGCCTGTTTTCTGACCACACTCCTTCCCTGTCTACCAGACTGTTTATTGTCACCACACTCAACTCGTACACAAAAATTTGGCTGCAGAGTTGGGGGAGGTATAGACTCAACACAGGCCATTGGGGGATTGGGTGAGGTTACCCGACGAGCTCATGGGTGAGTTTCTTGCTGGAGTTCTAAAGGTCATTTCTTCAATGTCCTTTGATATTCTTATCTGCCTCCTTTTAGTCATGGAGGTCCTGCCCCAATATTCTGGTGGCTGCAGAAGGAAACTGGGTTTCTTCAGCAGTGTCCCCCATAGCTGGTGAAGTTGGATACTCACTACTCTCTCTTTTCTCCTCAAAAGAGGTTGCAACCAGCTAGTTCAGCCCCACTCTGTGCTACCTTGGGCGAGTGATAGTATTGGCTAAGTTCCATTTACCCTCTGCAGTGGATCTAAACAGTTCCAATGATCTCTTAGTCTAGACTCACCTGTAGATTTGGGGGAACAACACACTCTTTAAGATTTCCTCTTAACCAATGACCACAGGTTGAGCTGTCTTTGTGCCTGTATGTCCCCATTGTTTACACCCCTAAGTTTTCTGGGACACTTGCTCTCATGCATGTATGAGCTCACATAGAAACTTCTGTAGAATCTAGGAACTGAAACTGCAGGCAGTTTAGCAGGGAGTGTGCAATGCTGGGCAGTTTCTAAGAGTTATTGCTCGTGTGGTTCTTCGTGACTGACTCCTAGTTAGAAGCTTGTATTCGTCATTTTTTTTTTTTTTTTTTTTTTTTGCTGACTAGTGGACTATGCATGTGAACATAAGTGGGAATGTGTGAAAGCTCTTTGTATTTGAATGCGAGCATTTTACGTGTTCTTCTATGGGGTTCACCAACTGGAAAAGCAGATCTGCAGGGGCTCCGCACACACGTGCCTGAGATATCTGGAACTGCTGTGGCTCATATGCTTTCCCCGGGCCAGCCTGTGGGCACAAACCTTTGCCTTGGGTTTAGCTTTTGGCCACATTGGGCTTGTGAGGAGCTGCAGGAGTCCACCAGAAACCAGAGTGCGGGAATGTGCCACATCGCAGCATTGCTGGCTTCATCTTCTGCTGTGCTCCTCTGGGGAGAAATCAAGTCGTGGGGGTGGGGAAAGAGGCCAGTGTCCATGTTCCAAGTTGTCCAGGGACATCCTGATGGAAGCAGAGGTGGAGGAAGGAGTAGCAACACTGTCCAGTACAAACCTCCACATGGTGGGTCCAGGCAGGCTTTGCATCACGGGCTGGAACAGCAGGGGATGGAGGGACCAGGCCAAATGGCCCCTGTAATCCTGACTCAGAACATGTCCTAAGTGTGGGACAAGGCTGTGGGGCCTGAGGAGCTGAAGTGGCCTTTGGAAATGAAGGTTTCCAGTGATGCCCAGCTGTCGTGGCTCAGTGGCTGAGCATCGATCTATGAACCAAGAGGTCATGGTTCAATTCCCCGTTAGGATACATGCTTGGTTTGCTGGCTCGATCCCCAGCGTGGGGCCTGCAGGAGGCAGCTGATCAATCATTCTTTTTCATCATTGATGTTTCTAGCTCTCTCTTCCCTCTCGCTTTCTCTTTGAAAGCAATAATATATCTATATCTATATCTATATCTATATCTATATCTATATCTATATCTATATCTATATCTATATCTATATATAGCGACATCCTCCTGCTGCACCTGAAGGTCAACTTCCCCTTCTTTCTCATTTGTCATTGAAGAACTTCACCATATCATGTCCCTTGGTTCTTTTGTTTTTCTAAAATTAGCTTCTTGTTTTTCTTCATTGACTCTTCTTCCTCAGCCAACCCCTTAAATGTCAGGTCCTCTAACATTCCTGATTTCTTCTTGGTCTGCAGTGCAGATTCTCTGAGCAGTACATACACTTAAGATGGAGAACATTCCTCTCACCACTGTCTCATCCATTCTACTGGCCTCACTAAGCCCCCCTGTCAAACGCTCCATTTAGTGTGTTGACCTTCCGCCTCTCTCTTGGACCTCGACCTGCAGGTCTTTTCATGATCATTCTTGAAGCTCCTCCAACTCATTTCCTTCCCAGCCTGTTCCCCCCGCTTCCCTCACTTAGTTCATGGGGTCCCCCCGCCGCCCCCAAAGCTAGATGTTCTAGATTATGTTTGACTCCTTATTCTTCACTCCGAAGAGACACAAAATCTTGTCGATTCTACCTTTATTTCGTAGCTCTCACACTTTCTTTGTTTTGTCAATTCTCATAGCCACTCTAAATATTTGGAGTTTTATTACTAGACTCCCCTCTTTCCCAGTCTATCCCACATACCCCTGGAGGAGAAGCCTCTTTCCAAACCTCATTTGAAGAGAGGAGAAGGTGGTGGCGTAGGTAAATGCCTGAACTCACTGCAACTCCTCACAACCACATCAAAATTACAACTAAAATACAGGACACACACACACACACACACACACACACACACACACACACACACACAATAAATAAAAATAAATAAAAATAAATAAAATACAGAACAACAATCATTCAGAATGGCCTGAAAGCTGCTGGATGGGAGGGTGATAGTCTCTGCGGAGGCCGCCCACGAGGAGCAATGGGTCCCAGCTTCACACCAGCTCCCCAGCCTAGGCTCCCAGGGCTGGGAAGAAAAGTCTCCTAACTGTAAAATCTAGCGGGGATTGGGGCTCAGTGACACAGAGGCTGCTAGAGACCCAGATGTTCCTTAGGAAGAACTGGTTTACATCCTTAATTTACAAACGTCCCACTTCCTCTAAGCCCCAGCGCCAGGGCGAGGCTCTGGGGAACCCAGACACATACCGGAAGGAACTGGATTGTCCGGATCAGACAAGAACTCTGGGGGGGTGGTGTTTCTCCTAAATGGGTGCTTGCAGGGCTCATTGTTCCCGTTCTGGGGCCCTCTGGTCCCAGGGCTGACTGGCAGCCATCTCTGTTTGCTCCGCCCTGGTGATTCCCTGAGACCCCGCCCCACCCAATTTATAGCCCCATCTGATTGGAAGCCTCACTCAACCTGTTTGTAGCAGCTTTTGCATATAAATGGCTGTCCTTGCTCCGGCCTCAGATTGCTAAAATCTCTAAACAAGCTGCAGCTGGGCCAGCGTGCCCCAAGGCTATCAGTAAAAGGCCCAAGACTCGGCACCAGCACCAGCCTGCCTTGCTTCCCAGCTGGGCCTCGTCTGGGCACCCCCAAGCCCAATACAAATGCTCCTGCAGGGTGGCCCCAGGCAGCGGCTGACTGCACCTCCCTGGAGGCCCTAGAGCCAGCGCACCCCGTGGACAGCTTCAGACCATAGCAGGTTACAGCTCTACAGCGACACACTCAACAGGCAGACTCAGTGAGCACCAAAGCCCTGAAGCACGTCCTGCTCCATAGGGGTGTCTCCTACACAAAGAAATTGAGTGAACAAAATAAACTGGCGAATAAAATAGAATCAGAGGCATGGGAGCATGGCACAGACTGATGAATCTCAGACGGAAGTGGGCAGGGGATAAGAGAAGAGATTAAGCAATAATCTTACCTATGGACATGGACAGTAGGGTGGTGAAGGCCTGGGGTGTGCTGGGAACAGGGTGGAAGGGAGCAATAAGGGGGAGAAGAGGGGAGCATCTGTAATACTCTCAACAGTAAAGATAAAAAAGTAAACTTTACATATTAAAGTGTAACTAATTTTTCCCACTATTATTGTCCGTATAGGGCATCTTCCTCAAATGTAAATTCTTTGGGTAGATTTCTCGGTTGGGTGGAGTACTATGAGTAATTTTATTATTTATTTATTTAAAGGCTTCTACTTTCCCCTCTATTTCCTCAGAGATCGATATTTATGGCCTTAAGCTTCACTCTCTTTTATAACTCTCTGCCCATTCGCCTGCCATTTCTAACTTCCCCTATAAGGCACGACTTTTTTTTAAAATATATTTTTATTGATTTTTAACAGAGAGGAAGAGAGAGAGATAGACAGCTAGAAACGTCGATGAGAGAGAAACATCGGCCAGCTGCCTCTTGCACACCCCCTACCGGGGATGTGCCCGCAACCAATGTACATGCCCTTGACCGGAATTGAACCTGGGACCTTTCAATCCGCAGACCGACGCTCTACCACTGAGCCAAACCGGCTTCGGCTACTATGAGTAATTTTAGTTAATTCTCACTGGAGGATGTTTTTCCCTCACTGATTTTTAGAGACAATGGAAGTGGGGCAGGGGGAGGGTTTGGGAAGAGACACAGAGAGAGAAACATCTCTGTGAGAGAGACATCGATTCATTGCCTCCTCATGCGCCCCAACCAGGTCTGGGGATCAAACCTGCAGCCCACATACGTACATACGTATGTGTTCTTGACTGGAAATTGAACTGTGATTGTTTGGTGTGTGGACTGGTGCTCTAACCACTGAACTAAATTGGGCTATGAGTCGTTTTTTAAGAAAAGACAGTATACATGGAGGGTGTATACCTTTGGAGTCGTTGCATTTTTAAAGTGTCTCTTTTTCTCTATGAGATATAACATTCTTGGGCATTTGATTCTTTTCTTTCAAAATACCATAGACATCACTCCATCGCGTATACATGTCTACTTAATTGCATATAGAATATAAGCTACACATATGTATGCATTTAATTGTAAAATATATCATTCCTACAGAAGACTGCATATAACGCACATGTATAGTTTGCTGAACAATTCTGAAGCCGTGTTTATATAATATAACTACCAATGAGGCCAAGAAAGATTATGCTGTCAGTACCCATGTGCTTTGTTGTTGGGTCTAGGGCACAACCTATGTACCATCTTTCATCAGATACAGTGAAAGAGGGAAGATAAGAAGTTGTGCCTTGCCAAAGCTGGTTTGGCTCAACGGACTGAAGGGTCCCAGGTTCGATTCCGGTCAAGGGCATGTACATTGGTTGCGGGCACATCCCCAGTGTGGTGTGTGCAAGAGGCAGCTGGTCAATGTTTCTCTCTAATCGACGTTTCTGGCTCTCTATCTCTCTCCCTTCCTCTCTGTAAAATCAATAAAAATATATTTAAAAAAAAAGTCGTGCCTTATAGGGGAAGTTAGAAATGGCAGGCAAATGGGCAGAGAGTTATAAAAGAGAGTGAAGCTTAAGGCCATAAATATCGATCTCTGAGGAAATAGAGGGGAAAGTAGAAGCCTTTTCTACTGACAGGGCTCATCACTGGATTATATTTCCAGGCACCTGTGTCCTAGAGAAAAATACACTTCCGATACGTAAGCTGGACCGGAGGGAATGTATAACTGGCCGAGAGGCCAGAGGAGAAGCTATTTTTCATGTCCACGACTATTCCAAAGATATTTAGCTTTTGCTGAGCAGTTAACTAGGTTCCAGGCTCTGTGCCAAGCACTTGACTTGTGTTCACTCATTTATTCCTATGAGATAAGAATGATTACTATCATTCTGTTGTATAGCTGAAGAAACTGAGGATGAGCACGATTTAGCAACATGCCCAAGGGCACATAGTTAGTAAAGGATGGAGATGGGATTTGAGTCTGTGCTCAAATCTATGTTCTTAACCAACACCCTGATACGGAACTAGAGGCCCAGTGCACAAATGTGTGCACCAGTGGGGTCCCTTAGCCTGGCCTGCAGGATTGGGCTGAAACCAGCTCTCTGACATCCTCGAGGGATTTTGAGAGGGCAGGATCAGGGCCAGGGAGAGATTCAGGAAGTTGACCAGCAGAGGAGGGGCTTTAGGAATGGGTGGGGAGTTCCAGGGGGTGTCTGGCCCATCTCACTCATTCCTCATCAGCCAGACTCCAACAGCAAGCTAACCTACAGGTTGGAGCATCTGCCCCCTGGTGGTCAGTGCACATCATAGCAAGCAGTTGAGCGGCCTTAGCATATCATTAGCATATTATGCTTTGATTGGTTGAAAGGCCGACTGGACACTTAGCATATTAAGCTTTTTTATTATATAGGATTAGATTAATAGTGTACCACCAGGAGGAGTGGCCCTTTGGGAAGAAAGAAAATTGGGTCTGGAGCCCAGGAAGGAGATTAGGTTTGAGGAAGAGGTATGGGGCCATCTGCCTGGAGATGGTCTCTAAGTGGGGTGTTTTATGACGCAGAAGTAGGAAACCAGAGAGAAGGGGTAGCTGATTAGGTCAAGGAAGAGTTCCAGACAGGAAGAGAGAGTCAGGGGGACACAGGATCTCCTCTGTGCGAGGTTTCCCATAATTGGGATTGACTTTCATGAAGGCTCAGGGTGTGGTCCAGACAGTATTCTGCCACTAAGGAGGAGGAAAAGCCATCAGATTTTCCTTGTTGCGCTTAATCCATCCTCCGGCATGGCTCTTGCCCCTCTTCCCATTTTTCTAAGTAAGGCTTCAAATTAGGAAGTAGCTTAGAGATTGAAAAGGAAGCAGATGACACAGAAACACATAGAAAACTTGGAGGAGAGGGCGGAGGAGCTACGCTCTGTTGCAGACAACTGGATTCCAGCGGGGACTTGGAATTGCAGGGGACACCAGCCAGGGATATAGGACCATGTGGCTGCTTCCAGCTCTGCTTCTTCTCTGCCTCCCAGGTGAGTGGGGCTGGGGTTTGGGGAGCCTGCTATAACAGGAGGCAGAAGGTAGAAGGTGTGCCCTGAGTTCAAAGCCAAAGGCAAAGCGAAAGCAGAAATGGGAAGGACACATCCATCCATCCACTTGAATATTCTGCTACACATTTAAACATTCATCCCCAGACCCTACATACACTTACTGAGTACCAACTGTGTGCCAGGACTGTTCCAGAAGCCATAATTAAGAACGCTTTCTGCACTCAGGGGCTCCTGGTTGATGAGGAAGTTAAGTAATTCCTATACAACGTGGAACTCCTTATAGAAGAGACCCCTAACCCTCCTGTTGGGAGGACACTAGTCTTCGCCAAGGCCTCACTGGACGTTGGTCTTGAAGAATGAGTGGAAAGGGGACTCAGTTACGTCAGATGTGGCGCTAGAGAGAGCATGGAAGGTTCAGGAATTGGCAGTGGTTCTGTTTTGTCGAAGTCCAGTTGAAAGGAGCTGGAAAGATTTGCTAGAAAGAATTAATGGGGTTGGAGGGGGGGGTCGTCTAAAATGCCATTTTCAGCATTTACCTTAAATTTTCTTTCGTAAGCAAGTAAGTGAAATTGTCCATCTCAGGCTGGACTTCAGAAGAGCAACTCTTAGAAAAGACATTGCAAATGCCTGAGGGCACTTTCCTTCCCCATCCCTCCTCTGTGGGAAGTAAGTTTAGGATGAAAATGAGAGGGTAGTCTTCGTCTTTGTAGAATAATTTTATGGTTTGGTCTCCTTACGAAGCATAGGACCTGCCTCCTTGGGGACTTGCCCCTTCTCAGCGGCCAGCGCTGTGACAGACAGAGAGTGTTGATCCTCCCTAGAGAGTCCCGAGAGCCAGAGATTTAGTTTTCCTCCCTCAAGGACACACGGAGAGCGGAATAAACAGATGTGGATTCTTAAAGGACAGGTCTGAGTTGCAGGAAGCTCAGCATGCAGAAGTCTCACTCCAAAGGGAAATTTGGGTAATGACCGAATCTCCTGCCCCTACCCCCAGCAGAGGCTTCAGGCTAAGCACAGGGCAGGACAGCCAGCTCTCTCTGCTCCCAGCTCCAGCTGTGGTGCGACTCTGCCTGCCCCAAGGGACAGGGTCCCGTGGGTTACTCCATGTCTCTGGGCATCCAGAGCACAGGCTTCTCCTATTGACTGCCGTCCCCAGGCCTTCTGGCTTCCGTCTAAGCTCAGGTGTCCTTCCAGGTCGCCATTCCCAAGCCCAGGACCGTCCACCCCTCCCTGGCACCTTCCCCCTGGGGCTTTCAGGCCACTGCTGCGGTTGTTACTGGGGGTCATCGGGATGCAGTCCTGGGATGTGGTTTGTGTTTTTCAGGCTGCTTGTCCCTGGTGGGCCCCAGATTTGTGACCGGCACTGAGGGGAACTCCCTGACCATCCGGTGTCGGTACGAGGAGGGTTACCAGGGGTATAATAAATACTGGTGCCGAGGACAGTATGACACCGACTGTGACAAGATTGTGGAGACCCAGGGAACTGAGAGAGAAAAGAGAAATGGCCGTGTGACCATCAGAGACAACACTGATGACCTCATCCTCACAGTGACCATTGAGAGAGTCCACGCGGGCGACGCCGGATCCTACTGGTGTAAAATTCAGACAGTGTGGATCCTGGACGAGTGGTCACGTGACCCCTCGTTTCAGGTTCAGGTGTCTGTTTCCCCAGGTAAGAGCTCCCCTTCCTCCAATAGTGGACCTCATGGGTCATCAGACTCGCTCTCTCCATCTCTTTCCTCCTCACCTGCAACTTCCGCACAGCTTAACCCATTCTTCCCTCTTTCTCTTTTAGGCTGAGGGTAAAGTTTTCTCCTCCAGTTCAAGAGCAATAATCCTGTGGCTGGCTTCTCACCCCGTGGCTCCTTGCCTCCCATCCCTGTGGGCCAAATCCCCTCTTTGCTCATCCGTAGCCTTTCTCCATCCATTATCCACACCCTCTCCCATCCTCAGCCCCTTCCTCATCATTGCTCTTTGCCTCAGCCTATCACCTGTGCATGCCAGCTGGTGATCCTGCAGCCTCCTCCACCTGCCACCGTTTCTCCTCTCCCTCCTTTCTGCCAGCCTGGGAGGTGGGTGAGGTACGCTGCCTCCTCGGTGCTCCAGCTGTGCCTGGTGGGGTCCCACCCCAGGGTCCACACTTTCCATTAACGTGGGCCAATTAATCTGCTTAGGTGTCTCTGCCTCTCTGTAAGGGCAGGGATGGTGCCACATCCACCACCAAGTCCCCAACAGCAAGGACCTCAAAGGCTGTGTAAACCCGAGCCTGTGTCGGGTGCTCTGCGAAGGGCAGATCCCCGTATGACTGCTTTTTAGGGGACACCAAGAGGCTAGGACGGAGTGGAGGTGGGCTATAAGTTATGTCAATAGTCTGAACACCTGAGGTCCTCGGGAGAAACTGGGTGGCAGCTATCTCCACCCCAGCTTTGGGTTAAAGTGGTTCTAGTTTCCATATAAATGGCGCTCTGAGCCTCTCCCAAGTTTCTATGAGGCTCTGAGCCAGCCTCATCCAGAATCCTCCCTCTGAGTCTCCTCCTCAGGCTGGGGAACCCCCGAAGGACCCCCGCCCTCACCCCAGGTAGAATCAGACTTGGGGTGGAAGGAACAGCCTGGCACTTACTAGAGGTGACTCTTGGCTGGATCTGAGGGGCTCCACCCAGGATGTGGCCTGGGTTTGGCTTCAGGCTATCCCCTGAACCCCCACTCCCACCCCCACCCCCACCGCACCCCATGATTCAAACAGCTGTGTGGTACATGGCTGGGGAGACAGCGATGCCTGATGTGGGATTTTACCTCCAGCACCTCGTACGACCACAAGAAGTACGACCACAAGACGTACGGCCACACCTGCCACGTTCCCGGCGGTGACCGCTGGGCAGAATTTCAGCAGCAACCACTGCCCAGGGTAAGGGTCCAAGCCCCGGAGGCCATGGAGGTGGAGGGTCAGCAGCCCTACGGAACCCTGTGGTGGGGGCTGAAAGCACACCACGTCTTTCTCCCCTCTGTCTGTGGGGTTTCCCTCCAACTCAGGTCCTGACTGTCACATGGGGATTCTGAGTGGAAAACGTCACTGGTTCTGTGCATCCTGACCCCATGGGGCAGTTTCGGGGACACAGGAGGAGGCTGGTTCCGGTGGCAGTGCAGCCTCTTCCCCACTCTGTGCTGGGCTCGGAGTCCTGGTTCTGGGCCCTAACCTGGGTTTGCTCAAACTTCTCTACTGGCGACCCTGCTCCTCCCATGAGCTGCTTGTGGGTTTGTGAGGAGACGGGCCGGCTCCAGGCTGGAGTTTGAACCCATTAGTTCCCCAAAGTTACTAATTAAGGGCTGGGATGCTTCAAGTGTGAGTTTCAATACGTCATAGATAAAGGGGAAGCCGAGAGGCAAAGGGACGGGGAGAGAGAGAGAGAGCGGGGAGCACACTCAGAAATCTGGCATGGCCTGGTTCCTCTTCTCCTTTTCTCCATCATCCTCTTCTCTTTTTTCTCCATCGACCCCCTGGGAAAGTCCCCAGGGCAGATCTGGATCAAGCGGGGAGGGATGGCAGGGGCTCTGGAGTGGGTCCCTTCTAAATTGGATTCCGAGTGGTTTGGGCTTCAGAGTCAGGCACAGGGAGAAGCAGGGACTAAAGGGTGCCGGGGCCTCCCCCTGAGGGGCATTTCATTTCCCATCGTTGTGTCCCCCACAGGCTTCCGCTCAGCACTGTCCACTTCCTGTTCCTGATCTTCCTGAAGCTGCCCCTGTTCCTGGGCGTGCTCGTTGCTCTCCTCTGTGTGAGCAGGTGCCAGAAGGGCTCCGGAGGCGGACAGAGTCAGCCTGACCAGGGGACTCCACCATGCCACCCACCAGCTCCGGAAAAGCCCTGTATGGGAATACAGACCTTCCGACTGGACCAGAGAGACCTGGGGGCTCTGCACTCCAGGGCAGGGAGGCAGCAGTGCCTGGACTCTGCATGGACCTAAGCCTTTGGGGGGTATTGTTCCTGTGCCTCCAGGAGGGTCCTGGATCTCAGAGGACACGGCTCTGGTCCTCCACTGGGAGAAAGATGAATCTCCGGGCCCCTGTGTCGGGTCCTCCTCTGTCTCAGATCCTCCAGTATTCTCTGGAAGTTGCACTCTCAGAAAGCCTGGCTCTTTATCCTTCTCTGTGGCACAAAAACTCAGCTCAGTGTCCCCCAGGGCAATAACCACCTCCTCCCTGCAGACAGGAGGCTCCTGGATGATACGCCCCTCACAACTTCAGATCTTGAGCTCCCTGGACTCCATTGTCCCCTCTTCTCGGGGTCTCAAACCTAGAACACCACAAGAATGGGGTGTCATTTACAAACACAGGAAAGGCAGGCACAGGCTTGAGTGGTGCATAGCTTAGGTTACTCAGTGTGACCAAGCAGAGAAATCTAGCAGGAAGCCAGAGATGTGGGTTAGCAGAGCACTGATGCTGGAGAGGAGTCGGAGGGAGAGGTGAAATCTTCAAGGGAAAAGTTCAGAACCAAGGACAGAGCATTTGAAGACCCTACAGCTAGGAGCCAGGCCTTTGGGGTTCTGTATTTTCTTCAATGGATCTGTGTGTCTGTCCCTCCTCTCATGTCACATTTCTTGATTACTGTAGCCACAGCAGTAAATCAGCAACAGGTTAAGTGACTGCTTAGCAAGAGTAGCGAGTACAGGCAGATATAATTCCTCCCTCTTTATTCTTTTTCAAAATTGTTCTAGTTATTCTAGTTCCTTTGCCTTTCTGCATACAGAAAGCTTATCTTTAGCTACCAAAAAATCTTGCTATGGCTTTGGTAGGAATTGTGTTAAAGTTATCCTATATAATAAAAGGCTAATATTCAAATTGTTTCCTTGATCGGGAGTTCAACCAGGAGTTTGAGCTGGCCCTCCAACAGTCTGAGGCCCCTTGCCCCGGTTGGCCAGGCCCAATCAAGCTCGATCAGGCCTCATCCATGCACGAATTCATGCACTGGGCCTCTAGTAGATTAATATTGTGAAATGGGTATCTTTATGATCTTGAGTGGGATCTCATCCACAAACGTGGTGCAGTTCTTTGACTTCCACCATCAGCATTTTGTAAATTTTTAGCATAAAGTGCAGTTCATGTTCTGGTGGATTTATACCTGGGTAGGGTACTTCTTCCTTTGAGGGGAGCATTTGTCAAATACTGTGTTTTTCATTTCAGTTTCTTCATGTTTGTTGTAGAATATAGAAATATAGAAATACTAGAGGTCCTTTGCACAAAGATTCGTGCAATAGGTCTTCTTTCCCCTGGCTCTCAGCACCAGGTTTTCCTCTGGCACCTGGTACCCAGGCCTTTGCTCTGGCCACCACCTTCCTCTTTCTCCAGCAGGAGTCTTTGCTCCAGTTGGCTAGAGCCTTCAGTGTTTGTTCCAGCTGGAGCCTTCCATCTTCTCTGCACCATCCAGAGCACTGCTCCTGTAGCTCCCTCCTCCCCCCATTTCTCCCTCATAGCAGGTGTCCTGCCCAGCCACTCTGTATCTGTATATGCAAATTAACCTGCTATCTTATTGGGTTAGTTTACATACTCACACCTGATTGGCTGTTGGGCATTGCGAAGTTACAGTCAATTTGCATATTTATATTTTGTGCGTGTCTCAATTTTGTCCCTGTGACCTTGTAAACTCATTGATCAGTTCTAGCAGTCTTTTGGTAGATTGCTTGGGATCTTCTTTGGAGACAATCATGCCATGTGCAAGAAAGACACTTTTATTTTTTCTTTTCTAGTGGGTATGCTTTAAAGGAGTCCTGGAGGCCCCAGGGAGCTCCTGGGAGCTTTTAAGCACTTGGATGGCTTTTGTGAGCACGTGGCATCAAAAATCCATGGTTTCCAGGCATTTAAACGTTTAAACGAGAAGCCCAAAGTGAAATCCCTCCTGTCTGGCATCAAACTCCATTAAAAATATTGTGATCAAAATGGAACAGGCTTGCGAGTCCCTGCAAGTCCTGGGTGCAGGATGTAATCTCTGAGTGAAGCGGAGAAATTGTGAAGCATTGCTGTGTCTGCCCAGCACTTACGCCTGGGACCATATGGCACCCTCAGCAGGTTTGGGAACTGACCTTCTCCAGGCACAGATGGACCTGTGGGGACCACGTGCGGGCCTGCCTGGGCTGGCTCAGGCCAGGTCCAACTCTGCTCCCTGACCTCGTGATTGGGGAGCAGGGGCCTCACCCTTCAAGTCTTCTTGTTCTCACGTGACATGAAAATGCTGGGTTAAGACTTGCACGAGGGCAGTTTTAAAACATGGATGAGCCTAACCAGCATAGCCCAGTAGATGAGCATTGACCTATGACCCAGGTGGTCGAGATTTGATTCCCTGGTCAGGGTACATGCCCAGGTTGTAGGCTTGATCCCTGGTTGGGGCATGCAGGAGGCAGCCAATCAATGACTTTCTCTCATCATTGATGTTTCTATCTCTCTCTCCCTCTCCCTTCCTCTCTGAAATCAATAAAAAATATTTTTTAAAAATGGATGAAAACCAGAGGGGTGGGGGGTAGGGGATTGGAATGGGGGGTTGAGGACAAATATATGATACCTTAATCCATAAAGAAATTTAAAAAAAAGGATGAAAATCCCTTGAACCCACTTCTCCTTCACGTTGGGGTTCTGTCCCCTCCCCTGAAGTGTGTGGGTGGAGGCTGCTTCAACCAGGACACACAGTAGCGTTTCTCTACGCTTTTCCCATCATCCTCTTTCTAAGGAACCTGTTTAGATACTTTCTTTTTCTGAAACTCTCCCCTTCCCCCCAAATTTTAACAAAAAAAGATATGTTTTTGACCAAACTACTCATCTCTCCACCACCTCTATTAGTATCTTGGCTGAGATGACAATATCCTAGGTGTTTACCCTTAAAAGAACTTATTAAACCAATAAACTCAGTGTGCGAAGGCTTTGTAATTTTTGAGATATAAATACACCTTAATAATTACTTTTAAAAATAAAGAAAATAATATTTTAAATTTTCTCTTAAAAGTCCTCATGGCTCTAGCAAGTTTTGCTCAGTGGATAGAGCGTTGGTTTGCATACTGATGGGTCCTGGGTTCGATTCCAGTCAAGGGCACATACCTCGGCTACAGGCTCCAGACCTAGCCCTGATGGGTCACATGTGGAAGGAAACCAATCCATGTGTCTCTCTCACATCCATGTTTCTCTCGGTGTGTCTCCCCCTCCCTTCCACTCTCTAAAAAATCAAAGGAAAAATATCCTCAGGATTAACACAAACAAACAAACAAACATCCCCATGTTTTCTTTTATTCACTCCTAGCCTTCAGTTAGTTTGCATCTACACAAGGGGACCCAAGGGGGTCCTCTCTGGGGGACAGAAAGATATCTGCCAGGCTCCTCCCCTCTCCCCTCTCCTAGCTCACAGGCAATCCTGTGAGACACACCTGACCCTGGTGCTTGATTCAGGGCCCCTTCACGCGCTCTCGAATGTATGGAAGCAGTGCAGCAACCCATGTAATCTCAAAGAGCCCAGGAAATCCGTCTGTGTGATAGGAAGCACACAGGAGACGCGTCGGTGGGAGCTGGAGATGGTCTAGCCCTGTCTTTGATTGTCTGTGCTCAGGTGATTCTCCAGAAGGTTCCAATGCAAAAGGAGGTGCGGTCAGCAGCCCTCTGACACCTCCTGTGGTGGTGGCAGCAGTGGTGGTGGCGGCAGTGGCGGTGGCGGTGGCTGTGGCGGTGATGGTGGTGGCAGTCGTGGTGGCGATAGCGGTGGCGGTGGTGGTGGTGGTGGTAGTGCTGGGGTCTATGCCCTTATAGACACACTCTGAGCTTTGGGTTTAATCCAGGCTCTGTTGGTCTGGACTCTTGCTTCCATTATTGGCCAGAGCCCCAGACAGTGTCATGCTCCATGACCTTGGGCAGAGCCATAGCAGAGTCATAAGGAAATGAGGCATCCACACAGGGAGGACTGCAGGTGCTCCGAGGACCCAGGGCGTGAGGGAGCACCCCGCTTTTCCTGTCTCACTCCTTCGGTGGAGACCAGGGTCTGGATCTGTCCGAGAGGGGCAGCCGACTGTTCCCGAGGGCCCTCCTCTCTCCGGGAACTACAGCCACTGCCCACCCGCTGATAAGACAGCAGGGGCTTCTGCTAGTCCCGGATGAGGGTCTCGATGGTGTGGGGACTGTGGTCTCCTGCGAAGACAGACCTATTTCCCCTTGGGGTCCCCCTGCTCCTGCTCCGCCACATCAGGACACACAGCAGGCCCCCAAGCAGGGGCAGCTTGATGACAGTCAGGAGCACCACGTGCAGGTTGCAGAGCAGGAACCTGTGCAGGGAGCGTGGCCACAGGCGTGAGACTCTTCTGGGGCAACCCTGTCCCCCTCAAACACCCCCACCTCCCAGGGCTCAGACTGGGGTGACAGGAAGCCCCGGCCTCTCTCCTGGCCAGGAAGGCCCCACTGAGGGGCTCGGTCCTGCTGCCCAAGGGCTAAGCGGCAGGGGCCGCCCTGCTGGCTCAGGCTGGGGTCCAGCACCCTTTGCCTGTTTCCCTCCTGCCTTTTGGCTCATCTCCCACAATGCATTGCAGCTCACCCACAGTCCAGCCAAGCTCCATTCTACTCTTCTCTCCACCCCCGCCTCCCTCGGTACATCCTGCCCATCTAGAAGGTCTGGTCTTTGAAGCAGAGGATGGTCCCGTTCCCTGTAGGCACAGCTTTCTCTGCGGGGCTCTCCTGGGAGGGGCCTCTCGCGGCTCTGACCCCCCACTAAGGGCACAGGTGAGGTGCACTTGCTCATGTATCCCCCTTGGTGGACACCTGGCCCAGTGAGACAACTGGGGCCCGGGTTCCTATCCGGGTACAAGAATCTGGTCCCCTTGCCCTACACCTCATCCCCTGTCCCTCAGCCTGTCTGAGCAGGGTGAGTCATGCTGATGTCACTGACCGTTTTCTGGAGGGAGGGAGGGTGTCACATGTCCTAAACATATCCACTGAGCGCTCTTTACAAGTCCTGCTCCCCGCGGCATCCCCCCCCCCCACACACACACCCCTTTCCTCCTCTGCCTTTCCAGCCTCGATAAAAGCCCGCCCTCTGCACCCTCCACTCGACAGAACAGCCGCTCTCCGAACTGGACAAAGCCGGCCCTGAAGCCCCGTTCGGGCTCAGCACTGAACCAACTGGCCAGCGGGGTCCAGCCCCCAGGAATGGGACCCAGGAGGAAGGAAGGGGCTGGGCTGGAGCAGGAGAGTGAGCACGTGGAGGGTGATCCTGAGAGGCAGGCGCCCCGGGCAAGAAGGGAGCCTGACCCTGGATTTCGGGGAACCCACCGGGCTGTGATGGGATGGATGGGGGGGGGGTGCTCTTCGATGGAGGAACTCATGGACTGCCCTTCGGGAGCCCCTGGAGGGCGCGGACCTCAGGGTGATGCCCTCAGCTTCCCACCCCTTCCTCTCATCGCCCCAGCCTGCGGGGGAGGAGGGCTGGAGCAATGAGCATGTTTCTACCTGGGACTGTGGCAGAACAATGATCCCCAAGCCGCCCTCACCCCCAGGACCTCTGAGTGCGTTACGCTACGTGGCAAAGGGGCACTCAGGCTGCAGGTGGACTTCAGTCCCTAACCAGCTGGCTGAAAGGTGAGGAGATGGATCATCCTGGGTTATCTGGCTGGATCCCAGGTAATCACCAGGCTCTTTGCAGGTGAGCGATGGGGCCACGAGCCAAGGAATGTGGGTGACCCTAAAAGCTGGAGAAGTCGGGGAACAATCCTTCCCTGGCTCTCCAGAGGGACTCCGCCCTGCCAGCACCTTGATGTTAGCGCAGGAGCCTCCCCCCCCAGACTTCTGACCTCCAGAACTATAGGACCAGAGCGAGCTTGTTCTAAACCCCCGAGTTAGCGGTGATTTGTTACAGCAGCCACAGGACACTAATACAGCGTACCTTCCTCCTAGCGCACTTGAAGCTGAACCCACTACACTTCCTCTTGCTTCCTGGAGGGGAGGAAGGGGCGAAACCAGAGGGAGCCAGAGCCTGAAGCCCCATTGAGGGCTCTGTTTAGGTTCCACGTGGGGGGGGCGGGGTTCCTTAAGCCTGCAGAGGTCAAAGGTTGCCGTGGAGGTGCAGTACAGGCTCTGCTGTTTCTCTCCTGCATGGGGTACCTCAGAGTGGCGCCCTGGGGGTCCCTGACAGAGAACCCCTAGGGGGGCAGTTACAGGGGGTGGCGAGGAAGGCCTGCAGGGGCCCATCTCTGCTCACCTGGTGAGGGATCTGGTGAGAGCTATGCTGCTGTTGCCGCTCTGGGCGATGGGAGGCGAGGCCGCCAGACTGACCGATGCGGTTTCTGTCACAGATTCAGCCGTGTACGGTGACGTCAGTTCAGTCATACCTGTTGTCTCCAGTTCAGCCGTTTGTGTTATCACAGGTAGAGCTGCATGTGTTAACAACATAAGTTCAGCCATGTTGGTTGACACAGGCCTAGCTGTTTTGGAGACCTGGGTACAGGCGAGTCTGCTGTCTGCTAGTACGTTTAGTGGGAGTGAAGAGGGGGTGGTTTCCCCGATTCCCAAAATGGAGACAAGACTGCAGGCTCAGGAAGCTGACCTTGGGGCGGGGCTACCACCTGACTCTCCTTCCGGGTCTCTGATGCCAGGGGAGCTCAGGTACTTCCGGGCCAGGCGTGGCTGAGCCCAGAGGCCCCATCGGGGCTCAGAGGCAGCCAGGGGAGGCCTGTGGGAGCCCCTGCCCCATGGTGAACCCCTCCCTTCTGCCACTAATGAGCTCAGAGTCCCTCACCCCCTCCTTTGCTCTTAATATGTTTTTAAAAATTGATTTTAGAGAGAGGGGAAGAAAGTGAGAGAGAGAGAGAGAGAGAGAGAGAGAGAGAGAGTTCAATTGGCTGCCTCCCATATAGGCTCCCACCAAGGATCAAACCTAAAACCTGGCCTAGCTGCAGAATTGAATGGTCCCGGGTTCAATTTAGGTCAAGGGCATGTGCCCGGGTTGTGGGCTTGATCCCCAGTAAGGGGTGTGCAGGAGGCAGCCAATCAATGATTCTTTCTCATCATTGATGTTTCTCTCTCTGTCCCTCTCTCTTTCTCTCTGAAATCAATAAAAATATATTAACAAACAAACAAACAAACAAACAAAAAACCTGAAACCTAGGTATGTGTCCTGACCAGGAATTCAACCAGTGACCTTCTGGTGCACGGGACGATGCTCAACCAACTGAACCACACTGGCCAGGGCTCCTTTGCTCTCATGGAGCCAGAGGAGGGAGAGGAAGGGGGGTGGGCAGGGACAGGGCCAGTTGTCCAGTGGCTGAGGCAATCGGATAAGGGCTTTCCAACACCCCACTCCTCCCTGCACAGCCCACAGGGCCCCGGGGCCGGTCGGGCTGGGGCTGCTCTGAGGATAGAGGCAAAGCCCGAAAAGCCTGGAGAAGAGGAACCTGGCTCTGGACAAGCCTGCCCATGTGCAGCGGGCCCTTCTCTGCCCCCTGGTGACACTAGATGGAGGCGCACAGACATGCTGAAGCTGGCTCTTTCCGTCCAGACTCTTGGCGTACACCCCCAGGCACCTATGTGACCACACATGTGGTCTCCTGCCTCCTCCCCACCTGTCAGTGCAGGCAGAGGGAGCCTTCTGCCTGCTCCATGGCCGGCCCCGGGCTCCGAGGACCCGAGGGGCGGGTCCTACCTGGACCAACGTACACGTGCACTTGGTGGCCCAGGTCGGTTCCTGGCCTCTCGATCCCGCACCAGTAGGCGTCCTGGTCGCTCGCCTGGAGCTCCTCCATGGTCACGGTGAACAGGCGCCTGTGGTGGTTGTCCTGGATGGACATGCGGCCGCTCCTCACCATCCGGTCGGACCCCGTGGTCCTAAGGAGGGTGTGGCAGGAACCCCAGGCCTCCCCGCGGCACCACCACTTGGAGTAGCTCTCATAGCCTGGGTCGTAGCGGCACTGGATGGTCGCCGAACCCCCTCGGGGACCGCTCACGGACCCCGGGCCGGACATGGAGAAGCAGCCTGCAAAACAAGCCCAGCTCGCACCCCTGCCCGCAGCCCAGGGCTGGCTGCCCACAGCCCGGGGCTTCGGGCCCCGCCCCGGGCCCCCGGCAGCCTCTGGGTGCTCACACCCCGCCTCCTGCTTGTTCCTTAGTCCCCAGCAAGGTTCCTTTTCCGGTCACCTCTCCTGCGAAGGTCCCTTTGGGATCTGAATGCCCAACACAGGCCTCTGCCCGCTCCCCCCGCCCCGTTCCGGGGATCCGCCCCTCCTGCACTCCTCCTCCCCCACCTGCCCCCAGGCCGCAGGCTCACTTCTCCTCCTGGCCTTTAATCCTCACCCGAGGGCATTTTCCCACTGGTTTTCAGAGAGTGGAAGAGGGAAGGAAAGACTGAGAAAAACAGTGATGTGAGAGGAAGATTGACTGGCTGCCTCCTGCATGTGCCCTGACCAGGGCCTGGGCCAGAGAGAAGCCCGCCACCGAGATACATGCCCTTGACCGGAATTGAACCCGGGACCCTTTGGTTTGCAGGCCGACACTTTATCCACTGAGCCAAACTGGTTCGACCCACAGGTTTATTTGTGAATCCTAGAGCGATGAGGTTACATCTGGGCTTCCTCCGTCCTCTACACACCTAATGCCCTCACCTTCTGACTCTGCACAGGGGATAGAGCTGCAGGAACTAAACACACACTCATGCACACACACACTCACTCACACACTCACACACACTCACACTACACACTCACAGCACACCTGCACACACACACATCATAAACACTCACAAACAGACACACTCACACACACACACACACACACACACACACACTCACACACCCACACACACACACACACGCACACACACTCACACACTCACACTCACACACCCACCCACACACACACACACACGCACACACACTCACACACTCACACTCACACACCCACCCACACACACACACACGCACACACACTCACACACTCACACTCACAGCACACATGTACACACACATCATAAACACACACACAGCACACACCCTCACACACACGCACACACTCACAGCACACATGTACACACACATCATAAACACACACACACTCACAGAACACACACACACTCACATACTCACAGCACACACGCACACACACACACATCATAAATACTCACACACAGCACACACACACTGACACACTCATGCACACACTCATAGCACACATGCACACACACACTTGCACACACACACTCACACATGCACTCACACACTCACACAGACACAAACACACTCACACTTTTTTCCTTTTTACCTTGAAAACCATGCTCTTTGTGTCTCCAGACCTTGGCACAGCGTTCCCTCCCACCGAAGGTTCTCGGTGTTGAAGGAATCAAACCTTTACCCCATCCCTCCAGGCTCAGCTCACGGATCCTCTCTCCTAAGGTTCCCAGATTCCATGGCCAACACAGCCCTCCCGAAGCCGCCGTACCACTTTGTCCTGTCTCCTTCACTGCCCTGACCTCGCTGGATGACCGTCTGGCCATGGTTCCACCGGAGCCGAAACTCAGGCAGGAGGATGAGTGGCTGGACCCACGGTCCAGAGCGCCTGCCCAACCTGGCCTCGCTGCCCGTCCCTCCCTGGACTTGAGCGCTTTCCTGGAGGCTTCCCCGCTCGAGCTGCAAGCCCCACCAGCTGCCAGGCTTTGGAACCACCCAGACCCCGAGCCCCATCGTGACAAGATGGATCTGGGTTGGAGCCCGAGCATCTGTGTTCCTGAAAGCTGCTGAGGAGGATTCGCCACGACCCGTCCATCTGTGTCCACAGCGCAGCCCGGCTGAGGGACACTGGCCGGAGGGGCCCTTGTGTTCGCTGGGTTTCTGTTTCTCTCCTGCACCTACAGAGCCCTGTGAGGGAGCAGCGCCTCGGTTTCCACTTCACCCAAAGGGCCTGGATG
This sequence comes from Pipistrellus nathusii, assembly GCA_963693515.1. Taxonomy (NCBI): domain Eukaryota; kingdom Metazoa; phylum Chordata; class Mammalia; order Chiroptera; family Vespertilionidae; genus Pipistrellus; species Pipistrellus nathusii. Next base: position 45,215,178 of record OY882873.1, on the reverse strand, counting down.
CTGCCAGGGCCCTGCCAGTAGCCCTGACGTGTCCCGCCCCCCGGGACAGACCCGCTGGCTTCCTGCCAGCCTCGCCACCCCAGCTCCTGAGACCCCGGCCCCACTCACCTGGGACGATGAGCAGGAGCAGGGGTGGGAGCAGCCACATGGTCCTGCCTGCGGGCTCCCTCCCTGGTCACCGCCAAATGCCAGTGCCCTCCTGAGCGGAGCCAGGCGCTCACTGCCCTCGATTTGTCTAAATCATAACATTTTGTTTCTCTCATCGACTTCCCTTAATTTCCATCTTCCGTCACTTCCTCATTTCCTTAGGTAGCAGACGGGCAGTGTCATCATTTACGAGCACATGGCTCCGTGACTCCAATGGTTTGGGGGAGGCAAAGCGTCCAGACCTGGCCAGGGTCCATCTGGAGTGTGTGTGTGAGGAGCTGAGAAGGTGGCTGCAGGCACAGCTGCAGGGCGAGCAGCGGGGCGGGAAGAGCCCAGAGCTCGGGCGAGGGAGTGACCGGCCGGTGCTGGGAGTGCCCTTTGTGGGGGACACAGCCCTCAGGGCTCATTCCCAGTCTGGCCGAAGGGACAGCCCCATCCTGGCCCCACTGCAGGCAGCCCCACCACAGGCCACTCAGACCCCCTTCGTGCCCTGAGCCATTGTCTCCCCTGAGCTGGACCCCCTGACCACCCCCTCCCCTCCACCCCCAGGACAGCTTCCTCCCAGGTCCTGAGTCACTCTCAGGCTTGGGGACATGATAGGGAAGGAGAAGTGGCTTTCTGTCTTCCATGCCTTTTCCCCTACATCTCTGCAGTTCTGCTGGCTGTGGGTCTTGGCAAACTCACTGTGTGGACACGGCTTATGCTGAAGAGCCTCTCCCCTCCCCCTCCGGAAGCCCCTTTCCTCCTTCTCTCTCACCGGTCCTCTCCCTCTCCTGCTCCCCCCCACACCCGCATGTCCCCCAATCTCCTGGAGTCTGTCCTAGAATCCTTGTCTCCAGGGAGTGTCCCTTCCTGGCTGTGTGACATCAGCTCTGAGCACAGGACCGTCCCAAACACACCCTCCCGCCACCCCATCCCCTGGTCGCTAATAGGCTGTCACTGGCGATGCCGAGAGCCCACAGCCAGTGACAACAGCAAGGGCGTGGGGGAAAGCATCCAGGACAAAAGGAGGCTGAAGCCACTTCTTCCTCATAAGGTCCCCAGGGCCTGATCACTGCTTCCTCCCCAAAGGGCACACCCAGTGCGAGTCAGTCACTCCCTCACCCCGAACTCTGGGCTCTTCCCGCCCCGCTGCTCGCCCTGCAGCTGTGCCTGCAGCCACCTCCTCTGCTCCTCACACACACTCCAGATGGACACTGGCCGGGCCTGGATGTTTTGCCTCCCCCCAAACCATTGGAGACACAGCAGTCACTTACTCGTAATTGACAATACTGCCTGTAACCTACATAATGAAATGAGGAAGTGACAGAAGACAGAGATTTAAGGGAAGCAGGTGAGAAAAACAAAACACAATGACTTAGACAAATCGAGGGCAGTGAGCGCCTGGCTCCGCTCAGGAGGGCACTGGCATTTGGCGGTGACCAGGGAGGGAGCCCGCAGGCAGGACCATGTGGCTGCTCCCACCCCTGCTCCTGCTCATCGTCCCAGGTGAGTGGGGCCGGGGTCTCAGGAGCTGGGGTGGCGAGGCTGGCAGGAAGCCAGAGGGCCTGTCCCGGGGGGCGGGACACGTCAGGGCTACTGGCAGGGCCCTGGCAGCATCCAGGCCCCTTTGGGTGAAGTGGAAACCGAGGCGCTGCTCCCTCACAGGGCTCTGTAGGTGCAGGAGAGAAACAGAAACCCAGCGAACACAAGGGCCCCTCCAGCCAGTGTCCCTCAGCCGGGCTGCGCTATGGACAGAGATGGACAGATTGTGGCGAATCCTTCTCTGGGTCTTTCAGGAACACAGATGCTCGGGCTCCAGCCCAGACCCACCCCGTCATGGCGGTGCTCAGGGCCTGGGTGGTTCCAAAGCCTGGCAGCTGGTGGGGCTTGCAGCTCGAGCGGGGAAGCTTCCAGGAAAGCGCTCAGGTCCAGGGAGGGACGGGCAGTGAGGCCAGGGTGGGCAGGCGCTCTGGACCGTGGGTCCAGCCACTCATCCACCTGCCTGAGTTTTGGCTCCGGTGGAACCAAAGGCCAGACCGTCATCCAGTGAGGTCAGTGCAGTGATGGAGACGCATGGAGTCATATCACAGGGAGGGAGACCAGGAGGCTAATTCTGGGCTGAATGTTAAGTCTTTGGGTAGAGCTGGGGCTGGATGCTCAGAGAGGAAAGGGTCTAGGGAGGTGGGGCCATTGGACTGCCCAGCTCTGCTGCTTCTCGTCCTCCCAGGTGAGCAACCAGGGAAGCAGATCCACAGCCTCGGGGCGGGTTGCCCTGGGTCCTCCTGGCTCACCCCGGAGAACCTCCCATCGCTAGGTCTGCACCCATGAGGGCTCATGAGCTTGTCCCTTTTCTCACTTGTTAGCTCTTGCCTTTCTAGTAGGTTTAAGAAGACACATGAGCCGGGACCGGTTTGGCTCAGTGGATAGAGCGTCGGCTTGGAGACTGAAAGGTCCCAGGTTCGATTAAGGTCAAGGGTATGCACCTTGGTTCCGGGCATATCCCCAGTATGGGGTGTGCAAGAGGCAGCTGATCGATGACTCTCTCTCATCGGTGTTTCTAACTCTCTCTCTCTCTCTCTCCCTTCTTCTCTGTACAAAATCAATAAAATATATTTTTTTTTTTAAAAAGAAAGACACATGAGGCTGTAGCTTCAGTGCTTTTATCTTATAAGATAACTTGTTTTAGAAAACTGGAACTGAAATGTAGGCGAGTCAACGGAGAACATGGGATCAGTGTGATATGGATTCCGTAGTTGGCATCACTGCTTTGGTCAAGGTCAAAGGCCCTGCAGCCGGGGTGCTTGCTATGGAACCACTAGACCCACTAGGAGCAGCCTCTGCACAGCCAGGGGAGCGGATGCAGCAGCTGGACCTCCTGAGGCCACCAGCGCAGGTCAGGAGCAAGCTCACTCATCTGGAAATGGGTCCCCTGGCACTTCCTCCCCGAGAGACCATTTTAACACAGAGATGCCGCAAAAGGACAACGATTTAGGAGCCACAGGGAGCAGGAGGGAGTGAATTATAGGAGGGAATGATTGCTCAGACTCAATGTCTTTGTTTCCTGGAGCTCTGCTATTGCTCTGAGCCAGTGGCACTTTGAAGGACAAAGGTCTGCGTTGTGGCAGGTGAATTCCTTCTTTGACTCTGTCCCACTCATCAGGCCTTGGACTTGTTGGAGCTGCTCCAGTGCAGGTGGCTGTGGCTCTGGTCTCGGGGTGTAGATGAGGGGGTAAGATGACAGGTACATGGATTTGTTTTCCAGGCTCATCAGGAGACATCTCGGGTCCAGAAGCAGTGAGAGGTCTGGAGGGGGAATTGCTGACTGTGCAGTGTCACTATAAACCAGGGTGGGAGGTCTCCAGGAAGTGGTGGTGTCGAGGGGCTGATTCTGGCAGCTGCAAGACCCTTGCTATAACCAATGGATCAACGTTTGGGATGAAGGAGCGTGTGTCCATCAGGGACGATCGGACAAACCACTCGTTCACTGTGACCATGAAGGAGCTCAGGCGAGAAGATACAGACACTTACTGGTGTGGGATCGAGAGAAGTGGACGTGACCCTGCGGTCCCTGTTAGAGTGACCGTTGACCCAGGTAAGAGCACCTGCATGTGTGTCTGTGTCCTTTCAGGGCCTGCTCTGTCCTGGTACCTGAGATCCCTCTCCAGTGGCTGATCTCACTCAGATGAACTGCCACACAGGGGGTTGGTCCTGAGGTCTCAGGGAACCCTGGCTGCTCACGTGGGTTGGGAGGTGCAGGGCTTCTCTTACATGCTCTGGGACTCAAGATGGGATCAAGCCTTTCTGGGCACATTTTTCCTCCGCACAGCTCATTGCCTGGGTCCATTGCCCTTAGAGACCACGGGGATGGCCCCAGGTTTAGCTCATGGGCAGAAGGTAGCCTCTTCTGTGGGACCAGGTTCCTGCCAAGGCTTCCTTGGCATGTCTGGTGCCCTAGTGTCCCTGCTCTTCCTGAAATCCCATCATGAGCCATTGACACATCTGTGCTCAGAGACACTCTCTTCTTAAGACCTTCTAGAACAGACGCTCCTGGGAGATCCGGGTGTGAACAAGTGTATGTGCTGGGCTCTGCTGCTGCCCACCCTCGGTCAGCCAGCACCAGCTCACAGCGCACTTATGGCCGGGACGGAACACACTCACAGTGCTCCCACCACACCTGGAACCCGGGAGGCCTGGGTAGCTGCCAAGTGCAGCACCTTCCTCTTCTCACGGGACCTCGAGAAGGATCCTGAGAAGGAGCTACCCCATCACAGAGGCTTAAAAACTTGTCCAAAGCTGCCCCCCAGCTGCCCAGGACCTGAGCCATCCCTGGGCCCCTTCACCCTTCCAGGGCCCACAGCCAGTGCCACACGCAAGGGCGTGGGAAAAAGCAAACAGGACAAAATGAGGCTGAAGCCAAAGACCACTTCTTCCTCATAACGTCCCCAAGGCCCCGAGCGCTGCGTCCTCCCCAAAGGGCACTCCCAGCGAGAGTCGGTCACTCCCCCACCCCGAGCTCAGGGCTCTTCCCCGGGGCCCGCTGCTCGCCCTGCAGCTGTGCCTGCAGCCACCTTCTCAGCTCCTCACACACACACTCCAGATGGAACCCTGGCCGGGCCTGGACGCTTTGCCTCCCGCAAACCATTGGAGACACAGCAGCCACGTACTCATAAATGATGACACTGCCTTTCTCCCACCTAACGAAATGAGGAAGTGACAGAAGGTAAAAATATAAGGGAAGCAGGTGAGAGAAACAAAACACAACGACTTAGACAAATAGAGGGCAGTGAGCACCTGGCTCCGCTCAGGAGGGCACTGGCATTTGGCGGTGACCAGGGAGGGAGCCCGCAGGCAGGACCATGTGGCTGCTCCCACCCCTGCTCCTCCTCATCGTCCCAGGTGAGTGGGGCCGGGGTCTCAGGAGCTGGGGTGGCGAGGCTGGCAGGAAGCCAGCGGGTCTGTCCCGGGGGGCGGGACACGTCAGGGCTACTGGCAGGGCCCTGTCAGCATCCAGGCCCCTTTGGTTGATGTGGAAACCGAGGCACTGCTCCCTCACAGGGCTCTGTAGGTGCAGGAGAGAAACAGAAACCCAGCGAACACAAGGGCCCCTCCGGCCAGTGTCCCCCAGCCGGGCTGCGCTATGGACAGAGATGGACAGATTGTGGCGAATCCTTCTCTGGGTCTTTCAGGAACACAGATGCTCGGGCTCCAGCCCAGACCCACCCCGTCATGGCAGGGCTCAGGGCCTGGGTGGTTCCAAAGCCTGGCAGCTGGTGGGGCTTGCAGCTGGAACTGGGAAGCCTCCAGGAAAGCGCTCAGGTCCTGGGAGGGACCGGCAGCGAGGCCAGGGTGGGCAGGTGCTCTGGACCGTGGGTCCAGCTACTCATCCACCTGCTCACAGTGCAGGTAGCTGTGGCCTTGGTCTCGGGGTGGAGACGAGGGTGTAAGATGACAGGTACATGGATTTGTTTTCCAGGCTCATCAGGAGACATCTCGGGTCCAGAAGCAGTGAGAGGTCGGGAGGGGGAATTGCTGACTGTGCAGTGTCACTATAAACCAGGGTGGGAGGCCTCCAGGAAGTGGTGGTGTCAAGGGGCTGATTCCGGCAGCTGCAAGACCCTTGCTATAACCAATGGATCAGCGTTTGGGATGAAGGAGCGTGTGTCCATCAGGGACGATCGGACAAACCACTCATTCACTGTGACCATGAAGGAGCTCAGGCGAGAAGATACAGACACTTACTGGTGTGGGATCGAGAGAAGTGGACGTGACCCTGCGGTCCCTGTTAGAGTGACCGTTGACCCAGGTAAGAGCACCTGCATGTGTGTCTGTGTCCTTTCAGGGCCTGCTCTGCCCTGGTCCCTGAGGTCTCTCTCCAGAACTCACTCAGATGAACTGCCACAGAGGGGGTTGGTCCTGAGGTCTCGGGGAACCCCGGCTGCTCACGTGGGTTGGGAGGTGCAGGGCTTCTCTTAGATGCTCTTGGGGCTCAAGATGGGATCAAGCCTTTCTGGGCACATTTTTCCTCCGCACAGCTCATCGCCTCAGTCCATTGCCCTTAGAGACCACGGGGATGGCCCCAGGTTTAGCTCATGGGCAGAAGGAAGCCTCTTCTGTGGGAGCCAGTTCCTGCCAAGGCTCCCCTGGCACCTCTGATGTCCTGGTGTCCCTGCTCTTCCTGGAGTTTGGGGCCCGGGCTCATAGCTGCTGTTCCCACTCCTTGTCCACATGTGATCTCAGCGGGAAGGAGGCCCAGCACGGGTGGGGTGCTGTGGTTCACTCCTGAGGTCTGGCCTCCACAGACAAACAGTTGCATTCTGGGTGCCTGAAATCCCATCATGAGCCATTGACACATCTGTGCTCAGAGATGCTCTCTTCCTAAGACCTTCTAGAACAGATGCTCCTGGGAGCATCCAGGTGTGAACAAGTGTATGTGCTGGGCTCTGCTCCTGCCTACCCTCGGACAGCCAGCACCAGCTCACAGCGCACTTATGGCCAGGAGGGAACACACTCACAGCGCCCCCACCACACCTGGAACCCGGGAGGCCTGGATGGCTGCCAAGTGCAGCATCTTCCTCTTCTCACGGGATCTGGAGAAGGATCCTGAGAAAGAGCTACCCCATCACAGAAACTTAAAATCTTGTCCAAAGCTGACCCTTACTAGTCCTGAGGCAGTCCTGGGCCCTTCACCCTTCCAGGGCCTGCTCAATGTCCCCTTGGACCCAGACTCAACTGCCTCTGAGGCTCTGAGGCTCCCAGTAGCCAAGGAGATACGAGTGGTCCAGCAGGAGACCCCATCCCAAGGCTCCCTTCCAGGCCCCACAGGCGAGGACAGCCCACATTCCTCCCCAGCTCCAAGTTACATGCAGGATTGCGGGGGGCAGGGGGGCAGGGGAGAGGAGGAAAGGAAGTGTGTGGGGGGATTAGCAGGAGAGTGGAATGTAATCTTCTGTATGACACGCAACAACTACAGTGCTGACCTCCACCACCACCCTCACCTCCACTGTGAACACATTCACAGATGCCCCAGAACACACCACTGGCTCCCCGACTGTGACCAGCCACCACTCCGATGGCAGGTAAGTCAGCTTGGACGGTGATGTTCCTTCTGGCTCATTTGTCCCCAACTTCTCTCACACAGACATGGGGCGACCCCCACGGAGCTCAGAGCGTGGGAGATGGACGAGCAGGCGTTCAGGGCAGAGGGCATGGCTAGGATATGTGGGCACGGGTTTCATGGTGCCACAAGGCCCTTTGGTCCAAATTCTGGGAGAACAGGAAGGGCCTGGGGAAGTCCTTTACCCCAGTTACTGTTTTGGCAACAGCAGAGATCCTGATAGGCCCTCGTGTCTCTAGAGCCCCTGGCAGCTCACGGAGGACGTTCCTGTGTTATTCTGTTCATGTGTTAACATTGCCCGTGACCACCCCAGGAGGAGGGAACAGGCAGATGGACACACACGTTCCTATTTTACAAAAGAAGAAACTGAGCCAGGCTCATGTTTCCCAGCTCCGCAGTCACAAGAGCTTTCTGGAAGCTGAGAGGCCTCTTTCGTTTCTCCCCTTCCCCCTTCTTGGCCCTCTCGCTTTGCCTTTAGATCTGCTGTATGTTCTGCTGCTGGGTCTCCCACAGTCTCTATGGGACATCCCATCTTTCCAACCCAGGGAGGCTTCCCCCTCTCCCATTTGCTCTCTGCTTTGAGAGTTGCTTTCTACCGAACTACTTACTTACTTACTTTTTAAAGCATGTTCTTAATGATTTGAGAGAGAGAGAGAGGAAGAAAGAAGGAGAGAGATAGAAACATCAATGATGAGAGAGAACCACTGATGGGATGCCTCCTCCATGCCCCCTTCTGGGGATCTTAGCCCACACGTTGGACATGTGCTCTGGCTGGGAATCAAATCAGCAGCCTGTTGGTGTTTGGAATGACACTCAACCAACTGAGCCACACCAACCAGGGCCGAACTGCTTTTAATAAGACTATGAAGCAGTTTTTAAATGCAAGAATCAAAGCCAGATGTAAGTGCCTATGAGGATTTTTGCACACATTATGGATAACTCACTCATTAAGCAACAAAGAACTATGGAGGCCCCCTCATATCCAGCACCAATTTAGGGAACACAGGGGGATAGGAGGGTGAACAGAGTAATCAAGCTGTCTGTCTGCCCTCCAATCAAGAGATGGTTAATGTAGCAAATAGAGCTAAGTAATTAACTGATGGATTTATTTTATGACTTTCTGTGAATTGTGACGAGTAAGAGATAATCCTTGTGTTTGTCCGCTCGGGTTGTCATCACAAAGCAGCGTCAGCTTAAACAACTTTCTTATGTTCTGGAAGCCAGGAGTCTCAGTCAAGGTGTCGGCCTGGTTGGTTCCTCCTGAGGCCTCGGTCCTTGGCTTGTAGATGGCTGTCTTCTCCCTGTGTCTTCCCATGGTTTCCCCTCGTGTGTGTCTGTGTCCCAGTCTCTTCTTATAAGAACCCCAGGCATTTCCTCCCAGAAGAGCAAGCCAAGGTGAGAAGAGTAAGGAATCAGAGAGAGAGTGTGGGGGCTGGTGGGGGCCACTGTCAGCCTGGGATCCCACACTCTGGGCACAGGGTACGCTGGGAAGAGGGGTCCTGGGCGGTAGTTCACTTTTGTCACTCTGTCCCTCCCGCAGGTTCCAGCTCAGCAGCACCCACTTCCTGCTCCTGATCTTCCTGAAGGTGCCCCTGCTCCTGAGCGTGCTCGGTGCCGTCCTGTGGGTGAACAGGCCTCAGCGGAGCTCGGGGGAGAGGCAGAGTCAGCCCCGCTCTGAGAACCAGTAGCTCCCACGATCATCGGTGTCGTGTGAAAGTAAGAAACTCCAATGGAAGGAAGATTGTCTAATTGTGAAATGACGGTGGACAGCAGGAACAAGGGAACTGCTTTATTTCTCGGTTGGCACAATTTCATCACGGTGTTGTTTTTCTGTTTCCCAAGAGCTCACGGGTGCTGTATTTCATAAGTTCTTGTGCGTCTGAGAGTGTTTGTTGCCAAAAGCAACGATCCTGGGTAGAGAATCCCCAGAGGATCCTGTCTTTTCTGGGAACGTGTAGATTTCCCTTCACGGCCCCTGGGATACCAGGCTGTGGTGACATCGGAAACCAGCCTCTTCCTTTCATATTCGCAACTTACACCCTCTGATCCGGGGTCTTCCCTGATCGGAGCACACGCAATTCTATCTTTGTCCTGGAAGCTCTGTAGCTTCAGGAGGTTCTAGGTGTGGGTCATTAGGAACCCCACCCCCTCCACTGGGACACTGTGGGTTTTCAGTTGCAGATGGAAGGGTTTCTTTATTTCAGAGTCATTTTAAATTCCATTCGATCATTTCTACTGGTGGCTTATTTTTCTCCTCCTTAGGGAGCATTTGTGGAATGTCCTTCCTCTGTCTCCTGCTGTGTCTGCCTCTCCAAACATGTTTATAGCATGTGCATTAAAATGCCACTGTTGGGCCCTGGCAGGTGTGTCTCCATGGGCTGGACTTCGCCCATGCACCGAAAGGTTGCTGGTTTGATGCACAGACAACACCCAGACCTGTAACCCAGCCTTTTCACATACAGGAATTTATCCCACAGGCATATTCACAAATGCGTATCAAGCCACACGTGCAAAGACATTCATTGAGGAATTGCATGTAGTCACAAAGAGCTGAAAACAACTCAAGTGCCCATCAAGAGGGAAAGAATGAAACAAATCGCGATATACAGACAGCATGTAAACTATGCAGCCATTGAAAGCAAAGGTCTACAGGCAGTCCTAGCCGGTTTGGCTCAGTGGATAGAGCGTGGGCCTACAGATGGAAGTGTCCTGGGTTCAATTCCAGTCAAGGGCACATGCCTGAATTGTGGGCTTGATCCCCAGTAGGGGACGTGCAGGAGGCAGCCGATTACTGATTCTCAACATTGCCAAGACTGTTTTGGCTCTGTGGATAGAGCGTTGGTCTGCGGACTGAAAGGTCCCAGGTTCGATTCCGGTCAAGGGCATGTACATTGGTTGCGGGCACATTCCCAGTGGGGGTTGTGCAGGATGCAGCTGGTCGATGATTTTCTCTCATCGATGTTTCTAACTATCCCTTTTCCTTCCTCTCTGTGAAAAATCAATAAAATATATATATAAAAAATGATTTTCATCATTGATGTTTCTATCTCTCTCCCTTTCCCTTCCTCTCTGAAATTAATAAAAATATATATATATATTTTTAAAATCTATAGGTATTGATATGGGGTGATTTTGAAAATACAGTAAAATAGGCAAGCCACAGACAACACCCAGAGGAGGGGGAAGATCACACACACACACACACACACACACACACACACAGAATTTCTTCAAAGGACACACAGACACACAGGATAACCTACCGCCAACTCACCCAGACCGCGTGAGCTGTGAAGGAGGAAGCGAGTCTGAATCCTGAACTGAGAGCAATCACGTGACTCACGGAGGGTCACAGCTGAAAACTTTCAGCGGCATCTCAACAAATCACTTTTGGGGGCATCTTTTCCTTTGAAGGTCACGCAGAAAAGAAAGTAAGTTTACATAAGATGTCACAAAAAGTGACAAAATATGGCCTGGGCCCTTGCAGTTGGTTGGGCGTCATCCTGTGCACTGAAAGGTTGCTGGTTTGATTCCCGATCAAGGTGCACGCCCGGGATACGGGTTTGCTCCCCGGTTGGGGCACATACAGAGGCAGCCGATCGGTGTTTCTCTCTCTCCCTTTCAAGGAAAACACAACAACACAGAATATGGCTGTGAACTTTTGCACCTTTTCATGTTCTGAAGCCCTAAGGTTTACATTTGGCGGGGTGGGGGGACGGAGGGAAAGTCCACATAAGGAAACAGAAGCCAGTGGCCTGAAGCAGCCTCTGCTCTAGCACACGCCCTTCTCCCTGGCCCTGCGGCAAAGTGAGATTGTTCAACCCGTGGTGCGGGAAGCCACTGGACACGGGAGGGGCGGGTGCGAGTGCACACACGAGAGCACACACAAAACCACAGAGAACATGAAGCTTCCTCAGCAAAAAAAAAAAGAAGAAGAAGAAGAAGAACGAGCAAGGACTTTTATTTTTACTGAGATGCCCCATCGAGAGAAGTTGTTTGGCAACAGAATCCCCGATCGGCAGAGCGTTCTCCGACAGGAACCTCAGCTCTCGGGAGAGCATTGCCCACTGTGTCTGCCTTACATGTCCCCGGGGCTGCCTCACTGAACTGGGTGTCTTCCGGCCAGGTATCCCGGGGCTACCCTCCCGCCTACGGAAACCTCTCTACCCAGGAGACGCTTCTCCTTCCATCCCACCACACAGGCTCAAGGGGAGGCCTGAGGCTGGTTTCCCAAGTTCTTCTTGAAGCCAGAGCCATGGAGACGGGTCTGGAGCACGTGACCAAGATGAATCCCCTCAAGGCTTCTGGGGTCTGAGGAGGGCAGACAAGACCCCCACGTGGACCCCACCTCACCGTCTGACCCCCCAGAGGCAGGGCCGGCTTTCTGGGGCACAGCGCCATGCACTCCAAGGGCCTCGCGCTTGGTGTAACTCTGGTAGCCGCCATTCGAAATTCGTAATATTCCGGAACAAGGGCATAAGGCATGCCCATTTGCATGGGGCCCTGTACGAAGCTGGCCTTGCCTGGACCACAGGAGACTGCTTGTCTCGGCCACAGGAAATGAGCCAGCCCTCCGGGCAGGGCTTGCTTGGGAAACGGGATGGAGATGGACCCAGGCTGCTGGGGTGGGCCTGCGGGCTGGGGGAGAGCGATGGGAGGGGTGCTCTCACGTTTGGGGAGAGAAAGGGGAACTGCAAGTTCAGATTCAGCCCTGAGTTTCTCCATGTGATGCCCCGCTTCCTCCGCTGCTGCATTGTCTGATCTGCTCTGAGAACAGAAACAAGCAGAGACGGGCGGAGAGGAGCAGAGGAGAGGACGGGGGAGCAGACCCTGGGTGAGGTGCCTTCAGCCCCCCTGCCAGGGGGAGCCAGAGAGGCCAGCCCGAGGGACGGGGCCATGCGGCTGCCATGGGCTCTGCTGCTTCTCTGTGTCCCAGGTGAGCAGGGCTGGGCCAGACTCGGGAAACCTGCTCTGGCAGGTCAGGGTGAGCCGAGGGTGGTGACGCGAAGGGAATGCAACAAAAACACCAGCCAAAAGGGACGGGCTATGATTATAAAGACCCCAGTGCACCTACTTCCTCCCTGGGACAGGAAGAGGATTAGGTGGGAAATGTTCTCCGCGCTGTGAGCACAGTCGGAGCCCCAAGGAAGTCTAGCCATCTTAATCATTAGAACTATCAATCATTGCTGCCGAAACCGGTTTGGCTCAGTGGATAGAGCGTCAGCCTGCGTGCGGACTGAAAGATCCCAGGTTCGATTCCGGTCAGGGGCATGTACCTTGGTAGTGGGCACATCCCCAGTAGGGGGTATGCAGGAGGCAGCTGGTCGATGATTCTCTCTCATCGATGTTTCTAACTATCTATCCCTCTCCCTTCCTCTCTGTAAAAAATCAATAAAATATATTTAAAAAAAAAAAAAAGAAAAAAAGAACTATCATTGCTAAGGTCAGGAAGTTGCCAGAGAGGAGAGGGAGGAGGGCGGAGAGCTGGGACTATTGGGCTGAGTGTGAGTTACCTGTCATGGGCAGAGCGGACAGCAGCGGTTCCTTGTGGTGAGCGGACCCCTCAGGTGTGTCCAGAGCTCGTGTGACTCTCCAGGCAGGAAGCAGGGATTGCAGGGACCTGGGGCCTCCTCACTGGGAACTGGAGCTTTCAGAGAGTCTGGAGAAGAAGGGGCAATGCCAAAGTCAGAGGTGGCCAAGGACCTGAAGCTAAGGCCCAGGGCATGGCAAGTCTGGCAGGGGCTGCTGAGGAGGAAGGTGGGGAAGGAACCACTGGTGGATCATCGATGTGGGAGCAAGGAGTCCCTAAAGACATTCGGTGATGGCAAGTGTGGCTGCAGGCGTCTGTCCCAGGAGGGAAATCCAAGTCTTAATGGCCTTGAATCGTGGCCAAGAAGAGCCTCTTCTTACATGGCCTCCCTATACCCTGGCCAGCGCTCAGCTCCTGTGCGACTCAGACCTCTGAGCAGGAGTTTTCTAGTTCATCCATCCATCTGTCCGTCCGTCCGTCCATCCATCCATCCATCCATCCCTTTACTCAGATCACACTTAGTAGCTTTATTCAATTCTAAGTATTGCATGGGACCCAGAACCTGTCTAGGACAACCAAAGTCTTCCTCTCCCCGCCCCCCCCCCCCCCCCCCATGTTGTGAGTTGGTTGAACTCACAGGCTGGTCATGGCCTCTCGGGTCTCAGAATTCCACAGCAGGAGTCTCCTTTGATGTCCGCCTGTGTCTGCCTATGCCTTGCTGGTGCCTGCCCCCGCCTTCAGGCCTCCGGGTGACTTCCAAAGGACCCGACACCCAGGGCCCCTCTGGCCCAGGCTCTTCCAGGGGGAGACAGATGGATTGTGTTTTCCAGGCTCTTGGTCTCTGAGCGGCCCCCGTAATGTGACTGGCACCGTGGGCGGATCGCTGAGCGTGCAGTGTCGGTACAAGAAGGAGTATGAGGCCTTCGACAAATACTGGTGCCGACAGCCATGCTTGCCTCTGTTCTCCGAGACCATAACAACCAATGCTTCCGGGAGAGAGGTGAGGAGTGGCCGTGTGTCCATCCTGGACCATCCTGGCAACCTCACCTTCACCGTGACCTTGAAGAACCTCACTGCAGACGATGCAGGAAAATACAGGTGTGGGATTTCCACGTTCCTGATGGAAGAGGGGCTTCCCGGCTTCTTGCCTGAACCCTTTTTCCAGGTTCAAGTGTTTGTTTCCTCAGGTAAGGCCCTCCTTCCTCTGGGACCAGCGGTGAGAGGGTATGAGGGAATCTCTGCAGAGCATCCCAGGAAATTCCGACTCAGGAGAGGGAATGGGGCCAGGCGTTTGTGCACCAGAGTTTCAGGACCAAGTGCGTTGCGTGCATGGACTGCGTGTGAGTGTGTGAGTGTGTGAAAGCGTGAGGGTGTGTGTGAGGAAAATGTGTGAAAAGTGGGTCAGTCGGAGTGCCAGTGTGTGTGTCGGGCGTGTGAGAGGGTGAGTGTGGGTGTGTTATATGCAAGTTTCCTGCCCCCACCCCAGGTCCTGTCAATGTCTGTGGGTTGAGGTGGGAGAGATCCATCAGGACTGAGGGCCTCATGCTGCCTTCCTGACTTCCCAGGGTGGAGTGTGTGTGTATAGGGTGGAGGTCATTCCCAAGGGACCCCCTTCACACTGTCTGTTGGCTTGAGCTCTCAGGAATAAGAGCTCCCTATAACCCCAGGGCCCACGGTCTCACCCAGGGTGAGGGCCAGCCCCAACTCTCGCCCTGGCCTCTCTAGCTGGGTGGGCTGAGGGGGTTGTGGGACCCAACTTTCCAGAGTACAGATTCCATGTCTTTGGTGCTGGTAGCATTTTCCATCAGCTGTGTGAGGCATCCCCACTTTCAAACTTCCCTGAATCAACCTCTATAGTCTTCTGCCAGGGGGTGAGGGGGTTGATAAGTGGGTGCACTGGCTGGGGGTGAGTAGAACCTGAGGTCTAACTCTTGACCTGCCCTTCAAGCACTCCTGTTTTCAGGAAGATGTGGAACGCCTCACTGCTTAATGGCAGAAGGCAACGCATCCCTCGTCCTGATTATGGTGTTCACCTGGCTAAGAGCACACTGGGATGGGCTTGGAGAGGGACACTCCTCTGCTGCTCAGGCCTGGGGCTGACCATGGTGAGAGGATGGTCTGAGATCATCTGTTCAGCCCCTTCCCTGAGTTCCCTCTGCTTTGTGAAGTTAGGATCGTGCAGGTGAGAGGTACCTACGTGGGGAGAGTCCTGGGCAGGGCCCTTGGCCTCGTCCCTCACCATCCCTCTCCCCCACAGCCTCCAGCAGCAAAAGCTCTGCAAGGACGCCTGGACCTCCCAGCCGAGACCCAGGGTAAGGCGCCTGTGTCCCCGTGCCTGCTACCATCTTCCCGAGGGTAGGGCTTCCCAGACACAGGTCTCCTCAATAGGCCACTCACTCAGCAAATATTTCATTTACGTCTTATGTGCCGGGAACTGATGCAAATGCTGGGGGTATGACAGTGAACAAACAGGCAAGGCTGTCTCTCAGGGAAGTTTCTTTCGAATGGGCAGATTTAAACAATGACCAAATGGATGAGATAGGTAGGCAGGCAGGAAGATATAGATAGATAGATAGATAGATAGATAGATAGATAGATAGATAGATAGATAGATAAGTGTATGATAGATGCACACACATGGAGTAAATGTCATTGATGATCGTTGCTCTGGAGAAAAATTAAGCAGGTAGGTATTAAAGGACAGGTTATGTGATGTCTGCGGGGAGGTTGATCAGGCATGATGAGATCTCAATGGAAACAAGTAACAAAGAGACTTAGATTGGGTTTCCTCATAATCCGAGACAAGAATTTAGTAAGTACAGTGAGGTGATCCCAGGAGGTCTAGTGAGGGAGCGGGAAGGAGGGAAAGACAGATGAGGTGCCCATTGCTGAGAGAGCTCCCGTTGGAGCAACCAGGCTCCCTCCCCTGGGCCCCTCAGAGAGGCTGAGCAGGGCATTCCTCAGAGCCGGCCCACGGAGCAGTGGGGAAGTCGGAGTGGGAATCCACATACATCTGTCCCTCCTGGCAGGGGCAGATGGTTGGTTTGCTAGCTTTATACAGAGTGATGAGCGAAGGCCTCTCAACTAGTGACATCTGAGCAGAGACCTGAAGGAAGTGGGAGAGTCAACCAAGAAAGCATCTGGAGTAGGACTGGTCCAGGCAGGTCACTCCTGGGGCCTGAATCCTGGGGGCATTTCTGGCCCACTCTGCCCAGCAAGCCATGCCCACTCCTACGGTGAGAGAGAATCCTCAGGCAAGAAGGGGCAGGGGCTTGAGGTGAGAAGACATTGGCGGGCCCAAAACTGTCTACAGGTACCAGAAGCTCAAGTGGGTGAACAGAGGGTACCAATAGGGGCTGCTACATTTGTGAGGAGCAGGAACGGGCAGTGGACTGGGACCCAGGAGGTGAGGGGATGGGCAAAGTCACTCCTTGGGGGAGAGTCATTAGTGATTTAAGCAGACTATCTGCTCCCATGATTGGATTCAAGGGTGAGCCAGGAGTTGCACTTGCGTATAGGGTGGTTATAAGGGGACATTCATCCTTAAAGTTGGTCCCAGTAAGAGCTGGGGCCCTATGGGTGTTGATGGCCGAGGGCTTTCTGGGCACCAGGGCCTGCCCAGGATCCAGCCTCTCTCTTCCCTCCGCTTCTCATACGACGTTCTCAGGCACCTGCTGTGTCCTGACCTCCAAGTTCCTCACTTCATTCTTGAACTAAACGAGGGACAGGTGTCTGTGGTCTTTAGAATGAGCTGTCTGACCCTGGCACCACTCAGGTGTGACACTGATACTGAGTTTTGAGGCCACAGGACTTGAGCACAAAGGAAGGTGGGGGAGAGGCGGAGCCTGGCCCTCCATTTGACTGCTGTCCACTGTCCCTCCCACAGGTCCCTGTTCAGCAGTGTCCACTTCCTGCTCCTCATATTCCTGAAAATACCTCTGTTTCTGAGCATGCTCAGTGCTGTCCTCTGGGTGAACAGGCCTCAGCGAGCAACTTCTGAGGAAACACAGTTTGGCTAAGACAACCTGCCTCTGCCCCGCCCGGCGATGTCCTGTCCAGAGTCACAGCCACTCCGACTAGAGAAGACAGAACCTCATCCCTGAACCTTACATCCCTTTCCTGCTTATCGCCAGAGACTTAAAAAAAAAAACATTTCAATGAATATATCACCTACACAAACGTGTGTATAGGAACAGTTGAAGGATTAAAATAAACAACTGTGTGCCCACCATCCAGCCTAAGAAACCAAACATCACTGAAACATTTAAAGCCCCCACCCTCTTCTCCCCGCCCTCAAGCCCCTCCTTCTCCTGCTGCCAGAGTCAACCACTCTCTGGATTAGCTTGTGCCAATCATTTCTATTACCCAACCTCATGGGTAAGAAGGAAGAGCAAGCTTTGACAGTTCTTAAAGCCACCAGGAGATGGCGCCAGAGGCAATTTGCAAAGCTTCATGATGGACCTCTCCATGGACTTGGAAATAATTCTCCTCCACCAAATCCAGACCATTGTATCCTGCTGGCCTGTCCCCCAGGCTGGTCCACTCCTGCCCCATCCTGCTCAGCAGCCTGAGCTATCATAGCAGGGACCACTTGTCTCCATTGGGGCCAACCAGAGGTGGACGCAGGCATTCAAGGGGTCACTGCCAGGGCTCAAGGTTCCGCCAGGAGTCTGGTGCCCAGTGGGCAGCTCAGACTGGAGTAGACTGGACCTAGGGGAGGGGATGGAGCCAGGCGCCAGAGGCGAAGACACACCCGATTCCAGTCCAAGGCTTCAGATTTCTTGAGAAGCAGCACCACTTGGCTCTTCTGATTTCTGACTCCCTGGGAGAGGCAGAGAGACCCAGGCCCTCAGGAAACACGTTCGCTAGCTTGGAACTTCAGGTGGAGACAGTGTCAGCACTTCCTATTTCCCAGGAACAAGGGAACTGTGTCTAAAGGACTAACCATGACCAGCGCCAGGAAGCGTCTAAGGAAGGGCAGCAGTGGGAGGAGAAACAGGGAGACAGGTGCAGGGCGAAGAGAGGTGGGTGGGAAGTGGGGAGCGGTGGCTGGGTCCATTTTCCAAAGTTCAGGGAGAATCTACAGTTGGGCCCTGGCCTGGTATCCCATGAGCAGCCTCAAAGTTAGTCTGTAACATGATCTCTACATTGAATGATCTGTACAATCACATGCTGTGTTGGTAGATGTGTTTATGCTATGTATTTATACATGTGTCACCAGAAAAGTAACATTTTAATGCAATCATCATCTTCCCCTTGTCTGATGGATTATTCTTTGTGGCCATTGGTGTATCAAAAGTTGATTTGTGAATGTGACACATTTAAAATATGCCACCATGTTGGGAACCCTATTTTGATATCTTTTTTCCCTCCCCAAGATGCCAGGAGCTTCAAAAATAAAAGTGAACAATGTGTAAGGGGTCAGGTGGGAATAGACTTATCAGGGTATGTAAGTGTATGGGCACTATGTTGGACACCTGAAACTAAGGCCTGGAGAGGGATGAACACTGTGACTAAAACATAAGGTGACCATGGGGCAGGAGGACTGAGACCCTTGTCATGTCCACTCAGGTCACGTTGGCCAAGCAAGGAGGGTGTGTCTTTATTGGAGGAGTGTGTGGCGAGGAGTGACACCGACTGCTATGGATTTCTGTGACTCTTGCTGATGAGTAGAGAAGAGAGAGAAAGGGCAACTGAGGAATGTCACTGTAGTGAAGAGAGGACAGAGGACACATAATGTCAGCGAAAAAGGGAGGGGAAGGGACAGATTGGAGAGCTTGGAGTGAGCACGTCTGGGGAGTGAGGGGAGAAGAAGCCCGTGTTACAGGAGTTGGGCTGCAGCCACTCTGGGGTTCTTATTGCCTTTGGTCATGGTAAGCTGGTGTGGAAGAGGAACAGACCTGGGAAGAGAGAGTTTGGGGGAAACAGATAGACCTGGACTGTGCATGACAAGGTTGAGAAACCAGGGTAGCCCAGGAGACACCTTAAAAACAGGCCCCACCTCTTGACCTGCCCCTCTACCCTTTCCAGGGCAAATTGGCCCTGGAGCCATCATGTCCTCAGACCACCAAGCCTGTCTGAGGTAGGACAGACTTGCCTCCCCACCTCCTGGGAAGGCCCACCACCATCTCTGCCCCTTGAAGAGGCCCCTGGCCATCCCTGTGCACCCCAAAGGGACCCCAGCGGCCATGCCATTGGGAAGACCGCCCTCTCTGTGCCATTGGGAGGAGAGGAAAGGCTCCATCCCAGCTGGAGGGCCCCCCACTTTCCATCCTCTGAGCTCTGAGCTCCCCTTGTCCGCTGTCAGACCTCTGTGCGGAGCCTCACCGAGGAGGTGACTTTCAGAAGAAGAAAGCATCAAAAGGAAAGTCCTTAGAGGGTTGGTGAACAGGGAAACCCACAGGAGAGAGGACTCAGCCTTGCATGGGACCCCACAACCAAGATGGGACCTTCGAAGGCGTCTGACGTAGTTGCATCAGAGCTCCCCGTGGGGCCTGCGGCGACATTGTTGGGGGCCATCACACCTCTGTGGTCCCCACCGAAGCCCAAGCAGATGAAAAGATCTGAACTCTCCTTCTTGACTACAAGGAAGTGACATAGGGCAGAGGGTGGGGATACCCATCCAGGAGGAAATGACCCAGCGTGGCTGTGCTGTGCGGAGTCATGTGTGGCCGTCGCAGGAGCAGCCGTGTGCTCTGAGAAGGGGCATCCTCCTCACTGAGGCCACGGGCCTGTCCTGACCTTGGGGTTGAGAGCAGAAGCCCAGGAGCCGAGAGCCAGGTCTGCAGCAGCCTGTGTGGCTCCTGACCCTAAGCTTCCTGCATCCTGACTGACCATCCAGCATCGCACTAAAAACTGGGCTGGACACGGAAGCAGAGGCCCAGAAAAGCGGAAGTGGTCACAGGCCAATCGCACCCTCAGCCAGGAGGCTTGACTGTGTTCCCACACAGGGCCTGGCGCTGCTACAGGCCGGGTCCGTGCGGAGAAATGACCCCGAGGAGGGGGCCCACATGGCTGCTTCCAGCTCTGTTCCTCCTCCAGGTCCCAGGTGAGCAGGCTGGGCTGTGTGGGGAGCTGGGCCCCAAGTGGGAATGAGAAGGACTGGGAGGGGGAGTGGAGGGTGAGGAGCAGCCCAGCAGGAGGGAGGGAGGACATGGGGGAGGGGAAGGAGAGGCAGAGAAGCTTCCTGGAGCTGCCAGCACCTGCCTTGGCAGCAACCACAAGGATTCAGTGCACAAAGCAGGCGAGTCTCAACCACTGCGCTGACAGAGCTGTGCTGGGAGGCAGGGCCTGTGCTCACTGCCTTATTGTCATAACCAGAATGTGAGCCCTGGCTGGGGGCTCAGTAGTTAGAGCGTTGGCCTGTGTATGTTAGATTCTGGGTTAAAGGCATGTACCTGGGCTCATTCAGGAGGCAACCAAACAATGTTTCTCTCTCACATCAATGTTTCTCTCTCTTCCTCTTCCTCCCTACCTCCCTTTCTCTCTCTCTAAAAAGCAATGTTAAAATATCCTTAAGTGATTAAGAAAATTAGAGATGTGGTCTTGGTGCACCACACACACTTATACACACACACATATGCACGTGCGCCTACACACACACATACTTATGTTCAAATACACACATACATTCACATGCACACACACATGCACACACCCAGTTCAAACACATGCACACACTCCGTTTTTCCCATGTGGCCCTTCTTGTCTCCATGGACACCCTCTTCCTGTGTCACCACTGGGAGGAGGGAGCTATGGCCCCTGGTCCCCTCTCCTGGTCTGAGGGAAGGCATGGCCTCCCAACCCTGAGGGCTCTTGAGGGACCTGCACCCCATTTAGCCCTGCCCTGGCCCATCTGGTAAGAAGCGGGACTGGGCTGTGTCTTCCAGGCTGTTTGTCTCTGAACTGCACCAGGCATGTGACGGGCACCGTAGGGGGATCGCTGAGCGTGCAGTGCCGGTATGAGAAGGAGTTCACAGACCATAACAAATTCTGGTGCGAAGAGCCATGTTCCATATTCAAAGGGACGAAGATTGTGGAGACCACGGAGTCAGAGAGAGAAGTGAGGCGTGGCCGCATGTCCATCAGGGACCATCCAGCTAACCTCACCTTCACAGTGACCTTGGAGAGCCTCACCGAGGGCGATGGAGGCAGATATAGATGTGGGATCGAGAAACCATCGACTTTAGACCTCATCTTCCCAGTTGAGGTGTCTGTGTCCCCAGGTGAGCCGCACACGCCCTCCCCTTGCCCCAGCTCCAGGCTGCCTCATCTGTACCTGGTCACCAGCTGGTCAGGGCAGGCATGGAATTGAAGAGCTGGGTGAAGTGGGGGGTCAGTGATCACAGCATGTGTGGGTGTTGTGTTATCTGGGCACACATGCCCTGTGCATGCGCACATGCCCATGGACACACATAGTCTGTTCCAGACCCCTCAGGGGGTCAGTCTCTGACCCAGTCTCAGGCCTGGATGGCTCCTCAGTCACCGGCCTCACAGCCAAGATCCTGGGGGCCTGCAGCAGCCATGAGACAGGCCCAGAGGAGCCCCAGGTCCCTGTGGGGACCCCTGTGATATTTTGGGGGACCACTCTTCCCTTCAGGTTGACCCTGTCCTCCCCGTTTTTCTCTGATGCCCTGTGGCCACAGGAGGGAACCCAGAGACACCCCTGAAAATACCTCCCTCAGGAAAGAACAGGAAGGGTGGTCACGTGGCTCTCAGGTGCTATGGCCCCCTCCTTGTCTGCTCTCAGAATGATTCTCCCTCACAGGTCGCTGTGCTTGTCTCCTAAGCGCTGAGTGAAGGTCACCCACCTCAGCGCACAGCTCTGCCTGCTGCTCCTGCCGGCCTTGGCTCTGGCTCCTTACTTCCTCCTTGTAGGTCTGGGTTTCTCACTCTCACAGGAGGTTCCCTCACTGGCCTTGGTGTCTTCCCATTGGAGAGTGAGAAATTGGAACTCCATGGAACCTCTGGCTGGGGGGAGAGGGAGGGGTTTGTCCCCGGCCTTCAGGACAGGCCACGTTCTATGGGGTCCTCCTGGTGTGAGTCTCTCTAGATCAGGGGTGAGGAACACCCAGCCCAAGGGCCATATAAGGCCCAGGAAATCATTGGGTCTGGGCCTGCCAAGGCATTAGGGGTCAGAGATAAAATGCTTGGCCAATCACAGCAGGCTAATGTTTAAGTGGATGATTTTGCATGGCCCGGGAATGATGTAAATATCCAAATGGCACTTGGCAGGAAAGAGGTCCCCCACTCCTGCTCTCGGTCTTTCTTTCTGCCATTTCTTCCCCCAGAGAGGACTGCCCAGTGGGCCCAGGCTGGCTGACAGTGTGGGGGACTGGTAGCTTAGAAACAGCTGGAAGCCCGGGCTAGGAGGCCGGCATGTGGGCGAGGCCCTCCTCCAGGTGCAGACTTCTGTTGTATCCTCTGGGGCAGTGTTTCCCAAACTTCTCTCATGGTGAGAATCACCTGGCGGAGTTGTTAAAATACAGATTCCTGAATCCCAACTAAGAAGTGCTAAGCTAGAATTTTGGGGAACATATAGATAAAATTGTATACTTACAAAAAAAAAAAAATACTAAGCTTAGAGCACTAGTTAAGTATACAATTTTACCTATATGTTCCCAAAAATTCTAGTTTAGCACTTCTTTGTTGGGATTCAGGAATTGTATTTAACATCTCCACCAGATGATTCTCATCACGAGAGAAGTTTGGGAAACACTGCTCTAGGGTGGAGGGGCCTCCCTCACCAGGGCACTAATCCCAAAAATGAGGGCTCCACCCTCAACCCAATCACCTCCAAATGCCTGACCGCCTAACACCACCCTCACTGGACACGGGGCTTTCAACAAAGGAATTTCAGAGACAGGAGCGTTCAGACCACGGCGTGTCTAAGGGACTGTGGGGTCTCGCCATCCAGGTCAGACTCTAAGGCATATCTGTTTCCTGGTGCTCACTTGAGCCATCAGCCTGCCTGAGGGCCCTGGCCACCCATCACTCTAGTCAAGGCTCCAGAATAAGTGTCACCCACCCCTGCTGGCGGGATGAGGGGGAGAAGGGTGCAGCTGTGGAGGGGGTGAGGCCGGAGCCAGGTGCTCTTCCCAAACACTCTCAGATCCACTGCTGAGCAGGACTACTCTGCATCCCTACGTGCCCACTGGCCACGGAGTTCCTGGAGAGGGGACCGGGGAGGGGGCCCAGGTCTGGCCTGCCTGTGGCCATGGATGGGAAGGCCTGAGTGACCTTGACCTTGTGTCAGAGCCACACAGCTGGCAGACTGAGACACCCAGGGCCTGACATGTGTTTCTCCCTCAGCCCCCATCCTCGTCACAAGCACCCTCGGCACTCCAAGCATTTTCAGACTTACAAGCACCCTGGGCACTCCAAGCACCCTGGGCCCTCCCTCCTCCCTGCCAACGACCACCAGGCCCCGTGTGACCAGCCAGGAGACGCCTGATGTCAGCCAGCACCCTCGGTAAGGGGCTGGAATCCCAGGACTTGGACACCTGGTGGATTCTCCTCTAGATGGGGGGGATGTGAGAGGGTCAGGGTGATGAAGATGTGGCTCACTGTGCACCACCGTCACCGTGTCCCCCACAGGTCCCTGCTCAGCAGTGTCCACTTCCTGCTCCTGGTCTTCCTGAAGGTGCCCCTGCTCCTGAGCATGCTCAGTGCTGTCCTGTGGGTGAACAGGCCTCAGTGGAGCTCTGGGGGGAGGCGGAGTCAGCCCCGCTCTGAGCACCAGTGACACTTTCCCCATTGATGCCCGCCCAAGAGCCCCGCCCCGCTGCGGAAGGGAAGGACCTTCTGACCAATCAATCCAGTGTCATGGTCCATGATTCTGTCGGAATAGTCTGTCAACTCATTAGAGAGTTTTTCTTGCAATGTATCGGATATACACACAAGATTCCTAATAAATGCATACTCACTAAGCCATTTGTGTGCCCACCTTGTAACTCAAGTAACAAACACCATGAACACTTCTGTAGCCCAAGCATGTCGTCAAGGGAACTAATTCTGAGTTCACATTCATCATCTCCTTGTTTTCTTCATGGTTTTGCCATGTATATAATAGAGGCCTGGTGCACAAAATTCGTGCACTCGGGGGAGGGGGACCCTCAGCCCAGCCTGAGCCCTCTTGCAGTCTGAGAGCCTTCAGGGGATGTTTGACTGATGGCTTAAGCCCGTGGGGAGTGGGCCTAAGCCATCATCAGTTGGACATCCCGCCACCTCCGCTGTGCTCACCAGCCATGAGCCGGCTTCTGGCTGAGCAGCGCTCCCCCTGTAGGAGCACGCTGATCACCAGGGGCAACTCCTGCATTGAGCATCTTCCCCTGGTGGTCAGTGTGTGTCATAGCAATTGGTCATTATGCTGTTCAGTTGATTTGCATATTAGTCTTTTAATATACAGGAGGATATTTAAATATATTTTTGTTGATTTTAGAGAGGAATAGAGAGGGAGAGAGAGAGAAACATCAATGATGAGAGAGAATCACTGATTGGCTGTCTCCTGCACACCCCCTTCTTGGGGATGGAGCCTGAAACCTGGGCATATGCCCTTGACTGGAATTGAACCCGGAACCCTTCAGTCGGCAGGCTGACACTCTATCCACTGAGCCAACCCAGCTAGGGCTATAGATTTATTTTTTAACACTCCCCTAGGTTACTTTATTTTTTTCCCCAGCTTTACTTTCCTATAACTGACCCACAGCACTGTGTAATTTTAAGTTTACAGTATTTTTATTTAGAACACTTACTGATTATAAGTGCAAAATGGTGAGCACTATAGGGTGAGCTCACATCTCCATCATATCACAGATTTGCCATTTTTCTCTTTTTTAATTTTTTTTCTTTTTTTTTTTTTTGTGGTGAAAACATTGAAGCTGTGTTCTCTTGGCGACTCCCAGGAGTATAACAGTGTCAACCGCTCCAGTCCCCCGCTGCACATCAGGTCCCCGGAGCTTAGCTTAAAACCGGAAGTCGGTGCTCTTTGACCAGCACCCCCCAATGCTCCTACCCCGCTCTCACTTCTGCACCTGGCTGTATCCCCCGAACAGGTGCCTCTCGGGGATGCCCGCATGCCTACCTCACTCCTGACTTGGTGGTGGTGGTGGTGGGGAGTCCTGCTGCTGGGGTTGGCATGCACCCTGGAACCCAGGGCAGATGCCCCCTCCTTAACCCTCCTGCAGACAAGCCTCCCCGGCCCTCCTCACCCTGCACAGCGCCTGGCTTCCTCTTTCCTCCGAGAGGGGACTCTGGTGTCCTCTGAGCCAGACTTACAAAGAAGCGACACTCCTCTTGCTGAATAATGAAAAGCAGGAAATGCTCTACAAAAGGAAGTGGACACATCAGAGAAACGCAAAGGCGGTCTGGACAGGCAGAGGGTGCCAACGGGGCCAGGCGGAGCTCTGGGTCCAGCCGGCATCGCTGCTCGCCGGTGCCGAGCGGCCGGGGAGCAGGACCATGTGGCTGCCCGCAGCTCTGCTCCTGCTCAGCCTCCCAGGTGAGTGCCGCGGGCCTCGGGGACTGAGAGCTGCAGGGGCAGGAGGGCACCAAGGGCAGCTGTCCCGGGACAACGGGAGGGGAGGGGGACGTCCCGTCTGGGAAAACGAGAGGTGGCTTTGTTAGTTTATTGAGCAAAAGCTCAAGGGGTCCTGCTCCGGGCCAGGCGTGCCAGGCGAAGGGAAAAGAGACACAGGACTGGTTGTTAAAGAGGGGACCCCAAGGGCTCTGTGGGGGAGGCTTACAGACGGACAACAACCCCATGGCAGGACAGAGTCAGGCGTGGTGGACTGTGCTCAGGGGACACCGAGGGACACGTGTGCTCCCTCGGTGTCCCCTGAGCACACGCCTGCATGGTCACACCCTCCGCCCCCCCCCTGCATCTCCCGCATACGCATACACATCCTCCCTCACCAACCTTCCTCCCCCAGACCAGGGCCAAGGCCCGCCACGGCTGATCTGTGGTTTGGGGACAGGACTGCGAGTGACCTCGGAAAGGGGGGTGCCGTTAGGCAAGGATGAAAGAAAAGCCGCCCCCCGAGTTCTCACCTACAGACTGCCACTGGCCACCGTGGGGCCACGTCTGTGAAACACGGGAGGGAAACGTGGGTGAGGTCAGAACAGCCCAACTTCTGTTAAAACACGGTTTATCTGCTCGGTTGCATAAGCGCCCCCCCCCCCTCATGCCTCCTTCCACGCCCTCACCCCTCAAGGGGAAGGCAGGGCGCTGGGTAGAGCGGTGCTAAGTGTCTGCAGGTGGAAACCAAGCCCCCCTTCTCCCGGTGACGGAAGTGGGGCCTGTGCCCCAGAAGTGACTTCAGCGCGTGGGCTGCAGGACCGCTCAGGGTGTCAGCTGAGACGCCTTGCCCAAGAGTGGCCTTGGGACCAGCGGCCACGCCCGTCATGCACCCCATGCTCTGTGGGCATCTCTGCGCTGAGCTTCCAGTAGCGGCCTTGGCCTTGGTTTGGGTGTCGTTAGTCACCTGCCTCCAGCCCAGCCACCGCTCAGCCGTCTCTCAATGTCGGGACAAGACTGTTCCCAAGAGGATTTCGCACGTGGAGCCAGTTTTCCCGAACGATGGACACAGGAGGGAGTTTCCATCTCAGATTCACGAAAATGAACAACTGAAATGCGCACGGCCGATGCCTTGAAACCCGCCGGCCCTGCTCCCCAGCGCCCTGCTCCTGGCCGGCGGCTGTCCTGTCCTCTCCCCGCTCTCTCTCCGGACACATGCGGGAGTTCACGCACAGCTCACGGACCCTCCCGCCCATCGGAAGCTGCGTTTATGAGAACTTCCCACGTGTCTTTACAAACATGAGCCCAATCCCGCTGGGAGTGACTTCCAGGTGCCCCACCTCCAGTCCGCGTCTGGTTCCCGCATTTACTATCACAGTGACCCTGCAATCCGCCTCCTTAGACTGGCTGCCCGGTGAGGTGGAAATTATAGTTAATCTTAGAATCAAAGCGATTCTGTCCAAGCTCTTTGCCAGAACAACCATAAACTGGATTGGTACCTATGAGGATCCCGACCCAGTGCAAGCCACAGGGGAAGGACTGGGGGTGGGGAGAGAGAGATCCGGGGAGACACACAGAGAAGATCAAATCCCACCAGCTGGCGCTCAGCTTCCTGTGAAGGCCGCGGGAGCATCGGGTTGAGAAGGGAAATGAGACTTTGCAAAGAGGGCGTCGCCAGGGATGGTGGACAGGGGTTAGTCAAAGTTTCCAGGAGGAAGAAGGACCGGAGCCATGACCCAGCTGCCTGGGAGGACTCGGCAGACTCCAGGGAAAGCGGGGTGGGTCATGGGGAGAGCGGGAGGCAGGACGGCGCAGGGAGTGGCGCTGGGCAGAGACCTGGGCCCCAGGCTGCAGGAGGACGCAGGCCGAGCTCCTGCGTTTGAGATGGCTCTGGGTCTGTGGGGAGCGGCTGTGCCTGGGAGCCACATCCTTTCTCCCCGTCTGCCTGGCGCTGGCGCTGAGGCCACTTCCTGAAGGTGTTCACGTGCTGCGGCTGCAGCCGAGGACTGGGGAGGGGCGGTTTCAGGGCATGGCTCCGATGGCCATATTGGGGGGAGGTCGGAGGAGGGGAGCAGCAGGAGGGGAGACCCGCTCCAGGTGCTACCACCACGATCCACGCACCAGAGGAACACCGGGGCCCCCACCAGCACCCCCGGGGGCGGGGGCTGGAGCTGCTCACACGGGCGCACAAGGACCGGCTCCGAACAGCCCTTCCCAACTCTGTGCCCAGGCCCGGCGCTGATCGGCCGCCACAGAAACTGGAAAGATCTACAAACCGGAGATCCTCCCCCACTCAGGGGGTGGGGGGGCTGGCTGGCTGTTCAATATTTACCGGCACCTCCTGGTGGTGCTGATCTATGGTGGGAGGGCGGGGGGGACCAGCGGGGGCCTCTGAGCCAGAGCAGTCAGAGATCAGGCGAGAACAGCATCACAAGGACCGTTAGGGACGGGTCAGAGGTCAGAGTGTGCACCCCTAGGAGATGAGGCCCAAAGAGGCCAAGCACTGTCGCTGGGGGAGCCAGGGGGGAAGCTGGACGGGGGAGAGGGTAGATGCGAGGGGCCGGCTAAGGGGTGGCCGGGAAGGCCGAGGGTGCTGGCCCAGGGCCCGGGCATCAGCCTGGAGCCCCCCTGAGCCCAGGTCAGGCCTGGCTGGGGGTGGGGACGGGGGGGAGAGGGGCAGGATCTACACCCTGGGATTCTGTCTTCCAGGCTGTTTCTCCATCCAAGGCCCCAAGGTGACGAGAGGCCCGGAGGGGGGCTCGCTGACCGTGGAGTGTCGCTATACGCCAGGGTGGGAGACCAACAAGAAGTGGTGGTGCCGGGGAGCGAACTGGCATGATTGCCGGGTCCTCATTCAGACCACGCCAGGGCAGCACACGGTGCAGGGACCCCGGCTGTCCATCAGCGACAACCGGAGGGACCGCGTGATCTCGGTGACCATGTGGGACCTCCGGCCCGACGACCAGGACACCTACTGGTGCGGGATCAAGAGGTTTGGCACGGACCGCGGGGCACCCATTCGAGTGATCGTTGTTGGCTCAGGTGAGAACTCGCTCATCGCTTCTCGGAGGCCCCGGTGCTCGGGCTGCCAGAGCGGGGGCGCCTGCCCCTCCTCCCAGGGCCAGCAGGGAAATGGCTGAGTTCCTGGGAACCGGTGCGTGAGAGTGAGCGAGAGGCAGGCAGACGGACAGACAGACAGACGGGGAGGGAAGCGAGAGGAACTCAGGCCGAGTGGCCCTCGGATTGGGAGGGCCTGAGCCTGGGAAAGGCAGGGTGGAGGGGCCAAGAGAGGATGGACCAAGCCCGAGTGCTCCCCCGGCTGCCAGGAGGGAAGCGAGATCGGAGGGGACACAACGGGATTGACTGACAGGTGAGCGGGGACCGGGCGGGCTGGTATGTGCCCAGGCGGAGCTTCAGGGAGAACGGCGTTGAGGGGGCTCGGGCACCAGCCTGTGGCCTCAGCCAGGAGCACTCGCCGTGGCCGAAGGTGGGGCCTCAGGGAGCAGAGTTTGCCAGGCCCGGGATCAGAGGCAGGCACACCAGGGACGCCGGGCCGGCTGGGCTCGGGAAGCCAGACCACGCTGCTCACCGGCAACGTCTCCCAGGCTCAGAGGTGCCATTCCCATTGGTCGCTGTTCACCACCGAACCGAAATGCACCCTCTTGTTCCTCAGCCTTCGGGGTGCTCCCTGACCTCGTCGCCCCCGGAACCGGGAGTCCCATTTCCAGAACTGTCTGTCCCTGAACCTGCTCGGGCCCTGCTTGAGCAAAAGGCCCAGGGCTTCCCCCCACAACCAGCCGTCCCCCCTAGAGGGGCCGGAAGAGAGGCGCTCTCTGCTCAGAATGAGCCCAGAGCCTGCGCCCACGTAGCTGGGACTGCTGCGTGCCACACCTGGAGGCGACGGAGGGTTGACTGTGTGTTGGGTTCAGCTGGCACAACAGAAGCCCCTCCTCCAGAAGACTGAGGCTTCCTGATTGGGGGGGGGCAGTAAGGGGGACCCGTGGGGGCTGGCGGGGGGGGGGGGCACTGTGAGCCACACACTAGCCCCGGTCTGTGTCGTCAATAACCTTCGGCTGACTTTGTTGTGTCTAGAAAATCTATCATCCTGGACGACCGCCAACAGCACAGGGGTGTCCTCTGGCTCCCGCATCCGGTGAGTGGCTGGGGCCCCTTCCCCTGTCCCTACCTGGGGCCTCTCCAGTGGGGTGGCCAAGCCTGGAATCCCACTGCCCGGGGGCGGTTGCCCATCGTAACCAGTGTCAGGGCACAGCGCCCCTGCCCATCTCACCCCTCACCCACCATGGCCCCGGCCCAGCCCTCACCCACCATGGCCCAGCCCAGCACTCACCCACCATGGCCCCGGCCCAGCCCTCACCCACCATGGCCCAGCCCTCACCCACCATGGCCCGGCCCAGCCCTCACCCACCATGGCCCAGCCCTCACCCACCATGGCCCGGCCCAGCCCTCACCCACCATGGCCCCGGCCCAGCCCTCACCCACCATGGCCCGGCCCAGCCCTCACCCACCATGGCCCCGGCCCAGCCCTCACCCACCATGGCCCAGCCCTCACCCACCATGGCCCGGCCCAGCCCTCACCCACCATGGCCCAGCCCTCACCCACCATGGCCCAGCCCTCACCCACCATGGCCCGGCCCTCACCCACCATGGCCCAGCCCTCACCCACCATGGCCCGGCCCAGCCCTCACCCACCATGGCCCCGGCCCAGCCCTCACCCACCATGGCCCCGGCCCAGCCCTCACCCACCATGGCCCAGCCCTCATCCACCATGGCCCCGGCCCAGCCCTCACCCACCATGGCCCCGGCCCAGCCCTCACCCACCATGGCCCGGCCCAGCCCTCATCCACCATGGCCCGGCCCAGCCCTCACCCACCATGGCCCCGGCCCAGCCCTCACCCACCATGGCCCAGCCCTCACCCACCATGGCCCGGCCCAGCCCTCACCCACCATGGCCCAGCCCTCACCCACCATGGCCCAGCCCTCACCCACCATGGCCCGGCCCTCACCCACCATGGCCCAGCCCTCACCCACCATGGCCCGGCCCAGCCCTCACCCACCATGGCCCCGGCCCAGCCCTCACCCACCATGGCCCCGGCCCAGCCCTCACCCACCATGGCCCAGCCCTCATCCACCATGGCCCCGGCCCAGCCCTCACCCACCATGGCCCCGGCCCAGCCCTCACCCACCATGGCCCGGCCCAGCCCTCATCCACCATGGCCCCGGCCCAGCACTCACCCACCATGGCCCCGGCCCAGCCCTCACCCACCATGGCCCGGCCCAGCCCTCACCCACCATGGCCCCGGCCCAGCCCTCACCCACCATGGCCCGGCCCAGCCCTCACCCACCATGGCCCAGCCCTCACCCACCATGGCCCAGCCCTCACCCACCATGGCCCCGGCCCAGCCCTCACCCACCATGGCCCGGCCCAGCCCTCACCCACCATGGCCCCGGCCCAGCCCTCACCCACCATGGCCCAGCCCTCACCCACCATGGCCCAGCCCTCACCCACCATGGCCCCGGCCCAGCCCTCACCCACCATGGCCCCGGCCCAGCACTCACCCACCATGGCCCGGCCCAGCCCTCACCCACCATGGCCCCGGCCCAGCCCTCACCCACCATGGCCCAGCCCTCACCCACCATGGCCCAGCCCTCACCCACCATGGCCCCGGCCCAGCACTCACCAGACCCCGCTGTGTGCAATGCTCCTCCGTAAGCATCATCATCCTGGTCGTTTGTCAACAAAAATGCCTCCTGTCCTGGTGGGGCCACGGGGCCATCAGACACGAATCTCCATGACCCAAGGCTCAGGCCGCAGAGCAGGAGAGAGACTCGGGGAAGGACGCTGGGCCTGGTGCAAAGCAGAACCAAGGAGCTGGGTTGCCTCCGGGAGCCCTCCTGGTTGAGCCGCTGCGGAGGTTCAGGGGGCCTTCAGTGGGGGCAGCCGGGCCGGGGTCGCGGGCTGGGCTGGGCGGGCGGATGCCCCGTGTCAGGGCTCTGGTGGGGGGGCGGGGCCTGGAGGCCGGCGCTGACTGCTGTCCTCGCCACAGGAACTACTACCTGCTGCTGGTGTTCGTGAAGGTGCCCCTCTTACTGGGCGTGGTCGGCGCCATCCTCTGGCTGAAGGGGCCCCCGAGGGTCCCCGAGGAGCAACGGGAGCTGCCCGTCCAAACCAACCTGTCCTACGACCTGGCCGGAGACACCGTGCCTTAGATGGATGGACGGACGGAGGAGAGACACTTGGGCACTGGCCCCCGTCGCCAGGGGAGACCTGGGCTGGGAGGCACGCTGCTGCGAGGATCCCAGCCCCTGCTCGGCACAGCCCAGGACACAGGT
The DNA here is from genome assembly GCA_963693515.1 of Pipistrellus nathusii. Lineage (NCBI taxonomy): Eukaryota > Metazoa > Chordata > Mammalia > Chiroptera > Vespertilionidae > Pipistrellus > Pipistrellus nathusii. Next base: position 45,183,540 of record OY882873.1, on the reverse strand, counting down.
GGATTCCCTCCTGACTGGTCAGCGCTGCCAGAGGGACACAGCTGCTCCCACTTGTTTGAGTGGAAAACAGCCCAGCCCCGCCCAGCCCAGCCCGGCCCAGCCCGGCCCGGCCCGGCTGGGTCTGACTGAGGGCCAGTGGCTGTGGGATGGAGCCTGCGCTGGGAGAGGATCCTCACTGGAGGACCTCGGCACGGAGCTGGGGAGCGAAGAGCAGAGAGAAGCACCAGGAATGTGCCCGAAGGAGAGACGGGGCCAGTCCCCGGTTCCGGCTGGTCCTGAGGCCAGCTCAGCACCGCTGTGCCTGCGCTTCTGACATAAGTCTAGGGGTTAAACCTTTCCTTTAGCTCAGTGTTTCCCAAAGTGTGGTACGCGTACCCCCAGGGGTACGGGAAGAGTTTGGTGGGGATATGCACTGCACCGTGCTTAGCTGCGCCTAATTCTACGTTCTCATGAGTACGAGGGGTACTCAGTGTTAGGAAAATTATAGAAGGGGTACATATGTCAAAAGTTTAGCTAATCAAGTTGGGTTTGATGGCTCTTTCCATGAGCACACACACACACACAGATGGGGAGTCTGCAGGGCTCCTGGTCTGGGCCTGGAGATGGATGTCCCGGGCCTGGGGAGGACACTGCTCCGAGTTCACGGGGCTGAGGAGGGGCTGAGAGCCCAGGGCTGGCCTTCCGTCTTCCTCCCCACCCTCCCACCCGCAGCCCGGCTCTCAACACAGCTGCCCGGCCTCCCTGGGCTGCAGCCTCGGAAGCTGCCTAAGTCCAGGAGGGCGGCCAGAAAGCCGAGGGGATGGTCTCTGTGGAAAGCTGTGTAATAAGCTCCGTTAAAACCTTCGGAGAGCAGCTCCCTCCCAGAAACCACTGCCTTGGCTGTGCCACGTGGGTCTCGGGTCCTCACACTGAGGGCATCTCTGCACGGGGGTGGGGGGAGGAGGTCCCATGGGGGGTGTCCCCAGGCAAACACGGGGCACCATTTGGAATCTGCCCCGTTGGCTCTTTCTTTGCCCAGCTTATTGAGGTGTGCTTGACATACAAAGTACACGTATGTGAGGCGTAAATGCGATTTTTAGGAAATGCAAAATATGGTGGTGAAGGCAGGGAGTGGGGGCAGGGTGGGCTCGAAGGAGTCAAGGGAGAAAAAAGGGGGACGTAATACTTTCAACAATAAAGATTTTTAAAAAATAAACACAAGTGCAAAGTTTGAAGATTTAATGCGCGTTACGTCGTGAAATAATGCCCACGCTCAGGCCGCCACCCCCGTCAGTTCGCTCAGTTGTCTTCTTGGCTTGTCTCGTGGGTGGGAAGGCTCAGACGGACCCGCCCAGCGCATCTGAAGTGTCCGCCCAGGCTGCTGACCACGCCCCCGCTGGGTATGGGCCCCCGAATGTGTTCCTCACCCACGGGGAGTGTGTGCCCTGACCAGCACGGCCCCGCTTCCCCACGCCCCAGCCGTGGTTCCCTGTGGCGCGTTGCCCTCTGAACTCCCAGGCGGGCGTGACCGCCCTGCCCTTGGCCCTCACAGGTGGCCCTGCTCCTCGGCCTCCCGTCCAGGGCACAGGAAGATGCAGGGGATCTCCTGGTCCCGGCACCATGGCCTGATGGAGCCTTCGTCCCCGCTGGAAGCTGCAGTCCCTTCTCTCCCCACTCCCGCTGCGGACAAACCCTCTCCCACCTCCGCCTGGTTAAGGGACTGAGAACTCCATGGCGCCCAGCCAAAACAGCGGCGGGCATTGCTGGTGCAGGCCTGGGAGCGGGAAGACAGGAATTCTACAAGGCGCTCGCTGAAACTGGTTTGGCTCAGTGTATAGAGTGTCGGCCTGCTGACTGAAGGGGTCCTGGGTTCGATTCCCGTCAAGGGCATGCACCTTGGTTGCAGGCACATCCCCAGTAAGGGGTGTGCAAGAGGCAGCTGATCGATGATTCTTATCGATGTTTCTCTCTATCCCTCTCTCTTCTTCTCTGTTAAAAAAAAAAAAATCAATAAAATATATATTTTTTAAAAATTCTACAAGGTGCAGCTGCAGGCCCCAACCTTTTGTGCTGGTGGGATCCAGCTGACCCTCTGACAGAGATGCCTATGAACCTCAGGGCATCACTGCTCATCCATTAGTGACTGCCCACTTTACAGAGTGGCCAGGATGGCACAGATGCCCTCCGACACCTGACTCTCAAGTTCATGCAGAGATTGGGGGACTTTTGGATGTGACTTCCGGTGTCTCATTTGGTGATGGTGCCCTCTGATCTCCCACCCACGCCACCCAGCACGGGAACCCCTCCCCCCGTAGATGGTATTGCCAGGCTAGTAGAGAACTGAGGGCCGCTCTTCATCTTGGAGCTATGGACTCTTCCCCCAGCACCAGACCTGTCTCCACCACCCAGGGTATGCCATCACTGTCCCAAAGATAACTGATTAAATTGGCCCTGATAGAGCAGAGATGGGGAGGAAGAAATCCCAGGCTAACATCCCCTAATCACCAAACAGGAAAGACAAGCAAAATCTTCACTCTCTCTTTGTGGTCAAGTCTTTGAGATGAAGATTCTGCCCGCCTTTCCTGTTTGATGATTAGGGCATGTTAGCATTGGATTTCTTCCCTCCCCGGCTGTCCCTTTGTGGGGGAGAGAGACATGAGGCCAGAGGACAGGTCTGAGCCTTGGAGAGGAGGGAGCTGGGGCCGGGAGTCGGGAATGGGAGTACGAGGTGAAGAATTGCTACATTCTAAGGTTTTTACACCAGAATCGCTGGAGGAGGTGCAAGAAGGCAGGTGAAAGAGAAACACCAGGAGATCTGGGCTGGAGATGTGGGACCGGGGAACCAGCATCCTGATCACTACGGTAACCACAAGCCACACTGGCGACTGTGCAGCCACACTGAGGCTGGTCTGCAGGGAAGTGTGTGGTAAGGAAGTCTCCCGCCATGCACACAAGGTGTTGAAAAATTTTTATGACAAAAAGAATTTAAAGTATCTCCCATATCATTGAGTTAATATGTTGAGTCTATTGGGTTAAAGCAAATAGATGACTAAAATGAATTTCCCAGAGGCAGGAGCTGGAGAGGGGGCCTTCAGAGGCTGCCCCTCAACCCTGCTCCTTCTCAGCCTCCTGGAGCTGAAGGGTGGGGTGGAAGGGCCTGTCTTGTTCCCAAGTGGAGAGATGTTGAGGGAAATCCAGTAACGCACCCCTAAGCAAACACATGCCAGTGTCACCCGTGTGCCAGGCACCGAGCTGGGTGCTGGGGATGCAAGAATGAACAAGATGTCACTCCTGTACTCAAAGAGCTCCCCCCCACAAACCACCCCCTCCAGAGACCAGGACTGGACAGGGAGGCACCAGATTCCAGCCAAGTCTTCACAGAGGGTGTCACATTCCCCAGGGAAGGACAATAGGGTCTCCCAGGTGGAGAAGGAAGAGCCCTCTCCCACCCTCCCCGACCCCCGGCCCCCGGCAGAGGGAGAGCATAAAGACACATAAAGACACGGAAGAGCTTGGGGGCATGGATGGGAGCATTTCTCAGAATGTCAGGACCGGGAGGGAGTGTGTGTGTGTGTGTGTGTGTGTGTGTGTGTGTGTGTGTGTGTGGAGGGGGGATGAGGCCAGAGGACAGGTTTGAGTCATTAGCTAAGAAGACTGAGAACATCTGTGAATAAAATCAGGATGGCTTTTCTAGTCTTCCCTCCCCCAGGTAACTCTCTTGAGTCCTTTAAACTTAAAAATAAACATTTTCAGACTAAAAATAAAGTTGAAAAAAGAACCACCGTGGACTTGCCCATCATTGGATAAGGCTGGTCCAATCAGCACCGTGAGCAAACCCAGGGTTGACCACATGAGTCAGACCCAATCCTGAAGAATGGGAGCAAAGGGCACCAGAGTGGGATCGGGACTTGTAGATTCGGTCCTTGCATTGCTGTGACCTTCCCAATGGTTTCCCTGCTCCTGTGGTCCACACAGCCTGCGAACAGTGAGACCCTAGGCTTGAGAGACTTCATTTAAAATGCCTAGAGCACTCAAGCCCTCGCTGCACGTTTACAATGGTGGTGATGAGCAGAAGGAGGAAGAGAGAAGCTACAAAGCAGGAACCCTGCTTATCTTGTTGACATCCCCATCCCTTGGAACTTAGTAGACAGTTTCCAAATAGATGCCAAATAAGAGAATGAGGAAATGACAGAAAACGGGGTGGCCATGAGTGAGAGTGGGGGCTACCTCTTCAAGAACGTCATGGCAAGAATGTCAAGCGAATGGAAGTTTAGAAAGACACAGGAAACGGGCCAATGTCATGACTTGGCTTTACCTTAAAGAGCCAAAGACACCCACAGGGACACCTGGCAACAACTGAGACAAGTTTGGTTGTCATCGTTGGTGTTGGTTTGGGGGTGGCATCTGCTAGGTAGAGGTCACGTATTCTGCTAAACCAGTGGTCAGCAAACTCATTAGCCAACAGAGCCAAATACCAACAGGATGACGATTGAAATTTCTTTTGAGAGCCAAATTTTTTAAACTTCTAACGCCACTTCTTCAAAATAGACTTGCCCAGGCCATAGTATATTGTGGAAGAGCCACACTCAAGGGGCCAAAGAGCCGCATGTGGCCAGTTTGCCGACCATGGTGCTAAACCAACTACAATGCACAGGACAGCTCTCCACAACAAAGAATGATCTCAGAATGTCAATTACCCAAGATGTCAATAGCTAAAGAAAATCAAACATGGAGTTACCACATGAGCCTGCACTGATATTCCTAGGGGTATACCCAAGAGAAATAAAAACATATGTCTCGCGTGACTGGTGTAGATCAGTGGTTGAGCATTGACCTATGAGCCAGGAGGTCACGGTTCAACTCCCAGTGGAGGCACATGCACTGGTAGCGGGCTCCATCCCCAGTGTGGGGCATGCAGGAGGCAGCCAATCAATGCTCTCTCTCATCATTGATGTTTCTTTCTCTCCCTCTTCCTTCCTCTCTCTCTAAAAAAATAATAATGATAAATAAAAACTTATTTTAAAAATATGTAATAGTGCCAAGGTCGAGAAACTGTTCTGACCAAAGAATGTGATGGCAGGAAAGCAGAGAGGCGAGGGGGGCTGCTGGGTGGGCTGCTGCTTCCCTTGACGCCATCCACCTCCCAAACCCTTGGGGGCTTGGTCCACTGGAGGAGACAAGTACGTCCAAGCATCGGGCCCGAACCCCGATGCTGCCCACGCACATTCTCCTTTACCCACCCTCCGTGTCACCCCTCCACGGCCTCATTGGTCTCCGTGCTAACCCTAAATTTCACCAGAAAGAGAAAGCAGGTCAGAAAGAGCCAACAGCATCAGACAGGGAGAGAGGAATTTACATCACGGTTGACAGCAGCATTGCATAAGGAGCGCACACACCACTTCCGCAGTGCCCATCTCCTCGCCCTTCCAGTAGCTCTGGATGGGGGGAGGGCCAGGCTTCTGTTTTTAAAGAATTTTCCAGAAAATACAAGTTTGCTTCTGAGCCTGGGAGGGGGAAAGCGCGGAAGGGCCACCGGCCACTGATGGTTGAGGACAAGGAAACGCCTCCGATGGCCTCCAAGGAGCCGGTGGGCAGAGGGAGTTTATGTGGGACCCGCCCTGTCTGAGCCAGATCTGTCCCCCCAACCACAGCGGTGGCTGAGCTGAAGTCAGGGTGGGGAAATCCAGATGTCGGGAAGAGAAGTTGGGTGTGAAATAAGGGAACGCAATGTTGGGGAGAAATTGAGGTTGGTTTGTTTTTTCTCGGCACAATGTCATCCCAGGGGTGGGTGGGGATGGCCTTGCAAAACTGAGGAGTTTGGAGGTCCTTTCCCGTTTCAGGCCGGCCCTTCACCAGCTGCACCGAACTGGAGAAAACACCTTGGCATTGTCCCAGCAGCTGAGCCAGTAAGACCAGCTGGGGGCCAGGATGGTGATTCCAGGCGTGGCCACAGGGGGGAGACACAGGGTTGTGCAATCCCTACGTCTTGCTCCATGGCTAAGCCCAAACAGAAGACTTGCTGGGGTGGGTGTACGGCTTAAAAAACGAGCAGACGTAGGCTTGAGGCCATTTCTACAGCCCCGGTCATCTCCCTAAGGCCTTGGGCAAATTTGGAAGTAACTGCCACCTCTCTGGACCAGCTGTGAATAGACTGACGATAACCAACCTCAATTCACCTGCAAGGATTTGCCATGTTGGCCCTCGGTGCCCAGCACAGCGCTGGGTTGTGAAGAGGAGTCTGGATTGTAACATGAAGGCAACACACACACCAAGGGAGGTTCCATCGAACACCAGCTCACACACCGTGAGCCGGCCCGGGGGGCGGGGGGGGGGGAGGGGCAGCTTTCTCTCACAGGGACCCCCGAAGCAACCCACTCACAGATGCTTCTGAGAAAAGCTTTTTAGATATAGATATAGGTATAGGTATAGGTACATAGACATAGACATAGAAATAGGCATAGGTAGATATATAGATATATAGATATATAGATAGATATAGATGATATAGATGATATAGATGATAGATAGATATAGATATAGATATAGATATAGATATAGATATAGATATAGATATAGATATAGATATAGATATAGATATAGATATAGATATAGATATAGATATAGATATGGGTATGGGTATAGATATGGGTATAGATAGATATAGATATGGGTATAGGTATAGATAAATATAGATATAGATGTAGATGTAGATATAGATATATAGATAGATATAGATATAAGTATATACAGATACAGAATAACAAAACAAATGTGGGAAATGTTTTTAAAATTGGGTGAATCTGAATAATCCCCACACACACTTTTGTCATCTCATTTTTTCTAACTCGAACTCTCTGGCTTCCCTCCGACAAAGCCCCTTGTGATTCCACTGGCCCACCTGGGGATCCAGGGTACCCCCTTCTGTGTGTGTGTGTGTGTGTGTTTCCCCTTTTGCATCTCGGAACAGCAGTAAGGAGAGAGGAGGCACTGGGATGAAGCACATGCTCAGACTGCAAAAATCTGACACCAGATTTTCTGAAAGCTGGGCCCATGGCTCAGAGGAAAGTGCCCCAGAGGCTCAAGGTTGTTGTGATGGCAGCACTGCCACGCCCGGTACCCCGGGGTCAGGGGCCGGCCTCCCTTTCACTTCCGGGACACACACGCCTTGCTTTTAAGGCTTACTTCACATGGGCCACAGCGTGGTGAAGAGCCGAAGCAGAAGCCCTGAGCTTGCACAGCGGAGAGGGCTAGGGCGGGACTGCTGGTGGCTAGCCTGACCCTGACGTGGGGAGAACGCGGGGGGCCGGCCCTGTCCCGCCCAGCGCCGACCTCGGGGTGTCCCCTCCCCTGTGCTTCTCTGTGCCCCTCTGGGATGGAGGCAGGAGCTCTCTTCACTGCAGATGGCAGACGCCAGCAGGCACTGTGCCAATGACGCTCTTCTCTCGCAGGATGGTGTCACCTTTATTGCTGTCTCCTGTATCAGACGGAGCCATGCTCAGAGTCCAGGGGGCCCAGGGCGAGCCGCTGCTGCTGGGTCTGGGCCAGGGCAGCCGCTCCCCGGCCTCCGCCTCCTCGCCCAGAGAGGAGGGTCTGCTCTCAGCTCCTGGGGTCCTCCCTCCCGGCCAGCCAGACACTTGTGTGGCCTTACGAGCTCCTCGGAGGGATGGTGTGTGTGCGCCTCCTTGTCCTGGATCCCGCGGGGCTGAGCGCATCACACCGCTGGAGGAGGCGGAGGAACAGAGTGAAGGTGTGACAGAGCCGGCCCGTGGGAGGGTTCCCGCAGGCCCCAGGCCTGAGGAACAGTCTGCAGCTGCCTTGTGGGAGGGGAGCAGGCTGAGGGGTACGTGGGGGACGGGGGGCGGCCCTGGGCTCCCCACAGAGACCTCCAGGTGGGGAGCGGAGGCGCTACGTCTTCCTAATCACGCTGTACTCGGGCTCCTGCCGCAGGGGCCTCTGGGAGGGACTCTGGTCCTCGGGGTCGTGGTCCTGGGCAGTAAACACCACCGTGGAGTAGTGCAGGTCCTCCCTGGGGGCCTGCTGCGGAAAGAGGCCGGGGCTCAGGGGAGCAGGAACCACTGATGGGGAGCAGGACACCCAGTGGGGGGCCTCAGCCTTCCCCACTGTCCTGCCTTCTTTCCCCTAAGAGGACTGGGCTCCGAGATCCTGCTCCCCCCACTGCCTCCACCCTCCTCCCCTATCCCTCCCTTCTCTTCTCCCCCACCTTCCCCACCACCACCCCTGCTCAAGCCAAACACGAAGCCCAGGCATCAGGGCGGGCCCCGGGACCCACCCTGAGAGCATCAGTCACCGAGTTAGGAAAACAGGGTGTTGTAGTCCCAGGGTCACATGCCCGAGGCCAAATCTCTCCCCATCTTCCCCACCAAGGGCTCCTCTGCTTGGCTTCTTCCACTAAAGGGGGGTTATTGGGAGGTCTGGGGGACTCCTCCTCCAGTTCCTGGTACACTGGCTCTGCCTAAGGACCTGCCTGCAGCCGGTCGTTGATAAGAACTGAAAGCAGAGCTGACACCAAAGAGCTGATGGGACTGAAACAGCAAGAACTCACCGGCCTAACACCGGGCCCATGGCACACAGCAGGTGCTTAATAAAAGCTGTGCTTTATTCGCTCTCAGGGCCGTAGCTCACTGGCCACCCCCTCCCCCACGCCCAGCCCCAAGGACGCCAAGCTCTGGCAAGGTCCACACCAGCCCCGTTTTCTGTGAGGCTCCGTCTTTTGTTGTTGGTGTGAAATCCTCACCCGAGGATATTTCCCATGGATGTTTAGGGAGAGAGGAGGGAGAGGGAGAGACAGAGAGAAACATCGATGTGGGAGAAGCATATCAATTGGTTGCCTTTTCCCTGAGCCCCGACCAGGGCCTGGGCTGGGGAGGAGCCTGCAACCAAGGTACGTGCCCTTGACTGGAATGGAACCCGGGGCCCTTCAGTCCACAGGCTGATGCTCTATCCACTGAGCCACACCGGCTAGGGCTGTGTGGCTCTGTCTTAAAGAGACAGGAAGTCACCCAGCCAGCCCTCCCTTCCCTCTCTGCCCACTGCCACCCCCTTGTGGTGCCTCTGGCATAGCCCAGGTGCCCTGTCCGGAGGGGGGGGGGGCGTACTCACCACCAGGCTGTATTCCACCTCTTCCTCCTGCCTCGGGTGCTTGGGCTCTCCCTGCAGGGGCCTCTTCTGCAGCTCCAGGTTGGCATAGCAGGGCTCACTCTGCGGGGCGGCCTGGGTGGGTGGAAGGCACAGGGCTGGGCAGCTGGCCACGGGGCGCCCGGGGTTCGTCCCAGAGGCCTCTGGGCCTGCTTCTCTGCAGACACCCCCTCCCCTCATGCCTGCCTCCCGCCCCCACGCGGGTCCTCTCTGGGCGATTTGCTCCCTGGTCCGCGGCCAGGCTGGCCCAGCCTCCCTCATTCCCCTTTCCCTGGAGTGGGGAGCAGACTGCTCCAGGCCTGGCTCTTGCTGCTCTGGGTGAGCACCCCACTCCTTGCCTCGATGGTCCCCCCAGACCTCCTCTCACCAACGGGATGGTCCAGCCCCCACCCCTGTGCGCCCCACCACCCGCCGCCCTCCTGGAGGAGCCCCTAACTAAGGTACATGGGCTTGACCAGAATGGAACCCGGGACCCTTTGATCCGCAGGCCGACGCTCTATCCCCTGAGCCATCCCAGCCTGGACCTGGTGGCCTCTCTTACCTGACAGGGGTTCTGCAGGGGCTCCGGATTCCCACCAGCTGCGGATTCTACAGAGACAGGGGGCGGGGTGGGAGTTGTCCCAGCACACGGCGGGGACGGGGCTCCCACAACCCACCTGGGAACGGCCTTTGCCTGCGGACTTCAGCCCTGGGGACCCCGCCTCAGATCGGCAGTGGCCGGACTCAGGGCTTGTGGAGGGGAATGCGACCGAGGGGTGAGTGAGGAGTGACTGAACTCGGTTCCAGTGCCGCACAGGCTCTGCGCCACCTCCCCCTCGGGGGGCAGGAGGGGGCGGTGAGGGGCAGAAAGGGCAGGGGGAAGAGATGGGAGCACCACTGGGGACGGAGGCCGCACTGAGGGGGTTCGGAGGTAACCGCTGGACGTGGGGCCCACTCTACCTGTAACACAGTGGCCGGCACCAGCACAGGGCCGGCGCACAGTAGGTGTGTGAGTGTGTTAGTGTGTGAGTGTGTGAGTGTGTGAGTGAGTCTGTGAATGAGCGAGTAGGTGAGTGTGTCAGAGAGTGAGTGAGTGTGTCAGAGAATGAAAGTGAGTGAAAGAGTGTGTAAGAGTGAGTCTATGTGTATGTGAATGAGTGTGTGAATCTATGTGTGTGTGAACAAGTGTGTGAATGTGTGAGTGTGTCAGAGAGTGTGTGTGAATGAGAGTGAAAGAATGTGAGAGTGAGTCTGTGTGTGTGTGTGAATGAGTATGCAGGAGTGTGTAAATATGTGTGTGAGAGTGTGTGAATGTGTGTGAGTATGTATGTGAGTTGTGAGTATGTGAATGTGCGTGTGTGAATGTGTTTGTCAGTGTGTGAATGTGTGTGTCAATGTGTGAATGTGAGTATGTGTGTGAGTGTGTGTAAATGTGTGTGTGAGTGTGAGAGAGTGTGTGAATGTGTGTGAGTGTGTGAATGTGTGTGTGTGAATGTGTGTGAGTGTGAGAGTGTGTGAATGAGTGTGAGAGTGTGTGAGTGTGTGAGAGTGTGTGAATGTGTGTGTGTGCATGTGTGTGAGAGTGTGTGAATGAGTGTGAGAGAGTGTGTGAAGGAGTGTGAGTGTGTGAGTGTGTGTGCATGTGTGAGAGAGTGTGTGAATGTGTGTGTGTGTGAGAGAGTGTGAATGTGTGTGAGTGTGTGAGTGTGTGTGCATGTGTGAGAGAGTGTGTGAATGTGTGAGTGTGAGAGAGTGTGTGCATGTGTGTGTGAGTGTGTGAATGTGTGAGTGTGTGAGTGTATGAATGTGTGTGAGAGTGTGTGAATATGTGAGTGTGAGAGAGTGTGTGCATGTGTGTGCATGTGTGTGTTGAGTGTGTGAAGCACAGTGAATGGGCGAGTGCCCCAGGCCTAGAGGAGGAATAACGTGTGACACTACATTTAAAGAAACAGGTGCACAAACCGGCAAGGGGGGGCGTGAGAGACTGGAAGGGCGTGCCCACATGGCAGTTTCTCTTCCCTGGGGAGGGGGTTTCAGTTTTATTTCTGACGGGAACTTATTTCCTCCTCTGCGCTTTTACTTGCTTTTGCATTTTCTACAACAATCACGGATCCCCTTTTTAAAGAACTTTCCTAGGTGAAAGGGCATTGCTGGGAGTCACTGACACCACAGATTGAGACAGTCCAGGCTGGGAACCCCCCCTCCTCCTGTCCTTCCCCCTTCCCACCCCACCCCTCTCGGGGAAGAGGAAGTGGCTGACACCCATTCCGCTCCTAAAGGCCCGGCCGTGCTGTGGGAGAGGCTGGGCCATGGCGGGTGGACGGGCTGGAGGAGAAGGGTAAGCAGTGTCCCCCGCAACCCGCCCCCCACGTACACCCGCTCCCAGCCAGCTGCAGCCGGGAGAGAGCATCACCCGCCCGCCCCCCACACCTGGCCGCGGGCTGACGTCTGCATCCCACAGGGACTGCTGGCCGCTCCTCCGTGCTCACTGAACTCACCCACGCGCTCATTGGGCACCCGCTGCCTGAGCGCCAGGCTCCCAGAGCCTCCTCGGACCCGCCTCCCGGCCTGTGTGCACCACACCAGGGTCACCGGCTCTGGGGTCACCGGATATGCAGTCTGAGGGCCCACGCTCCACGCCCACCCTGGCTGGGGGCACGGGGGGCGGGGAGCCAGCTCACCTTTGACCTGCCGCCGCCGCCGCGCCATCCTCCAGGCCAGCAGCGAGGCCCCCACCAGGAACAGCAGCAGAAGCGCCAACAAG